>OZ017739.1:406089614-407289614 GCA_963969285.1 Odontomyia ornata | reverse complement strand
ACTCCCCTTCTGATGGGAAGGTTCATACGATTCAAGTTGTATGAGTTTTCCACTCAGAAGAGGAATACCTGGCCACTTCAACAAGCTATCAATGGATTTATTCCGGTTGGGTGGGTATGAAGGGGCTCCACCACCACCCGGTTGCCCCTCTTTCATTTGTGCGCCATGAACTTCGTTAGGTAACGACGAGGTCACCCCAAGTTCGCCTTCCTTCTCAGGTTTCACTTGTTCTAGTAACAAGTACATCTCCTTCGGTGAGGTTATCTACAATTTTGTGACTTCGGTCGCCTTTTTGATCTGAAAGCGATTCGTGAATGCGAAATTGTTTTGTAGTGAGTCCTCGTGCTGGGGAAACGAACCCGCCCCACGACACCGCAATGCTAGCCTGCCAGCGCATTCACGCGTCTCCGGACGAGGGCATTCTCGGCAGATACCTCCATCTTCTTCTGCCGGGGCAGCAGACCATCGCTGCAGTCCTTCACGGACCTTTTGAACATTTTATTCACTACAAAAGGAAGTATTTACTACTTTACCTGGTACAAATAAGAGTAGTCCAAGTGCCCTTCAATAAATAAGATACTTGAATTTCAGAGAGGTGAGGTGGTAACGCCTCCAGAAAAGGGAAGTCAACCAGTATTACCGGTGCCAAAGATTTGTTCATTCAGTTGCCAACTGCGTCATGCACTATCGGTGCGTCAAATGCAAAGACGTTCATGCTCCCGGTAAGTGCAAATTGGCTCAGACGGAGCCTAAAGAAAAATTATACTGCATTAACTGCGGCATTTTTGGTCATCCAGCATCATATCGAGGTTGCGCCCGGTTTCAAGATGCACTCGCCGTCAGAGGACCAGCAGAAAATTCTGCGAATACTGTAAGTGGCAATAATGAGCTGCTTCTCAAAATTAATCAGCAACTTAATTCTTTATCGGAGGGAAACGATAAACAAGATTCAAAAATTAACTTTATTTTTCGTCGTTTAGGTCTTTCATATGCCTCAAAATAACTTGTCCTCCAGACACATTCCCATGGATAGGCTTCGCGTCATCTCGATCAACGCCAACTCCATTGTTACTATATATCGACGTGACTATCTTCTGGAATTCATTGTTAAGCAAAAGCCTGACATCATGCTTCTCACTGGAACCCACCTCAATTCATGGCACTCCATGACCTGTAAGGATTTTGAATTCGTAAGAAACGGTAAGGTAAACGGTGATGGGGAAGGTGGCCCCGGAATATTGTTTAGAAGACCCTATTGTTTCCAAAATATTGAAAAAGTCGTATTCAAAATGTAGAAATTGAGCAGTCGCCTAAACAAACTGCTCGAAAACCATCATAATGCTGATCCGATTTTAATTTTATGTAAATTAAAATAAAAACAATTATTTAAATTTACAATTAAAATTTGGACACGGAATCCCCTTTATAACGCAGTTTATCCACGAATTGCATTGCCGCAATGCAATCTCCATTGGATCGTCACGTAACTCCGTTGCGACATGTACCGTGCGGTGGCTGATCGCAACAAGTGTTCAGATCTGCTTGGGTGGATCCAGGAGTCTATTACGGACTAGCCACACTAGTGTACGCCCACGAACCGCGCCGGCAGAAGTTAGTGCGTAGAGCATGAGATGGTAAACTCGGCTGTCGATCTGATACAACAAAGTGCGTGTTTTATGCATGTTCATGCTCACTGTTGATGGTATATTTTGTCGCGGCGGTGCAGAAGACTTGAGTGTTTCGCTCATATACCATAACAGGAGGAGGGAACCCCACCCACAGCTTCCATCATTCCTCGTCCCAAACCCCTCAAAAAAATAGTAGTAAATGTTCTCGGGATCGCACATTGGGTTTACCGGTTCCCCAATAATGGGACATGCCGAGAAATGCTAATAACTGTAAATACATCTACAGCTCTGCTACTAAAACCTACTTACACCTCCTTTGTGGGGACGTAAGAGGGTGAAGGCGAATCTTCCCATCTTCGCTGAATATGCCTTTGACATACGACATCGATAGGTTAATTTGATCAAGTAATGAGCGGAGTTACAATTGGCTCCTCGGTGTGTACGGACGTCAAGTATGCTTGAGGCCCAACGTTGTTGGATCAGAACATGATCGATCTGGCTTTGCGTGTTGCCATCCGGTGAGAAGCAAGTCGAATGTATGACTAGATTTCTACTACATGCAAAGTCAATCAGGCGCTGGCCGTTGTCATTTGTTTCATCGTGGAGGCAATATCCTCCAGTCGTTCCCCGATGAGATAGCTCATTGCCAACCTTAGCGTTGAAATCACTCTGAATTATTTTTGTGTCATTTGAAGGCAATGAGTTGACTAGCCTTTACAGTTGTTTATATAACATTTTCCACGGTTTCTCGCCCTTTTGTTCGGTCGGGGTATGTACGTTTATCAGCCAGCTTTTGAAGAATTTCGCTTTTATACGGATCGCACACAACCGTTCATTGACTGCCTTAGAATCAATACCGTGCTATTTGAACTCCCTATCCACAATAAAGGGCCCACCGAACTCTTGTTTTCCATTAGGCTTCCCACTTTTGAATATAGTATTGTGTGCGATCTCATGTCTTGAATATAATTTCCAGCCCAGTTCCTTTCCTGGGTTGCGAGTATGTTAAATTTATATTGACTGGTCTGTTGTAAAAGGTCCTTAACAGCGCCAGGGTCGTTGAATGATCTGACATTCCAGGATTCAATGCCATAGTCCTTATTTCGATTGTAAGGTCGTTGCCGTAGGTCAAATTCATTCGTAGGGTCTGTTGCAGGTTTCGAAACAATGCAGGGTTTTCCAGGGACGGGGAGTTAGCCCGTCATCCAAACTCCATTCCGGTGGCATGGTGATTACTTTCAATTCCGTTATCTGTTGCGCAAGACTTGCCTTCACCCTCTTACGTCAGCACAAAGGAGGTGTAAGTAGGATTTCGTAGCAGAGCTGAAGTTATTGGTATTTCTTGGTATTTAATGTCCCATCATTGGGAAGTCAGTAAACTCAATGTACGAGCCCGAAACCATTTCGTCGTGGGTGTGGTTTAGGATGAGGAGGAGTGGATTGAGGAAACAAGGGGATCCCTCCTCCTTTCTCAACCAGGCTTGGGACCGTCTACGGCGATGGCCCTAGTCCAGGTCGAAGCAGTACTGTAATCATTTGTTTCTTGCAGGCAAACCATATTATAATTGCTCAAAATCTGATGAAATAGCTTGCGAGGGATATGAAGCCGACTTGTTGCTGCATGAGTTCTTCTGTATGGTACTCTGATGAAACTAGTATCATCATCATCTGGGTTTAGAACAGGCTCACTTTCGGTCACAGAGTCATGGGTGGGGGCGGTTTCAAATATATAAGGATATGTTTTACAGTATTTCGATATATTTCGGTTGGATTTTCAACATATTTGCTACATTACAGAAAAGGTGAAATCTGCGCTTGTATATATTGCACAAGTAAAGAAGATTTCCTATTACCTCTGTAAGATGCATCGATGCTCCTTGATTAATGAAACGGGGATACTGATTTCAAGAATAACTACGGGTGGAGATGATTTTGTTATTACGTTGGTCGATGAACTTTTGAAAGTCTGATTTTTGGTGGCCAATGCATTTTTTTTTGTTTTTTTTCATCGAAAATAGCAACAGGATAGTCATTTTTATAGGGGAATGCCCTTAAAAGCTGCATAGCGGGAAACATATTAGCCAGGATTGACAATATACCACGAATTAATTAAATATTTTTTAATGAAAAGAGAATAAAATAATTGTTTGTTTTCACCGCTCTATCTCTGTTATCGAGCGCTCAACAACAACAAATGCATAAATATACTATATTTTTCCGCATTTTTTGGTTAAAACGGAAATTTGATTTACAAATATTCGTGAAGTTTTATTCAAAGGAAACTTCCTTGCACAACTTTGAGTTAGTTTAATTTAATTTCAATTTTCATGTTGTAATAACCCGTTACTCAGGAACATAAGGAAATCAATTAAAGTACCTCACGACACTTTGCGTGCCGGAAACAGCTGCTCAGTAGCCCTTAATTTCCGAAAACAGCTGTTCGGAAAACTTGAAAGCAGCATTCTAGTAGGCCGAAAGTAGGGTTTTGATATTGTCAAATATGACATTACTCAGATGAAATTTAGCCAAAACTGACGTTAGATAGGAAGCCATATGGCAGCAGCGCTAACTACCACACATATGACCATTAGTAGGCCGACTTTGCTGGCTAACTTACATGGCGGTATATGAAGAATTATGGAGGTGCCAACGAAAATTCGAAGTTTTGTACGGTATTGAGGCAGATTTCTACAGTGAAATCCTGATGGCCCGCGGAGAACACAATAGCGCTCCTAGTGAAGTGAAAATTATTTCAGTTATCACACCCGTTTAGTTTTTATCGCCTTTGAAAGTGAATTTATAGGAGTTTGTTTACATCTCAACGCTGAGCTATCAGTCGAAGGTGCAAAACGTGTGCTTCATTTGCTCATCTTGAGAAGTTTAGGAGTACAGTGGGCTATACAACGAGAATTTATAGCATGCAGTGAATGCATTCCACACGTTTTTTATTCGGAAACTAGTATATATTACGAAATATAAGCATTTGCTAATGCCGCGGTTGGGTGACAGCTACCGGAAGCTTGTCCATAGTAGGCCGCCTAATACATATGCAAATTGTTGGCTTCCTATCTAACGTCAGTTTTGAATTTAGCCGAAATGATACAAACGAAAAGGAAATACATCTATTTGCGCGCTAATGGCTTCGACGCCTCATATGTAAAATAAATTGTTGGCATAGTACTGATATAATTTCAAAAGTACAGTCATATATACTGTCAAAAATCTTTAGAAAATTTGTTTGGTTTGAACAGCACTGATGAGGCTACTCGAAGAGGTTAGTTCGGGACGTGACCGTTTTCAGGCCTGAGTAAGAACTCAACGAATAAATCCGGCTATTAAACGTCAAAACAAAATTCTTTCATTTCTTAAGATGAGCTCACCTATCCCTTCCCTATGAGTATGTGTTTCAATGTAGATGGCCCGGCACGGGTAGGGTCTTGACGCACAATTGTTTAAATATTGTTGTTTTCTAAGAACTTTCTTAACGGCTTGAGGAAAAATAGTATACGATACTCGTGCGGACGTAGGTGTTCCAACTCGCGCTCTTACCACCCTCGCTCGCTTGGGCGGCAAACGTCGCGCTCGTGGGAGCACCTACTTTCCGCACTCATATCGTCATATATTATGCTACTTTAACCAGAAGCCGATTAAGACATTTCTTAGTTGCCTTAGGCATTTGTTGTCCCACTGCACATAAAGGTTAAACTCAGTATTCTCCCCCTTGAATTATCAAAGAGGGCAGATGTACAGTACTTTGTATTCTTTCCCGTTCCTTGCTCAACTGGTTACTGATAATGCTTTTTTCAGACTTCCTATCAAGAGATCTCACGAAAATCATTCTTTTAATACTCTACTTGACTAATTTATTAAGACACCAAGACATTATATGCACCCTAACGTTCATTGCCTTTTTCAATTAGATAATTTACATTACACCACCATTTCTGAGCTGTTACAGTTTGATGAATCTGGCTTCAAAATTCACTGGACGGAAAAGGAAAAAATCACCAGAAATAAGTATTATTTGATAACGGTCAACAATATTTTCGTCAGTAAGATCATAGACTTGACATTTCTTTTGGTTACATGATTATATCTACTGCTCCCGTTGAAAAAGTTTTCGCATCGACTATAGTATTTGGTGATTAATTATATCCTTTGTCTCTTTAAATTATTTTATCATAAAGAAGCGGAATTCGGCGATAATAACAAACAAAACTTACAGAAGAACAATGAAAAATTCTAATTAAAATGATATCGGCCTTAGAATCTAGCGTACACAATTTAAGTTGAAATAAAAATAGTCTAGAGCCAGGGTGTATTGACTCCATTCCTGAGAGGATGTTCATATTCATAATGTATGTTTGGGAACAAAAGCATCCACAACTTTGGTCACGTGTGCTGTGTAAAATCTGCAAGTCAATTTACAAGTTCATGAGAAAGCTTTCTATAAATAGAACATTCTTGCCCCGTTGTTCAGAAATTACACGCGAATCGTTGAAGCTTATTTCTAACATTCATTTAAATATAGAAATATTGTTGTAAAACAAAATTATATTTATTGATTTTTAATATAAAAAATACTAAAATAACATTACGATTGGGCAGCTTTCAGAGCGAAATCCAAATCGTCGATAAGATCTTCGACATCTTCCAACCCAACTGACAATCGGATAAGGCTGTCTGAGATTCTCAGTCTTTGCCGTTCTTCAGCTGGTACCGACGCGTGCGTCATTACGGATCTAAATCAAATGAAACGGTTGAATTGTTTATTTTCTGATCTCAATCATAATGCAACTTACGGCAATTCAGCCAAACTTTCGTATCCTCCCAAACTTTCAGCCAAAGTGAATACCTTCAATGCTTTCAAAAATTTCCTCGACTCTTCCAAGTCACCTTTAATGTAAAAGGACATGATGCCACTGTGTCCGTAACTTTGTTTGCGAACCAGGTCATATTGCGGATGTGATTTCAAGCCCGGATGGATGACACTTTCTACGAAAGGATGCTTTTCTAAGTATTTTGCAACGGCTAATGAATTTTTGGCATGTTGCTGCATTCGAATAGAAAGAGTTTTAAGACTTCTATTCACCAGGTAACAATCAAACGGTGAAGGAACAATTCCAGCAGCTGAAAACGAGTACAATTGAAATTCTTTACGAATTTGTATTTTATAAAAAAAAATCACCATTTTGCATAAACCGTAATCGACTGTGGAGATCTGGACAATTTGTTATCATAGCTCCCATTATAACATCCGAGTGTCCATTCATATATTTTGTGAGCGAATACAGTGAAATATCAGCACCCAAATCTAGAGGTCTTTGGAAGTAGGGCGAAAGGAATGTATTATCTACAACTACAATTATGTTTTGGTCTTTGTATTCTTTCGCCAAGTCCGAGACTTTTTGAATATCAACAATCTTCAACAATGGGTTTGTGGGGGTTTCAACGAAAAATATCTAAAATAAATGAATCATTAGTCAAAGTGTGTACGCTAATCGAAATAATTTACTTTAGTGTCTTTTGTAACGGCTTTCTTAATATTATTTATGTCAGTGGCATCTACAAAGGTGCTAGAAATACCAAATCTAGTTGCCAAGTTTCTATGAATTATTTAAAAGGATATTTTTAATTAAGAATTGATGTTTGGAATAAATGTATTACCTTATCAAACGACCAGTTCCACCGTAAACATCATCACTGAGGATCATATGGTCTCCTGTCTTTAGCATTGTTAATAAAGTTGTAATTGCTCCCAAGCCTGTTGCGAAAGCAAGTCCATACTTTCCATTATCTAGAGCTGCAAGGCATGCTTCAAGTACATTTCGAGTTGGGTTACCGCTGCGGCCATACTCAAATCCCTGTAAAGATTCAAAATATTTATGAGTTAAAAATTTGAAAAATATACATTTCTTAGTTAGTTAGAGTCGAGCCAAGTAGTAGCCTATGCGGATGACATCAACATTTTCTCACGGTTATTAACAACTGCCACAGAACTCTTCCTGAAACTCAATAGCGAAGCAAAACAAGTAGCGTTAAAAACAAATGACAATAAAACAAAGCTCATGATACAGTCGATGAAAAAAAACCTCAAATTCACAAAAATCACACTTGGTGAATACAGTATCAAAAATGTGACCAATTTGCGTATTCAGGCGCCAAAATAACGAGAACCAGTAAAGAAAGAGACGAAATATTTTATTCAGTTTTGATGATCTTGAAGACCAGCTGCATGCATAGGAAAACAAAGCTCCAAGTATACAAATCTGTGATAAGACCTGTGTTATGCTATGGGTGTGAAACATGGAACCTAACCCAAGCATCCGCAAATATATTGAACGCTTTTGAAAGATGGGTACTGAGGTGAATAATTGGAGTGAAGCTAGACGGAGACCAATGACGAATTCGATACAACCGTGAGCTGTGTGAAATTTTCGACGAGCTGGAGTCTCAACGATTTTAAGACTGCGAAAGCTGCGATGGGCTGGACACATGAATCGTATGGACGAACAACGGGTACCCAAAAAGGTATTCGTTGGAAAAATTGAAGGGCGGAACCCAGTGGGGAAACTGAGGAAACGCTGGTCTAACTCGGTCGATGAAGACAGTTCATCTTTGCTCGGATTTCAAAATTGGAGGACGCGGTCAATGGACTGAGACGGTTGGAGGCACTATTTGCAAGAAGCGAACGCCCGAGAGGGGCTGTAGTGCTACGACGAAGAAGAAGTTGTTATTGTGGTACAAATTGTGCTACGGAATATTATACTATTAACTCCATTTCCATTTGTAAATGTGCACAATTTCCTCAATCGAGGGAATTGTAATAATTGGGCATTTTGGATACGCCGTATTATATTTGTCACTTTGTAAACTAAAAGTGAATTGTGCATACATTGTCACCCTGTTTCACAAACATAAGAAAACTGAGTACAAAAATTGTTCCCCACTTTCTTTAGCTACATCAGTTTGTTTGAACTCGTCATTGCGTGAAGATGGTTATAATAAAACGTGCAAACATAATAAGCATCCGAATAAACTTCATTGTGTATTGAAATGTAGTTTAATTTTTCCTACCACTGCCTCACGAATTTTTGCAGTTTTTGCGCGGCACTTAGACTTCATTCAATGAAAAAGAAATTGTGTTGAAAACTTTAGATTCCATACCAGAAATTGTAGCTGAACTAAATCCAAAATTAATTGATCAAATTACACTAAGATGGATGAAAGAACTATCATCACCATCTATGGCGCGATTTTGCCTGTGCACAACTCTGGACCTTAGAATCGGAAGTACGGAGTAATATGCTTTATTCGCGGGTTTTATGCGGCGTCCAATCTCGTCCTTTTCGGCGCCTCTTCTATTCAGGTTGGCTCCAAGGTAGATAAAGTTATCTAAACTCACAAGGTTCTAGTCGCCTACTGTCAAAATTTGTCGGACTGGAGTTTCCTTCTCGTTTGAGTCATAAAGTTAATTTGAGTTTCATTAACTCATAGGCAAATTCGATTTGCTTCAGATTCTAGGCTTCGAAATTCTCCTTCGACATCGAAGATAGAAGTCTTTTGTCTCCCAGCACAACGTACGTGCGTACTAGCAGCCGTGTTTTCATTGCTGTCAAGTCATCTCGTTCCTGCGAATCTAAGTATCAGGAGATGTTCAAATTATGAGGTCTTTTCATCTCTACGGCCAGCACACTAGTATAGGGTTTTCCATTTGGGATATAATGATTTCGTATCTTTATATGAACTTACCCTTAAACTTTTTTAATGAGCTATCAATATCAAAAAGTTAGTTAAAGTCAGCATTTTCATCATGGTAAAGTTCACGAACCAGCAACGTTTGGAAATTATTAAAAATTCTGAGTCGGTGGTCGCAACTTAAGAGCGCTTACCCCAATTTTCGCCCGTAATAATCGTCCCGCCCGACAGGCTGTGCGTGCTATAGTGGATAAGTTTGTTTCCAAATTTTCACTATTGGACGTTTCGGTGCCAAAATAAATGTCGTACCGCTCGAAGCGAAGGAAACATCGCAGCCTTGAGTGCATCGATTCAAAATGAGCCAAATCAGTCAATTCCACGTCGTTCTCAAGAATTGGGCATCGCTCAAACGACACTGTGGCGTATTTTGCGAAAGGATCTTAGCCTACATAGCTACAAGATCAAATTGACTCAATAAGTAAAGCCACTTCAACATTCAAAATGCCGAAACTTCTCCAATTGGGCTCTAGCAAAGCTTGAAGAAAATGAAGAATTTCATCGAAAAATCATCTTCAGCTATGAAGCTCATTTCTGGCTCAATCGGTTTGTTAATAAGCAAAATATGCGTTACTGGTCAGCAACAAACTCTCATGTGCTTCTTGAGACACCGTTGCATCCGCAAAAAATTACTGTTTGGTGCAGTTTTCATGCCGGAGGTGTGATTGGGCTGTATTTTTTCGTGGATGAAAACGCCCGTCATGTTACCGTCAATGGAAGAATCGACCGCTGTAAATGGGTTCGTGGTGGTCATATGACCGAAATTGAATTTCATTCATAAAATTTCTGTTTTATGAATAGATAAAATTGTTTGTCCATAATGGAAAATCCTTTACTAATACTGACTGCAGCCAATGAAAGTAGAAGCCATGTAGTGTGCAACCGAAACTAAATAAAATCCGTTGCGGAAAAGAAGTGCAAAGCGAATGAACTTGACTTTTGGTACGATTAAATTGACGCTTGAGTTACCAAAACTGCTTCATGCTGAAACTCGTTTCCCCGCAATCTATTCCATTGCTAGCATCTGTACATTTGCGGATTTCTGTGCAAATAAAAACCCGAAGAACACATCACGAACTAGACACCGCATATTGGAGTTTGAAAAGAATACCAGAATGCTCGTTCTGCCGTAAATGCTGTATCTGCTCAAATGGAAATTTTGAATTGAAATGTGAAATGGGCCTCTTCAGTTATCAAAATTTTAATCCAAAAATTAGGCTCAGTGTCAACCATTCGAGAGACTATTTCGCCGTATTCAAGCGACGTAGATGGTCTGTTGACAATATTCACTTTCATTCTTCAAAATGCACCACAAAGTATTTCCACTATGGGTTCTGGGCAATTTTCTCCCTGACCGCTTCAACCAGTTCATTGGAAGGTCTTTGTCGTCGATGAACAGCATGATGACGACCTTCCACTGTCTCGTGCTTAGCAAAATTCGATATCGAATGACGAATAGTGTTATCACACAGTACGTGTTTGCCACGATATTTTTGACGATATGCACGTTGAGTTAGCGCCCAACTGAACGAATATTTTCCATGTACATCGTCATTATTTCGGAGTGTTGTTTCAGTGTTAAGCGATTCATGGTTAAAATTGTACAAGCACCTCCAACTGCCTCGGTGCATTGACCGCATTCTCCGATTTCAAAATCCGAGCAGCGATGAACTGTCTTCGTCGACCGAGCTAAACTAGCGTTTCCTTGGTTTCCCCACTGGTCTCCCTCTTCAGTTCTCGCAACGAATACCTTTTGGGGTATCTGTTGTCCATCCATATGATTCATGTGGCCAGCGCATTGCAGCTTCCGCAGTCTTACGATCGTTGAGACCTCCAGCTCGTCAAAAATTTCATACAGCTCATGGTTGTATCGAATTCGCCATTGGTTCCCATTTAGCTTCGCTCCAATTATTCGACCCAGGCTCCGTCTTTCAAAGGCGTTTAATATGTTTGCGGACGCTTGAGTTGGAGTCCATGTTTCGTTAGAATTCAATTATTATGTATTGGGATTTGCCGCCATTTTGTTTTCAGTGTGTTGACTTCGTTGCTTGAGTAGTTGTGATAACAGATCAATGTTAAAAATCATTTTTAAAATGTTCATCGAAATTCCTACATACCTGGAGTGTCTATGTTCTTCACAAATGTGTATCTTCACAGAATCACGTGTTGTTGTAATGGTTAAATTTTCAGTCGGCTGTAACTTAGTTATTTATGACTCGATTGTTGTGATTATCAGGACACATATGTTACATATCTTCCTAGAAAATCTAGGTACGCAATTTTGGTAAATTTAAGGGTAACCTTTTGATTTCATGCGCAAATAGGTAAAGGAGAATTTTATGTAATATGCTTTTAAAATCGTTTAAGGAATGTGGCAGGGGACCCAGCTGGAGCTTAAAAATGAATAAAAATAAATATCGGTACGAGCAATGGGCACAATGAATATCTCAGTTGAACGCGTTCTTGAGGTGGTACGTATGTAAAGCCTTTCCCGAAGGTTGGATGAAAGAATACCGTGATACAAGTTAAATAAGCAACACAGGTCTAAGAATTCTCTCCTTTTTTTGAGTGATGGAATGTTGAGGATTTGTAAGCTCTTATCGTAAGAGCTGTAAGGGAGGTTTTATTTGTAGAATAGAGAACGTGTGAATTTACGCTGTACAATTTCAACAGCATCCGATAGTTTGGTATAGTGAGGAGACCATACTTGGGAGGTATACTCAAGGATTGACCGAACTAGCAGTACAAATAGATGGACCCTGATTGAAATGTTAAAAGACTTGCAAGCGGATCGTAAAATAAAACCGACACGTGAAGCTGAAATATGGATGTTAATTTTCAAACCTGGGTCAAATATTACTCTCAAATCTTTGAATTTGTCCACAAGTGCGAGCAGCGATCCATCAATCCGGTATTCATATAAAACTGGATGAATTTTTTGAAATGTTAAGGGGAAGTATATTACCTTGACACCAATTTTGGAGATTCTCAAGATCATTTTGAAGGTATGAGCAGTCTTTGCTGGAGTTAATGGAACGATAAATTTTTAAATCACAGCGTAAAGAAGACAATTAGAGGACAGGCGTTGGGGAAGATAATTAATCAAAATGTTGAATAGCAAAGGGCCTAAAATTGATCTTTGAGGAACACCAGATTTTTGGCTAAATGAGGCCGATGAAAAAAAAATATTCCATGCAACGGTACAGGAGCGATGGGATAAGAAGGGTCAGATCCGAGAGAGGATTGAGTCGGAAGCTCGGAACGATCGGAGTTTGTTAGCCAAAAGGCCGTGATCAATACTGTCAAAGGCTTTAGCAAAATCGGTGTATATGATATCAACTTGTTGGCTTTTGTCAAACGCAAGAGTAATGGTATTCGTAAGTTCTAACAAATTAGTTACTGTCGAACGACCTTTAATGAAGCCATGTTGTTCATTTGCAAACAGGATATTGATGCCATCGTACATTCTGTTATGCACAATTCGCTCAAGGAGCTTGCCAAAACAAGACTGCAAAGAAATCGGACAATAGTTCGAGATTTCACTACGATCTCCGGACTTATGGATCGGAAATATATAAGCATGCTTCCAGGCGTCGGGAAAGCAGGAGGAAGAAAGGCTAATATTGAAAATAATTGATAGTGGGGTAGATAACGAAGAAGATAATGACTCTATGAACAGATTTGGTATTCCATCAGGACCCGAACCACCATTAATGTCAAAAGTGAGCAGTACATTTTCAATTTCCGATGGAGAGGTCACGACAGAATGGACAATAGGGGAAGGAGAAGGACACGATGAGTATATAGTGGGGTTCGAAACCTTAAATGTGGAGGAAAAAAATTGAGCGAAAAGGTTACAGATCGCTTGCCCATCAGAAGCTTGGCAGTTATGCCAAGAAAAGATATTAGGATTATGCGATGTTGTTTTCAGAGAATGTATGTATGTCCAAAAGGACTTAGGACTATTAGATTGTAGAGATGTTTCAATCATATGTTATAATAATGAGCTCGCATTGCTTTCTTAACCGCTTTTTTGGCTTCTTAACCGCTTTTTTGGCTTCTTAACCGCTTTTTGGCTTCTCTATGAATCAATCGGTAGTTGGCAAGGTCAGTGTTAGAGTTGGAATACTGAAATTTTATGCGCGCCTGGTCCTACAAATAAAGAGCGTCTGAGACTTCAGCGGAAAACCAGTTGGGGCTCTATTTCCGAGGGAAACGGCAGATAGGTACATGGTTTGTAATTATGCTACTGAGATTATCATAGAAAGTTGATAGCGCTAAATTGACATTGAGTTTCTGTAGCATTGAATTCCAGTCAATATTACCCAGCTCAAGCTGAATGGCTGCATTACCTTTGCGAAAATTAAATCTTAGGGGAAAAGGAGTGCGTTTGGACTGAGGTGCGAGAAAAGATAAACGAACCTCAAGTGGAAGATGATGGGGATCAGGTGTTACTATTCGGAGGGGAATTTTAAGATCGAGGAGATAGAGGCAGGATTGGTAGTAAGGATGAAATCAAGAAGTTGATTGTTTGCGGAGCAAAGCGATAAAAAAGACGGAAACAGGATAGAGAGATCATTGAAGGATGAGAGGGTATGAGAGCTTGTGTCCCACCTAAGGCAAGGCATGTTAAAGTCACTACAGATTAAAATAGTGTAAAGAGGGTTGATGCTGCAGAAATACGAAGATAATTCAAAAAAAAACGGCTTTAAACGCGGAAAGGAGCATTGTAAGGGATGTACACGCAAAGCAATACTAAACTCACGGCTTGAGAGATATTAATGAAGACAGTGATTCATTCAACTAGAAGTGATGGGGAAAAAGTCAGCGCAGAGTTTGCTGTCTAAAGCTTTATGAATAGCAATAACTACACCACCACGTTCAGATTTACCTGAAACCAAACGAGCTCTATCAGTTCGGTAGACATCATATAGTGGAAAAATTTCACTGCTGACGATATCAGGAGTCAGCCAGGTTTATTTTGATAATAAAGATTGAAGCTATGAGGAGTGTTTAGAATATCAAAACTTAAATGACTATTTGAATAGGTTCAGAGTAACCTGATGTTAAAGTCTTGGAAGAGAGCTCACCACACAATGAAAATTTCTTCTTTTGGCTACCTCGAAAGGTTTAATTAATTTCCAGGAGGCCAGTATTCTTGTTAAGGAACTATGCTGCAGTTTGATGGTACAGTAAGCTTAAAGGAAGCTATAACTCTTCGCTCAATGTTATCTTTTGTCAGTTTTTGGCAGTTGATGATCTTTACCGAAGGTCCAAATTTCGTTGAGACGTAATCACAGATGTCGTTCGTCGATGTCTCATAAGCCAGACGAGGTATAAACATTTGCTTTGGCGGGGCCACGACATGAAGAGATGGAACTATTGTGGTGCTGGCAGTGGAATTAGAAACATCAGCTACTGACGTTGGTTGAATATTTGTAAAATTTGAAGTTTTCGTTACAAGAGTATTGGATGAAGGGGGCCCATTTTTCGATACAGCACCTTGACGAGAAGATGAGCGCCCAGGTGATGATTGAAATACAACCTCAGAATCATTGCTGGCCAACAGTTCAGCGCTGTTTTTTGTTGCAGATTTAGCTTGTGACTTACTTCTCGTTATTATTGCAAAAACTGTATCTGTGATTTAAGTATTCTCCCCCGATGAAGGAAGATCTGGCGTAGAAGGCTGTAATACATCGCCAGTATTCAGGCTCATCTCAGTTAGAGGATGTGCATGTATAGTGTCAACGAACTGGAGGAAGGGAGCAACCTCATTACACGCAGCCGAACGTTTTTTGTGCAAAGAACTCAGTTCATCACATAAAGTTTTGAGCGATAAGCTAGCCATGCGGAGAAGCAGAAACGTAGGCTGAATTTGAATAACGTCTGCAGGTCTCGCAATACCAGTGGATGCCATTGTCAGGTTTATTTATAACGTCGACGACAGTTCCTTTGATGTGACCGAGAGGAGTGAGTTCAGAAAAAGCGTTCAATGTACCGAACGTACGAAAAAACAATTCTTCCGCCGCAATACACTTTCCACCAAAACTGACGTTAGAAAGGAAGCCATATGGCAGCAGCGCTTACTACCACACACATGACCATTAGTAGTCCGACTTAGCTGGCTAACTTACATGGCGGTATATGAAGAATTGTGGAGGTGGCAACGAAAATTCGAGGTTATGTACGGTTTAGAGACCGAATTCTACAGTGAAATCCAGATGGTCCGCGTAGAACACAATAGCGCTCCTAGTGAAGTGAAAATTATTTCAGTTCTCATACCCGTTTAGTTTTTATCGCCTTTGAAAGTGAATTTATAGGAGTTTGTTTACATCTCAACGCTGAGCTATCAGTCGAAGGCGCAAAACGTGTGCTTCATTTTCTCGTCTTGAAAAGTTTATTACAGTGGGCTATACAAGGTGAATTTGAAGCATGCACGGAATGCGTTCCGCACGTTTTTTATTCGGAAACTAGTATATATTACGAAATATAAGCATTTGCTAATGCCGCGGTTGGGTGACAGCTACCGGAAGCTTGTCCATAGTAGGCTGACTAATACATATGCGAATTTCTACCATACGGCTTCCTATCTAACGTCAGTTTTGCTTTCCACACTACTTTTCGCCGACGCTGCCCCAGCTCTACAACGCTGTTTTTTCTCGCCAAAACGCTGTTTTTGCTTGCCAACGCAGTTTTAGCTCCTGCGAAGCGGTCTTAGCTCGTCTTCCCTAAACGCTCATGATCTACCGCGTTCACTCATCGCAAGCTTGCAACGCCTTCACACCACTAGAAGATTACGCCAAAACAGCAGTGAGGCGCTCTAAGAGTGTCCAGTGGGAAGTTTAGCTTCGTTTTGCAAATGATTATGTAAAGGTTAAAAAGTTATATTAAATAAATGCAGGAAAAATTCAGGAATTAATGTGACTAATTGAAAAATCTAGGAATCCTCAACTACAATATCTAATTAATTTTGGCTCTTTCCTTTCAACACATTGTCCACGTGGTTTGTTATTGTCAAAAATAAGCAGACTCCTTCAGGACATAATTTTCTTCTTTTTCTTTAGTGAAAAATCTGTTTTCTATGGGCTGCAATTGATCTGGTTCTAATACTTCTCCATTACCAAGTTTAGTTAGACTATTAGAGATTAGGACTTCATTTTACCGCATTATCTGGGCGAGTTCATAAAATTTTAAAGAATGCCAAAGAGTTGAACCAGTTAATTTAGGTCTAATTTATTGCTCACTGGTGGTAACTACCGTAAATCCCCGATAAGAATAATATCATGTCCTACATATTGTCCACGATGAAATGCATTTTTTTTACAAATTATTCCTGCATTTATTTATATACCACCGGACACTCCAAGAGTGCCTCACTGCTGTTTTTTTTTGCTCCCAAAACTCTGAAGAGGGCACCAGATCACACCTACCTATAAAATTTCATGTTCCTAGCCTCGTTTGCGAGAAAACTTGCCAGTTATTTTACAAAACATAAAAAAAATATTTTTCTATCTACAGTGAGCTTCCATAACATTCAACATCATTATTATTCAGACTAGGGGAAAACCCGTCTAAACAGTTCATGCAAATAAAACAATTTCAAAATATTTACATTCACAGAATGAAAAGTATTCTTAATTCATCAGAACTCATTCAAGCTTATCCATAATTCGCTGAAACTCATAAAATAAAACAATCTACTTTTTTGTATCATATCGAAACTTGCTTGGGCAAAGATAAACTGGTACGGACAGATAAAATGCACTTTTAACTTCAAAAGTATGACTGTACTGGGACTGACTGTAATTTGTTGTCAGGTGCAAATACCAAAACATTATTATAATTATCTTATTTTCTATCATGCCTACCTCTTCTTGTTTGTAATATTTTAATTGTGATAACTTATCAAACTGTAAATATTACCATGCAAACATCTGACTGTGACCAAGTTAAACATGCGCCCGTAATAGCTTATTAATGTCTTTCCGCACATTATTTTAGAAAACGGCCATGAAATGATCAACTACGATCATTAATTGATAACTTTAATTTTGAACTGTTGACACTTTGGGTTCTGTAAAACCCCCCTATAGAGATACGAAATGGTTTCTTGCGTCAAATTTGCATAATTGAAGAACTGCCTCAGAAATATTGGTTTAAGTTTACTGATATAATTTTATGTACGTTGTATTTAAAATTAAGACTTTATATTCCAGGTATTTATTATTTTGTATTGCACTTTTAAGTTAGTGATAAGAATTATTAACTCTCGGGTGCTGTAATTCTTATCTTCAAATTGCCTGGATATAAGCATGTCTGGTGGATTAGTTAAGACGCGTTTCACGGTTGTTGGATACCTTGTGATGGATTTCGGCTTGTCATTCAAAGTCAAGCAAAAGTCAGAAATGATGAATACGACCAAAATTGGTCTTGAATTTCAGATTGGTTGGTATAAATAGAAGTTTAAGTGTTTATTTATCGATGATAAGATTTGTCGAAGTATCCAATTTACTTGTGATTTGTCTCTATTTAAGCGTGTTCACTGATTCATGATTTGAGTAAACAAGGAGCACATTAAAGAAATCAACAAAAGTGATGAATACGTTGAAGCAGTTTTTCACAACCGGTGCGATTAATTTATTTAGTATTTAGTACTTTTTGTAAACTTATTGAGTAGTATTAATATTAGGGAACTGGTACGGTAAAACAACCTACGTGAAATATGGACAGTTAAAAGTTTCAAACAGCATTTCGATTCGCTACTTCTAGTTTAAAGTTTTAACAATAGAAACAGTTACTTTGCAGTGGTAAGAGCATTGAACTTTAGCAGAGTATTTTTCGAGTTCAAAGCTTGTTGAATCTTAGACAAAGAGTGCTTCAAATGTCCGATTGTGCGTGGATTCATTAGAAATGCTGTTAATGAAATCATTCAAAGGGCTTGGTTACACTGCAACTCAACAGAGAACGTTAAGAGCTGTGTTGGTTTGATGTCTGACACAACCCACAAAGTACTTTTTGGGGGTTTCTTTACCCCCGCAGGGAGAGTGTCGGCTGACAGAAATACTCTTGGAGGCTAGCATTCTTTGGATTGTACCCGAGGAAATGGACGTTGTCGTGAGGTTCCTCCTGGGATAACAGGTAAACGACGCTGACTGAATCTGGACTGCGTTTTGGATATAGAACTGGAATGGATGCTTTGGGTTGGCGGACACGATTGTTTGGACCTAGTTGCTTTGCATGGTAGCACCAAGGTGACACTCGTCCATGAACGGCTCTAATCCGACTATCATATCGCCTCCGTCCCGGTAATATCTTAGTAGGCCTCGAAATACGTTCGAAGTTCGCACCATGGGGTTGGTAGTGTAGGTTCGGTTGAGACGGCGGACTTCCTATTAGCGCTGGTCTGGCTCTAAGCACCTGTGCCTATAAGGGCTTATGCCAACGCTCGCATGCTTTCCTTGCTCTGTAAATATAACCATTGGACCAAAAAGGGGACTACACACATGAACGGAGATTGCAGCTGCCAGGGGGACCCAAATCAACAACAACAAAAAAATACTAACGGATGAAAGAAAGACGGATAAAAAAAGGAGAACAGCGGGCAACCTTGTCTAAACAGAGATTCTTCCGACGTTTCGGCACTGTAAAAAATAATGCAAATGCCAGGGCGTCCTAAAACAGAGGAGCGGAGAATTTTGCAAGACACGCCAGATGTACGAGCAGAAGAAGAAAATGCAAATAATATGGAGAAAATAATAATCACTGCTGCGATCACTACTGAAACGACTGAAGCAAGAGAAAATACCGAGCGATGAAATCATCTTGGACCACTTAGAAGAAGAGTGGCTCTACCGTAAAGTAAAATTGATAGTGAAATACGTCGTTGCCATCTGCGATACACAACCTTAACTTTGCAAAGCGATCCAAAATGGAGCTTTAGAGCTGGAGGAGTTCCCAGCTCGCATAAGCCATAACAGGTACAGATGACTTAAGGCAAAGGAAGAGCAAAAGTTCAAGCTCCCTGAAGGCACGGTAGTCAATAGGTTGGCTTGTAGCCCAATTAAAGAGGACCGCGAAAAGTGGAAAAGGAACTAGGAGGAGCCAAAAAAGGTCCAGGTCCCATTGGAAGAGGTCTGCCAGGCAGTCCTATCTAAGCCAGCTATAAAAGCAGCAAAACTTGCTACTCCAGAAACAAAAAAAAATTAAGCCTAAACATTTCGAAAACATACAATCCTCGGATGCGGCTCGAGAGAGGAAAAATACGAAGCGGTGCAAGTCTATTGGGCAGACAACACTAGCCAAAGAAACTGATGGAACTGCGAGAGATTAAAGGAGCCGCCATAAGCACCGTACGGCTGACTCATTCGGGTGAGCTATTGGTGGAGTTCAGTTGAGGAGCAAATAACAAAGATGCATTCCGTGATACAATAAAAAATGGCCTTGAGGAGATGGCACCTGTAGCCTCACTTGACCATATGGATGCTCTTGAAATAGGAGATGTCGACTATGTTAGCGATTGACCTGAGATATACGAGTAAGATGCCTTAATGCGAGATTTTCCTAATTAGGCTGAAACCTCAGAAAAATATGCCAAACAGATGATATAAGTGGGGAAAATCAGAATCGGTTGGGTTATTTGTAGGATGAGGTGAAAAACAATCTTTCTAGAGTGTTTCAAGTGGCTCGAATATGGGGATACTACAAGGGGCTGTAAATAGATCGACAGGAGCTTCCTGTGCTATAATTGCAGCAAATAGGGCATAAAAGGAAGGAGTACACAGATGAAACACACTGTTTCCTGTGCCAAGCCGTTGACCCAAGGCCAGATGATTTGAAACACGTGCCAGGTACTAGTAATGCCGGATTTTTCAGGATACCTTAACCAAGGCAAAAGCACTTCTGCAATGAGCCGTATTCTGTAGAGCAACCTACATCGGAGCACAATCGCTTAAAATCTACATCGCTGCAGTTTGCAGAAGACAGTCAAGGAGACTTGCTGCTGCTCAGTGAGCAACACCACAACTGGAGCTCCCCAAGATGGTATCCTGACGAATCAGCTACTGCCACCATCTGGGTTCGAAACAGTGCCTACTTTCAAGTGCAAGGTTAGAGGCGAGGAAATGGTTTCTTTTGGACTCGGTGCTTGTACCGTCTTTTCCATCTAGGCTTAATGCTTTGGAGGACGCTATTTCGAGCACAGAGAGTCACGTCCTCGCCGGAGGCAACTTCAATCAGTACTAAGGGGCAAACGGAGTTTGGATATGCCAGCTAGAACCAAGCTCGTTATACTGAATACAGGCCACGTCCTTAATTTTCGTTGACCGGGCTGCGTTGGAACAATTCTGGAGGTGGCATTCGCTTGGAAGTCCTTAGTAACAAAGGCTTAAAATTGGAGAGTTCTAAAAAAGCAGGCTATTTGAAAAGAAGCAGAGGAAAGAAAACGAAAGGTGAAAGAAAAAAAGTTAAATTTCGCTTTTATGAAAAACAAAGAAATAAAATTCAAAAATGAAACAGTGCCTTCAAGGGATGAAGATGATTATTTTTGTCTGATTTGTGTTGAAAGCGATACCGGAAGCAAACCGGGTGATGACTGGATTCAATGTGTAAGCTATGGACAGTGGGCCCATAAAGCTTGTACAGGAGGTTGTCCATCTTATTTGTCCCATCATTGTGAATAAAATTGGTTGGTGCCATCATTTTATTTAATACAAACATGTTTGTGTTTGATTTTGATGAAAATAATATGTTTCATTTAGACACTTTAGTCAGTTGTAATTTCAATAACATTTTATTATGATTTTTTTGCCATGTTTGGCAACATTGTAAGAGATTAATGTCACTAGTTGTTCGGTCAACTACCAATCAAGGCTGTGTTCTTAGTTCTCATAAAACCAGTATTGTTGGTAGTTCAATGTAAAGTTGCTAACTAAGTTTAAATAAAAGTTATCTGTATTTTCTTTAAAATAACTTCTTCAATTCAATATCTCTTCAATTCACACTCCACGGAACAATCATAATCTTTCAACAGGTTATGGGCCCAGTGTCGCGTGTAGGAACTGAGTGAGAAATTATGATTAGACTGAACAAAGAACTTGACGCCACGTGAGTGGTTTCGGGTGTGTCTAATGGTAGTTCAATTAGAAGTGCGACAGAAAATCTTGATTCAGTTGCAGAAGTTTATGGGGAAAAACTTCCAACAATGGAAGTACCAACTGAAAAAAAATCTTTCGGGTATAATCAGGTATGAATAACTTGGTAACCAAAACAACGGTGCGTCCAGCGGCAACAGATGCGACAGGGAGGACAGCCTGGGATACTTTGAATGCAAAGGCTATGTTACTAATCTCGTCAGGAATGGAGTTTGAGTAACTTCAGACAGTTATAACATGTGAGACGGCAGCGGCAATGTGGGCGTTTGAAAACGATTAATGAACAGAGATCATCACTGAATAAAGTCGTCTTGAAGCAACAATTTTTCAATTACAGCATGTCAGAAACAGACTCGGTTGTGCAGCACATAAGCAAAGTTGAAGAAATACTAAAGACGTTAGCAAATGTTGGTGAATCAGTAAAAGATGGTGACAAGATGGCAAAATTGCTAGGAGGGTTGCCATATAAATACAATGCATTTGTGATAGCTTGGGACTCATCCGATGCATCAAAACAAACATTTGATAATTTAGCAGCACGTTTGTTGAAAGAAGAACAAAGGCTAACACAATATGAAGATATGGCAACAGCGTTTGCAGCTGTGAACATCAACGGTAAACAAAGAGCATCAACGTCAGCAATATTAAAAAAGAACGATAAGAAAAGTGAATTGCGTAAGAAACGACATATTGAGTGTTTTTACTGCAAGAAGAAAGGGCACTATTAATTAGAATGTAGAGCATAGTTAGTAAAACAAAAACAAGGCAGTGATGAGAGATATGCCATAGCAATGTGCATTGAAATGAAAAATATCTCTCAAACAAACAGTGAAAATGAGTGGTTAGCAGATAGCGGTGCTTCTTAACATATGTCTCATCGACGTGAATGGTTTATAGTGTTTAAAAAAAAATGCGGGTGACAGTTTTGTGCAAATTTGTGACAATTCACGGTTGAATGTTGAATGGTGTGGTTCAGTTCGCGTTCAAGCATTAGTGAACGAAAACAGTTTGTTCGGGAATTATAGAAAAACTTGATGTCAATCGGTGCATTAACTAGTAAAAATTTCAAAGCTTTTTTCGATGATGACAAATTAGAAATTCACGGTTCACAAGCGATTGCTGTTGGTGTTAGGATAAAAAATCAGTGTAATAAAATGATATTTAAATCAGAAATAAACCAGGAGGTGGCTAACGTGGCAGTGGGAGACTCAGCTAAATTTTGGCATGAGAGAATGGGTCACATAGGCTTCCATACACCGAAAGAAATGGCCGACAGTGGGCTCATTCCAGGGCTGAAGATAAATAATCTTGATGGGTTATTCTGTGAAATATGTTAACTTGGAAAACTCCATCGACGACCATTTAAAATGAACTTACAAGAAAGAGCAGCGACACCATGTGAATTTTTACACATGGATTTGTATGGTAAGATGACATATTCATCAGTCACTGGTGCGAACTACTTTTTATTGTTCTAGAACGATTGTACTTCATATCGGTCAGTGTACTTTATTAAACATAAAAGTGATGCATACAAAAAGTTTGTCGAGTATAAAAATTTAGTACTTTCTAATTATATTCTTCATGGTATTTATCTTTTTATTACTATTTAAAATTTTTTCATTTTTAACTTCTATTAATTTAAAAATTCAAACCGGCAATTAAAATTACGGACATGAGAACACTGAGATAATACAGCCATCCACGGATTGCATTGCGAATGCAATATAACTTGGCTGAGCTAGAAGCTTGTGAATTTACCGGTGCGGCATGGAGATGAAGCTGAGATCTGCTTGGGCGGATGGGGGATTCTGTGCTTGATTGCCACCGCGTCGAGGTCGCGTCTGACTCGATGTCTGACGTTGGACCGAGGTGGGATAGTAGCTGAGTTCCTCTCTTGGTTGCGTGTATCACAACTTCGAGTTTGAAGCGGTTTTTTTTGGAAAGGAATCAATATTCATCAATTTAGGCAGAGATGAACAGTAAATTGCTACCTCTCGGGCTGAAGCTTGTTAAAGGTGCAACATTTTAGTTCCTGTGCGGTTTAATTGCTTTTAACGAGTGAAAATAATTAAAAACGACAGTATAAACACATAATTATATTTTTCTGCAGAATTGCAAAGCCCCTGAATGAAAAAAAGGTGTTATGCTTGGACATTAACTTACTTTCTCTCGGCGAAGTAGATACCAATCCCAGTTAAACTATTTTTAGCAATTACAGCGATATTGTAATACACCCACATCGCCAGCGGGCACCCGGCGAGGATGTTGGGTAAGTACCCCTTTGGTTATTAATAAAAAGAAGTAAGTAAATAAATTATTGATGTCTTGAGATATTTTAAGAATGTTAAATGGATGTTTGTGAATTATGTGATCGAACGGGGATTGAATCATTCAGCTTTGATAAATACAATTGATTTTTTAATTTTTCGATTCATTTTTGTTTGAACGCCTCAAATGTACTCTTTTTTCAAATGATTTGGTATCGTTTTGGAGTTTCTATTGTGAGACAATAATCTGATGAATATATGCACTTAATCCTAAGCTGTTGAATTGAACCTTTCCAACACACCTTTTAATTTAACGTATCATCCTACACATCCTATTATAACTAGACTTAGATTTAGATTATACGCCAAATACTTTGTTTTGAACAGATACGACATATACGACAAGTAGATATCACTGACCACAGCAGCGGTGGTGCAGAATCGCGTCAGAGGATCGCTTTAACTCAGTCTTCATCCAGATCTGGTCGAGTCCGGACGTACCGAACTTACTCTGTAATCATTAATATAAATGGCGTCAGCCATCTTGAAGTCGTATTTAGTTTTGTAACCTTTTGTTATTAGTTAAATAAAGTTACATACAGTGTCGACGCCTGTATAATATTGTGTTCTACCCATACATATACTCGTATGTATATCTAACCTGCATATATTTATTCTAATGATTGATCATTTCACGAATATTATGGATATCAATGATTGATATGCGCCTAAAATTTGTTCGTTTCCTTTTTCTCTATGGGAAAAATAGTAAAGTAGAGTAGAGTAGTCTTCCGCTTGCGTGCCCTTTTATGGTATAGTGTTATGTGATTCCATCACATAATGCTATAACATAAATTTGCCACTTTTATATTTTTCATATAAGGGAAAAATTCATACAAATTATGTTTGTATGAGTTTTCCACTCAAATGGGAAATATATGGCCACTTCTACATTGGATCTTGATCCGGTTGGGAGGGTGCGAGGAGGCACCGCTTCCACCTGGATGCCCCATTCTTATTTGTGGGCCATATTGAATTGTCGGTAACGACGAAGTCCCCTTAAGTCCGTCTGTTTCCTCCAGGCCCGGTTTGTCTTCCAAGTCAGCAACTTAATGAACCTTAGTAGGTTACCTCCTTCTCGAATCCGGTCGATACTTTTCTGCCTCTTTTGAAATTCATGGATGCGTAAAGTTTTTTTGGGTGGGTCTTGTGCTGGGGAAAAGAACCCCACCCCACGACACCGCAATGCTAGCCCACCGCATTTACGCGTCCTCAGACAAGGCCGATTTCGGCGTATCCTGCCATCCTCTTTCGCTGAGGTAGCAGACCATCGATGCAATCCCGTACGGACTTTTATCTACCCATTTCACTACATGTTACAGCCTACGATTATTTCAACTGCCCCGGGTGTGGGGTCAATTGTAATCAATTTCAGTTTTTTATAAATTAATTAAAACAATCATCCTCGTCCAGAAAACTATTCATTATCAGTATATGTCTGGAGCAAGCCTACCAAAAATTGGTAAAGCTCGTTTTCGATAGTAATATGTGTATTAATCGAGCAGTTTCTCAAGCAAATGTAATTTTTTATAAATTTCCCTTTATATTAAATGTAATTTTATTTCAATTTTCCTTTATATTAAATTTAAATGTATCTCTTTAATTATATTTCTCATGAGACTTAAATTTTATGACTACTTAAAATTTTCGTCATTTTTTTACTTCAGTTAAATTTGTTTTCAAAAATTTTAATCTGCCACATAAAATTTATATTGTATGAACACCTTACCGGTGTAAAATTTTGGATGAAGTGAGATTGATACAAGGTGGACGATTGTGAAATAATTTTTGTGATTAAGAAGTGAGGTTTTGCGTCCGTGAGGTGTGCCGGTTGAATGTCGGTTTTCCTATCGAATGAATGATTTTTGCATTGAAGCCGCGCTACGCCACCATATTTGTTTATGTCAGCGTATGTATTCGCGAGTATAGTTGTTCGGTGAAGTGGATTTATAATTCGATCCTCGATCTCCATTCGAATCGGGAATTTAGATTTTGATCGGCTACATTGCGGGATATTATCTGCGCTTTATTTCCAACGTCGGTGGCTGCAAAATCTGCGCACTGTTTAACCGTAATTGTATGCGTGAAGGAGTTTATGGTGCATTTGCATCGGAGGCATCTTGAAAAGTCAACATAATTTACATACGATGTTGACCACTGACTAAGGCACTCCTTATTTACGTGATCTCCACGCATTATCATGTTCAGTGGTGAGGGCTGTGTCGAGTAATCGCGAATCGCTTTGTCGAAGTTGGGGGCGTTTTTCGACGAAGGAGTTCTGCAGCAGCCACGATGGTGGATATAGCATCAAAGGACAGTCCCGTTGAGGTTAGCCGAGACCCAGCAACGTCTACATGAACACCGACGAGGGCGGCAGTGTTGTCGACAGGCACAGGCTTACCAATACAATAGCTATGTCTGCTACTGGCGAACTCTCGTCCACGTGGTTGCCACTATAGGATGTATCATGGGCACCGATCCACGAGATAAGTAGATGCATATTCATGGTCTGTTCAATAAACGAACGAAAAATGCCGCATGCCTGTAGTTATCACAATATTAAATGAAATATAAATGTACTTTTCGGTTTTCCGAACATTTATTAAGAACCCTTTACTGAAATCTGGCAAAATCCAGCATCGCCGTGGGTTGTAACGTCTCCCCTAGCAAACAACTCGGCATTTTCATTTCTAGTTGAGTTTCGCCACGCATAACTTGCTGTGCAAGTAATATTTCGAGACGAGTTTATTGACCTCTTTTGGATTTGGCTATCGATAAAACCGATTTGAGCAATTGCGCAGTTGCTCCTCACTTTGCTACCACGGATTATAGGTGCTCGAGACTCTAGAAATACGGCTAGTGTGAACCGAGTTATAATTTACCTACTTTTGTTGCTAAATTTTTGATTAAGCTGGTAAATGTTATATATACTGCTCTACTTAACTTCGCGTTCGGTCGAAGAAAATCTCGCAACGCGCTGATGGAATGAAATGTACATGCAATGAATGTGCAAGTGATCTGCATTGCAATCAAGTCGTTTGAATACATGAATTAAATGCATTACTGATCAAGAATATCGTTAATAGCCTGTTAGTTTTAAGGATCCGGGGTAAATGAGAAAGTAAAAGAAAGCCTCGTTACTGTTTAATTTAGACCCGGTAAAGATTTTCAGTCAAATGCGATATCTGATACGAATACGAGTGTGAACGCGCTGAATGCAAGTATGTTACTCCGTGCGTGAATGCGCGAGTGCCTGATTTATGTGTGAATGTATTCGAGTTTTGGATTTTATAGTACTTTAGGAAGGAACAAATTGTGAATGAAACTGCGTGAATGAAAATTTTGATCTTAATACTTATGCGATTTGAATGATAAATTATGAAAGGGATTGTCTGGTGATTGATTATCAAAGTGTATGAAAAAGGCAATGTGCATTTAAATGCATAGAAAACCTATTTTTTTTTTAAATGAACTTTTGCATGTAATCACATCATGGTGATAATAGTAAATTAAACAGTAACTGACGGTGACTTGTTATAAACAATTTGCGCGAAGAAAATTAAGGCTACGCATCCGGTTCATACCTTCGATATCAGATAAACAGATATAAATTCATTTGAAAGGTAGACGCGCGTTACCTACCATACCGCCGAAGTCATAGTAGTTATAAGAAAAAAAAATATGATTTTTGTAATTTTCGTTAAACAAGAATAGAATTTTACTATGTAAAACCAAAAAGCGCATTATTATAAACTTATGTGTTTATAAAGGAGCATCTTTTATATATTTTTTTTTTTTTTAAGTATAAAGTAGTGTTCAATATTATACGCAGCCATTCGTATAGAAGAAAATACAGAAGATACTTCTCAGACCCATAGATGTAACAATAACCATGGATTTATTTTGGATATTACCGAACAGGAGATGCCCTCAATACTTGAATGTTGTTAAAGGTAGATCATGAAAATGTTACGTCGACCAATAAATTGTGAATCTCCTTTTTCTGTTTTTCCTTTTGCAATGAAAAAGAAAACCGTTTAAAATCAAATCGAAAACACAGTTTATTCTAAATTGAAATTGAAATTTTCACCAAATTTACAAAAAATTTTCAATATTCAAAATTTTCTTGTGAAACAAAATTCAAAATTTCTTACTAAACAAAATGCCCGTTCCGGCATTTCGTTTACATAGTGTCTTGTTTTAGACTGAAAAATTTTGTTTTGCTTTAAGCAATCAATCAATCAATTCAAAATAACTTATGTTTTACTGTATTCGGAAGAAGTACTATGTACCGAAGAAATTTTTTTTTTGAAATATTGTTAACGTCCAGTTGAAACAATACTTTTTTTTTAAAGAAAAAAAAAAGAAATAAGAAACAAAATTCAAGAAATAAAAACGCAATAGAATCCTGAAAAGCGAGAGGGAAGGAATATGACAGTGTTCTTAAAACACTAGATATTAATATGGAATTTGTGAAATTGCATTTGAATACACGATTAAACATGGAGATTTAAATTCATAATTTCTTTCCTTTTCTCTCGACCTGACCGGGTATAGGACCTGCATCGATGGCAGGCTCCTCGGCTCATATGGGCTTGCCGAGTAGAGTGGCCTTCCGCTCGCGTGCCCTTTTCTGGTATGTGATTCGATCGCATAATTCTATAACATAAATTGGTCACGTTTATATTTCTCTTTTGATGAGATAGTTTATGTAAACTATGTTTGCATGAGTTTTCCACTCAAATGGGAAATATATGGCCATGTCTACGTTTGGATCTTGATCCGGTTGGGAGAGTGCGAGGGGGCGCCACCTCCATCCGGATGCCCCACTCTTACTTGTGGGCCATAAAAATCGTCGGATAACGACGAAGTCCCCTTAAGTCCGTCTGTCTTCCCCAGGTCTAGTTTGTCCTTTCTCGTCTGCAAATTCCAACCCTCAGTTGGTTACCTCCTTTTTTCCACTACGGTCGACCTTTTTGTGACCCAGGAATTCGTGAATGCGAAATTTTTTGTGGTGGGTCCTTGTGATGGGGGAAAGAACCCGCCCCACGACACCGCAACGCTAGCCTGCCAGCGCATTCACGCGTCCTCAGACAAGGCCAATCTCGGCAGATCTTACCATCCTCTTTCGCTGAGGCAGCAGACCATCGCTGCAGTCCTTTACGGACATCTATCTACCAATCGTCACTACATATGGCTTACGTTTGAATTTAAGAGCGAATATCCAAATTGTTACAACCGTCCCCGGTCTCCCCTAGCTACAAGAAATTTGCCTTTCCGGCTAGTTATTCTTATATATTCAACGATAAATTGTTGAACTTTTTAATTGACTTTGATTTTTAAGTAAATATTATTATTGAATATTACTAAGTGTATAATAAGGTTATACATTTCCAATTTTGCATATTCTTGAATTTCTTGTCCAAATAGTGAATGAAGCAAATTTCTATCTAAGAACAGTGTCAACATTATCAACCGGGGTAAAATAATCACAATTGTCGGCTAGCGAAGGCCTGAGAGGGGCTATAGTGCCAAAACAAAAAATCAGCTTTTCAAGTTATTATCAACACTTAGTGAAACGGTAAAGACTGGTATTAGCATATGTTTGCCCTTTTTTGTTTGATTATAACCAAATTCTCTGAGTTAATTTTATGCAGAGAAATAACGCCTCAGCGAACTTTCGCCTCCGGAAGCAACCTTTGGATTGATTTTTTGAATTGTAGAGTCTTAAAATTCACGTTCCGTATTAAATTGCCAAATTAATACAAGCATAAGTGCGAACCTAACAAAAATCATCTATAATCAGCGACTCATGTTATTTTGATAACATTCTCACTATAATATCAAGCGTCTGCGTCATTTTGGCAATATCAACTGATAGCCCGTGAAATGGGCATTAGCAGATAATAGAATGATACTTAAAGACTCTTTTGAAGTGATTTTAAATTATGAACAAAGCTTAAAGCCGAAAATAAAATCGATAACAAAGAGACCTTGCGTATAATGAGAAAGTGTTTATGACTAAGAATTAATTATAGCAGTTCACATGTGAATGTACTCAAATAAGAATTAAGCTAATCATGCTTGGAAATGCAATTAAAAAGAATTTCACGAATTACATATGCGAATAAAAAGAATATCTAGGGCGAATAAATAGATTATCTAGAGCATATGCAGATTTGTCTTATACAATATCTGCATATGTACTGATCGTACATTATAAAGACTTGTATCTCGTGTCGCACGAGATGAAAATTAGTTTCAATTATGTTTAAATTCATAAAGGCCTCCGCCTACTCGATAACTAGAAAATTGTCTTGCTATCAATTTAAAGATATATACATATATGTTAAATAAATGGGTGTTGGAGTTATTTATTAGTACGTATGCAATATCATGTTTTTTGCTTGAACAAATGAATAACAGATTTTTTAATTAATCTTATCTTGGAAGTGGCTGTGAAATTGTTTCGAATGATGTTGAGAACTATGCATTTTCATTAGAACCATACGATGTTACATAGCGGAAAGTGCCACTTGTTTTATTGTTCAAATTGTAGGGAAATTTCACCAATGTGACACCCTGAGTACATTCCCTACAACGCACGAGTGAATTCATTACGAAACATGTGCAAAAAAACTGATTTAATCTGCACTTGGAATTACGATAGGCACTAGGGTAATAACCGGTGGTAATTATAAACAACGCAGAATGCATAAAGATTGTATGTATTTACGTACCCTATGCTCGCTGGGTGCGTCCTGCTTGAAGGTGGTGCTCATTACTATCGGTGGAACGACACAGCGACTTTTCCACTGCGAGGCACTTTGTCCTGAATGGATTGCCTTGGTGGCGAATCCCTTTGGTTGTGGTCTGAAGTCTCCATTCTCCATTGCTCAGCTGACTGCAAATTTCAAACTGTACCACCAAATTGCCTTTGCACTTCAAAGAACTTTCACTGGCACCGGCCGCGAGCAGATGCTAAGCTTACTAACGTACTGGCTAGCCAGCGATACGAGCAAGCTGCTTTATATGAAGGGGCTAATCTAGCGTGGAGCAATTGGCGCTCGGTTTGGGAGAGGAAAGACGACAAGCGGCCGAGGCAGACATATCAACGAAACATTGAATGCGTTACCGAATGGGAGGCACTTGCCGGCTCCCGGTTACCGGCAATCGTAACGTTTGCAAAAGCCCCATTTCGATGCCACGTTGTGCACATTGCAGCGACAGACATAAGTTATCGAACAGTAGAATAGAAATATTAAATTATTGAATATTTAAAAAAGAGTTTTGCGACAGCCTTAGAATGTGCTTAAGGCATGAAATTCATTACTTCTTTATTTATAATTTTTCAGACTAACATCTAATTACATATAAAATAAAAACGCTGAGTTTTTGTATTTCGGACTTAGGCTGAGTTTTTGTATTTCGGACTTAGTCTGCTCGCGTAAGACCCACGACTGAACTCTTCTCCGAACTAGCTAGCCAGCAGCCACCTCGGAGTAAACTAAGAGTGTCTGGACTCGTCGAACTAATGGGTACAGTCCGTTGTCACATTCCAAGACTTCACATTTAGAACCGATGGGAGGTCGGTTTAGATTTCCTTCGGTGTGTGTGTTCAAAATCATTAAAACTGCTTTCGCCTCGACCATGCTTACACTACACTATCAACCATAGATGGCGCGATCTCTAAATTACATTTAATTTAACAGATTGACTTCAAGAAAATACCAAATTAAATTTGAGTATACAACACTCCTTCCCACCATATCTTTTTGCACAACGCTTTAATAGGTATCTTAACAAATTTAATGCAATAATTACTTAAATTAAAGAATTTACAAAGAGTGAAAACGATATTGATTTGATATTAAAATAAAATTAAGGAAAGCAAAAATTTTAAACGTTATCATAAACAATTAGTTAATTTAGAGTCACTTAAGTCACAGTTCACCATCGTCGCACGCCTCCATATCTTGAAGGACGTCCGTAATTGCATTTAGGCTTGCGTTTTTGAAGTTCTTGGGGAATCTTCTTGTTCAGCTTCTCTTGTTATTGTATCGGCCTCCCTTTCCATGTGATCAACTATTGTCGTATTTTTACCATCATATGTTCCTACATTACTACGCTGTTTATTTTCAGGTTATGATTTTTGCCCGTAGCGCGATGTTGTGACCAGAGTGACGGATCACAGGGAATCTCAGTGATCTCTGGCAAAAAGTTGTCTTCCTGAGTGAGGCAGGTAGATGGTTTTGACTGAACTAATCTATTATCTTTGTTCTCGCTGCTTTCATGACTCGTAACCAGTTGATCGATGTTTCTCGTATGTTGTACACCTATTTCGTCTTCTACGATGTACAGACGTGTAACTAGTTTTGACTTGATGACTCCGGGTGGCCATTTGGGTTTATCCCTACGGTAGTCCCGAAAACGTACGGTTTCATTAACCTTGTACTTTCAGGCTATTTTTGATGACCCAGCGACTTTTCAACTTCCTCTTTGAGACGAATAATGTCGATTGGCGTTTGAATTTTCATGTTTTTATAAGAAAGCTCTGCTGTCGAGTGGCTTGAGCTTGCAAATTTGCTTATAGCGAATAGGACTTTGGCTTATCTTGCTCGTTTCTCGGTTACTTTTTATTGTTCTTACCACAGATTTTGAAACTGCGGACTGTGCGTTCTGGGGCGCCTTTTGATGGCGGATGGAACGGTGGCGAAAATTTAATTCGTGCTCTATTTTTCGATAAAAACTCGGCAGACCTCAACTAGCGACCACTATCCTACACGATGAGTGAAGGCGCCTCGTAGTCTGCAAACATTTCTCGCAAATTTCTTGTGAGCTCTAAAGTGGTCATCATATCAACTTTTTTACCGAGGGGAAATCTGGAGAAAGTATCGACAGCAATTAGGAATAGGTTACCTTGGAGAGGTTTTGCGTAATCCAAATGAACTCGTTCCCACGAGTGACTGGATATCTGCCATGAGAGTGGAAGCGCTGACGAAGGATTATCCCGATTTTCTTGGCATCTCTGGCAAGCGTTCACCACAGCTTCTACGTCTTTGTCTACTCCTGGCCATCAAACGTAGCCCCTCTTTGCCACTTTAGTTCGCACGATACTATGATGAGATGCTTGTATTGCTTCGACTACTTTCTCACGGAGAGATTTTGGTATAATAACTCGATTGCCTTGCAATAAACAATCCTTTTGTAATGAGATTTCTATACCAACGTTCCAAAATGGCTTTAATTCCAGTGACACGCTGTCTGGCCATCCCATTCGAACAATTTGACAAATCCTGCTTAGATTAGCATCTAGATCAGTCCCTGTGGGGATGTCCATCCAATTTGCAAGTCCGGATTTGACTTCGAATAAGTGTATACCTATGGCTCCGGAAACTGATCACTTGAGCCGTCTTGCAGTGGAAATTGCGAAAGTTCATCTGCGTTTCCATATCGATCGCCTTTTCGATACATGAATCGATAGTAGTATGCCCCAAGTATCAGCGACCAACGAAGGAAGCATATGTGACAAGGGATGCTCTGGAGTAACAGCTCTTTCTTGAAAACTCTAAAGAGTGGCTTATGATCTGTAACAAAGAGAACATTAGAGCAACCAAAAATGTATTCATGGATTTTGAATGCTCCAAAAATGAATGACAAGGCCTTTGTATCAATTTAGACGTAATTTCGTTCGGTTGGTGATAGCGTAGGTGATGCTAATGCAGCTGGCCTTTCTGAGTCATTGTCCATGGGATATGCAAGAACCGCTGATACTCCGTACGGTGATGCATCGCAAGAAAGCAGCAGTTGTCGATTTCCAACGTTGAAATGAGCTTGATCCACGTCCACGCTGCATTTTTGTTCAGAAGTTTATACAAGGGCTCAAATGCTGTAGCTCCGTCTTGCAGGAATCTGTCGTAGAAATTAATTATTCTTAAGAGCGCTTGCAGCTCTGTTTTGTTGCAAGGCAGAAGGGCATCCAGAATAGCCAGAACCTTGTCTTTCAACGGATAAACTCCTTAAACATCTATTCTTCAGCCCAAAATTCAACCCTTTTTGCGAAAAGCTCGCACTTTATTTTTAAACCGTTTTTATATGAGTCGTCAAGGATATTCTTGAAGCATTGCACATGTTCCTCTTTTGTTCGGCCTACCACAACAATATCGCGGATAAGCACTGGCACTCCGTCGATCCCTGCCAGTAAATTTTCGATTAACCTTTGGAAGAGATGCCGAAGGGTAACCGTTTCACAGCGAAGATGCCTTTAATCGTATTTACCGCCAAGAGATGCGAAGCTACTTCGCCATTTGCTAGCTGGGTGAAGGCTTGATCCAAATCCAATTTGGAGAAGATTATACCACCTGAAAATTTCACGAATAAATCGTCAAGACAAATCGTGCTTAACTCTGCAATAACCAACTTTGCAGGAATTGCGTTTATGCCTTCTACCGGCAGACCCAGTGCTTTGAATTAGTTATGCCCTAGAAGTAAGTGATATTTGCAGTTTCCTACTATGACTAATGGTAATTCACTTTAAGAGCCCTCGTGCCGAGAATATGAAGTCTTTTTTCATCGTAACTGTCGAACTCCACCACTGTCTGCTCGGTTTTTTGAGTACAGTGATGAAAACGGTGGTAAACTGCCACTTCGTTTACCTGGGGATTAAAATGAGCCGTAAGTTTTGCTCTTATACCATCGTAGTCAGGCTTTGAAGAGTGTAGCAGGTTACAAGTGAGGTTATATATATCTTCTCCACAGTGAAAAAATACGCACGGTCCATAACTGCGTCAGTAATACGCATGGCGGTAAAATTGAAATCTAATGATATTACCTATCGGTTGGGCAGATGATATCTAAGGTTTTTATACTTATCAATGTAACTACCACAGAAATCGTGTTTGACGTAGTCTACTTGTCTGAATTGATCATTTTTACTTAGCTTGAACTAAAACTTATTTTAGCTAAAATGAAGTTTTGGTCAATAGTGTTGTCGAGCCGCCACTAATTAAATAAGCTTAAATAAGCTGTACGCTTCCTGTCATGAACAATATGCACTTGATTTGATGTAGACTCTCTTTTCAATTTTCACCATGCTTACGTGTCTCAACGTCGAAGGAAAATGGCGTTGGCAACCGATGCAAAGAAGCGCGGCTCGTAGACTTAGGGATATCGGGAGAATGGCTCGCTATCTTTAGAGGCGTTATGTACATAAGCTGATTACATAGAGTATGAATTTAACTGCCTGTTTATTGTGAGAATGATGGAACACGTTTGGTGAAAAGTTTAACTTTGATTATGTGAACTGCACGTTATAACAATAGCAGTCCTAATCTCCGAACATTGACAGTTAGTTAGCCGCTACGCACACAGGACTGATCGTATCAAAGAATTTGTAATGTAATCCCGCTATTCCACTCTCCTCCCATCCTCGTCGCCAAATGAAGTGTCCAAGGGATCGAAAGAAAGAAGAGACATAGTTACTTAATAAATAATTTAGGTTTATTTGGCGGAATACGTGTGCATTTTAGCATGGCTAACTGAGTTTATGTTTGTTGAACATCACCACAGCTTCTATCAGCTGTGAATTTGCTTACGTAAACTTGAAAATATTATACTTTACTGAGCATAGATGGCGTGATCTCTGAATTACATTTAATTTAACAAATTAACTTCGAGAACATACCATATTAAATTCAAGTATATAACACGATCAAAAATAGAGGCACATTACTATATAAGACGAGCCAAAATAGAAGTCTGTTTTGTTTATCCCTCTATGGTTATTGTTTGTATAGTAGTTTTGAATGAGTCTATCTTGTTTGTCACTGTCTGTTATGTCCTGAAAAATTTCCATACAACGTATCATTTTAAATGCTTACTCTTACAAAAGCATTTAGAATAGATGGTTTGAACAAGATTGAGCGTTTTGTCATCAGCTAGCATTTGAAAGCTTCTAAAAGGATCCCTTTAGTGAATTCAGGGAAATAAATTTTCCTTTTTTGTTTGTTTCAAAATATGAGGTCTGGATGTAATTAGGACTAAGATATTTTACTATCCTTTTTCAAACATTCAGTTATTGGTTTTGTTAGTTTTGCAAAGTTTCGAATGAACTTGCGATAGTATCTGAACGATCCTAAAAAAGAGTTGATTTCTCTTCATTTTGAAGAAGGATAAAATCCCTAATGGCCTTGATTTTGTCTGAATTGAACTTAAATCTACCTGTGGTCACCAGTTGCCCTAAAAAGCAAGTCTTTTTGTGCAGGAGTTCAGATTTATCAAGCTGAGCTTTAAGATTTGTTTCGCAAAGCCGGGAAAATACTTTTTGGAGATTTTTGATGTGCTTCTGGAGTGATATTGAAAAGATGATGATATCATCCAGGTTTGTTAAGCACTTAACTCCTTGTAACTCACCGAGGACATTGGCCATTATATGTTGGAAGGTAGAAGGTGCTTTATTTAGCCCGAAAGGCATACGTATGTATTCAAAATGACTACCTTCAACGGCGAAAGCTACTTTTGCAATATCCGCAGAGTTCATATGTTTTTAAAGTAACCCACTTGCCAAACCTATTGTAGTAAAGTACATGCATTTCCCCAATTTTCCAAAGATGTCGGCAATATTAGAAAGTGAGTACTTATCACTAATTGTTTCTTCGTTTTTGCTTTCCACTAGCATCCTTTTTCTCCCGGACAATTCATATTGGGCTGCTCTAAAAGAAAAGCTTAGGTGTATTATTCCCTGGTCAAGCATTGCATTAATTTGTCGGCGAAATTTTTCTTTATGCACGGATGGGTATCGATATGATTTTGTATAAGTTAAAATTTCATCATGTGTGCGTATTTGATGTTTGAGATGGGTTGTAAACGTGAGTTTTTGGCCCTCTTTAAGGTAAATATTTTCATACTCTTGGCAAACCTTAAGCAAAAGCTTTTATTCCTACGTGTTTTACTGTGAACCCCTAAAAAATTGTTCAATACCATCTTTTGAGGGTTGTTCATTATGATCAATATTGTGATGACTTATATTGAAATTATTTACTTCCGAACACGATTTTAATAGATGGTTAACTTTAAGGGAATGGTCAACAAAGAGGGTTTCGTTTTCGTTCGAGCAATGCTTTAGCTTGAAACACCCCTTCAGGGATCACTACATATATGTTTGTTAAATGACATGGACTTCACCATTTCCAATATCGACGAGAATTTAACAACATGTTTTCATTTCAGGGCAATCCAATATTTTTTCGGTTTTAAATTTAATTGAATTCTAGAGTATTTTTTCTTGGAAAACCGTCGGGCTTTGCGTTTTTTAGTGCTCGCTTAAAAAGCAATGTCTGATAGCTTTTAAAGAAAAAAAAGCAAACAAAATAATTGACAAATAGTAGTCTATGCGGATAATATAAAAATCTTGCCATGTTGGTTTGGAACGGTAAAAAAATTATAGAGCTGCAAAATAATTAGCTAGTATGAAAATTAATACACTCTAAGGGAAAATCCTATATGGCATATGCAATATTGAAACTTTGGACCAATTTTTATATATAATTCCTAGATCAATGAAGAGTGGCAACAAAAGAAGCGAAATATAGTGAAGAGTACAGTTTGCATGTTAATTGTTTAACTCCGTTCAGATTATTCTGAAGAATACATATACCAAATCTTCAGGTGTACATATCAATTTGCGTTGAGAAAGACGTGTTATACTACAGATATCAAAACTGCACCTTGATTTAAGTACCTGCAAACATATGGAATGGAGTCGAGAGGTAGGTACAATAAATAGAATACATGGATCACGTAAAATAAAAGTAAAAGAATAAAAAAGTAGCTAATTTATATTGGATCTGCAGAAATTACAATTATCAAACCACAAAATTAATTAAAGGCTTTTCAGACAGCAACAAATAAGTGCTGGTATTAATTATTTTGCTAAATCCTAAAAGCTTTACAATAATTTACATATTTCACTGTATTTTGCAACTCTATCAGAGCTTACACTACGTATAGTCCGCCGAATCTTGATGCTGACGTTATATACACTATCTCATTTGAACTTTATCAAGTGCTTTTCCCCTTCCCCCACATATATACTCGTACATATCATTCTGTACAAGAGACAGAACAAACATATCATGCCACACGAGTCTCATGCTATTAAAACGAAAGCTCCCCTCACGACATATTGCAAATTCTCTTGAAGCAACTAGCTTTTTCCACGAAGAAATACGTTTTCTTATAGACCATCAGAGCTACGAAGAAATGCTTGTCATTCATCATATTCTATGTATAACGGTTTATAGATATTTTGATTCGGTCAGAATAAACTGCAGTACATTACTCCGATGCATATTTTCTTTGAAATTCTCGAAAATAAACAATCAAATTCATCGTGAGTGGACAAGTTTAGGTGATTAACTACAATGATGAGCAATTGATGACGAAATGCTGTTATCTATTGAAATAATAGTTACTCGTATTTCTAATAAAGCGTGTACTTTCATTATTGATCAATCAATGTACAAGTTTTCAATTGTTTTCAGTTTTATTTCGAACTAGCTTTACCCGGTATGCGGTGCCCTTAAAATTAATTCAATCAACTTTTTTTGGTTTGTTTATTAAGATAAATAGAATATGTAAAAAACATTGGTTCATCAAAAACAATAGTAGTAACAGTAATTAAGTAATCCGTTAAAAAATTATAATTGAAGCACCTTATACACATGAGAATTTTTGTTTGCAGTACAGTTTTAAATTTTGAATGGTATAAAAAGTGGATTCGATAAAAAACTCAAAAGTGGTCCTAAAGCCGTAACGACACGTATCGAATGACCACTTTATATACATATGTTACTATACTCGTACATTCACAATTACTTTGTTTTCTTGCGCACCACACAGCAGATATTTTTTAGGGTTTTGTCCTAAAATAAAAAACCCTACTGCAATCACGACCTGTGTCCGTCTGTTCGTTCATCCGTCCGCCCGTCCGTCTGTATGTCACAGCACTTTTTCTCCGAGACTATAGAAGCTACACCTATGAAACTTTGGAAAGATCAGAAGTGGCGAATTCTTGAAAGTTTTGGCGTGGGAAACTTTTGCAAGGGGTTTTTAAGGGGGGCCTCTCCATATAGGAAAGCGACACTTCAAAATTTTTTTTCATCATTGGTAGGCGAGTAGGGTGTCATTGAAAAGGCCTTAATGAGATATTTTCAAAAGAGGTCTTAAAGTTGCCTTATCAGTACCCTGGAAGGCAGGGGAAGGGGACATGTACGAGCTACCTACAATTAATACTCATAGGTGAAACAAGTCGAGGAGGAAGGAGGGAGCTCCTAACAAAAGGGCTTTGTAACCATTCTAGGGTTTGGAAAAAAAATTCTGATGCCATGAATCGATGATTACAGTACAGGGGAGTGGGCCCTGAAAAAAAAAATGTTATCAAAGGTAGCCGATTTGAGTATCAAATGAAAGTTACTTATGAGAGCTTTTCAAAACAGTCCTTTAACTGACAGTTTTTGCTTCAGTGGGGGCATAAGGGGGGGATACACAAACATGTGTTCCCCCTCGCGATTGGACACCTGTGGTCTAAAAAAAACTGAAAAAATTATCAAGGGAAATATTTGAGAGTGTAACAATAACAACTACCTCAGAAGCGAAAATTCGTTCAACTTTGTTAATAATAGTATGGTCTTCGAATTTCACATTTTCTCCAATAAAATCGTACGTATGCCTTTAAACTCAACAATATTTGGAATTTAGGCTATGTGCTCAGTCACGTAAATTTAAGTTTCATTCATTCATTACTAGAGTGATGCTCACCTACTGCTTTCCGTGCTAAGAAAGTTCGAAGAAAAGGAGAAGAAACAACTGGGAAATTGGAAGTACATGTTACGGCTTGTCGATATTGTTCGTTTGTTGGCTAAGGAGTAAAGCTCCTAGAGGCCATGATAAAAGCGATGATAGTACAGGGAGAAGCCTTTTCCTATAAATTGTTGCTATCTTACGAAAATGTAACCCTGTTTTTAGAAAATTGCTTAGAAAAAGCGCCTAAGGACTGTAATTATCTAAGCAGTAATAATGAAAAGAATAGCTGATGAATTCGAGGGACAGTCCTTTGCAATTATCGCTGATGAAACGTCAGACGTTAGCCATTACGAGCAATTGGCAGTTGTGCTTCGCTACATACCGAAGGGGAAAGAAAAATTAGTGTCTTTACAGCGACTGAAATCCACTGATGCGGAAATCATATTTAAATCATTAAACTTTGTGCTGTTTGAAATGGGTTTGTTATGGAAAAATGTGGTTTGTGTTTGTTTTGTTTCATCAATAGCCAGTGAATTTACAGGAGTACAGGCCAGATATAAGGAAGTCAATGGGTTCATAATATACGTGTAGTGTTATGTGCACAGCTTAACCCTTGCCTTTGTAAGTACCTGTACTAGTCATAAGGAAAATCTGCTTATTTTTGACTTCTTTGGAACCGTCCATATAATTTACAACTTCATCGAAGGTAGCCCAAAGACACATGCCGTTTTTGAGGATGCTGTTAAACAAACCACAATGAAGCTTAAGACTCTGAAATCCCTTTCAGATACTCGATGGGCCTGCCACTCTGAAGCAGTGTCTGTCATTTATGGTCAATTGAACGAAATAGTAAAGGCGATTGAAGAGTGCACTGAATTTTGTTTGGGTTCCAAAGTTCAAGCGAAAGGTAAAGGTATTGTGCTGCAACTGAAGTCTTTCAATTTTATTGCTTCTATGTAAATCATGCATCCAATACTGCAACTTGTAGTAAAGGCTAGTAAAGCCTTGCAAAATCCCATAATAGATTTGTGCCAAGCAATGGAAGAGGTTGAAAGCCTAGCCTATTCTTTGGTGGAGATGAGAAACAGCGAAGAAAAGTTTGAATATATTTTTGATAAAACAAGGGGAATGTGCAGTGTATTAGATATTGTAATCCAGTGTATTAGATATTTTAATGTGCTTGTTCTCTTAGCATATAACAGTCACCCTTCTTCTGCTCTCTACGCAGACACAAAAAAGAGGAATTGAAACTTTTCACTTATATTCCCATTTCGGACTGTCTCGTAGAAAACCTCAAGTCCTGGTTTTCTCAAGAAACAAAAAGTGTCATCGCTGTCACAGCAAAAACTGCTAAGGTTGAATATGGATGATCCTTACGTGTGGATCAAAGGACTTTAAAATTCTTGCTAAAAGATTCTATATAAATACTGCTGAGCTAGAGGTAGAATTTAAGCATGTGAAATTTTAGAATCGAGGGGAAACTAATCTAGCATTTCCGCCTTCAAACATTCCGGACTGGATCAACTGATTTTCAAAATCCCAGAGGAGTTCAACATTTGAAAACTTTAGGACAATACTCAATAAATTTGCAAGAATGCCTGTAGCAAGTTGTACAAGTGAAAAAACGTTCTCAAAGCAGAGGATAACAAAATCTAAGTTCAGATCGACGATGTGGCAAGACTAGCTGGAAAACTTGATGATTCCGTTTGTGGAACAGGAACTGGCTGCTAACGTAAAGACGAGTGATGTGATTGACAACTTTAAAAGCAACGTTGAATTCCAACGTCGGATGACTTTGTAATTCAATCAAAATATTCACTATTGTACTTTTCATTTTAGATACGACTATTTGAATTTTGTTTACATTATACATGTATTAAGTTTACATTTGTTTTTTTTCCAACAAAAAATAAATATGTTTAAAATCGAAGTTGTTTCTCTTGTTTTGGCGCCAGATATTCTAACCAATTAATTGAACCATTCATTAAGGCGCAGCCCCCACTGAAACTACAAATTTGGCTAAACTTTACAGTCGTTCACCTTAGAAACGTTACGAATATTTGCAAAAATTTTTTAGCTAGAAGTCAGAGATTTAAGCTATGTTTGTTAGATCTACATTATTTACATTGAATTAACTCATCAAAAATTGAAAAAAGATTTTTGCAAAAAAATTCGTAGAACAAAATGTGTAATTTGCACACACTGAACAAATATCATTCATGTACATTGATTTGTACCAAATTTCCACATTTTGTTCCAGGGAATTTTTTGCAAAAAAACTTTTTTAAATTTTGAATGAGATAATTCAATGTAAATAATTTAGATCTAACAAACGTAGCTTAAATCAACTCGGTACGTTTAGTAGTTTCCGAGATTTACTACATTTTTTAACGAAAGCATGCTTTTTTCTTTGAATATAATAACTTTTGCCATAAACTTTTTGCAAAATGCAATGAGTTGATTCAATAGCCAAAGGTTCATTCTGACTTCTTGCTAAAAAATTTTTGCAAATATTTGAGGTGAACAACTGAAAGTTTACCCAAATTTGCAGTTTTAGGGGGGCTGCGCCTTAAGAGTTAATATTCGTTACAGTTAAACCTAGTTTTGTTAAATATTTTGTGTCAATTTGAATTGGAAATAATTGTTATTTTAACAAACAATTGTAATAATTGTTTAAGAAAATAATTGTTCTTTTAACAAACAATTGTAATAATTGTTTAAGAAAATAATTGTTATTTTAACAAGTAATTATAATAATTGTTTAAGAAAATAATTGTTATTTTAACAACCAATTATTTGAATATCCACAAAAATACCTTGCTCATCATAAGTTGTTTGTCTCTTCTATAAGCATAAAAGCATGTTCATAGGCAATAATACTTTGTCATCTCCAGTACCAACCATTTTCGTGAACACTACCTAGGAACTATTTCTGGCCCCACCACTTCTGTAGTCCTGGAGATACCTATGGCTCTGTCCACCCCAGCCATCGAAAAATGTTTAAAAATTTATTTTTCCTCAGGAGTCACCATCCATTGCAAGCCTATCAGCATGGCTTACAGTGGCTCTGAAACAGTACCATAAGAGTTTCATTACACATATAAATCCTAGTGTAAGTAGTGCTTATATGTTTGATACGAATTAAAGACATTCCTCTAAGAAAATTACATAAGTAACAGAACATTGCTAAGTTTAAATCATAGTAGAGTGCATATTACAATTATTATACAACATATTGTCAATATAATCCCATTAAAATTATTTGTTGAACACTTTTTTGAATGCTTGGTCCAAATCTGCAATGATTGAATCAACGTCCTCTAATCCAACAGACAACCGTACTAAATTATCCGTTATTCCTAGTTTTTTCTTTACCTCTGATGGCAGTGATGTATGGCTTGTAAGAATTCTGAAAAAAATCTACAATATATGATCATAACTGAATAGATTAAAGTTAGATCATACGGAATGCACATCATAGACTCTGGACCTCCCAAGCTTCCTGCGTTCAGTATAAGTTTAAAAGACTTTATGAGTTCCTCTGCATGTTTTGCTGTTCCTTTTACGTACAAAGCTAAAATTCCACTATGACCATAGCTTTGCTTCAAGGCTACTTCATGTTGTGGATGAGATGGTAAGCCTGGATGAAGTACACGTTCAACATAGGGATGGTCCTCAAGAAATTTGGCAACCAATAGTGCATTTTTGTTGTGCTGGTCCATTCGCAATACAAGGGTTTTGAGACTTCTAATCACCTGATAGCAATCAAATGGCGACGGTACTATACCGACAGCTGAAAAGTAATTCTTCATTAAGAAAAAAATGCATCCACAGTTGATATTCAAATAAAATTATTGCTTTTTATTTTACTTACATTTTTGTGCATACCTCAATTTCTCATGGAGTTTTGGACAATTTGTTGTAGCAGTTCCCATAGTAACATCTGAATGACCGTTCAGGTACTTAGTCATTGAGTATATAACGATATCGGCACCAAGTTCCAGAGGACGTTGGAAATAGGGCGTAAGGAAAGTGTTATCTACTACCATAACAATTTGCTGATCCTTATAACTTCTTATTATTTCGGATAATTTTCCAATGTCAAGAATTTTGATGAGAGGGTTCGAAGGTGTTTCTAGTAAAACCATCTAAAGGTAAACATGTTTATTAAAATGTGAATGATAATATGTCTAGCTGAACCTTCGTATTCTTTTTTATTAACGGTTTCAACTCGCTTGCATCTACCAATTCGGCCATATCAAGTTCAATACCATATTGAGCGGTGTGCTTTCTGAAGAAAATTTAATAAAATATTAAAGTTCGGTGAAGACTTTAAAATTGATAGAATTTCCGAGAAAAAACTATCAATTTCTTTAACGACGATGAAAGTGAAGCTATGGTAGGGACTTTTAAAATTTAATCCTTTAATATTCATTTATCTTTGTATAGTTAAAAGAAGTAATAAGAACTTATATTTTTGAACATTACTTACTTCAGTATCTTGGTTGTACCACCAAATACGTCATAACTGCAAATCACGTGATCTCCAGATTCAAGCTGAGTCATTACTGCCATAATTGCTCCAATGCCTGAAGAAAATGTTACACAAAACTTGGCGTCATCAAGGTCAGCTATGCATTTTTCTAATACATTTCGAGTAGGGTTTCCGAAGCGGCTATAAAAATATTCCTGAAAAAAAAGCATATAAGATAGTCAGTTACAGATTAAGAAGAATGCAGATCTATATAACGGTCACATCAGAGATAATTCAATGTCATGAAGTTATGCAATAGTTTTTTGTTATGTTGAAAAGCCATCAGGTCTTGCTTGTTTGGGTGACCAGACGCATTTTGACTCACTTGAGTCATCTTCAGTGTCTAAAGGATGTGTGGGAGGAAATGACTTTATATGGGTGTAGGGTAGCTTAAACAGGTAGGCCCAAACGAATGGTTAGTGTTTCATGGACGGGTATAGACGTGTAGAGGTTGGTCCAAGTGTCGGTCAATGTTAGAGATGTGGTGGAGTTCACTAGATCGCGGCTGTTCTTTAATGTATATTTGTCGCAAGGTGCATGACATCAGCTAAGTACCGTGCTAATTGGTATGCAGGAGCTGGATGGCAATTGACAACAGACCGGATAGGGATATTGGGTTCATGGAGCTTAGATTGTGCTTTAAGGGATAGTGTAGATGGAATTGAATAAACAAAAGAATTGATTATGAAATAGTGTTTACAAAACAAGTCCCATCAATAAGAAGAATACTTGTGGACACATTAACCGAACTTCTTATTTTTATCAGAAACAAGACTGAAAGCAAGACACAGAGTCTATTTCAGGAAATTCAAGCTCATCAGGCTGATTCAGAAAAGATTCTTGGAGTTGTCATAGTTCACAAAGATTGTGTCAAAATTCTAAATCGCAACCTTCCAAGTCTGAGATGTATTGCTGCTGAGATAGAAAGCTCCGTACCTGAAAGTTTACTTTTGCCTCCCAGGAAATCAATATTTAAAATGGCTGCCTGTTGAGAGAACTCATTGAAGATCTGGCACTAGCATCTTAAATTTAAATTTCATTTCAATGCAAATAGCTTTCATATTACGTATCTAGTGTCTTTTATTGATTTGCTCATTATTCTTGCCATTTGAGTAAGGGGTTTCCTTGACAACGAGGCTGAATGTTATTTTGTCGAGCTAACTTTTAGAGTGGAAAAGGGTATGAAGTTTTAAATTGCAAATCTGTAGCCATTTATTCTAAACAAAAAAATCGGTTGGGCAGCAGTTTGCACTGACCAAAACAGGATATTGAAGGGGATCAACTGGTAGATATATATCTGTTATTGAAATTGTAATTATTTTAATCCAGATATACTAAATGTTACCTTAGAGCTTCATTGTTAATGCGACTGACTTAGATAGCTACTCAACCTCAATTTAAGTCGGTAAACACCGAATATCATCGAATTCATTTTTTAATTCTCTGAAAAATCAAATGATCATGTCTTCGCTAACAAGAGATTCAAGTAGATCTGCGAAAGTATCAAACCTAGCCCTTGAAGATTTTCTCAAATAAATCGAATAACATAACGGCGGAAAATGGCTACCAGGATGTTACACCCCAAAAGGTTGGGTGTTCCGGTGGGGCTTGCTGATCCGGGTAAGCTCGGCCAGAGATGGGTGTGGGAACGCCACTTGCTTCTCCAGTAGAGCCCTGATAAGCTGCTAAGCGAGAAATCGGCTTGCCGGTACAAGTTTACTCGCCTTCCGAAAAAAAATCCAATTTCCACAACTTCGAGAATTTGTCACCAGTCTTCAACGCGATTACTACACTACTACACTATTGGAGAAAGTGGGAACCATCTCAATGGTGGTTCAGATCACTCTTTGGAATCAGTTCAACCCTCCCTCACTCCATTCGTCACCAACACCACCTTCTCCCACACTGGTAGTCTCTTATACATCCTTTCTTTTTTCCCAGTTCTACCACTAATACACTTCCTGATTTCTCACTATTTAGTCACTTTCTTTACTTGGGTAGCTAGTTCAACCTTCCGAATACCACATTATCTTTTTTCCACACGGAGATTCACCATCCGAACCCACCTGTACAGGATTTGTTCTGTGTGAGTTAAAAACTTGTCCAATCTTTATTTTATAATTTATAATTGAAATAATAAAATCACATTAATAACTTTCATGAAAAAATTCCATAATCATATCAAACTAAGCAAAATTCTACTCAAACGCAATTCTACTCACAATCGGAACAAAATCTACGACTCCAGCTTGGGTGTTTAATTTTCCAGTTCCTGTTGTCTCCGACTTTTGCTGACTTCTTGTAGAGGATGTCCACCATCGAAAACAGCCTTTTTGGATAGCCTCTTTGAATATTACGCTGTCTTCTCGAGCTCACCGCTCTACTTATCCTTGATGATATACTTCCGCCAGCATCTTGTAAATTTCCTGCAGTTCATGTGCGCTTGAAACTTGAACACGTCCCTTTTGTTGTCTTCACTCGACAATTCACACGTAACCTTATCAGTTGACCTCACACCAGCCAGTTGAAAAGGGCCTGTCCCCCTTTTTCGAATCTTATAAGCCCTCGGCTCAATGGAGCCGCATCGAACGCAGCCGGTCTGGCGTTTCGGAGTTTACATTATTTTCCCAAGTTTCCACTTCCACCTGACGTTTGGTAGTAATTGTCAGTTTATTGTTTATTTTCATGCACCAGTTTATTTTGAGGCCGAGTAATTTTGTGCGCCGCGGACAAATAGTACGCACACCCTTCCCAATGTTTGCTTAGATGTATCCAAAAGTTCTTGGAATATTACCTATGGGTTTGTATTAGAGATGGGTCAACTCGATTTAACAAACCGAGTTAACTCGAGTTGCACTTAAATCGAGTCAACTCGAGTGAGGCTACTTCCAACTCGAGTTGTGTTTCTTAGTCATCGCTCTAACTCTGGGCAAATCCGTAGCATATGATTTGTGACCAAAACTGCTCGAGTTGCGGTTAAATCGAGTCAACTCGTGTTAGGCTATTTCCAACTCGAGTTGTATTTCTAAGTCGTCGCTCTGCACTTTGGCCAAATTCGTTGCATATGATTTAGGACCAAGACAGCTCGAGTTGCGGTTAAATCGAGTCAACCCGTGTTAGGCTATTTCTAACTCGAGTTGTGTTTACGTTATCGTTCTGGTTTTTGGGAAGAAGTCGTTGCATATAACTTTTGCTTTGTTTAATGCGCGTTCGTACCCAGCGAAAAAATTTGAAGCGCTTCCTAAAGAATCACTTTTGAAGCACTCCGTTCCTATTTAGAATATGAAATATCTTTAATTTATTTTGGGTTAGTATACTTCTGAGTACTATCCAGGATTTAACAGTATCTACTAACTGATGTAGATATTGTTAAATCCTGGAGGTTCGTAAGAATGTACTTTGTGATGCTATCCTTATTTATGTAAAAAACTAATACTTACTTAGAATTAACTACTTTTTTTTAAATTTAACTTTGAATATGTATACTGTCAAATACCTACCTTTTGCGGAGTAATAATGAATTAACAGATAGTTTATTTTTTATTAAACTTGAAAAGACTGATTACTGGATTAAGTATAAAACTCATTGTGTCTCAAGACTTTGATCGTATAGTTTGTAATTGAATGTCAAGTAAAATTAACTCTTTTCTGAATCATAGTTTGTTTTATTTTTTACCTACGGTAATAAGTATTTTGTTAATCATTGCCTAGTGTAACACAAAACACACAACAAAAGAGAGAGTGTTGAACTCATCATTACACTATCCATCCTACCCACTACCCAAACACAAACATCCATTCAACTTAAACCGTTTTTCCAACCACGCAAGGACTAGATTTTTCCTATTTATATCGGTTTGGCTAACTTCTTGAACTCGGTTGGGGCAATTTTTAACTCGGTTAATTTCGATTTGGTGTAAGCCCGAGCTCACCCATCACTACATTCTTTCTATCTAACTCGATTTAGTCAACTCGGTTTGAACTCGGGTTAGCTAAATTGTAACCCGAGTTAACTCGATTTAACTTAAACCCGAGTTCGCCCATCACTAGTTTGTATGCAATGTGGCGGAATTGTGTGCAAGTAAGTTGCATGCACAGTTTACTTTCTTTCAAATCAGGCAAGTAACATAGTTATGCTTCGCTGGAGTTAAAATCGGTTTCGAAGATGTAATTGGTCGACCACCAATGTTCCTTCCGAAGCAATTTAGTACTAATAAGCGCGTACTGAATCATGAAACACTTCTGTTTGTTCATTGAAGTTCGTGTAGGTGGTCGGCCAAGAATAGTTCACATTGCTCGGCAACCTTCAAAGTTTACCTTGATGATTAAACCTTGTAAGCCGATAGTCATCTGCGACTGTTGCCCGATGGTGAACGCACGAAGCATCAATTGTTGGATCGTAGCTCCGAGTATCATGGTACTTGAGAAACCAACTTAATACGGTGTTGAGAACTTGATCTAATGGTGTTGCCCTTAATCTACGTAAGCGCGATATTTTGAGTTATTTTCATTTGACTGAAAGCCCAACACTACTTCATGCCATGTTTACAATATTTAGTTGTTCCAATTATTATAGTTCGGCTCGGTGATGTCTGACGCGAAGAATGGCTGATTAAGACGGAGAGTTTGGTTGAGTTAATCCTCGCTTTCTTTTACTACTCTCCCTAGTAAAGAGCCTTGATTTATAATGGATCCATGCTCATGCATCAAAAATTTGCATTAACATCATCTTTCCGTCGGAAATGGAAGTGCGCAAAAATATTTGCAGTGCTCAAGAAGTTAAGCAAAACATTTTGAGACAGTCCTTTAAGCAAAGAAACTGAAAGAAAACTCCTTCCCCAATTCGTTGGTAGCCAATACTACAACTAATTTCGATAAGGACTGTGAGCACTTAAACTTGTCCAACTTCTTTGATTTGAATTTATCTAACAAACCTAGTCAGTACTTGTTCGGTCACCTTGAGCTCATTTTGATGGCTCATGAGCTATACTCGAAATATAAGCAAGAATTGCAGTATCTGACTTCATGCTGAAAATCTGCTATATTCCTTTTCGTGAGTATTCTTAATAATTATATTAATATTTCCCACCTTGCTTGATAATGTAACGAAGCAGTCCATGTGTAGCAGTGGGCTAGGGCACACACCGCTTGCGCAGCAGCTCCCAAGTTCATACCTCAATGGTACCGTCAAGTTTGAGCTTCAGATGCTGCTGTCGGACTATCAGCCCACCCAGCTGTGATGGGTACTAATTAAAAAATTAGGTAATAATCACATGGCTAAGCGTGATATTGACTATATCACCTCAAATCCCGTTACGATCATGGAATGCGATACCCTAGCATTAAATTGTAACGCCAAGGTTCGGATTTAATAATAGAAACGTGCAAAAAGTTTTGCAACACCCAAGAAATTAGATAAAAGTCATATTGCCTGTACTCGTCCGATTTTATTGCGTTCCAATATTGGAAAGTTTCTTGAGTGGGCAATACCTACTTGAATGCGTTACACAATTTTCCGATAAGTCAAAAATTGTGCTGGTAAGACAATTTGGCTCTAAAAAAGCTCACTCTATTGTAGATGCTCTGATCGTGTTCCTTTATATAACCAAGATTTGACCCGACAGCAATTTTTTTAAATTATTACATTCTGGCTCATATTGTTCAACTAACAAGTTGGGTAGACAGACCTACGCTTATGTCAGAAGGGTTTTGTACTCAACTTACGAAATGTAGCCACCAGCAACGAATAAAGTCAAGAAACGTATCAAAGTAATGTGTATGTTTAAAAGAAAAACCATTGTTTCTCCAATTTCAATGATGGCCATTTTGTTGCATACTAACAAAAACCACTCAAATCATGAATTCCCAAAAATATTTATGTTATCGATCTTCTCTGAAAATGTTTAAAAGATTAATTCAAAACTGCAGTGTCTGATTCGATGGAAAGTCCATAAAATACCAAAATTGTGTGTTATTGTTATTGTAATTGGAGAAATTTCAAATGATTATAACTTCCGTGCGTTTGATTCGATTTTCATCAAACTTACAGAGTACTAGGATACTTTTCAAGACTACTTCGAATTCCGTAGAGTTAATGGTGTCCATACGATTTTATTAGGAAACCGACGGACGGACGGATGGACAGGTCGCGATTTTAGTAAACTCTAATAAGCAGTTTCATGACCTCTACGATATAAGCGTGAGAAGTGAATATACGCTTGATATTCATGTGAGGTTCACCACTTACAACCTGCTGGTATTTGTAATGCATTTTTTTCCCAAAATTCGTTTAGAACACGGGTGTCGATTGTCTGGCACAAGTGACAGCAAGCTATAAACAAGACCGAGCTCAGCTGACTAGCTTCGCTTAACGATCACGTACGCGTGCTTGTCGACGAGCATCTATCAGTGACTCATTCGTGTGAATGTGCTTATGAGAAATGCAGTGCGAAAATTGGTTGTTAATCAGTTAATCAGGTCGTGATAAGTTTAGACTATTTTCTAGAAAGTGTCATATGCATATCGTGATTAAAAAAGTTAAGTGAAATGAATTCAAAACGAAAATTGCGAACACTAACTTATGCTGTTAACTTAAAAGCAATCGAAGCAGTGAAAAGTGGTTTCAAAAGGAAAGACGTTGCAGCCCAGTTTGGAATACACGAAAGAACTATTGAAAAAGCAAGAATCGGGAGCCAGTCTTTTATGTAAAAGACAAAGAATCCCAAAATTGGAAGAGTGTTTGCTTACGTGGTTTAAACAGTGCCGAAATAAAAACATTAGTGTTAGTGGACCGATATTGAAAGAAAAAGCTGAAGAGTTCACTAGGTCACTGCAAATCTATAATTTCAAGGTTAGAAACGACTGGCTGGAAAACTTTAAGAAGAGACATGACTTCGCCGTCAAGAAAATTTGTGGTGAAAGTGCAAGTGTGAATAAAGAACTTTGCAAAGAATGGAAGAGTGAATTGCAAGGATTAGTGAATGGATACGACCTCAATGATGTCTTTAACGCCGACAAAACCAGACTCCTTTTTAAATGTCTTCCCGATAAAACATTAACATATAAGAATCAAAAATGCCATGGGGAAAACATAGTATGGAAAGACTAACGATTCTTCTTTGTGCAAATTCTACCGACATAGAAAAACTGAAGCCATTAATGATTGGCAAATCAAAGAAATCTCGTTGCTTTGCGGGCTGCAAATTATAAGCTCTGGATTATGAAGCCAACCAACGAGCATGTATGACTGCAACACTTTTTTAAAAAATTGCTTATTAAAACAGACTGCAAGAAGGAAAATTCTTCTCTGCGTTGACAATTGCACAGCACATGGTGACATACCTCCATTGAAGGCAATTAAAATTCAATTCCTTCCCCCAAATACAACATCACAACTACAACCACTAGATATGGGGATAATAAAAAATTTCAGAACATTTTACCGAAAAGAAGTGGTTAAAAAAATGGTAATTGATATGGAGTAAAATATAGTTCATTCAATCAATGATTTAGAAGTAATGAGAATGGTAGATAAAGCTTGGCGATGTGTTCCATCCCATACAGTGAAAACAGTTTTAAAGCTTGTAGTTTCCCGTCACAGTTTCAAGAAAATATTGAAGAGGAGCTCGATACAACGCCTGAGGAATGGAAATGCATGTCCATATTAGAAATTACTTTTGAAGAGTTTGTCTCATGCGATGCTGAAGTAGCCACAGTAGGAACGCTCACAGAGGAAAAAATAATGGACGCAGTGCTTTACGGTGTTGAGAATGATGATATAGCTGAAGAGTCAAACGATGAGTTACAGGATCTCCCGGCGCATATATCAGTAAACGAAGCAAGGAAAGCAGCAAATACCTTACGAACTTTTATAGAGCAATGCAGTAATGCAGAGGATGATATTTTCTCTTCATTGTTCAAAATTGAAAACCGAATTGATTTAGAAACTTTAAATCGCTTAAAGCAAAAGAAAATTACAGAATTTTTGTATGGATAAGATAACTATACCTATTTCCTTATATGTAACATAATAGATTGTTTTTGCAAGATTTCCTAGCATTTGAATTAAAAATTTATCCTGGCCCTTTCTGTGATACATCATTCTTAAATAAAGAGGTAATGAAAATTAGTAGGTAGCAACACGAAACCTCCAAAAGATTCTTAGCTTGAGCCCTTAATAAGTTCAAAATTCGATAACTCAAACTTGTTGACATTTCCTTTGGGTTTTATCTTATCGAGGTTCTACTGTATATTGTATATATAAATGTAAGCAAAATCATTGAGCAGACGTACGTACTCGACGATTCAAAACAAATTTCAGCACATATTAACGACTTGATTTGAATGTATACCTGGAAGCTGTCATATAGCCTAGACAAACATGCGATATACAAACCTAGTATAAACTTAGCATCGATACCAGGAAAAATTTTAGTATAAATTTTCCTTGCATCAAACAAATTAAATTGATTTTTTTGACAGTATTTATTCATTTTGATGCAGGTTCACCAATTATTGATCTTAACCAAACCGTTTGCATGCAAATATTTGGAAAGGACCGCTGAGAATCAAATGAATTTCTCACTTTCTGTCGTTTCATTTTGACATCTGACTTCATTTGATACTTCATACCACGTTTATGCTACATTTGCATATGTGTTACGGTTACCTGGTATACTCATGCCAGGTTTCATTTTATACCACATGTCTGTCTAGGCTTTTAACTTAAAAGAATTGAGGAGAGGATTTCTTTAAACAGGATCAAATGTTTGACATTTCGTAGATACAAGAAGAAACATGGGACTTCACAGCGACATCAAGTGCGGTTTTACGGAATTTCACGCATTTATTTCATTAAATGTATTATTTTGTTTATTTGATATCCGCAGTCCAATTCTCTTTTTTCTTGAAAAGCTGTGGGGCCTAGCTTTGTGGTCTGGTCCGGTGCGTTTCGATTTCTTTGAGTCATCTTCACACTGAAGATTACTCAAAGGCGTCAAAACGCGTTTGCTTGCACAACAAAGCAAGGCCGGACCGCTTTTCAAAAAAAAAGTATTATTCTTTACAAACTTGCAAAATTTAGGCAGGCATATCAATTTTGACGATAATGTGGAAGTTAAAGAGAATAAAAAAAGCAAAGTTTCGAATGGAAATCTTTCTTCGACATAGGCAAAATACAGAATACAAAGCTGACTGTCAGCTACCTCATAGTATGACTCATCAGTAAGAGCGATTGGGTCTGTTTCAAACAGGCGATGGCTCTTTCCTATAGCAATGTCATTCAAAAATATATAAATTTTATTTGTGGGGTGATTTTCTACTCTTCTATTAATTACTTCCCTAGATGCGTGATCAATGAGTATTTTTTAATTTAAACTCCTGGGACCCCCGGTATCACTATTGTTAATTTAGTTTAACATTTTTTCCAACGCCATCTATTGGAATCCCAAAGTAATTCGTCATTCAATTGTTAACGTGTGCTTCCTTTTGTGTTTTCATTCATCGTTCAATAGTTACTTGTCAAAATTTGGATCATTCGCGATGAGTGCAAGTTTGACAATTTAGCGTTAACCAAAATTGTAAATAGTATTTATTTGTTATTATCTTAGTGTTTTTATACTATTATCTTTTTAAATACATTGTAATTTTACTTTTCTTATAAATATTTCATAGAAAAGTTTAATAATTATTTCTAAATTTTACGTTTTTCCATCATACGTGATACCTCGGGTATTTTGGTCTTATATTTGGTTTCTTTTTCAGGTAAGTGAGATCATAAAATTGCTCAATTATGATGAATCAGATATTGAAGAAGAAGACAGTGGTAGTAAAAGTGACCTACTAACATGCCGAGAGGAAGAAATTGGCCAGGGAATACCATTCGCTAATGAAGAAGATTGGATTGAACCGGACGATGAACCTCTCTCATATTTTCGTGTATAACCCCAATCGATTTTACTCTACATGAAGACGATTTGAACATCTCTTTCGATTCTAGCGTAATTGTAAAGAGTCCTTTAGAATATTTTGGTCATTATATTGATGACCATTTATTTGAAATTATGGCAGAATGTACAAATGTTTGCAGCGTAACAAGGAAGTAAAAATATCTGAATACGACGATTGATGAACTTACATAGTTCTTGTGATGTTCAATGGCAATGAGTGTGTATCTGAATACGACGATTGATGAACTTACATAGTTCTTGTGATGTTCAATGGCAATGAGTGTGCTTGGTCTTCCACGAATTAGAATGTACTGGGAATTGGAAAGAAAAGTCTACTACATAGCAAACACAATTACTCGTAATCGGTATTTTCAACTAAGATCTAATTTAAAGGTTACAAATGATGAGCTAATTCCTCAAAACGCCAGACAGAATGACAAGTTTTGGAAAGTACGTCTTATTGTTTCTGCAGTAGAAAAGGCTTGTCGTGAAAATAAAAGGGGCAATTGCATCGCTATTGATGAACAAATTATTCTTTTCATTGGAAAATGCAAAGAAAAACAAGTTGTTAAAAGCATAAAAGTTTTTCTAATGGCCAATTCTAATGGTATTCCACTAGATATATATTTAGGTATGTATATCAGGGGAAGGGCACAACAATTGAATCAGCTCTGTATCCATCAGCGGAAAAACTTGATCTGGGCGGGCGTTTCGCGTTAAAGCTAGTGGAAACGTTGCCTTCAGGTTCTTACATTTTTATTGACCGATGCTTCACATCTATTGCACTTCTTGATAATTTAATAGAAAGGGGAATTACAAAAAGCTGGAAGAGGCAGTTACGATTGTGTTGTAAGGGGTGACAACAAGATTGTTGTAGTAAAATGCTTAGACAGCAAAGCAATTCATGGTGGATCAACTGATGCGGCTGTCCAGCCATTAGGAACATGTCGTCGCTGGAGCAAGCAGAATGAGGAATACATCGAAGTGCCACCACCTGTAGCTATAAAACATTATAACAAGTTTATGAGAGGCATTGACCTTCTGGATCGTATTATTGGTAATTATCCCATGAGAGTAAGAACTGATAAGTGGACTATTAGAACAATATTTCATTTTTTTCACCCGGGTTGGGTGCAATATCGGGATAATGCTGCGAAATCTGAATGCCAGATTAAAGATATAGACCAATACTTAGATTTCAAGCTGGATTTAGTTAAACAATTGATTTACTCAGTTTCTAGTTAATCACCCCACAATTTGATACGCAATACCCCACAGCAAAGCCCTCGTTTCAGTCCAAGCAAGACCTTCTATTTCAACTAGAAAACGCAGACTGATTGAACCAATACCTCACATTGCAAAAAGGACGAAAGAAGCAAAACATCTGCCAGCTTGTGCTAAGGGAGCCCAAAATAATAGATCAAAATGTCGAAATAAAGGTTGTAGAAACTTGACGTTTGTAAAATGTTCGGAGTGTAATATTTTTCTTTGAAAAATAGGAACTGCTTTTTGGATTATCACACTTCCAAGTAGCTTTATTTTACCATAGTCTGATTAATGTGCCATTTTTAAATATAAATTGAAATGAAAATAATATGAATAATAACCTTGTTTTAAACTAATGCAGTCCCAAGGTATCACCTGTGATACCATTCCTTACGTCAAAAAGGGAGGGGGAGGATTTTTTTCTCTCATGTTTTATTAATAATATGTAATACCTAGATATAAAAAGTAGCAATCTTAATTGTGGGTTATATACTTTAGTCTTGGGTCTCAGGAGGTTAAATGTTTGAGTTCATCGGAAGATAAAATTAATGAGAAAAAGTTAACTATAAAGATGAAAAAAAAATTGCTATAATGAAACACAGCCCGAAAACTCAATTGAGTTCCAAAAACCAATTTGTATTACATGAAAGCTATACAAGATTGGATCTACGTGATATCATACTGTCATGAGCAAGAATTTCTTGTATTGTTTCTGCTATTTCAAAAACCCATAGCATTTTGCTCGAGAATCAACAAATTATGAAAAGATTTGGAGTGCTAAACATTGGAGAGAACACAGTCTATCATGTTACGTCGTCATGAACAGATTAATTTAAGCTTATCCCAGTTTTTTGCCACTGAAATATATTATCAAGGTCAATGATAAGATAATTTGCACCTGACCACCTGCAACTCGTATGAAAACCTACAGTTACTTCTACTAATTTTCATACAATATTCACTTATTTCTTAGAACACACATATCCTTATTCTACTCGTATATTAAATTCAAAAAACGAATAAATTGAAAACATGGTTGTGTCACTTACGCCACTTTCATCAACTTCCGTTTGTTCGAAGACAGTAGAGGTAAAGATAGGTGGCTGGATTGAACGACTCTTCCATTGATCCGAGTTTTGTCCAGAATGAATTGCCTTTGTAGCGAATCCTGGTGGTTGTTTCTTAAATTGAGGAGCCTTGTCCATTTTAAAATATCAAATTAATGTTTACAGAAACTGTGAACGCTTGGATCATAATCCAGCAGATACTATTTGTTGAATGAGTTGCCATTAACTTTAGATAGTATTGAAAGAACTTATCAGAAAGCTGCAGATGATAATCATTCATGTTTATAATTATTTAAAATAACTGTTATCATTGCTAGACTTTTTCTTATCGGTATATTGCCAAAAAAAATTAAGCTATATTAAAGGAGTGAAGATGGTTCATAATGCGTAATGTAAGTTCGTTCAGAATTGCAAGTACGCAAAAGATAAGTTTTCTTCAATACTACAAATATTGTAGCCATACTCGGCAACAAGGCCGGATGATGACGCTAAACAGTTCGCTATGATCATTCAGGAGGGAAAGATCAACGATTTTTGGGGTTTTGTACTAAAATACAAAACCCTATTGCAATCACGACCTATGTCCGTCCGTCCGTCCGTCCGTCTGTATGTCACAGCACTTTTTCTCCGAAACTATAGAGGCTACAGCCATGAAACTTTGTAGAAAGATCAGAAGTGGTGACCCCTTGAAAGTTCAAGGGTGGAAAATTTTTTTAAAGGCGTTTAAGGGGGTCTCCCCATATAGGGAGGTGACCCCTCAAAAAAAAATTTTCACCATTGGTAGTCGAGTAGGGTTAATGAGATCTTCCCAAAACAAATCTTAAAATTGCCTTATACGTACTGAGGGGGGGCAGGGGAAGGGGATATGTACGAACTTTTCGCGAACCCCCCCCCCCCCCCTCGCGATTGAACACCTTCCATCCGAAAAATCTGAAAAAAATCGTGAATGTAGGCCTTCGTGAGTACAACAACAACAAATACATGAGAAGTCAAAATTCACTCAACTTTGTTAGTAATAGTATGATTAATCGATTTTGTGTTTTCTTGAATAAAATCTAAACGGTACCTTTAAACTCAATGAAATTTTGCGAAAAGATGAATATTTATAAGATTGATCTTTTCTGAAAGTTTCATAAAGATCGAATAGTACTTAACGAAGTTATAGCGATTTGAATTTTCCTCTATTACTATGGAACAATGTGCTCTGTATTACTATGGAAACATATGGCTATGGAGCCATATGAGCTTTTTACCGACTTAGACACTACTGCTTTGCTAGAATTTGCATGAAAATTTCAGGAATGATAGGTACCATGAAGATGAGTACATACAATTGAAACAAGTCGAAGAGGCAGGAGAGAGCTCCTAGCAAGAGGGCTTTGTAACCATTCTAGGATTCGAAAAAATAGGCCATGAATCGATGACTACAGTACAGAGGAGTGGCCCCTGAAAAAAAATTTTATGAAAGGTAGCCGATATGAGTATCAACTGAAAGTTCTCTATGAGAGCTTTTTAAAACAGTTCTTAAACTGACAGTTTTTGCTTCAGTGGGGGCACAGGGGGGGAAATACATGTAAAATGTGTATCCTCCCTCGCGAATGAACACCCGTGATCTAAAAAATCTGAAAAAATTATCAAAGGAGATATTTATGGGTATAACTATAACAAATACCTCAGAAGCCAAAATTCGTTCAACTTTAATAGTAGTATGATACTCGAATTTCACATTTTCTCCAATAAAATCGTCTTTGACATGTTTCTTGATTTTATTCGTTGCTGGTTACTGCATTTTGTAAGTTGAGTACAAAACCCTTCTGACATGAGCATAGGTCTGTCTACCCAACTTGTTTTTAATTGCTTGTCTTGTGTATTTTTATTAAATTTCACGATAGCTTTTGCTGTTTAATCAGGGAGCTGAAACAAGAGTACTGTGAAGAAATTTCACGTCCTTTTATGGATATAGTCACACTGGACTTGTGATTTTGGTATTCTCGAGCAAGATATCGTCTGCACGGCAGCAATAGAGTGAAATCTGGACAATAAACGCCTCTATAATGATTTTTCTTCTTCGCTCGTTTTGTTCGCTCGACGGATTGACATTGCAACGAAGACGTGCAGTCAGACCTTATATACTAACTAAAGTGAAGAGTATATATGCTCCGGTTTAGCCTTGATGAGTGGCGACAAGCAGTACCATCATAGTCAATTGCTTGGCCCTTAGGGAGGGAAAAAAGGAGTAAATGATAGCCCAAAAAATTTCCGAATATCAGCGATGGATTTGTAAGGTTTCTTCGGTTGCATTGGTAGTGGCTTAAGCCAAGGGTAGTCTCGGCAAAGCAGGGGCAAATGAAATCAAATGGCGGGAAAATTCAAATTAATAGCACCATGAGAAAAATATTTAACTCAAAATGATTTTACATATTTTTTAGTTTCTCATTTAAGGTATCCAAGGCAAATTTGATAATTAACTTAACTTTGGATTAAATGCAATCAGTGAACATGTATTTTTAGAGATTATTGATAAAAATCTAATAAGATAATGTTTAATTTTCTGAGGAATAATGGAGTTAGGAGATTTAGACAAAAACAACGTAAATCAAATATTGAAACAAATAAATCGGATAAAAAAATAACGTTCTGAGTATCTTATTGGTTTCCAGGTCTGAAAGACAGTTTAATTTAGAGCGATATTTCTCCGATGTAAGAATATTCATGGCAATATTTTTTTTATTAAATATTTTTCCCTTACGTATTGAACCATGAATAATTTTATTCAGTTTTTGGAGAATAGAACATCTTTCAGACTTTTTTTTAGATATAAATAATACCTGGTGTTGAGAAACTTTTTGATTATCAAACTTAAAAGGGAGTAATAGCGACCACTTCCGATCATAGGTTGTTTGTAGCCACTGAATAACTCCTTTCCTAAAAAATGCTTTTTGGACCTCGATTATAATTTTAAAATATTATTTTCTTGCCAATATATTTTCATCATTTGTCATTAGTTTGATATTTCGTTGAAGGATGCTTTCCGTCTTTTGGGAAATTTGTTTTAGACTTTCCGAAGCTGATTTCATGCAGCCTTTTGTTTTGTAGGCCATAAGTGATCTTTCCAAAAATTCGCCTTCGGTGGAAACTAAAAACTCCGTGAATTTCAAGGTTTTTTCTATTTTGAAGACGACAAATCCAGCGATGTAATCTACGTCATAGAAAACATATTTACGACAGCACTTTGAACTTAAGTCTGAAAAAAATATGTAGTTTATCATGCCGAAACTTATGATTACGCAGTCAGTTTCAATAGAAATCTGGAAAGAAAATGATTAAATTGGTATTCAAATATTGTAGTAATCGAGCAGTTAAGGATTAAAGAAAACTCAAGCATAAAATGTCCCAGATCAACTAAAACGATCGAACTGGTACGATTGCAGATTGAACTGGAACAATTTCAGATTGAACTGGAACAATTTGCGATCGATCTGGTACGATTTGAGATTGATCTGGGACGATAGAATACTTTTGACAGCTGCATTTGCCATTGGACGGAGGAGTCAGAAGAATGATTTTTCAGGTAACCCACGTTTGTGAAGTTGTGCCCGATATTTGATTAGCAGTTTTATTTTCTTGCCTGTGTTTAATTTATTTAGCACATGGCCATCGAGAATTTGCCAAATTTTGCCCCCTTTGCTGATGCAATGAATGGTGCTGAGGATACGGCACAGGACGGACTTGCGCACATGGGAGCTCAGCTCGCGACATACTAAGAGGTAGATCGGCCGATCCACTGCTTGGCGAAAGTGTTTCCAAGACAATTCCAATTGAGGTTGGGTTTTCCACAGGACAGTTCGAAGGTTCGCATCGCGAACGGAAGTGCACGCATATAGTAAGGGAGCTAGCCAACACCCGCGCCCACAGCCCCAACGGTAGTTTGTCTGGTGGTGAAGTTACTCGCTGCTTGGTGAAAGTGTTTCCAAGACGATTCCAATTGAGGTTGGGTTTTCCACAGGACAGTTCGAAGGTTCGCATCGCGAACGGAAGTGCACGCATATATGTGGGAGCTAGCCAACACCCGCGCCCACAGCCCCAACGTTCTTCCCTGGCGGTCGACAGTTTTGAACCCTCACCGCGAGAGAGGTGATCTGACCTACGTGACTACACGCAATCCGCATATTCCGCGCTTCCGTGGTTCCATTGAAAGGCCAAAGGACTTGAACATCAACTCCGACCCACCCGACCATTTCGACCGGTTTCTTGGTTTCAATTTGGTTTATTTGTTTTGGCAGTGAACGATTCGCGGAATTCTTCGCGAAACGCGACTTGGAGCTTCCTGTCTTGCAAGGCCAAAATTCTAATTAGTTGAAAGCGTAGATCAGTCCGCATACTAGATCCTTTATAAAGGGTTCTCTGACAGCATTAGTGGCAAGACTTGCGAACAACTTGTGCATTATATGATTTCTGCATTGAGATCAGTGCGACCGTGGAGGGGTTATTTGGATCTCGGGGAAAAGCAGGCAAAAAGTCGAGCGAATAATTCACCAACTGCTGTGTCTGCGCGCATAACCAGAGTTGACGTGAAAAAAAAAGACGGGCGAGGAGAGCCCATTATATTTGCGGGCGATATATTCTAGCGTGTAACAACCATGTGTTGACGTAAACATAGGAGTTAAGTTAAAAGTCACTACGAGCTAATCTCGTTTTCAATCAAGTTTTCTTTTGTAAGTCCTGCCTTTTTATTATAAGGCGTGTTACACGTTAATTACTCAGTGAAACGTCGAAAGCAACATTTTACCAATATATAACTATATTCTCGCCTATTCTATCAATGAATCTAATCCGCCAGTAACAGGAAGCTGTTATCCCGTTTTCAAGAGGCCTGCCACTCAAAACGTGATTTCCAAAAGTGATACGAAGTACAAAAAGTTTTGAGGTTACCCGCCAGGTAAACTCAGTGGACTTTCGACGAAAACAGGGATCGGTATATCGCGAAATAGTTAGTGGCAGTTGGTAAGAAGCCAAAATTCGAAGAGACTTTTTTTTTGGCAAAACCATGGTTACATCTGCATTGATAAGGAAAAACATATGTGTGTTGTTAGTACGCTTATTACGATATCCCATAAGGTTTAGCGACACTTTCTTCACTCGTGTGTAATTGACATTAACCCCGTGCTGCCGGGGAAGTGTGTGCGCGGATGCGAAGTATGATGTTCAGTTCGGTCCCAGTCATAATCAAATCTGAATGAATGCAGACAACACAGTCACCATCGCCGCAAGCTTCATACATTCCATCCCAATCACCTCCTGACCAACAACCACAGCCATATCATATCTTACAACAACAGAATCCTTCAGCGGCTATCTTGCATCAGCAGCCCCCTCCGGGCTCGCAGTCACCCCAGGCAGGACAAGGCCAACCAGGTCCAACACCACTATATGTGCCACAACAGGCGGGATACGCCATACCAACAGGTCAATCCATTCGCATGAAAATGGCAACAACCTAATATTGTAATAAGGCTACCCAAATTAATTAGCTCGGTTCATTAAACCAAATTCGGACTAGTAAGAAAAAGTACACAAAATAATTTTCGAGCCAAATTTTCTACGTGTCTCTTCTGTTATGTTGAAATAAACCATCTGAAAAAGGAACAATATTATTGAATGGACATAAAATCAATCAACTCATGAAAACTAATCGAAAAGGGAGGAGTAAAAGTGTGCGCGTCAATTTGGATGTTCCCCTTCCTTGTTGAACTTGAAATTTAGAGCGTATATATCGTGGAGTTAAACAAAACCAAAATAACGGAAAGGTGTAGCTTTGAACTGAATTGTGTGGAGCTGTGAAAATCAATGACCATCCCAAGGATAAATTCCCTGAAGCCACTAGTAAATGCATGTTAACGTTAGAAGTAGATTTAACGGCAGTCAAGTTGCCTTACAGGACCACCCACATCGTCAGCGGGCACCCGACGAGGATGTTTGGGTGAGTACCCTTACATTTTATTACTTATATATATATTTTTACCTAAATATAATTTTTTTATAATCTTTTTTATATCTATATAAATTTTGCATGGGAGTGAAAGATCACTCATTGGAAATTTTACAATTAGAATTTTAAATATAAAAAAAAAATAATCATAATGTCAATGTTGATAAAGTAGGAAAAAATGAAGCGCTAAATCTCTGGAAAATCGGTCTTTCTTTTCCCAACCTTCTGACCGGGTATAGGACCCGGTACGGTGGCAGGCTGCCCCCTAAAAACATGAGCCAGCCGCGGGGTACAGTTTAATCCTTTGTTTTCTCTTTGTTTCAGGTGACGTCGCGGGTTGTGGCCCAAGCAGAGTGCCTCTTTATGGCATAGCGTTATGCAATCAAATTGTATAATTCTATGGCATAAATTGGTCACCGGGGTACTCCCCTTCTGATGGGAAAGTTCATGCAATTCAAGTTGTATGAGTTTTCCACTCAGAAGAGGAATACCTGGCCACTGCAACAGAATATATATGGATTTATTCCGGTTGGGTGGGTGCGAAGGGGCTCCATCACCACCCGGTTGCCCCTCTTTCATTTGTGGGCCATGAGCTTCGTCGGGTAATGACGAGGTTACCCCAAGTCCGCCTTTCTTCTCAGGTTCCTCTTGTTTTCGTAACAAGTACTATCTCCCTCGGTGTAGTTATCTACACTTTTTGCGACTTTGGTCGTCTCGTGAGCAACATCCAATTCGTGAGTGCGAAATTTTTATGTAGTGGGTCCTCGTGCTGGGAAAATGAACCCGCCCCACGACACCGCAATGCCAGCCTGCCAGCGCATTCACGCGTCTCCAGACGAGGGCATTCTCGGCAGATATTGTCATCTTCTTCTGCCGAGGCAGCAGAACATCGCTGCAGTCCTTTACGGACTTATTGAAACTCCTTATTCACTACAATATAATGCAAGAAAGATTTACACTCGCTAAATTCGGCTTTATGGCCATAATTATATTGGGGACAGCATTCAATAAAGCTAAATCCTGAAACAATAAAATGTTAAAACCAACGAAACATGAAATGTAATGGAAATTTACGCTCTCAAAACTGTTCGTAGGCGATGGAGCCGTTGTCAAATTTTCATTGGCGTTGTACTGCAATAAGACTCAAATATAATTAAATCTAACGTTCAAACTCAAATCTTTTATTTTTTCAGTCACTAAGTTTATCTTAAACAAGTCCTAAAAACCACATTGTTAATAGTTATCAAAGCAATCTATATAAACCACCTACATTTCCTGAATCTGGCCTTAAAACCATACAATTTGACGAGTTATCAATGGCGGTATTTACAATATACAAATCCTGAAATCAAATATTGATACAAAATATGCGCAAAATTTTTATGTAGCCATTACATACATTCGCTGAATCTGGCATCATATCAAAGCTGCAAGCTGTATGAATTATCTCTCACTGATTGGTTCGATTCGAAGCCTGAACACAAAATGTTAGAATTGATGTTGCATAGCATATATTAAAAACTACCGCCTGCGGCTTGAATCAACATTAATCTATAATTGCAGAATTAATAAAGACATTACGGAAAAAATCAAAAAGTACCTCCTCGAAAATAATTTCATCTACCATGGACTTCAGAGAAAACATATTCTAAAATAGAGTGGATTAAAATTTAATGTAAGAAATTCATGCGTTCTTCAAATTTTATCTAGAGCCCACTAAATCATTCAGAAGATTAATGCTCGCAATTTCGTCGTTTCTGGTCCAAGAGTCCTGAAATTGAGCATGCTAAATGTAATGTTCGGGTAACTAAATGACACTTACACTATTCAGGACTTATTAAAATTACTAAAATTAGATGCTTAGCAACGAAAACGGCAAATATATGTAAACTTCATCCTGAATTAAGGTGTTAATATCTTCAATTCCACATCGAGTCTAAAAATATAAGATACTTGGATTTTGTGCAAACATTAATTAACGAATAGCTATCTTACACTTTAACTTTTTCGCAACTGTAACATGTTGCAAATGAATGCTGCGGCTTTGCATCATGTGATAATCGTTCCCTTTGATTCAAATAAATGATGTTGCCATCCTTGAAATGATCTTTGCAAACTTGTGTACGTTTAATTTCTGGATTTATCCCGAGAATTCGGCACCACTCCATTTTTGCATTAATATTATTCGGAATTCTAAAATCATAAAAAGCTACAATGAATTATAACCCCCTTAGAAATGCCACTTCTGCTTAAAGCCACTGGGTATGTGGCGAAATATGAAGCACTCATAACAAAGAATCGCAAATATTTTTGAGCAGTTTCCTTGCGATTCACAACTTGAAACTATTGAAACTAAACTTTCTCACGATTATTAATCAATGAAACTATTAATTTTTACCTAAAGTACGATTTTCCGCTCGAGCCACTATTGAAACTTGGGCAACACGGAATCGAACAGCACATTGTCGTTTTCTAATGTTTAAGTCACTTGATTTAATAAAATTTCACTATGCATTGCGTGAAACTAAACGAAGCAGTATGTATTACGTTCACCACTTATATATTCACTACCGTTTTCAAGAAAATTGCGGGAAAATGATACTTTCCGCATATTGACTACGATGAATGCGCGAAGCTGTAAACAAAATTTTGACGTTTGTAATGATTTCCCCTTCCTTCACAAAACCCGCCTCTAAAAGCAAAATATCGGAATTCACATACAGGTTTTTACACGGATAGACTTACTCCTCTTCTCTCTGTCTCTTAGGCTTGGTCGCATGGCGGTCAACCAATTTGGAGGCTGCTGCCAGCCGTCGTAGATTAAACCACGAGTTGTAATGATTTTTTTCACGTTCTCGTTCATTCGAGACTTCCTAATGGAACCTCTCATCGGTTCAAGATGTCAAGTCTCGGTACATGCCGATGGACTGTAACTAACAGATCAACTGGTCGTGGCATCCTTAGTCTACTTCGAAGGAACTGCTTGAAGGCTGGCTAGTTTGGAGAGGAATTTCAGTCGCAGGTCTTACGTGAGTAGACTATGTCCAGAAACAGTTTCTTGGCCACCAAGCCAAATGCCCATTTGAATTGCGTTCAATGATTTTCCCAAAGAGAAATTTACGTCATTGCTTTTCATCGGCCTTCGCAAGGTTTTTTCTCACTCCACAATAACTAAAGTCAAATCCACACGCTCCCGATCTCATTATCGGCGTGGTATTAGACATAAGCTACTCGAATTCTAAGTGGAATACTCTATACAAGTTTCATATAAATCGAGCCATTAACAGTTAAGTTATAAGTAATTGAAAATTTATCAATTAAAACAACAATTACACGTGATACAGTTTAAATATACATTTGGAAAAGGCCCAAACTCTATAGATGTGTAAGGATTTAGATGAAAATTTTACAAATAATTTCTAACATTGATATGTTATCATGACGACTAAAACATCGAGGTCAATACCCTCAGAATAAAATGGTGGCAAATCAAATACATAATAACCATCCGTTAATTTTATCGTTCGATCCATTGTGTAGATTTTTTTATGTATTGAAAACACTAATAAAATCTCGAATCTTTTGGCCAGTCTCTCAGCATCGTTTCGCAACTTGAATAGCCAAATGACGCCTTTAATTGGCATTAAAGAGAATCGTTGTTCTTCAAGTAAATTTTTCGTTGACGGCGTTCCTTCAAGCAGAAATACGTTATGGCAGACAAATCAGATTTCTTCTCTTAGAATGTGTCATCAGTATCGAAAAGTGTTTCCGAGAATCGAATAAAAATTTTAGTTTGCCTCATTCGATAGGCTCCATACAATTAGAGCTCCTGATTATTCGTGTTGTTTCACGACGTCTAGTGGTTCCCAACTACTCCTGAGTAATTCTTCTACTTAAAATTGATTCTCGTCTATTAAAGTACTGATTTCAATATTTAATAAAATCTAAATTCAATTCTTTACAAACTCCAAGATACAATTAATTTTTAATTGAATCGATCGTGGCTTAGTTGGTTGAAGAGTTTTTATTCTGAATACGACTACTAATTTTCCTTGCGGTTCAGGTAATCATATTTGGTGGAGCGTTGCAAATGCAAATTTTTGCAAATTTTCTGGTTTCTGATCCTTTGGTTCCTTCCCATTTCCATATTATGTTCCTCTAATTAGGGAGCTGTCCAGATAGGCTCCTATTTTCATGAGTGATACTGTGGGCCTGTGGTCACCTTTTGTAGCCCAGTCTCTCCCACTATAAATAGGTAAGGTGGTGAGCGAGACCAAGATATGTAGTATAGCTCCTAGAATGCTCTCGGCTTCGATGTTCGTTACAGGTGCTACAAAGAGTTCTTCGAAGTGTTTTTTTTTTCAAATAGTGCTGTCTAATATTTAAACTGTTGGGTTTTTAAAGTTGCTGGCACATAGTTACATCCCTCTTATAGATATTTAATCAGCATGTTCTGATCTGAGCTGGCTTTCGTTAGTTTCATAATCCTGGTTATCACGTAATCATATTGCTCCATTTTTTCTCAAGTTATTTGTTGGACGTAATTATTGTAGCCCTTATTTCATTGATTAAGAATATTTTTTACATTCTTCATCTAACTAGTCATTATGCTCTTTTTGGTCGGTGTTCCAAGGTTTTTTGATAACATCTTTATTGCATCTTTTGCTACGTTCCATATCTTTTGGATACCATTTATACTTTCAATTAATGTGAAGTTGTTTTCAAGAAATTCTTTCTAAAGAATCGCTAAAACACATTTATTGCTACTTATGAGATTTGATATGAAGGGATATAAAATGACCGTGAAGGACTGGAGCGATGGTCTGCTGCCTCGGCGAGCGAAAATGTTGGTGCTCGACAAAATTGGCCTTGTCTGAGGATGTGTGAATGGGCTGGCAGGCTAGCATTGTGGTGTCGCGGGGCGGGTTCTTTTTCCCAGCACAAGGGCCCACTATAAAATGTCGCATTCACGAATTACTTGTGGTATAATTTGGATCGGCAGGTGTCGAGGCCGAGGTAACCTACTAAAAGGAAAAGATAGCCAAAGCAAACAACTAACTGGGCTTAGCGAAAACGAACGAGACTTGAGAATATCTCGTCTTCATTGCAGATACTCATAACCCCCAAATAAGAGTGGGGCATCCAGGTGGAAGCCGTGACCCCTCGCACCCCCCCCCCCCCCCCCCTACGGATCAAGATCCATTTTAGACGTGGACAGATGTTTTCCATTTGAATGAAAGAAAAATAATTTTCATTAAATGAAAACCATCAACGTTTCAGATTTATGTTATAGTCTTATATGATGGAATCACATAACACTATAACATAAATAAGAACGCAAGCGGAAGGTCACTCTACCTTGTGAGAGCCCCTGTAACGCAAAAAGATGTGAGCTCACCCGACAGCTAGCTCATGAGGAGAGGGGCCAGCCAACGTAGCGGGTCTCATACCCGGCCCGAGTTCCGAATGAATAGAAAGACCGCACGTATGGTTAATTCATCTATTTATGTCTTTTTTTCTGTTGTACAAGATACATATAAATACTTTATTTCTTTTTCTTCTTTTATTTTTTTTTTTATTCTAAAAAAGAAAGTCTCCTGCCTTTATACCATAAACTTACATCGTTTTCATGCTTACTTTGTGTGTGTGTCCACCATAATTGCTAACATATAGTATATAAACCGAAAATTTATTAAGTAAATAGAACATGTTTAGGTAGTGTTTAATTTTGTATTTTGGTATGTTTAATGTATATTTAGTAATTAACAAGAAAAAAATATTTTGTTCAATTATTTACAAAAAAAAAAATGATTTGCAATAATTTCAATCAATATAGAAACTAACGGGTAGTTAGCCATTCCTCCTCCATCGAGCGCTTGTGTTTGGGGTTGGTTAGGCCTGTAAACATTACAATGCTTGATCGTAAATTGATCGTAAATCTCCTTGGGACATGTTATTTTCGTATTGTTACTAGATTCGGGGGCAAATCAAAGACGCCTTCCGTAATTATCGTTTCAAGTAATATGGCAAACCACAGCTACTGCTTACTTAATCTGGACACTTAATAATGTTTCTCGATTTCATATCTCCTTTGGGGATCTATTTATTTCTGGGAGCTAAAAAATAACTTTTCGACAGATGGAGAAATCTTTGCACACCCAAGATAAAAAATACTGCCACCATTCATTATGACGGAGCACTTGAGTTTTATTCCACTTTTCGCTAACCCACATGACTAACAAACTTTTCACAAATTGCACAATAACTATCAGATAATATATACGCTACAGCGTTAGATTAAATTTCTAATGAACGCAAGTACCGCGTTCTTTCGACGAACACTATAGTTTTGAACGGCAACATTCCCGACCGCTCCTCTTTCAGCCTAAGTCACATCTCACTTTTTCGAGACTTCGATCAACTGAGACAAAACGTGTACATATATAGTAACTCGCATAGTCGCAGGAATGCATCAGTTGCAAGAGACTGTTCCACACTCGTTCAATTTTCAAATTCAGATTATTTGCATTGAATGTGCCGCCTGTCAGATTTAATGGATGACACAGTACATTCATTACATTGCAATTTTTAAACTAGACTTAATTCTCATAAATTATCATTCGGTTTCGTGTATTTGCTCCACATATGCATAAAATAGCAGAGAATTCGTACTACAAACTAGACCGTTTATTACTGAGGTTTATTTTTTTCACACCTTCCTTTAAAAATTTTTTGGGATATTTCGTAATGAAACTGATTCACATTCTCAAAACTACGCGACGTTGAGTCGGAACAAAAGTATACGCGAACGTTATAGTAAGGAGAGTTTACAAAACAGAAACTTTCGATAGAACTCATAATGGAGCTAATACACGGAACAGTATCATGTCATACGTGAAAACGCGTTCTGCCTCGTTCACTGCCCATTTCGGTCTCACTTTTTCGTGTACAAATTACGTGTCGCCGGCGCAGACCATTCGCGATGTCGGCAACGTCTGGCGATCGCAAAAGAACTTCCTGCTGCAAAGGTTGTTCCATCCTCAAGCCTTCTGCTTGCCGGCAACGGATATTTTCCATTACGAGATAACGGAATTCACTTTTCTAAATTGCGTTGCAACGGGGTTGCCGTCATCGAATTTTAATTGTAAATATTAAATATTTTTATTTTTAAATTTACTATTAAAAATGGATGATGTATAAAAGTGTTCTTTGAGCAGTTTGCCTAGGCGACTGCTCGATTACGACACAAACTTCAACAATGGAGGCGAGAGTCTAAAGTACCAAACCGGTGAGAAATCAAGCTAACATTTTAATTTAAACCTTTCTCTGACTCTACCAAATTTGTAGAAGGAAAACAAATTGACATTGTTAATTTTGTTGAATATTATAATGTTGATTCAAAAAAGTTAATATATGCCAGACAATAATATTTAATTTGATACTTAAAACCCATTTGCATTGCTAAACCTAAGGTTCACTGCTGTGATTTTTTCAAAGCTTGATCCAAGTCAGCTATAATACTTTCTGCGTCTTCTAGACCAACTGAAAATCTTATCAAATTTTCTGTTATGCCAAGCTTTGCTTTCAATTCTGGCGCCAAAGATGAGTGACTAACGAAAACCCTATAGATAAGTGCTGTTAGATTATTAACTAAATCAATCATCGGAATTAAATTCTAAATTACGGTAAGCAAATTGTACTTTCTGGTCCTCCTAAACTTCCAGCTCTTATTACTAGCTCAAGGGCATTCAGAAACATTTTAGCTATAGTGATATCTCCTTTCACGTAAAATGCGATGATGCCGCTATGACCGTAACTTTGCTTCAATGCAATTTCATGTTGAGGATGAGATGGTAATGCTGGATGAAAGACACTTTCGACAAATGGATGATTTTCGAGGAACTTAGCAACGATCAAAGAGTTTTTGGAATGTTGTTCCATCCGAAGAGCAAGTGTTTTTAAACTTCTGGTTACTTGATAGCAATCAAATGGTGATGGTATGATCCCCAATGCTGAAAGAGTATAAGCATTAATTACAATTGAATTCATGTGCAATAATATGCTAGTATCTTTCGTTGAGTGAATACAATTCCTAGAACGAAATTTCACACTAAATAACGAATTTTGGTAAAGCTGAAGTTTATTTTGTAGTGTTTTTAAAATTTATTGAAATCTGTAAAGGAAGCAGCAATAGTATGTTCCCTCAGCAAACTATAAACAACCGGGTTCAGCTGGAATTCCCAGGCCTGGGGATACGTAAGCGTGCAGGCAGCTAGCTATCTACGGAGTCACGGGGTGGGTCTTTGTAGCAACCACGGAAGTCACCGCAGTTGCAGACATTAAGTATTAGCAAAGGGGTGCGTAGCCCGGGGTGGCATACTGAGGCCGGCTAGCGCTCAGTCGTGTCGTGGGTCATCCGGGACACCCTCTGCTCGTGCTGAGCCACCTTACATGAAATAACTAGCACAAAGGGAAAAGAATGGGAAAGGGGGAGGTCATTTCAAGAAATGAAAATATGGTTTCTAATGTGACATGGCCGTTTTATTTACTAAAAATCCAAAAATTAAATAAAAAAACCATTCACAAATTTTACAAAAAGAAAAAAACTAATAACAATCAAGTCCGCCCCTTCAAAATCGGATTTAAGCAAATAAAGATTAAACCAAGGTCAACTAAATATACAAAACTATGTAAAATCAAGTAATTTGAAACAATGCAAAAAGTAAAGAAAATAAATCTATACTCACTTACTTTCCTGCAAAACTCCGAGCGCTCGGGGAAAGGCCAAGAAAGAAGCAGGGGGCTCTGAAAACTAAAGGTGAAGTCTCTGGAATGTACAAAAAAAATTCAAGCGGGATGGTAAAACGGCCACCTTTTGTAATTTCCACACTGGCTTATTTGAACTGTATGACTTCTCACTCTTATCCTCCGGCACTATATTTTTGTTTCTCTTCACTTTAGACTAGAATTTGTTAAAATTCACAGTTTTTTCTTTCTGTCCTTTTTTTTCACTTCTTCTTAATTCTTTTGGTTATCTTTAAATTTCAGTTAGTTCACAACACACTTTGAATTAGTTTGTGTCTTCGTTAAAAGTATATTTTGTCACTTGAACTTTCGTACTTTCTGTACTAACATCCAAATTAAAACTATTTTCCCCTAAAATTCACCCAACACCCACACTGGAAATCCCAACCTCAAATTAAAAATCCCCAAAACGCAAGTCAAGATACACGTCCGATTAACAAAAACTCTCCTTCACTCCGTCAAAGAACTTCTTCCACTTTCTAATTCGCAACGGACACCGAAAAATTCACACACAAAGCGCTCACACTTCTTTCCGACGTCAAATACTGACTGCCAATTCTAACCACTTAATTCCCATTTCACCTTCATCCAATTCGATCCCGCAATCCAAATTATTCTCAAATTACCGCTGCCGCATCTGGGTAACGTAATCGAAGTTCATTACACTTCGATTCCGCTACCCACACATCTTTTGTTCCATATCGACAAACTCAATAGTATCCATTGTTTTACATATGGCAATTTGCACAATCCAAGAAGCGCTTGGTTGAATTCAAAGTGTCACATATAAATTATTGAAGCTATTGGTTTTGTTGATACTCCAAAAAGAGTACTTCCGGGAACTTGAACCCAGGGTTCCAGCAGACCCTCGATCGAGATCTCACGACGCAGCTAATGGTGCCATAGATTGTCGATCTCCTATTCATCTCATAAGCAACTTCAACGATGCATTTGGGCATGAGATTGAGTTTTGTTAGTAGGGGAACGGGAATTAATTTTTGTTAGTATAAAAAATAAAATTTGTTAGTGGGAATAGAATTAGTTAGTTTGAAGGAAAGGAATTCGGTTTTGTTAGGGAAAAGGTATTGAATGAAGTTTTGTTAGTGGGAATTGATAAATGGAATGTTGTTAGTGGGAGAATGGAAATGATTAGTATGTATTATTTTTTTGTAGTTGGAAATAAGGGAAAAGGGTAGGATTGTGATGATGGGGAAATAAAAATTAAGGGGAAAATGGAAAAATGTTAAAAAAAATAAATAGATTACAGAGGAAAAGGTAGGAGTGCCCAAAGGAAGGTGGAAATGTTACGGCGGCAATTTGAAGTTGCGAATGGGAGAAAGTCGGTACGCCGGAATTCGCAACATCTTTCCTTCCAGCGTAACGTCCACTACAAATTTTCATTTCCAATTTTTGAAAAAATTGCAAACCCTGCTGTAGAATACTTCCAGTCGTCGAGGAAACCGGTTCTGAATGCGCCTGGTGTTGAGATGGATGATTTAACAGTTGTCGCAGAATATTACTGGATGCTTTTAATCCTTTCGCATCTCCCAGTCTCTAGACCCCGATTTTTTGTCTTTTTAGTTTCGTTTGCAAATAGATGGATTCTTCTACCTTTATCAATTTGCCATCAAGCAAAGAGGACTACAATATAGTCAAGCGATTCTAGCTTCATCAGCATAGTTTTGTTAAAAAAGAATCAAATGACTTACACTTCTGGGAAAGCCTCAAGTTTTCCGCTATACCTGGACAATTCGTTGTAGCTGCTCCCATAGTAACATCTGAATGCCCATTGATATACTTCGTCAATGAACTAATAGATATATCAGCTCCAAGTTCCAACGGTCGTTGAAAATACGGAGAGAGGAACGTATTATCAACAGCTAAGATGATTTTTTGCTTCTTAAAGCTTTTCAAGATATCAGCTATTGCTTGGATGTCTACGACTTTAATCGTTGGATTAGATGGTGTTTCTATTATGACCAGCTGGAATAGAAGGTATGTAGTTGAGTTATGCAAATAAAATAGATTTGATACCTTTGTGTTATCTTTAATCATTGATTTCACTTCATCCAAATTTTTTGATTCAACAAAATCAAATTCCATGCCAAATTGAGGAGCTTGTTTTCTGTAATCATTTTAAATGTAATCATATAAAATGCTTGCTATTATTAAAAACTTACCTAACTATTTTACTTGTACCTCCGTAAATATCAAGGGCACACAAAATATGATCTCCTGAAGTAAGCATCGATATTGTTGCGGTCATTGCTCCTATTCCCGAAGCAAATGCAATTGCATATTTTGCATTATCCATAACCATCATACATCTTTCCAAGCCATTTCTCGATGGATTTGCAACCCGACTGTAAAAGTAGTCCTAAAAAGGCAATCGTTGAAGGAGTTAGAGTGTGCAGTGAACTTTGAAGGTATTTTATGTTTTATATATTTTGTATTATAGTCCATATAACGAGTCGATATGAAGGATGCTCTGTTTTGATAGTACTGGACGTCCTAAGGAAGAAACAATAACAAGTTGAAGTAGCAGGAGATTGCTCCTACCAGAAGTGCTTTACAAACAAACTATTACATCATACAATGAGTGTCATAGAGGAAGCACATTATTTATATCAAACTGTGTGAACTACAAGTGGCCAAATAGCGGAACCTCCTAGCAGTGGTATCTAAGAATGCCATCTAATAAGGCTTGCTGGCCACAGTTGAAAGCAGTGAAACTTCTCGGGCATAACAAACACCGTAACCGATGTCTATGTTGAAATTGTATTCTCTTAATTTAAATTTCTCGTGTGAGTTACACATAATTCCAAATCCTTGAATCAGCATATACCACACAATTCACCAACCCTTTATCTTAATCATCCATGACTCATATCCTGTCATCCAGAAACTTGATCAATCTAATATATAATAAATATCCTATTATTCTAATATCCAATTCCACTTACTTGTATTGCTGAGAGTAGCATATCAAAGTTAAATTTTTAGCCAGAGCGTATGAACTAACAGGGGAGTTTACATAGAACTGTTCCCAACATAACGGTATTCAACTTTCAAAGATTGATTTGAGTATGTATAAGCGTTCGCAATCGGTTTCATCGGTAAATGTAAGAAAGAGATTGAATCGGCAAATATTGCGCTGCATAGACGCTTGAATGGAATGCAAGACGATGAGCTTTCATTTTGATCTGATGGGCAAAAGGTTCCCCTTTCATTAAGTGTACGTACATGCAAACACAACAGCAAATCGATTTCCCAAATGAAAGCTGAGTCCCAAGTAGATAGCGCTTTCACGTTTTATCTCAAATGGAAACAAATGATGATAAACGCGCTCTCTATCTCTCTTTTAATTTGGCCGATCAGCTGGTCTATATGCTCTGTGGTAGTTTGAGTCAAAGAAACAAAGAGAATCCATCAGCATTCGTATCATTATTAAAGCAGCCCTTTGAAAACTTGCAAGTTAGTTCAGTGTTTGACGATCATGTTTGTGTGTTTGACGATCTCTTCAGAATCGACGATCTTGAAGACCAGCTGCATACACAGGAAAACAAAGCTCCAAGTATACCAACCTGTGATAAGGCTTGTGCTATGCTGTGGGTGTGAAACATGGACCCTAACCTAAGTATCTGCAAATACAAGTACTCGTATATTGAACGCGTTTGAGCGACGGGTCCTAAGGCGAATAATTGGAGCGAAGCTAGACGGAGACCAATGGTAAATTCGATACAACCATAAACTGTTTGAAATTTTTGACAAGTCAGAGGTCTCAACGATTGAAAGACTGCGAAAGCTGCAATAGACTGGACACATAAATCGTATGGACGAGCAACGGATACCCAAAAAGGTATTCGTTGGGAGAATTGAAGGGTGGAGACCGGCGGGGAAACCGAGGAAACGCTGGTCTGACTCGGTCGGCGAAGACAGTTCATACCGGCTTGGATTTGGAAATTGGAGGACTCGGTCAATAGACCGAGAAAGTGGGAGGCGCTATTTGCAGGAAGCGAAGGCACGAGAGGGGCTTTAGTGCTACGAAGAAGACGAAGAAGTTCAGGTTTAGTATTAAGTTGAGATGTTACTTGTTCAGTATTCATTCTTTAAAATCAAAGTGGAAGGTGTATAATAAAGCCGTCACACCGCTAACCATCTTTGAAATCAAAGTGGAAGTTGTAGAATAAAACCGTTTTACCACTAACCATCTTTAAAATCAAAATGGAAGGTATATAATAACTAAAACTATCACACCACTAATTATTTTAAAAAAGTGAAAGATGTAAAATAAAATAAACAGTCACACTACCGCTGATCGACTTTAAAATCATAGTGAAAAATGTGTGTTCTAATAAAACCTTAAAATAAATCAGGTCGAATTTGAAAAAAATTCACTCCTGACCTTTTTGGAATAATAAAAGCGTCAGTCACAAAAAGCTGGGACTTAATATTAACAAATAAAAGAAAACTGGTTTAATTTGACAAAAATTCCTTTTCGGAAAAATAAAAGATCCAATTATATTCAAAAGATAATAAGCGTCAAAACTGTAACTTTATATAAAACATTATAATAAGCACCAAAACCGTGACTTAATAAAAAAGCAAATTAACACAAACAAGGATCAATTTGATGAAAATTGACCGTGGTCTTTTTGGAGAAAATAACAAGTTGAGTAAGTAGGAGAGTGCTCCTACCTAACGTTTTCTAATAGCGTAAATCGGTGACTTGAACTATTCATCCAATACTTGGGTAAGAAATCGTTCAAATTTATGCAAAAGATGCATAAGCACGTTGCAACCACCATTTTGTTCCAGCTTAAGTAATTTTTCTGAATGCTCGTTTGGTTGAAGATATTCAAATTAAACACTATTCTTTAAATTTTCATGAAAATTGGAAGAAAATAAAAGTGCCTATGTCAATTTAAAGTACGTATAACCCATCAACACGTGTTGTTGTAATACCATACAATTTAAATGGCTAAGACTCACTTGATTATGATCGGATTTTTATATCAATCTATATATTTGTTAAATTTCAAGAAATTCAAAGGTACCGTTTTGATTTTATGGGTGAAAATATAAAATCTACACACCATTTCAATTTTTGAGGTGTTTGCTGCCCTTGTACTCATGAAGACCTACCTTCGTGATTTTTTCAGATTTTTCGGCTCAAAGGTGTCCAATGGCGGGGGGGGGACACAAAATATTGGTACATTTTGCCTTCCCCTGTACTTCCTGATGCACAAAATAACTTTTAAGTTCAAATTCTAAAAGTTCTAATTAAGAACTTTCATTTGATACCCTACACGACTACCTTCAATGAAAAAAACAAAATTCAAGGGCCACTTCGTTATAAGGAAATGTTTGGTAAGACCTAAACTTTTAAGAAACTACCACTTCTAACCTTTTCACAAAGTTTGAGCTTTCCAGCATCTATGATTTCTAAAGAAACTTGCAGTAATCCATGGATAGACGGACGGACAGCTGGACAGGCAGTTCGCGAAACTAGTATCTCTTTGTAAAAAAAATTTTTTACAAAGACTTAAAAAAGCCGATAATACAAAAACCTAAAACCTTCAATGGTGGAACAACAACCAGCTTTCGAACTATCCTTCGAAACTCTGCTCAAAGAAGCACGAGCCCTAGCGGACTACACAGTTACCAACTCAGAATACTCGCTCAACTCCAGGATCCGTGAAGCCAACACAATGCTGTCTATAACGCAACCTGGCAATCAAGCGGCATATATCTTCCAGGTTATTCCAAACAAACTACAAAGAGCAGCAAAGCAAACAGTCCAAAAATTAACTGAACCAAACTGACGAACCGTGCCGAACATCCTAATCGTGCAGAAAATCCTACTCATTTGAATTTTTCATAAAATAAAAAAAGCATCAATTATATGTACAAAGATAAATTAAACGAGTTTAAAAATGATTGGGATGATCCCGTTTTGGTGTGATAACGAGAGAAAAAGTTTTGTTTCGCCAACTACAAGTAGCAGGGCACTTGGCGACAACAGGGAGTTACCGGCTGGTTGCGAACGGTGATGGTTATTGAGACCACGGAAAAACTAAATTTCGCGGGACGGAAAGTGGAAGTGAATAGTAGAAATTACCCTGGTTTTTCACGCCGCGTAAATTTTTAGCGAGATACAAATCGAAAATTCGTGGCCCATGAGTGACTTTGAATTCGTCCGTGACTGTAATCAAACGTCACGGTGGAAAATTTTCACCTATTGCTGTAAACAGCAAAATGGAATTTATTTTTATACATTCGTACGGACGCTAATTTGTTGATTTCGCAGGGCCGGTTTCGAGCTTGATACGTTATTTTGCTTATGGAATGTGTGGGAAGTGCAAATTTTATTATAATGATCGTGCGAAAACTGTTATTGAGTGGAGTTTGGAGTTTTCACGTTTAACCTGCTACAAATGAGTGATAAATTCGATATATAATGTTTTGTGCGACAGACGACATTTCTCCCTCCCGATTTTATTTCATTAACCAAGTGATCATCAAATAATGTCTTGCATCGTTTGGCGGCCCAGGACCACACGAAGTTAGATTTAACATTATCTTATTTGAAATAACAGTATTTTGTTTTCCAAAAAGAAAACACTTATGCAATAATTGATGAAAGAATCTTGCGAATGGCTATACATGACACGGAAATCCGTGACATATCGGATTAATGTTTAGAAAGCAGATATCAACGAAGAAAACAATAAAATAGAAAACATCCTTCAAAAAAAGTTTCATCGCCTATTGTATATTCAAACCCACAAATACCACAAACGACATGCATAAGCAATTCATCACAAGACAAAAATGAAATTTCCTGAACTCCAAAAGAAGATCTAAACGAAATCATAGTGGACACAAGTTTTGGAGTATCAATTTTACGTGGAGCTCATTTGTATCCTCCAGGAGTGTTAGCAATGAAATCTGGTACAAAGGCAGGAGAAGATATACTCGTATATGAATTTATTCGAATCTACAAAGAAAATTTTTCTAGGCTTGCCATCGCTTAAAAATAATTTTTTGTTGTTTGTAATTGGGAACTTTCGCATGAACGGTTCAAGTTTTCAGGCACTCTTACCCCTACTGACCACGAGCGCTCGTCGAAGGAGTGGATAAGTAACTTGTTTTATTTTTGTTTATATTATGCATTGATTACATCCATTCAAATTAAAAAAAAAATTTACGATCTTCTTTATTTTATGAATTGATAGTATTCTTTTGCATTTAAAAAAATTTTTTTACGACCTTATTTGTATTATGAATTAATGGTATTCTTTTGAATTTTAAGAAAATTTTTACGATCTTTTCGAGATAAAAGGATAGAAAGTGTCTTAATATATAATAAAAAAATGAACAAAACCAAAGGATAGCTATAAAAACGGATTATTTTTTGCAGTAATAATTTTACTTTACATTGTACTAAAGATAATGACTATTTCATTTGCAATGCCATTTGGTTCTTGAAAACTTATTTACAATGTACGCACAATTTAACCTATACAAAAATTTCGCTACATGGCTTCTTAATTATAATAGTTTTTGTTTTCTTCACGTACATTTAGACTGAATAAAAATGTATAGATAAACGAAGTAAAGAAAATTCAGTCGGTCCATTTGGAACCCCGACCAGATATGGGACCTACCACGTTGTTTGGCCCCTCCGCTCATGAGCTAGCGATCGGGTGAGCTCTCTCCCTTTTTTCGCTGTTATATGCAGGTGCTCTCGCAGGGATGCTTGGGCTTCCACACCCGATATGCGCCAAGGCATCAGTTTTTGGATTTCGATCCAGTTGAGAGGGGTGCGTTGGGGCACTTCCACCACCTAAATGCTCCACTCTTATTTGTGGACCGGGACTGTCCTCAGCAAGGACGAAATCGCCTTACATCTCGCGCATGGTTAACCGGTCGTTCGTCGTCACGTTTTTCCTTGTAATCCCTTTCGGTAGGTTACTTCGGCCATTGACATCTTTTCAACCAGTCAATCGGTTCAGTTTTGTCACTGATCACCTGAAGAAATCTTAAGTGCGAAAAATATTTTGTAGTGGGCCCTTGTGCTGTGGAAAAAGAATCCGCCCCACGACACCGCAAAACTAGCTTGCCAGCGCACAATCAGCAAAGGTCGGCATTGTACGCGCCATAACTTTGGTTGGTAGTGAGTTCTCTAGAAAATAGTTTCTCGAAAACCGACAACAGTGTTTAAGCCTGGAACCGTCGCCTCTAGGCAAAAAATGAAAACGCATTCATCAAAGACGTTTGTTTTAATCATGCAGTTTCAGTTGTGATTTTATGTGGCAGATTTAGAAAAGTAATTAATTATTTCCGTTTATAATCGTCATTTGTAAAATAGTTTTTCTCTCATTATTATTGCTAAATGTAATTTTTTATCAATTTTCCTCTATGTTAAACGTAATTCTATATCAATTTTCCTTTAGATTAAATTTAAATGTTCCCCTTTAATTATAGTTCTCCTGAGATTTAATTTTTATTACTACTTAAATTTTCTCATTTTCTTTACTTCAGTTAAATTTTGTTTTCAAAAATTTAAATCTGCCACATAAAATTTACAATGTATGAGCACCTAACCGGTGTACTAACATTGGGGATAAAATTTAATTGGAATGGGGTAAGTGATTGTCAAATAATTTTTGTGGTTAGGATGAGTGAAGTTTTGCCGGCCGCGAGTGCAGAAAGTTAACTTTTCCCACCGACTGAATACTTTTGCCTGAAGCCCGGCTACGCCACCGTATTTATTGTCAACGTACGTTTTCTCTGTATAGTTTGTTCGTTGAAGCAAGATATTATCTGCGCCCATTTCCAACGTCGGTGGCTGCAAAATCTGCGCACTGCTCAATTAATGCGTGAGGGGGGTTATGGTGCATTGGCATCGGAGGCGCCTCAAAAAGTCAACGTCATTTACGTGCGATGTTGACCACTGATAAAGGCACTTCTTGTTTGCGCGATCTCCACGTATTATCAGGTTCAGATGAATTGTGCTAATTCTACTTATATCTCTCGTTTAATTGGCATGCATCGTTCAGCTAGTTTTAAAGGATTCGATTCCAATGTTCTCTCGACGTTTAAGCTGTCAGTGTTCAAGATCAGGAAGGACAAAGTACAAAGATATTTCCATTTTTCGTCACTTTGCACGCTCTTTCTTCGTGGGGAAAACGCCATGCGAGAAGTGTAAGGCTTTTGTGCAGCGAGAGCAGGTACTTTGTTATCTGTTTTTTTCTTTATCAAAGCTTTTTCATTAATCCCATAATAAGAAGCAATCAGCTTACCTAAATTGACTTTGAAATAAATAATTTCCTAGACAAGTTTGCGAACTTTCGCAAAACAAATGTAGGGGATAGTATCCTTTGACAAAATTTATGCAGGCTAATAGAAGAAATTGAGACCAACATGGACATTGAGCCCAAACAAATTCCCTCTCCCGAATTAAGTAGTTTCGATTCTAATTTAGAGGAAAACGATTTAGAGTGAAGCCATTGTGATTTTGGTCATGCGTTATTGCTCAGCCGTCAGATGCTGGAAGCGTGTATCGGTGTTTAGGTGACGTTGCTCGAATAGACTTATTTTTCAAAGAAACTTAGTGGTGTTGATACCACGAATTGCGGACATTTATATTTCAAATTGGTAAAAGTTAACTCTCAGGCAGTGAATCGCTGATTATACATTCGAGTTTTGCTTGTGTCTTCCTTTATCGATCACGGCATGAGAGGATTGAAGGAGATAAATGCTAAATTATATAGGAATCAAGACAAAACCCGCAAGGGCATTACTAAAAATCATCCTGCGCCGTGTGGAAATTCTTGCTCAAGCTTCCACTTCACTTAAGTTCCTACTCTTCCTATGAAAATCATCCTTGCTCGAACCTGCGCTACAATCACTTTTGCCAACGACATTCCCTTTGGCAGAATTAAAAACGAAGAAGTTGAAGGTTACACTGCAGCGAATTCGAGACCAACCACAATTAACTCTTTTGAAACATATAATTCACTGCTAGAAGATAGTTATCCTTTTTTTCAACGAGAGGAAATTTAATTGATGAATGATAAAAAACCCTAAATAGAAATCACATGACAGACTAAGAAAAATCTATAAAACACTATGTTAATTCCCATGCTTATATTCCATGTAATGAGAAAAGCAATTTACTATATTAAATAATTGTAATGATAACAACATAAGGTTACAGACAAATCAAATTTTAGCAAATTTGCATAGAAACCATGCGTAGAGTATATAGATTATCAAAAATGAAAAGATTTCATTTTTAAAAATGATTGATTAGAAAGTTGAGTTGCCATCTTAACTATTAATTCGGCATGATTTGAGGGAACCATTTTTGGATAAAAACTCGAAAGATTTAGTTCCTATCATTCATACTTAACGTTAGGTCTTTTAGCATTTGCATACACTTCATTTTTATTGTAGCTACAATAATGCGAATAATTTCATATTTAGGTTTAGGGTTATCAATAATAATTGCGGTAAAGTAACGCTAATCTATTCTAAGAGAATGCTTTGTAGCACTGAAATATATCCTCAACATTTTGAAGGATTGTAAGAATATAACATGAATTGTTAAACACTATATTTTTCGGCCTTTCCTTTTCCCCCTACCTGACCGCGTATAGGACCCGCATCAATGGCAGGCTTCTCCGCTCATATGGGCATCGGGTGCGCTACACCGTTTTTTTTTTTTGTTGCTTAACAGGGGCTCTTGCCGGGTAGAGTGGCCTTCCGCTCGCGTGCCCTTTTATGATATAGGGTTATGTGTCTATATTTCTCTTTTGATGGGAAAGTTCATGCAAACTGTGTTTGTATGAGTTTTCCACTCAAATGGGAAATATATGGCCACATCTACTTTTGGATCTTAATCCGGTTGGGAAGATGCGAGGGGGCTGTAATGAACGGCTTCCCATCCCACGTCAGTTTTGTCGTGGGATGTGTAATGATTTTTAATGTCTTGATCTGAACGAAGAACCGACCTCTCATCGGTTCTAGACGTTAAGTCTGAGTAGTGCCAACAGATGGTACCCACCGGTCAACCAATCCGTGCACCGTAACCCATTCACGCGGTGGCTGCTTGTCGGCCAGCTAGATCGGAGAGGATTTCGGTCGCGGGTCTCCAAATGGATTACGCTCATCTACAATTTCCAGCCACCAATAAATGCCCGTTTTCAAACGCGTCACCAAAACAAAACCAATAGGAAGAGGAAACCTACTTTACGTTACTCCGTATTTCTTCATCAATCAGTCAAAGAACAAAAATCTAATCTCCATTTCGCGTTCCCGAATCTAACCGACGTGGTACCGAAAAGCACACTACGTTAACTTAAACCCGACGAAAGCTACGTTGATAAAAAGGCAAAACCAACAAAGGTAACGCGTACCGCACGCGACGCGAAACCGGCCTCAGCGGATTTTCTCAAACCCTACCCTCGCGACGGCCTACTTACCATGCACTCTATTTCCCGCTGAAAGGAAGGAACCACTGGAAAGGAAAGTCGTTGATACGGTTTAGCAATTCATATTATTCATGTTATACTTCGATAATGAAATGTAAACAATACATTCAGATACACTGTCAAGTTAATTATAAATTTATAGCAATTCTAACTAACGCTGCTTTTACACTAAATGATAAAAAATTAAGTCCTGCCCTTTACGTATAAGTTATAAATATTGAATTTTATGTCATGTTGCCAAGTATTTTGCTTTGAAGGTAAAGAAAAGAAAAACCAACTGATTTGATTTAATGTATATTGCAAGAGAAGAGAATTTCGATTACAGTTTATGTTGAACGTGGAAGTAAACCTGTTAAGGACTCTCTTTTTAAAATGAATTATCGAAGATTATCTAACAATTTGGAGAAGGAGAAGGAAGGAGCTCCTATTTTTCAAATTCTATTCATACTTATAATTATAGTAAATACAATCATAAGAATCACATTCATTTTGAGTGGTCAGATTACCTATCAAAGCTTTTCCGTCAGTATCATGGAGTGGATTGGGTCGGGATAAATACTAACACAAAACCACAGGTCGACCAACGGATCGTTAATTAAGTATGATACAAAGTTCATTTTAATCAAATTGTAGAACGTAAACACAGGCTTCCCCAAAAAAAAAAATTTTAAACATTTTTAATCTCTTCCTAATAAAGTGTTGGTGTTAACTTTTCTTCTTACACAGTATCGAAAGCTATCACTCTCTAATTTTCAATTTATAAGGATGATTACTTGGAAGTACAGAACAACTTCATTTATCAAATATCTTTAAATAACGTCTAAAAAAAACTAATAACTTTATTACTGTGTGGTTTTGTTCTATTTTAAAATAAATGCACTTTTACAGGAATGGTACTCCGATTCCCATTGGTTCCGTATGAGAACATATTTTATTCCTAACTTTTTTATCTAAATGGACAAATCAATCAATACAATCGTAAAATCTAACTAATAAATTGATCGCTTTCTAGAAGGTGTGCAAGGTTTAAAGTAAGAAGAAAGATGAAAATTCTAGTAACTTCCAATAATTAAAATTAATACAGACAGATTATTGATTTGATTATTATTTTACTAGCTTATCTAAATTATGCTTAAAGCATTTGGACTAATTTGAGGATTCTTAGCAAATTGGCGTTTGGACGGGCAAAATTCTTATACCTATGGCTATGTGACAAAATAAATTTTGCATATTGAATATTTAATAACACTTTATGTGAAGCGTTTGCACGTATTATTGATAAATCTAAGATATTCAATCACTCGTAAGTCTTAGGATGGTTATTGTAAGACCCGATTATGAGGGGATCTCTTTTGATACTACTCTGTCTTCATTAAAAATGTCTCGAAAAGTATGGACCCAGTGAAAAATTATGGGAATTTAAAAAAAAACCTTCCCTAATGCAAATGTTTGCAAACATTTGATAAGAAAAGAAATTCCAAACTTTGAAATAATTAAAAGCTAAGTTTTTTGAAATTCTAATGTTGATAGAATTCATTAATCCAAAAACCAAATTAAGCCTAACCTGTTTCAAATGCATAGAAAATTAATTTCTACAATATACGAGTATAAACATATACGGTGATAATAAATTGACTATGAATATCATGAATATCATGTTGAGTTAAAATGAAAGTTAAAGCCGGAGTAACCCACAGCAGAGCTCACGCAAAATGTGAGAGAGGCGCCTCATCGTATTTCTTGTAAAAAGACAATCCAATCATCAACTGACCACTCAATCTATCACGAAATTCACTGCCATTTGACTACTTAACTGTATCAATAATTAATTACGTTCATGTATGTATAGAAACTTGACAACAATTGTCCTTTCTTTTCTACATGTAATTGTAAAATTCTAAACTCTTCCTCTCAACAGAATAAGGAAAATTAAAAACCTAAAAACACTGAGATTAATAAACTCAAAGCCTCAGCAACGTATATGTTTGACCAAAGGGGAAAAGAGCAAGGTATCGTGTGACTAAAATATAATTAAAATTAAAATCAAATTAAGGCTTTTTATGAGAACATTTTCCCTTGTGTTCCTTTTGACTCACATCGTCCAAGTGTCCTTTTTTTTTGTAGGGTGGTACCATTTCAGCAATTACAAGTGTATTAGTCAGCTGATGGGGTGGTGACAGCTGCTGCTGTTGAGGACATAGCTTGGTCCCAAGAGCCGGTGGCCACTTCTAAAAGAATAATCCCATTATGATTGTTGCTGTGGCGTGGTTCGACGGTGCTGTTGTTTCATTCATCACAGCGCTGATGCTTAACTCCTGAACACCAATACGATGCAAGTAAGACTCAGCCATACGTGGGAAGTCAAATTTAATAACAACATAAACAGCCAGTATATGGATACCACGTGCAGAAAGATTGTAATGAATCATGCGACGCGCTGGTGACCACTACCAACACACTTTGCTGCTAGGTGGCTTGTCATTTTACGTTGGTTGCGACCAGTGCACATCCTACGTCTATTTTATCGTGGGATGCCAACAGAATTTTGACAGCCACATGGTAGCAGGTATGTGGATAGTGGTCACCATCGAGAGGAATTGCTTTTATCGCAGCGGAATTTTTGTGTGCAAATTCTACTGTGAGTTTTGTGGATAAAGTGAAGATTCTGTGGTACAACATAAACCCAAACGTAAACATTTCAGGTAAATATGCTTTTGGACGAGGTTAACTGGTGATGTAACTTAGTTCTTAATTCTCGCTAGGCCGATAAAATCAGTGCGCCGCTAATGCTTAGCCGTTTTGCAAGTGGTCGTGTATAAAAAGGCGATAAATGTGTGATGCTTTCGCCAATCCGTCATCTGAAATTCATACGCTCGACACATGTCTGCCACGATTGCAAGGAGGATTCACCCCTAGAGTGTCTCATGTCAGCATTGACGATTCGTTATGCAAGCACTGTCTATCTATCCCAAGAATCGTGTTAAGGTTATGTGATTGAGAACAATCACGATGGAGCTGGAATGCTTACTAGCTTCTGCATGATTGATCGTTGCCATGCTACCGGGATAAGAGGCAAAGCAAAGGTCAGTTTTAAAGCTACAATTAGTATAACTACCAGCAAGGATCTTGCATCCAAATAAACAACTCTAACAAATTGTTATTGTTTAAGTTGACCTGATAATGTTATCTTTGTAAGTGGAATGTTTTTCTTTATAATGTTACACATTTCGTTGTGTAAATCGTTTGCTAGTCAATTTTATTGATTGACGTTCTCCATATTATACTTCTATCAGCTACAAAAATATATTTGGTTAAAACGATCATTTATACAATGTGCGCTACAACTCTCCATCGAAAACTAAAAGAAATTGACACTCGAGTTAAATTAAAAGTTACCGTATGTATAAAAAATACATTTGCAGAAGGAATGACAAATCTGCAATAATATAGCTGATTGCGATGAAAATTCAAATATTCTGTCAGGAGAGTAGCAGCCTGAATTTGATGATGTTAGAATTTTACTCACTGAAAATTAAGTTCTGTGATTTAATTACTCTTAGAAAACATAAAGAAACGAGAAAACATGTAGCGCTTTTCAAATAGCGAAACGAAATCTCAATAATAATTCATTTTCCATAAAATTCAATAAATAATCTAGTACGTACTTACAATAGCGCCTCAACTCAAAAGTAAAAAAATTAACAGCAAAGTAGATAACACTTTTTAATTAGAACTGCAACTGAAAAGAGCGCTAACCAACCAATAATTTTCCTTTGCGCTTTACTCATTATACACACACTCACGAATCATAAATAAACCCACAAACTTCGCTTAGCATCTTTTCGTAATGTAACCAAATATAATTGAACAATACGCTTAAAATTAGTGAAATATAAATACTTAGAGTATTTAATCAACCTAGTAGGTTCGAAAATGAAAAAAATGAAGAAGCTGCGAGATATCCCTTAAAATCAAACTGTACGTTAAAGTTAATAATTAGACATAAGCCTTATTGGGTAGTTATGAGGTGTGCACACCTCATATGAAAAAGAAAAGAAAAAAAAATATGTTATATTATATACATTATGCATATATATAGCTCGCTATTCGTGGTGATCAGTCATACCTATGCTACAACTACAAAAGATCACTGAAACATAGTCATGAATTTCATTACAAATAAAAACAAAACTAAACAAATATTTTCTTGAGATATAAAACAAATGCAGTTTTACAGATATCGAATATGTCTGTGCGAATATAAAATCAAGCCAGCTTGCTCCTAGATTTATCTAGATTTATTACACGCAATATAAATAAGCTAATACATAAATTCTATATTTAAAATAAATCAAAGAAGAGGATCGGTTCACATCCAAACAGTTTAAAGTTAATCATAACATTACAGTAAATTAAACGGTTATATCACGCACAACGTAATTGTTGGGAAAATTTAGAAAATACTTGACATTAGCATGTGGAGATTCTTTTGTAGCGTTTAACATGATTTTAAAATGTTCTAAAGTTTGTACTACTAATAGACACTACGATTCAGCTCCCTGAGAAGATGAATCCTATTTGAAAATTTATTGTCATTAAGCCAAAACATTTATTTACATGTAGTTAAGTTAGTTATTAAATAAAGAAACCATATATCTTTCAAATATAATATGATGGATAGGAATAATAATATTTTTTGATTATATCTCACAAGTTAGAATAAAACAACATGAATTGCTAACGAAAAAATAGATTTTCCTTTCCAGTGGTTCTGCTTTTCAGCGGGAAATGAGGTGTAGGGTAAGTATGCCGTCGCGAGGGTAGGGTCTGAGAAAATCCGCTGAAGTCGGTTACGCGTCGCGCGCAGTACGCGGTACCTTTGTTGTTTTGCCGTTTTATTAGAGTAGCTTTCGTCGGGATGAGTTAGCGTAGTATACTTTTCGGTACCGCGGCGGAAATTCGGGAACGCGAAGTAAAAATTAGATTTTGTTCTTTGACTGGTTGATGAAGAAATACGGAGTAACGTAGAATAGGTTTCCTCTCCGTATGGTTTTGTTTTGTAACGCGTTTTAAAACGGGCGTGTATAGGTGGCTGAAATATGTAAATGAGCGTAACCCATTCGGAGACCCGCGACCGAAATCCTCTCCGATCTAGCTGGCCGATAAGCAGCCACCGCGTGAATGGGTTACGGTGCACGGATTGGTTGACCGGTTGGTACCATCCGTTGGCACTACTCAGATTTAACGTCTAGAACCGATGAGAGGTCGGTTCCGCGTTCGCATGTAGACGAAAAATCATTACAAGATCATAGCAGACTAGATTTCTGCATAGCCTATGGAGGTTAGTAAATGCTCCATTTTCAATGTATTTGGCTATTGCGATTCTATCCTTACCTCTAGCAGTCTTCAAACTCCGTACATCAATTAACTTCACGAAAACTCTGTACATCAATTAACTGCAAAACTCGTTACTACACTTAGAATGCAGCCGCTTAACTCTTCTTGGGTGGCGGCCACTACGTGCACACTTCACTGCCATGCGGCTGTCAAATCCTCTTGACATCCCACGATAAAATTGACGTGGGATGTGCGCTCGTCGCAACCAACGTGAAATGACAAGCCACCTAGCAGCAAGATGTGTTAGTAGTGGTGGCCAGCGGCGTCGCATGATTCATTACAGATGTCAAAGTCAAGTGACAACCACATGGCGGGTGTGTGGGAGTAGTGAGTGCCGTCGGGAAGCAACCGATTACGACGTGTTTTAAGTTGGCCGTCTAGTACTTTTAGAGCATAATTTTCAACATAGGACTTCTTGTTAACTAAATTATTACATAAAATAGGAAAACGCACGTGTTATATTCGCACAAACGCTAAAATTTACTTAAACATCTGATCAAACCAGTGGTAAAGATATATCCCGTGAACAAACTTCCTTAGGGAATCTTCACGCAACGTTGGCAAGACAAAATATTACAGAAACTATAGCGTGCCCATTTACTTTCCGCTCGTACTGCATGTCACGATCTACATGAAGCACCGTTGAGATATTTCAGTCATTCCACCGTGTCAAGTCAGCGTTATGTAGCGCTCGTCAACAAAAGACAACCGTGCACTAGTGCACCAGGATAACGACACGCTATGTACTGATTTGATTCGAGGACTAGATAAGTTTAAGAAAGTACGCTCTCACTCAGCCGATTTGGGGACTTGTTCGTGGCGCTAGTTCTGGTTTAAGTTGTACTACTCGGGATTAACAGAAGCACCAGCAACGCGGCAAAACTATGAAAGCGACCAATCCATCGGTGCCACCAGTCAACGGAGCTACAATAGGGAGCCGATAGTGCTTCACGATTGGGGGGCGCACATCAAGCACTTTCATCACGTGGCACTTTGCCCACTGTTTTTGTATCATGAGCTTTCTTATCACAAATGTCGCCCCATTTGAACTGGGGATTTCAAGGATTAAAGTTACCCAGCAGTTAGGAAAAACAGTGGGAAATCGCGACATAATGTTCATGCAGAAACTGTAAACAAAATGCAACAGATACTTACTACACCCTCCAACGCGTCTTCAAGTTTTCGAAAGCTTCGCACCACTCACAAGAGGCCACGCACGTCTTGAGGAAAAATTCAAGTCTGATTGTAAGTAGCAATCGTCTTCGTGTACGACGAAAAATTGGTTAGCATGCCAGTCTTTATCAGAATCCGCGGATGTACAGGAAGTTCTGATACTCGTACAAATTGAATAAGCTCTTATCGAGGAATGAAAGATACGGACACCGAAATACCAATATCGTCGAATTATTTATTTTCTACAAGAATCAGTATCATTAGTGATATTTTGTTTAGAAATTTTGAATGTGCTGCAAAAATCATTCTTACAACTTTAAATACATTTTTACTAACTTTAAATGTATTCTTACTAACTTAAATATACATTAGTTTCGAAGCTAAAATTTTGAACTAGCTTTAACCACTAGTACTCCATTAGAGTACTCAAATTCTCTTAAGAAATTTACCAAAAAAAAAAGGTTAGCAAAACTCCACTAAAACTAGGACCTGTCTGTCCTTCTGTGTAAGTTTTCTCGGCTTGAGTAATTTTATGTAATCTCGATAACTAACTCCACACTTATCAGTCATTGAGGTCAGCAAATAAAATTGCGGTAGCATTTAATGCATGATTATTCTCTTTTGTTTTAGACTTTGTCAAATTAATGCTATATGAAAGCCAGGAAGAAAGTAATTATATATTTTCTGGTTGTATCGTTGTGAAATGTTCGACATGAACTGAATTTTACCTCGTAGATAATTGATAATATAATTATACTCGAGTATATTTGCATTAACGATATACCAATAGGGAAGGAATTCAAATGATTTTATTTAAAATTATTGGAAAGCAATTTGATATTGTCAAATTAGTTGATAAGTCAAGGGTTCATATGTAACAATAATTTGCACAAACCAACCACACACATAGGTCTTATACAATTTCGTGGTGAAAAAGGTCCTGAACCAATTAACTTGGAGACAACCTAAAAATAATTAAATTGCTTTATTTTGGGCGACATTATGCTATATAAGGAACAAATTAGACATTGTTAATTAATATGTGTAAAACTAAGCGAAGATACATTTTACCCATATACTCGCGTTTAACTCGTTAAAAATATTTCTGAAATAATTTTGGACCATATATTATACAACGGAAATAAATGTTTAAATAAATTTTTAACAAATAATTATACAGTTTAGTCAACTAGTATTTCAGCTCACTTAAGTACTTAGGTTACAAATTTACGATGATAAACTATTAGTGCATTAAATTTTATCGTCTCGTATGGCAAATCTCGCCGTGAAAGTAAAGAAGATGTTTTTTTCTCTCAATTTAAATATTCCTTTAATAATCCCGATAGTTATAAACTCTAGAGGACTACCCTTTTGTTCTATATCCTCTTTGAATTAATATTGCTTGGAATCTGTTTTGAAAAGAAGCACTAGTTGTCACCTGTATAATTCCTTAAAGAATAATATATAAATTGTACCATGGAAATAATGTAACAAAACTAATAATAATAATATTGTTTGCATAGCTTAATATTTTCTAGCAAGTGTATTCCATACAAAATATAGATAATCTCTTGATAATTTACAATCCATTCACACAAGTATATGTTCGATTTAAACCTTAAGCAATTTGAAGTTAATAGCAATAAATAACATGAATTGCTAAAATAACACCAGACTTTCCTTTCCAGTGGTCCTTCTTTTCCAGAGGCAGTGAGAGTGCAGGGTAAGTATGCCGGGGAGAGGGTAGGGTTTGAAAAAATCCGCTGAGGTCGGTTTCGCGTCGTGCGCGGTACGCGGTACCTTTGTTGATTAGCCTTTTTCTTTAGCGTAGCTTTCGTCGGGTTCAAGTTAACGTAGTGTATTTTTCGGTACCGCGTCGGTAACATTCGGGAACGCGAAATGGAAATTAGATTTTTGTACTTTGACTGGATTAATGAAGAAATACGGAGTAACGTAAAGTAGGTTTCTTCTCCGTATGATTGTGTTTTCGACGCGTTTGAAACGGGCGTTTATTGGTGGCTGAAACATGTAATTGAGCGTAATCCATTTTAAGACCTGCGACCGAAATCCTCTCCGATCTAGCCGGCCGACAAGCAGCCACTGCGAAAATGGATTGCGGTGCACGGATTGGTGGACCAGTTGGTACCATTCGTTGGCACGACTCAGACTTAACGTGTAGAACCGACGAGAGGTCGGTTCCGACTTCGTTCGTGAATTTAGACTGAAAAATCGTTACAAAAGCGTAAAAACAGACGAGGTTATAGTTTCCTTCGATGTGAAAGCTCTGTTCCCAAGTGTACCAGTGAAGGAGGCATTGTATCTTTTTGAAACCTACTTATTAAACATTGAGAATACAGCTGAATAGAAAGCGAAAGTGAAGTGTTATGTGAAGCTAGCACGGTTGTGTATGAACGAGAATTATTTTACGTTCAGAAACAAATTCTATAAAACAACATCAGGAACGGCATTGGGAAACTCGCTATCACCAGTGATCAGCGAGATCTTTATGGCTTATATTCTGGACAAGATATGTAGATGACATATTGGCCATACTTCCTCGAGACGAACTGGACAATACCTTTCAATGCATAAATTGTATCCATCCAAAAATCAAATTCACCATGGAAACGGAACAACATGACGCAATTCCGTTCCTAGATATGATGATTACCAGGAATAATGGTAAAATCGAATTCGACATTTATCGGAAACAAAGCTACACTCGGCGTATAATAACCAGCGACTCGTTTCACTCATACGCACACAAAATTGCGGCATACCACTCGATGATACACCGGCTGTTGACAACACCGCTAAACGACGAACGCTATACTCGAGAAAAACAATGTATTATTGACACAGCAAGAATAAATGGGTTCGATAGCAACACAATCGAAAACATAATCCGGAAAAAGAAGAATAAGCTACAAACACGCAAGCAAACAACATCGTGCAAGCAAAATGCAGAGTGCAGGCGAATCTGTGTAAACAACACGAAATATCTGAAGGGAATCAAAAAAGCATTGAAGAAACACCAGATACAAATAGTGACAGCAAACTGCCACCATACGATTCAAACACATTTAGGACTGGGAAAGGATCCTAGAAACATGGAAGAAAGGAGCGGTAACTACAGAGTTAGCTGCAACGATTGCCTTTAAGTTTACATCGGGCAGACAAAAAGGCTGGTGCCAGTAAGATTTCACGAGCATCTTCGGGAAGCGACCATAGCAGCAAAGCAACCAGGTACTCAAATCAAGTTGTCAATCGCAAAACATATAATAACCGAAAATCATAAAATAGATATTAATGGCCTGGAGAAAATAAAAAGTGTAGATTGCCCCAATAAACTAGACATCCTCGGGTCAATATATATATATATATATATATATATATATATATATATATATATATATATATATATATATATATATATATATATATATATATATATATATGTATATATATAAATATATACATACATATAAATATATATATATATATATATATATATATATATATATATATATATATATATATATATATATATATATATATGTATATACGGCAGATACCTGTAGCAATTAGGATCAATACGGACGCGATTGCGATTCTAAACTGCTAAGGGCAATTAAAAGCAAGGATAATTAAGTTTAAGTTTTTTAGTATACAAGCATGCTTTCAGAATGCACCAGTTCATTGTACTGAAGAAGATCACAAATAGTGGTTGAAAGCGTTTTACAAAAATAGAAATTAATAATCTAATGTTTAAAGAGACAAAAACAAATCTTTTCATTTTATATGGATTTTACTTTATTGCATTGTAAGAAAGTGGATTTTGTGTTTATGGATTTTATTTTTATGGATTTCGAGGTTTGGATTTTAGTTTTTGGATCTTATGTATGGGATATCGTGGGTAAGCCGCTGTTTAGTGTCTTCTCTATCAACTTATTTTTTGCGAATGCCTTGGTCTACGAGTATATATTGATCCCAAATCGTAGGCAGTTTTTTTAATATAAAAATTATAGAATAGTTTTTTAATCAACCCTTACATAGTTTTCCTTTTAAAACTTTCTTTTTCGTCCTTCTATAACTGTATTAAGCAATGTACTCGTACAAGATATCATAGCATTGTAAGAATAATCTTTATTCATACGACCATAGAGATCTGCGATTGGATACAACATTCAAATACCTTCCCTAGTTTGGATTATCAATTAAACGTAAATAAACGCATTTAATTGATCAACTGATTGTCTCAATCGAATTCAAGAGGCATTTCAATTTGCGATTCGCATCGAAGCTGGTAAATTAATTGATTGTGTCTCCGAAGTTCATAATGGGGATTACTCCAAAAACTATCGTTTTGATAGATGGTTTTTTGGAAACGAATTTGCTTTCTTCGAGTATCTAAATTAAAATGCTCTTCTCTGTTTTCAGCTCTTATCGATATGAAAATAAAACGTTTGCCCACCGTCTATGGCGCACTAAATAACACAGAACAATTCAAGTTCAAGTGTGCGATTGGGCATCAAAACTTATGAAGCTTCGTTGCATTTTGCACAAATTTTTCAATGTCAGTTGAAGAACGTGCACTGAATTTAGTTTTATTCAATCTAACATAAATTTAAGAACTTCATTTTCGAATTTACCCACTTCTTCCAGGAATATGTTATATTCGTATTTACCATTTGCTCGTCCATATCTTCTTGAGAAAATATTGTGCTAGTTACGATTGGCGCTACCACATTATGCGAATCAGTTAGCTTGGAATTTCGTATTGCGTGGATTACTTTTGTTGCAAACCCAGGTGGTTGTTGCCGGAATTTCGGAGAAGTTTCCATTTTAAAATTAATTTTCACTTCCATCAAACAAATTAACTAAACGATATAGAGTAATCTAATCAAGCACCAAAGAAATAGTATGGAAGCTTTTATTCGAGGTGTTTAGTCGTATACTGGTCCCTGGAATGCATTTCATGATTTCATGCACATCAAAATCTTTCATATTTGCAATGCCATTGAAAGCTCGTAGTAGAAGAAGTAAAGCTGAGTAATATTAGATAGCTTTTGCAAAGATGCATGAGCAGATTGAGCAATATGTTAGTAAAATCACATGGAGCAGTTTATTGTTCAATTTTAATCTAAAGTTAAGTTTGAGTTTCATATCCTTGAAAATACAATAGAGGGTATTCTGTCGGTATTCAAGCTTTTCAGACATTGCTTGGTATGCGATTTTCTTATTTCAGCTTTGTTTCTTGGTTTGCAACCAATTTAAATTAAGAAATATATTATTGTACGACAAAGTCATATCCGCAGAGCAATTTCTTACCAATCAGCTAAATTCAGTAAGTCCATCTTTGACTAACTGGTTGCATTATTAAGGATTGTTCGTTAAAATACATTACAGTCGATTCCATCTTTTGTTAACTTAAAATACGAATATATTGCAATTTGGTTGAGGTCGATGCCGAATTTTCAACATTTTACAAACACTTGATTGGCCCTAAGCAATTGTTCCCACGTTCACCGTCTAGGTCGAAGTCACCTTGATGCTTTAAGATAACTTTGTTGACACATATATTTTAACTCAATCTTTTATAAGGGAGAATCAAATACAAACGGGAATTTTCGAACTAGATGATATAGTATGGTAGTTGGTGGTTCGTTTATAAGGAGTGGGGGAGCTGGCTTTGTCAGCGACCACGCTCGGTTCTGTCCTCAATACAGCCATGACTGAGTAAGAAATACATTCGGCGGTCGCGCAGCGCATCATCATAAAGTTTTTAACTAATGAAAGAGTTAAACCGTAGGAAATTTTTTACTCGTTTAAAGGTGCAGTTTGCGGATACTACATTGTCTCAGAATCGAGTATAAACGTAGGCCAGGGAATTTAAATAAGGGGGAGAACTTATCGAAAACAAAAGTCATAATCGTTGGCCAAGGGCGAAAAAGTGTTTGCAACGATTTTTTTGACTCGAAGGGAGTTTTACTCATTGATTTTCTTCAGGATCAACAAACAATGAATGCGTCCTACTATTGCCAGTTGTTGTGGTTTACGAAAACCTACCGATACAAAAGACGACGTATGTCCATTACCGAGATGATCCTTTTTCATGACAATACTAGGCCGCACATCACGACTTTGACAAGGGATAAACTGGAAGAAATGGGCTGGGAAACTCTCAAACACTCTCTTCATAGTGCAGACTTATCCCCTGTGACTTCTTTTTGTTCGCACCCCCTAAAAGAATAACTTGGAGGAAAACGGTTCGAAAGCAATGAAGAAGTCGAGGAGCACGTGCGCAATTCGCTGACAACTCGTCCTAAAACTTTGTATGAATAAGCAATATTCAAGCTCTCCAAACGATTGCAAAAGTGTGTAGACAACGTGTGTAATATGATTCATTCAATGCATGAAAAAAATTGCCGTTTATATTTGATTCACCTTGATATTATCTTGGTGAATATTTTTTTAGGCTATACAAAACAGTGATAAATCCCTATAAATGACATGCTGAAGCAAAACGAAGAGTTGACAATTTTTTTTGTGACATTATTTTCCCCATGGATAATTGTCAGGCGGCAGTCTTCACCAGTGGAAGGAAATTTTTTTGGCAAAGACATTTCTTCGGGGTACTATCTGTCCATGCCGGATCAGATAATAAAAACAAAAACAATGGAGATTTTTTTTGAATAATTCGCACCACGAGATAAGTGTGTTTGCAAATTACCTTATTACTAGCATCAAATATGCATGTACTAAAAAACTAAAAACCAAGAAACCGGAGATTTTTTTGAATAATTCACACCACGAGATAAGTGTGTGTCTGCAAATTACCTTATTACCAGGTCACTACCTTTTGACGTTTTCCCGTGACGTGAGTCAACGCAAATCTCTGTCCGGGATTGTGATCAAACATCCACATGGAACATAAAGTCTAACCGGTTACTTCCTACTGCCATGACAAATGTTATTCGTAGAGTGGCCAGTTATTTTTTGTCGGAACAATATTATCATATATATTAATTTTCTTATCGGAATATTAACCAAAGATTATATTCAAGAGGAAAATTTGAGCAAAATGATTAACGTGTGCATGCATACGACATTGTTACCGACGAATCGCCACGAATGTAACAGCCAGAATAAATGCTTGTGTGCTACAGGATATGCAATCTCATGACTATGAAACATGTACCAACGGACGATGCACTTGCTGATGCTGACGTTTCACATATCGCAGTACAGGTGCATGACCACCGCCGGCGAATCATCAGATATGCGTCAGCATATTTGATGCATTTAAGCGGCGGATGCAACAAATTTTATCCAATTCGTTCATACGCCCACTCGAAGCACCAAAATTAAATTGTAAAGACTTTGTTGAATAAACTCTATTTATAGGGAAAGGAAACGTCTCTTCACTACCTCATAGTGGCGATCCTGACCAACAAACTGCGCCCTAAGGTCCACGAAAAACAAGCGTACCGGACATAGTAACAGGGTTTCCGCTAGCGATCCACGAATGGGCAACCACCGGCCATCAAGGGGGACATCACCAACACACTAGTGGTCTACTCGGAGTTACAGCAAATGTAGCTGAACCACGTCGATGTCACGCTCTAAGCAACCTCTTCTCCGAGGTCCAAGACCCTGACCATCGAATGACGAAAATAGAAGACACGCTCAAGACGTTGGGCAATAGGTCAACCTCGCGATACGTCGTATGTCGCACACAACCAGCACAGCAACAAGAGTCACCAACACGTCGCACCAGAATGACCAACTAGCAGCTTTTATGGTACCATCAACATTACGGGCCGGAAACCAAAAACTGCAGGCAACCCTACTCCCACTCAAAAAACTAAACACCGACCGCCAATTGGATTCCTCTAGGTTTTCACCGCAGCTCTTTATGGAATTTTGGTCTTCTTCATAGTCAACTTGCAAAAGGCATACCATCAAACTCCCGTGGATCCTAGTGGCATCCCGAAAACTGCCATATGCACCGTTTGCATTGTACGAACTTATGGACATGATGTTCCAACTATGCAATGCAGGCCATGCGTTCCAGCGCTTCATGCACGAGGTACTACGAGGCTTGGACAACGTAATTATCTTTCTCGATGACATGCTGATTTGCTCGCCCGACCAAATGGCGCATTTGGAACATGTGAAGCAAGTGTTGGACCGACCAATCAAATTTGGTCTGATCATCAGCACTCCTAAGTGCCAGTTCGGAAAATCGGAAGTCAAGTTCCTGGGATACGCCATCAGCAAGCACAGATTGAAACTCTTACTTGAAAAAAGGGTGGGAATTTCTCCAACGCTGAGGCCGTACACCAACTGAAGTCCTTCTTGGGGATGGTCAACTTCTACCGCCACAAACCCTTGTAGTTCGCGCTCCAGCAGTACTCCGAAAAAAGCATCGCCAAGGCAAAAACGCCTGCTGGATTTCATATGGCAATTCACCACGGACATTCAACATATTCCAGACCGAAACAACGCCATCGCTGACTATCTTTCAAGGGGTAAATATGATTCAATCAATTGACTTAGCCATTATCGCCCTAGCTGAGAAGGATGACCCCGAACTCCAAGTGCTATTACGTAGCCACAACCAGGCACTCGAGTGGAGACAACGGAGGCTGAATGACTCCTCCCTAACTCTTTACTGTGTCATTACTCTGGAGAGGATACGACTATTCATTCCGCAGCAATTCCGGGAGATAGTTATGCAGAACATCCATGGCCTCTCTCACCCAGGCACCCGAGCGACCAGGAAGATGATCACCGATCGCTACTTCTGGCCTTCGATGAACTCTGACATCAACAAGTTTGTCTGAGCCTGCCTGCCATGCCAGCGCAATAAAATCACTCGGCACACGAAGTCACCACTGCAAAAGCGCATCAACGACGATCTCATCTGGCCACTTCCCCCGAGTGAAGGATTTCGATACTGACTCACCATCGTAGACAAGTTCTCCCGCTGGCCCAAGGTGATCCTAATTAAGAAGATCACGGCCGCAACAGTCGTAGAGGCGCTAATCAACATATGGATCAGCCGTTTCAGAGTCTCTGCATGCAACACGACCGACCTCGGTAGACAGTTCGAGATATTCAAAGAGCTAAGCAAACTACTAAGAATCTTGCACTTGCGGACGACGCCCTACCATCCGGCTTCCATTGGCATAGTGGAACGGTGGCATTTGATGAACAGCCCACTGCTTCGGATGTAACAACAACACGATCACAGTGAGAGATCCACATGCCAATGCGATACGTAGTGTAGCTTCATCATACCGTGGCTCCACCACTGCAGGGGGAGTACTGTGGCGACGTATCGCCACGAATGTAACAGCCAGAATACATGCTTGTGCACTACGGGGTATGCAACTCATGGACCTTCAACGCATGGCTATGAAACATGTACCCACGGACAATGCACTTGCTGATGCTTACGTTGCACATATCGCAGTGCAGGTGCATGTACCACCCCCCGGTGAAGCACCAGATATGCGTCAGCATCTACTCGACGAAGTCATATATACAGCGACAATCGATGGACCCAGAATTGTAGAGTGAACATTTCCCTTAGAGCCTCATGTTGGGTGCCATTGTAGTGAAACGAAGTATCCAAGTCCGTGCAGGGCACGGATGCCGATATTTAGGCACCCGTTCCCTGACCATATGGGGCGAATTCTTTGTCATGCCATGAAGCTGCACTATAAAACATTTATTTTGCGTGCTCTGCTCTACAAGACATCCTGATCAATTTTTATTTTCTTTAGAAATTTTCTTTTATGTGTCAATTAAGCTAGTCTACAGTACACGCAGGCTTGAAAAGAATGCAAAAATCAAATAAAAAAAAACCTCCGTTCCTTCTCTGAAGAAGTTCGTTGCATTATAAGGGATATTTAAAACCTAATGATGTTAAATGGCCTGAAGTGAACCACTAAATGATGGAAACTCTAGCCTAGTAAAACAACAAACTAAGTAGTTCGACGGGATGTTTTCTCGTCAGGAGCAGCCACTCCTGATCACCACGACTGCTTATGTCTACTACAGTTTTTTTAATTCGAAAGTTCACCATTCATCACATCGTTGTGTTGGATCAATTTTTGAAAAAATGTCGAGAAGCCAAACGCTATCAAGAAGAAACGATATATTGGAAGAACCTTCACCGCTGAAAAATGGGATAGAGGAGGAAAAAAAGTAAATTCAAATTCAACTTTGCTGTGTTCTGAATCTGAACAGCTCCATTTCCTACAATGACAGAAGCATCAACAATAAACGAAAAGTTCTGAAAAGAAAAATAGAAACGATAAATGACGAAAAAAGAAAGCTCCACATTGTAACGAATAACGATAGTATGGAGAAAATCCTTAAAAAAATGAAAAATTGAAATTATGTATAACATCATTGTGAGAAATGATAAAGAAATCGAACTGTTGATTTGAAGAAAATTAAGAAATCAAAAGAAAAGGTAAGAAGATTGAAATCCCGGCGAGCAGCTACGCAAGAAGGCATTTTAAGTGCAGGCAGCACCGATGCAAATGGAAATTACTATGCAGTACTTGCTGGACTTGGTTTGGCATAGAAGAGGTCGAGAAAATGTAAACGACGGTACTGATTTTGAAACCAATAATTCTAGTAGTAAGTCTAGCAACAATTTCATTGAATATTTTAACGAAAAAAATTAAGTGGAGAAAACAACTGATATGTCTGCTGATCTTCAGTCGAAATTATTAAGAATATTGAAAAGGCTTCACCATTCAACGTGTTTAGGTAGCATCGTGGGGAAATGATTAAGCTATTAGTGGCCAAACATAAGATAAACAACTTTGAAATTATGAGAATGAATGCACACAAAATCACGATAAAAACAAAGTCACTGGTTGACTTCAAGTCAGCCAAAGATGTTCTGAATTCTAGGAAGGTTTTACGCTGCACTTATACCCCAAATCGGAAAAAAATCAGCCCTTTCTAGTGAAAGATCTTGATTGCGCAGAGGATATAGTCGGTCTCCTTCAAATGCCCAAAGAAGCTGCACCAAAAATTGGATTTATTTCAGTCAAGAACAAGCAACAAGAAAATCGATCGTCAAGAAGAAAAATTGACTGCTTTATTTAGCACAAATTTCTAATGTAAGCCGCCCACGTACCCTTCAACATATAAGGTACTTGAACTTCAGAGTTGTGAGGTGGTAACGTCTCTAGAAAAGAGTAGTCAACCAGTCCTATAAGAATCAAATATTTGGCTATTCGGCTGCCAACTGCTCCATGCACTATCGGTGTATTAAATGCAAAGATTCTCACGCCCACTACTGAGTGCAAATTAGCTCAGATGGAGCTGAAAGAACAATCATACGTCAAGTACATTGTGACTCTACCTCGACGTGACTATCTCCTTGAATCCATTGTCAAGCAAAAGCCTGACATTAGGCTTCTCATACAAACCCACCTTGTTTCTCACAGAAACCCGCCATGGCACTCAATGAAGTTCAAGGAGTTTGTATCCATAAGAAAAGATAGGCTAAACGGAGATGGAGGAGCTGACATTGGGATATTGGTTAAAAGACCCAAATATTTATAAAGTCAAAATCAAAAACATGGAATATCTTAAAGTGTTCATTATTAAAATTTCACTCTAAGGTGGGGTAACATTTTCGTTATCTCTGCCTATGTTGAAACGTTGTCAAATTCAAAGAGGAGCCAGATTCCTTGTTTGAAATGCTCGAATTGAACAGGCTGTGTAATTATGCATGATCTGAACGCCAACAATAATTCAGTGTATTCCTGGAATCGTGGATAACAGAGCTTCAAATTGAATACAGGTGCAATCTATATGAGTCGGAGTTCCCAACATACCTTAGAACACATTAATGCTTGGACCCACCGTGCCCAACTTTAGTAAAGTCAAAATATTGATTCAATAAGAGGTATTTATATCAACTACTGATATTCTAGCCAATACCCTTTTGTTTGATGGGACCATTTTCTCCATGGGTTAAATTCTGGATATATGTACATATCCTATTCGAAAATGGTTGGTTATCACCTTCATGAATTTTAATTTGAAGCTACCAAGTGCTACCCTTCGGGCATTATCTCAAAGCAGCTGTTGGCATAATCATCAAGGCGTTAGTAACGCCCAGACAGGAGACATACAGGGTTTCCTTATATCTCAATGAACTGTTTTGTAGAACCGGCCGCCATACTATCGCCTAGCATGTAATTGGGTTTACTACTATAATATAGATCCAGTGCTTGTTTGAGTTTAATCCCCATGCTTCCCAACATTCTCTTCATTGTGATGACCGCCGCTATTGCTCTCATAACCTGCATAGTTCCTTTTTCGCTTCATCTATTGTGCAATACTTCAGATTGGACATTACACTATTTAAATTTAAAATAATTTTGAAGCATATTTCACATGTGTTTTGGGGATAAAATTTTTTCACTTTCGATTCCTTGAAAATTTCCAAATAAGGATCAATTAGTAGTCGAAAGGAAAACAATTAATATAGAATATTTTTTGGGGTGACGGCGCATTCCTGGCATCGGCCCATCACAGGCGCAGGCTCTATGTGCAAATCAGATCGTATTAATTCTTAGTAATTTATTTGCCCCGAAAATCGACGCAATTTGCACATTGTCTTCGCCCGCGACGCGTAGGGCCGATGCAAGGAAAATGCCCACGGCTGTTTTTAGGAGGCATGAATCGTTCTTCTTCTTCGTAGCACTACAACCCCTCTCGGGCCTTCGCTTCCTACAACAAAAGCCTCAAACTGTCTCGGTCCATTAACCGCGTCCTCCAATTTCGAAATCGGAGCAGCGATGAGCTATCTTGGTCGGCCGAATTAGACCAGCGTTTATTCGGTCTCCCACTGGTCTCCGCCTTTTAGTTCTCGCAACGAATACCTTTTTGGGTATCCGTTGTTCGTCCATACGATTCATGTGTCCAGCCCATTGTAGCTTCCGTATTCCTACAATCGTTGACACTTCCGACTCGTCGAAAATTTCATACAGGTCATGGTTGTATTGAATTCGCCATTGGTCCCCGTCTAGCTTCATTCCGATTATTCGCCTCAGGACCCGTCGCTCAAAAGCGCTTAATATATTTGCGGATGCTTGGGTTAGAGTCCATGTTTCACACCCATAGAATAACACAGGTCTGATCGCAGATTTGTATACTTGGGGCTTTGTTTGCCTGTGTATGCAGCTGCTTCTCAAGATCGTCAAAACTGAAAAAAATATTTCATGTGCAACCTGTATTCTTCGGTATATTTGGTCTCTTTCATTACTGGTTCTCGTTATTTTAGCGCTTAAATACACAAATTCGCTAACATTTTCGATACTGTATTCGCCAAGTGTGATATTTTGTGTATTTGAGATATTTTTCCTCGACTGCGTCATAACTTTGTTTTATTCTTATTGATTTGTAGCATGAATCAATTTATGGCAACCTATTAGTATAATTAAACACAAATTATTAATAAACAATCGATCAACATTGCCTTCATGTTTTGCATGCTCAGGATTTGACTCGTTTGTTGCAAGCTGAATCATTTTTCGTCAGACTTCGTTATGTTTTGAAATACTTGCGAAATGTTTAGAAACATCGCACAATATTGACATTTCTTGCGCACGGAAAATCTGCACATTTGTACGATTTGTCGTTTGCAGCAAATTTGACAGGTTGTCAAATCAGATTCGTGTCAGCAAGTGTGAATGCAATCTGGGGCTGGGTGATTTTCATCAGATTAGTCTGAAGTGTTGTGATAAAATCACTGCAGCTCGGGTCAGATTATTAAGATAACCAACTAAACATTCCAAATCAATCGATTACAGTGGCTGGCACAACAAAGAAATGCCCTTTCAGCGTTGATTGCCCTCGAGTATTTATCGATTTTTCATCAATCTGCTGACGGACTATTAATTTGTGAAAACTCGAACATCGTTTTGATTGGAAGTAAAACTCAGGAAAATCAACCATGTCTTTTGTATGTATTAATTTAAATATGTGGTATAAATATTTTTAATATTTCAATTAATTCAGCGAATGAAAGCTGTTAAGTGTCCCACGGACGAACTTTCATTAACAAATCGAGCAATAGTCAATGCCAATGATTTTGCTGAAGAGATCAAGTGAGTAATAAGCGAATTAGATCATCTTAAAACTGACATCATTCATTTGAACTATGATGAATAAAACTATCTTTCAATTTGATAGGCATATTGAAATCTCAACTGGACCTGGACAACATTATGTCTTTACACTGGAACGAACTATTGAAGTGCCAAGGAATTGCGTTGGATTCTCTTTGGTCCAACGAAAATGGGCTACACTATCGATTAATCAGGATATCGATGTTAAACCATATCGGTTTGATGCCAATTCTGATGTAATGATAAGAGTAGTCTTAGAAACTGATTTTCTTCAAAAGAAAACGTAATTAGCTTCGCAGAGCGTAATTAAGACTTCTATTAACTGGGATTTTATTTGTTGCAGCACATCATTGGAGCCCTATGATTCCGATCAAATGGCTAAAGAATTCACGCTGCAATTCTCAGGAATGGCTTTGACGGTCGGGCAGACTTTGGTGTTCAGCTTCCAAGACAAAAAGTTGCTGGGTTTGGCTGTGAAAACGCTAGAAGGTAAAAATGGAAAATTTTCTAATTTTCTAAAGATTATATAATTATCTTATATAACATATTGCATGTTTTTCAAAGCAAGAACATGTCTCCACACTATTAATCAATATTCTGAAGTACTTTCAATTAATAACATAATCCATGATTAAGTAGAAGTACAGTAAAAGCAATTGTAAAATGAATTTTATTGGATTTGTTTCAAGTTCATTTTGTAGAGACTAATTAATGTACTAAAGAAATTCTAGTTCATTTGTTATTGGATGAGTTGCTTGGTATACGTAAAACAATCATTGGCCAGCATTTTTCTATCAAATTGTATTGTCATTTCTGTAGACTCCTTCTGATGTTTGAATTTCCAGCTGTTTAAAGTTTCCATAAACATTAATTTGCATCTACGTCCATGACGATCTTCTACCCTCATCGGTGTACTAGCAAATAATACGCCGCTTAGATACTCAAAATATTCACACAGATAGGCTAACCACGAGGGGTGTTATCTTTGTCATAAGATTTCCTTGATTCACTGAAATTAGCTACTTCCAGAATACTTACATAGGCGGTAATTTCGCAGGCCTGATCCGTTTGTGGGATGTTCGAAGCGCACACCAGAATGACACTTCCGTTTAATTCTTCATCCGTGTTGATTCACACGCCAACCCTTAAAAATAATGATTCGCAATACATGTTATGTTATATAGTCCGCGTGGGTTAGTGGTTAGAGCACTCAACCTGTAAGCAGAGGTTGAGTGCTCTAACCTCTGGTTCGAGTCGTTGGCGTTCAGTTTGTATGATTCTTCGGACGTACTATAAGCCCGTTCAGTTATGATACGTGCTGGTTTAAAATCAGAACATATCGCAGCTGGGTGGACAAACAGGTACCGACCATATCATATCGAGGTACTGACCATATCACCTTGTCGAGTGCCGATATATTCTATCAACTTAATGAGATACTCTAATTATCTCTATGCGAAGGCCCGAAAGTGGCTTTAGTGCTACAGCAAAAAAAAAGCAATACATATCACGTCAGAACTAGATTTTGATAGCAGAATTACGACTTTCCCGATCTTCCATCACATAATTCTGTTCACGGCTCCTGCAGGTTTGACTTGGCTTCCTTAATGTTCACATCAATTCCACCAGAAAGCACAGGTTATTACTTCGCATTAATTTTACGAATGGGCCTCGAAATTGTTGATTTATGATCGAATACTTAAAAAGTATCCCAATTGCTACTTTTCCACGTTGTTTGCTTTTCTTTCGCCACCATTTGAAATCCAACCCCCCCAAGTTACTTATCTTCTTCTTTGCCCAATGAACTATGTTCACTTCCACTCTACATTAAAAATCTACAGTTCTGGTGTTTTTAATACCTCGTTGCTATTGAATGGCATTGAGTGTTTCTGATTATGTTTTCGTATAAAATATACTCACTGATGTCATGGCATGAAAATCCGGCGTTTGTAGAAGCGAATCAGACGCATACAGTAAATCAACATTTTTGTGGTGGAGGTTTTTATGGCGAAGATACCCAATATATCCCTTGCGTGTTGCTATTCGATTTTCTTCTATTGGTTTCTAATTCCACTCATTCACGGATAACTCCAACTCTCCTTCTACATTTTCAGTCTGGCGTCTAGCAACTTCAAGAATATGAACCCCAGCCCAGCTCCTGTTTAAGTTTTGCAGCCCATATCTTATAATAAATGATTTGATAGTTTCTTAGTTCTGATGATGCGTCATCGAAATTTGACTCAGGATAGGTATTGGTATGAACTACTACTATTTACAAAAACAATGTCGGTTCAAACGTGATTGCTTCCAATACTAAGTCATCTAATTTATTACACTGCGAATATGTTGATTTTAAATTATTTCATTTAATCCAATAATTATTGTGATGTGCGTTGTTAGCGTCTTACCGTCTTACCCCTCTGGTGATATGCTTATTACTATTGCTTTTGTTATCAGGAAAAGAAAACTCGCTTGCAAACTCTTACGCTACCCTTTACAAGTATTTAACGGCCACAACGTAGTGGTATAAATATGTTTCGATAGCAGAGCTGTCGATAAAATTACAGTTGGCGTTTTCGACGTTTAGTGTATTTTATTGAGGCAACAATTAACCTTATGTGACGCCGGAGCCATTTACTACCATTTGATTACCTAGACCTTAACAACAACCTTCAGGTTGATTAACAGAAACTAACTAAAAAATTTTTTAATTAACTTAATACTCTATACTTACTTTAAAAGGTACAGTAGCCTTTAAACTTAACTACATGTAGTGAAGTAGGTATAGTTAAATGTCCGTTCAGGGCTGCAGCGATGGTCCGCTGCCACAGCGGAAAAGGATGATCTGCCGAGATTGGTCTTGTCTGGGGACGCGTGAATGCGCTGGTAGGCTAGCATTGCGGTGTTGTGGGGCGGGTCCTTTTCACCAGCAGAAGGACCCACTACAAAAAAATTTCGCATCCACATATTTCGGGGTCAAAGAAATATCGACAAACGTCGAGAAGGAGGTAACCTACTAAGGGTCAAAGAATATTGCTGACTCAGAAGACAAACTGGGTCTGGGGAAAATAGACGGACTTAAGATGACTTCGTCGTTACCGATGAGACTTATGGCCCACAAATAAGAGTGGGGCATCCAGATGGTAGCGGTGCCCCCTCGCACCCTTCCAACCGGATCAAGATCCTAACGTAGACGTGGTCATGTATTTCCCATTTAAGTGAAAAACTCGTACAATCATAATTTCCATGACTTTTTCCCTCAAATGAGGAATACAAACGTAACCGATGTATGCCATAGCGGTATGCAATGAAATCACATAATTCGATGTCATAAAAGGGCACGCAAGCGGAAGGCCACTCTACCCGGCAAGAGCCCCTGTTAACAAAAGACAAGGAAGAGCGCGCCTGATGGCTAGCCCATTCTAGAGGAGGAGCCTGCCATCGATGCGGGTCCTATACCCGATCGAAATAGAATGACCGTGGGTAGAATTTACTAATTCATTGTATTTTTTTATATACCGATGCCAAACAGTTATACATAAGCGTGTTTTAAAACAAAAATTGATATTAAACTTCTCGTAAAAGATTTTTTTTTTCGACGAATTGCAATTTGTCTTCAAAAAAAAAAAAAGGTTGCTTGTATGTATAAAACTTGAAAAGAAAAAAAAATCTAGCAATTTCTTTTTCGATATTTGTAATGACAACAAAATAAAAACTGAAAAAAATATTTGTGGTACTGTACATTGATTTCTATGTAATTGAGTATTTAACTCCTTCGATCCTCTCATGCCGTGGTAGACAAACAGCAAACACAAATACAATTTGAATGTATAATTAGCGATTCACGGCCTGAGAGTTAACTTTTACCAATTTGAAATATAAATGTTCACAATCCGTGGTCTTAACGCCACTAAGTTTCATTTAAAAATAAGTTTATTCGGGCACCGTCACATATACGCAGAAACATGCTTCCTGTATCTGACGACTGAGCAACCATGCATTACAAAAATCACAATGGTTTTGTAATAAAATTGAAGGCTAGTTATAGTAATGAACTCCAGCAAATGCTTCGCTCTAATACATGTACTTGGTAAGGTTATACACGTATGGTTGACTATTCCCTTCTCACTAATTGCGTTGCTGCACAATGCTTAATTTTAAGAAGACCCTATCCTCAGCCAAAACTACAATACGAACCATTCATCGCAATGCAAGAAACTGCTGCCAGTTTACGCTACGGACGTGAAAAATCCACGGGACGTTGATACCGATTTATTTCCTTAGTCAAGCGCGCCAATCCAATCACGTTGATATTAATAAAATGCAGTGCGCTTCCGGATTGACGATTTCAAATATGAACGTTTTCGGCTAAGGACTTCTCCTAATGATATCCTGCAGCAAAATCGAATGAAAAGCGATCACTCACCAGTTCTCGTTGAAAGCGCAACTGTAACTACGTTGCATTCCCTCATGTCTCCATTTACGTCAAGGCTCACCGAATTTGAAGAGCTATTTGTAAAGAAACTTTATATGGTACAGTCAAAAATTTCTGATGAATTTGCCCAGCATTGCTGCATACTCGGACACTTCCATTGCGGTATTCTTGTCTTAATCGCAGCAACCTCAGTACAGCACTCATTAAAGGGGAAAAGTAAGACTGCTGTACGCTTCTACACGAAAAGTGACACATACGCGTTCTTGAAATACTAACCGTATTTCAATGTCCTCTTTGTACATTGGAGAAAACAATAAGAAATTAACTCCGATTTGTTTTGTTAATTCACTGCCCGTGTTCACGGAACAATTCCAATAAATACTGACGGCACGACAGTCAATCTTTACGCACACTCGTATAGAAGGCGCTTTCCTTGTCGCTGCCCGTATTCAAACATAAACATTTAGTTTAGTTATTTTTATGTCGATTTAATTATATACTTGATCGTCGTATTTATATTTGCTCAAACATTTACAGAGTAAACTCAGATAACAACTATAGCTATAACACGTCTTTTTACTCTAGTTTAACGTAAAACTTAGTAGGAATGTTTCACATCTACGTGCATGTACGAGGTAAAAGTTGATTCACGCACGTATTGTTTCAAAGCGACAGTCAGGGGATAATTTATAATTGCTTTACAATTTCAAGCGCAGCACAAAGCGGAAAAGTCGGTTGAGATTCAATTAGAACATTCCGTTGCTGTGACGACACACGGATTTACACGCACTCCCATTTCCCAACCGCCGGGCCAAATTGAATTTAACGTTTTGTTGTCACTCTCACGAGCGGCGAGAATTCACAGACACTTAGGCCGCTCAACGCTAGCCAACATTTTACATTTCCTCGTGTCGTCTCGCGCACCATCTCTCACTTGTCGTTCTGAGCTCAGATTATCGATTCACTACCAAAATATTTAGTGAATAGCCGCCACCGCCGTGATTTTCTTCGCTGGTGGAGCAGCCACCAGTTGGTCAGCTACAGACAATTGATCACGCGCAAATCCCGATTGGTATTCCGTTATTATTAATGATTAGTTTTTTATTTAGCGCGAAGCTGAGCAAATTTACGGTCGATTTGCCTTCGTCTTTAATGGGTAACGGCTGTAAGTCGACTCCCGAATAAACGACAAACATTCGTGCGAAATGGGAAACGGGAGCCCGCACAAAAGGTTTGGTGAAACATTCGGAACATTTCACTCACTTTTGCACGATTGTTGCACGCTCGAAAGTAAATACTTGCTTTTCAATTATTTACTATCACGACGAAGACAGTGAAGATGGATAATGACGAGGAAAGCGACTCTCTTCCTATTACTTTTCTTCTCAGGTTTTTCATTCAACCGAAAAGTTTTCAGACCAAGCACTTGATATAACTATCGACAACATTATGAGCTCATTGAAATTAACTTTTACTTGTGGGAACGAGACACTGAACGCTTGTTTTTCTTAAGACAATTTATTTTTTTTTTGCCGGCCGTTCCCCGCATGCTTGCCGGTTCGCAGTCGTAAGTCGACCTCCCGCTCCGTCCAAAACTTGTCTTTCTTTTCTCCCGTGTCGCCACCAGTAAAAATCTAATCAGCTGCTCGCTCAGCCGAGTTCTATCGCATTCGGTAATGCAATACACCGTTGGGGTGCACTAAATCAGTGTTCCCTTATCCGAAATTTTAATTTGCAGATTTAAAATTTTTTCAAAATAAATAAAGATAAAATAATGAAAAAGATTTTAAATAGTAATAAAAGTTAAATCTCATGAAGAGTATAATTAAAGGGAAACGTTTAAATTTAATATAAAGGAAAATTGATATAAAATTACATTTAATAATAATAAAAAAAAAAACTATTTTATAAATTACGATTATGAATGGAAGTAATGAAATATTTTTTTTTAAATCTGCTATTAAAATTTTGGATAAGGGTTAGGAAGGTTTTCGAGCAGTTTGCTTGTGTGACTGCTCCATTACTACATACAACCTAACAAATGTGATACCAAAATCCACAGATGGAGTTGAAGAAATAAAAAATATTTTATTTAACGATTATTAGATTTATAAATTGGAATTAAAGATTTGATTTTTAATTTTGTTCAAAGTTGAAGTAAAAACTAACTGAATGTTAAATCATTAGTCTTATGATGATATTCAACGACTTAAAATATTTTATTGTTAATTTTTTTTAAATTAATACTGTTTCGTAATATTAATTTGTACAGTGAAATTGTATTGAGGTTGACGGCCGCAGAGTGAAATAAAAAATTAACAAACCAAACGTTTTAAGCAGGCAAGATTGCAACTGATCATGATACGCTTTTCAAAAGAACGCATTTCGACCTTTCTTCTAATCACTTTAATATCGCGTGATCTACGATAAGTTCTCGTCTTGGCTGTATAGTTTAATGTGTTTAATGTTGGTCAAAATTTCTATAATTCAACAAAGCAGTGCTTTTGAGAAGTTTCATCCACAAAAGTCACAAATTTAATGTTATGTTTCCTTCTTTTCCGGTTAAAGTTGTTGATTTACATTCATAAATTTGATAATTAAATAAATATTCTACTTTTTGGTTTACTATCACTTAACATATATATACCATTCAATCCTGTCAAACTGGAAATCAAAACAAGTGTCAATATCTGACTAACTAAAAAATACAACGACCGTCCATACTTGACTAACTTACAATCGCCACGACCCTCAACATCTAATTGGTTCGATGATCTAGAAAACATTCACTATTGGCAGCAATCATCTATAGCGCGGCAGTCCAAGTCTAGCCTTGGCCTCCAGGATTAATCTCCTCCAATCATCACAGTTCTGCGACCTCGTTCGCCAGTTCATCGCTCCAAGCAAGGATCCGCTGTCAGCTTCTATCGAGTCTTCTTATCGAGTCCTCGGCCTTCCCGCTGGACGTCTACCTTGTGCTCTATCCTTTAATATTCCATGCTTTACTTCCATATAACAGCACAGGTTTGGCTAGTAATTTTGAATACCAAGCTTATTTTGCCTGTGCGCAACTCTGGATCTTAGAATGAAAAGTTTGTAGTAATGAGTTTTATTTGCGGCGTTTATGTGGTCTCCAATCTAGTTCTTTTCGGCGCCTTTTCTATTCAGGTTGGCTCCAAGATACACAAAATTATTCACACTTTCAAGGTTATAGTCTCCTACGGTCAGGTTTTGTCGGACTGGAGTGTTCTTCCTCGTTTGAGCCATGAAATAAGTTTTTGTTTCACTAATTCGTAGGCCAATTCAGTTTGCTTCAGATTCTAGGCTCAGAATTGCCTCTTTTTTTTTTTTTTTAAATACCTCCTTCCCTTCCACTCTCTCCATCACACTTTCTTCGTCGCACAACGCTCGTGCGATCTGCACTTCACATTTCGTCGTTTCTACAGGTGTGCCACCCAGACAATGTAAGGCATCTGAGATCGTGCTATAATGTTGACGTTATCGACATACGCTACCAATTTTGTGGACTTGAACATTAGTGTACCAGAGGTTACAGCTGATATCTTCCTGGTGGCGTATTCCAGCGCAATATTAAAGAGCATTGGGGAACGCCCATCCCCCTGTTTTAAGCCTGATTCTATTTTGAAGCTGTCCATTAGTTCGCCGTTTATATTGACCTGGGACTCTGTGTTTACCATCGTGACCTTGACCATGCTGACCAGTTTTATCGGAACACCAAGGTCAAGTATTATTTTGTACTGGGCATTTCTGTCGACACTGTCGTATACTTGCTTGAAGTATACATAGAAACGGTGCACGACGATGTTATATTCCCGGCACCTTTTGAGCACCTGCTTAACTTCGAATATTTGGTCAATTGTGACCGTCCACTTCAAAAGCCCCTCTGATACTCTCCTAACACTTTCATAGTACGGCATCAATTTTTCTTCCATGATCTTGGAGAGCACTTTGTAAAACGTGTACAGTAGAGTGATGCCTCTATAATCTTATCACCTAAACTCATCTCCCTTTTTGTATACAGGACCTATTATACTTCTACGCCAGTCCTCTGGTAACTCTCTAGAGCAGTTCTACTGGTATTCCATCTATTCCAGGAGCCTTATTTTTTCTGAAGTCTGCACTGCTGCCTGTACTTTGTGTCTGGTTGGTGGTGAAACTGGAACCTCTTATTCTGCTTCTGGAATGTTCACAGCTTCAGAAGTTGGTGGGATTGCTGTTAGTAGCTTCTGGAAATATTGCCACCATCTGTTTTTGATTTCGACTGGGTTACCTATGATTGATCCTTGTAAACTTTTGCAAAGACTTGTTTGTGGATTGAAGCCGTCACTTAGTCATTTAATAGAGCCATACGCCGATCTGACTTCATGTAGCAGCGACTATAGTCAATAAACTTCTTCAGAGTGATTGCATCTACCCAATTCATTTTAATCGACACGCGGCTAAAGTTATTGCCCTGTGCATAAAACACTTGCATTGACAAAGCACAATACACTGCAATATTCAAACTGCGGGTATTCCATGCAGATGGTTCTATTCGTCAAGGCAGAGCACTGTGCCATCTACAATACACTTTTATTATGAAGAAACAACAACCGTGTAAGAGATTTTTCGAAAGTATAATGCAAAAAAGCAAATGCATCTAGCATACATTTTTATTGCTGGGGAAGTAGTCAGGTTAGTGTACCTATGACAAGAATTTAATATGCGAAACACCTTTAAATGTTTTACTTTTTCTTAATCGCTTGTCTCAGACTTGAATAGCTTCAAAATATTGGACATATATTCTAAGAAAAAAGGATAAAGTTCTAAGTAAAAACTTCTTCTCTACTATTCATAACATTTTTTTGTTTCTGAATCCAATCCAAGTTCTGATATCTACGAACTGAATACATATAAATTAAACGTGGATGTTCTACGAGTTCAACGAATATAGCGTGAATACCTTGCAAAAATGCTCTCTATTTTTCACTTTCCTTATACTTAGCCCAAGTAGTTTCTCTAGCAGTCTGTTTAGCATATACTGTTTTTGATTATATTCACATCATCTTATTTTTTTTTTGTCATAAAAATCTTTTTAAAATTGTATAGCTTTCTATTTATTGTAAAATAACCCTTTCTTTCCTTAAAATATTAAGCACTCGATCCAAAGTCACTCAATGAAAATAAAGAAGGAACTCCAAAGCTGGTACGTTTTGGTCGTCTTCTCGGCAACACTGATGTGCAGTTTGAAAAAGCTGAAAATTCGTCACTCAATTTGGTTGGAAGAGCCAAAGGGTAAACAAAATTTAAATTAGTTACAAACTGCAAAAACAACCATAATACATTTTTTTATGTAGAAAAATTGTCCGACAGTCAATTATTAATCCGGACTGGGACTTTGGCAAAATGGGCATCGGTGGTCTTGACAAAGAATTCAACGCAATCTTCCGACGAGCATTTGCATCACGAGTTTTCCCACCCGAACTTGTTGAACAATTGGGTATTAAGCACGTTAAAGGTATTTTACTCTACGGTCCTCCAGGTACTGGTAAAACATTAATGGCACGTCAAATTGGTAAAATGTTAAACGCCCGAGAGCCAAAAATTGTAAATGGCCCTCAGATTCTCGACAAATATGTTGGTGAATCAGAAGCTAATATTCGAAGATTATTTGCTGAAGCCGAAGAAGAAGAAAAGAAGGTAAGATTAATCTGGAATTATATTATGAAAAAAATATCCACTAAGTTCGGAGTTGATATAATCGTTTCAGCTTGGCCCAAACAGCGGACTTCATATCATTATCTTTGATGAAATCGATGCTATATGCAAAGCAAGAGGTTCTGTGGCAGGGAACAGTGGAGTGCATGATACAGTTGTCAATCAATTGTTGGCAAAGATTGATGGTGTGGAGCAACTGAACAATATTCTTGTTATCGGTATGACAAATCGACGTGACATGATTGACGAGGCTCTTATGCGCCCTGGTCGGTTGGAAGTTCAAATGGAGATTGGCTTGCCTAATGAAACTGGACGACATCAAATCTTAAACATTCATACATCTCGTATGCGCGAATTCAAAAAAATTGCCCCCGATGTAGATACAAAGGTAAGTTCTAAATATTTAGGTATTTATCTTTTCTTTTCTTTAGTTTTAAAAAACTGAAACCACATGTAAGTAGCTACTAACATCCAAACCCGATCCAAATCCGCTTATTATACAATATCGAACGAGCCAATATTGGAATAAAAGTATAAATTCATTTAGAAGCCTATTGCTCAACATTATCACCAATACTGGAACAAAATGATGGCAGCTAGAGTACATTTTCTTTTGTTTACCTAAATGTAAATAAGTGACCATGCCATCGAAATTTGTTTGAGATGTTTTATTAATCGCTTAAAATAAGCACGCATAAAACATTTATGTCGGAATCATGCTCCTCTCTACTCAACTTTTTTTTATAGTTATTATGTGTATATTTTCCCAAACTAAAAAAGGAATATTTTAATCGATTTCTTTAGGAGCTGAGGTTATCAATTGAACCCGTAAATTTTTATCTGGCTTTTAAGGGTTTCATTAATGATACCTTACACAGCTATTACCCGAAGTGATATGTCAAACGGTTCCAGGGTAGGTTCTCAGTTTGGCAAGAATAGTTTAGCGGATAGTCCAGTCGCTCGCGAGCATGGGAGCCCCACACTCAGTGCATAAATGGCATTCACCTCCCAACTCAAAAAAGGGGTAGAATATCATAATCAATATAAATCTAATTTTCTATTCTATCACTAGAAAATGATTCAACGGAAAGTCCATAGAATATACAAATCGTATATTGTTTTTGTTGCAATTAGAGAAATTTCAAATGACTATAACTTCCGCGAATATGTATGATTCGATTTTCTTCAAACTTACAGAGTAGGACTATTTAAATATTGAATTTCGTGGAGTTAAGGGTATTCATACGATTTTATTGGAGGAAATGTGAAATTCGGAAATCATACTATTATTAACAAAGTTGAAAAAATTTCGACTTCTAAAGCATTTGTTGTTGTTGTACTTATAAAGACCCACCTCCATGTTTTTTTTCAGAATTTTCGGACCACAGGTGTCCAATCGCAAGGGGGGGGGGGGGGTATTTTTCATACATTTCCCCTCTCTCTGTACTCCGCGAAGCTGGTAACACTGGTAACCTGTTTTGAAAAGTTCTCATCAAGGCCATTCATTTAACACCCCACATGACTACCGTCAGTTAAAAAAATTTGAGGCTCCCTTATCGATATGGGGGGACTTATCCTAATAAAATACACATCGCAATATACATAATTTACTGAACTTATCCCTAAATTTTTAAAAAACTGCTAACACAAACAAACAACACTAAATGTAGCAATGATGAGGTGAAAATCAAAACAAAATAACGAAAAACACGAACCACTAATAATTTGGCCATTGTCGTTCAGCCACTAGTATGATACTTAGATTGCTCCGTGCCAGTCCCACCAGTCTCAACAAACCTAGCTAATCAATATCTCCAATGAAATTGTTGGTCTCTGGAGCTCAAATTTGAAGGATATTTTTATTCTTATCTTATCTATGTATATGATTCATAAATAAAAACATACCGATTCATGTCGAAATATACGAATGCTTCTGGAGAAATGAAGCCATTAGTGAGACAAGTCCTAATGTACCCGTCCGTAGGGTGGAACGACTGCTAAATCCGAAGATTTTTGCTCACAGTTACAGACTTTGCGATATGATTTCGCATAAGCTTCAAAATGAATGCATCGGTCTCATGACTTTGGCAGTTTAACAATTTCTTTGATTTGATAATAAAGTGTTTCCAATCCGTCTCATGAAGAAGTGGTGTCATCTCAGAAATATCGTTCCGATATGGAAGAAAAAATTTAGAAAACCACTTTTAAAATGTGTTGCTTAAAGTTTCCAGGAAATATAGAAAAAAATTGGTACAAAAAATGCCGCTACTGAACTGAGCTCAAAGAATGAAGGAGGTGACTCTTTCTTAGTAGAAGGGCAAGAAAAACTCAGAAGTCAATCGATGGATATGACACCGGTGATGTCGCAGTCATGTCGGACATGACATGACTAAAATATCCCTAAAAAATACACAGTAGGAGATCGTGCAGTAGGCAGATGCTGTCCCAATTCATCCAAATCGAAAATGATCTCATTCAGCTAGAATTAAAAACGGCAACATGTCGAAACATAGTACTATCGAACTTCTTCCAACTTTTAGCAATGTCGCAGAGCTTTAGGCAAAATATTGAGTTTAAACCAAGACTGTTGTTATGAGTTTTGTTATTTTATACAATAATATTCACTTCAAGTGGCTAGATGCCACGGGCCAAATGGCGAAAACTAACACCAGCGCAACATAGGAGGACGGTCCGGTAAGTACTTAGCCTCACCGCCCGATGGCGCCACTATTGCAAGAGAGACTCACTATCGTGTAGTACATTCTCCTAGACTGTACTATCCAAATTTCAGCCGCATCGAACTCCTAGTTTTCTTTTGACCGCATGTGGAAGCGGGCGTGTCCGCGGATTTTAGAAAAAAGGGGAAAGAGCAATATCGGTCGTTAATTCGTTTCTTGTTAAAGGGAAATCGCGCAGCCAAATCAAAGAGCGCTTAGATGCTGTGCACGGAGACTCTGCTCCTGCGATAGTTTAACGAGTTTCAACGTGGTCGCACGTCGTTTTTTGATGAGCTACGCCCAGGTGCCCCGGAAACGGCTACCACGGAGGATAACATGACAAAAATCCACGAGCTAGTATTGGCAGGTCGCCGATTGAACGTGCGTGAGGTAGCTGAGGCAGTAGGCATCTCAAAAGACAACGTGGGTGATACCCTGCATGAGAAAGCGGTTGGTGCGATGGGTGCTGCATTTTCTCACTCCGGACAACAAACGCAACCGTGAGACCACTTCAGAGCAGTGTTTGACGCTGTTTAAACGCAATCTAAAGGAGTCTCTGCGTCGTTTCGTGATCGTCGACGAAACATGGCTCCGCTGGTACACACCAGAGACCAAAGTGCAAACAGTGGAAGACTGTCCTACCGGCTGGAAAGGTGATGCCCACCGTTTTCTGGGATTCATAAGGTCACAGGGCTCTACTATGCTGAATTATTGTGACGATTCGACGCCAAATTTTAGAAAAAAATTTTCTTCCATCATGACACCGCACCGGCTCACATCGCCGCCGTCACCATGGCCAAATTGGTCGAATTGGACTACAAACTGCTACCCCTTCAACCGTATTCTCCAGATGTGGCCCCGTGCGGCTTCTTTTTGTTTCCAAAATTGATAAAGTCACTCGCCGGGCAGAAATTTGAGTCGAAAGAGGAGGTCTACTTTGCAGGGAGGCCTACTTTGCAGGGAGGCCTACTTTGCAGAGAAAGCGTATTTTTCAGACGGGCTAAAGAATTTGGAGCATCGCTGGGTCAAGTGTATCGAGCTAAGAGCTGATTATGTTGAGAAACAAATTGCAACTTTTTCAAAATTTTCATTTTTCTTTTTTAGGCTTAGTACTTATCAAACTGCCCTCGTACTTTAGATTCTTTACACGTCTAAATTCTATCAATTAAACGTGTGCCTGCGAACAGCGCCTCCAACTGTCTCGGTCCGTAGACCGCGTCATCCAATTCCGAAATCCGAGCAGCGATGAACCGTCTTCGTCGACCGAGTCACCAGCGGTTCCTCGGTTTCCCCACTGCCCGCCGGCCTTCAGTTCTCTCAACGAGTACCTTCTTGGGTATCCGTTGTTCGTCCATACGATTCATGTGTCCAGCCCATTGCAGCTTCCGCAGTCTTACAATCCTTGAGACCTCCGGTTCGTCAAAAATTTCGTACAGCTCATTGTAGTATCGAATTCGCCATTGGTCCCCTTCTAGGCAACCCTCACTTACAATGCACAAATCTTTTCCCAGTTTCTTTTTATCTTATTGAAAAGCTGACTGAAGTTTTTTTCTTTTTTTTTACGTTCTTAATGAAAATTGGATTCAGGTAAACTAAACATATGTTCAAAGGTAAAACAAAGCAATAACTAAATTGAAGCCTATTTTTCTGTATGCATCTCTGCAGTGAAAGAATACAATGCTTTCCAAGAACTTTATTTCTAGAAGAAACCGTGTACTAAAATCAAACGCGCACCAAATCCATCCTAACTCCGAGCATTCTTATTACCATCTTGCGCCTGCTCTACTTATGGAGATAGTCAATTCTAAAAGCTATCAAAGCTTCCCGTTATAAATTCCATGTTGGACCGTTGGATAAAATAATTAGCGCGCGACAATAATTTGCATTTCACTTCAGATTTAACTATTCTCGATTTAAACAAACAGATCCAACTATGTACATAGAAAGAAGTAAATCCACGGCGCTACACATAATTTATGAGCATATCACTCAGAACGACATGAATTTTCGCCGACGGAAATTGTTGGGCCCTTAAAATTGAGAATTTCATTCCTTTCCCGTTAGCACGTTCACTTTCCCGTTAGCACGTTCACTTTCCCGTTAGCACGTTCACTTTCCCGGTAAATCACTTGTTGGGACAACTGCGAGGGCACACATCGTTACTTCCAAAAAAGAATCTTTATATCCTATCAAAAAGAGCACAATAATCCTTGATTTTTTCGTTAATTAGACACAACCGACTTAGAACGTATTTAGCTTCACTCGCATCTGCTTCACCCTTAATGAACAGAACCCAATCTTATTTATAGCAAAGCTTCGCCGTCACAGAGCCGAACACCGATGTGAAGTAATTTTACTCCTTTTTTTTACTCATTCATCGTGCAACATAAATCGTATGCTTGTTCTTAAACAAAGATGTGGGAATCTAATGAATTTTATGTTGCACTGCGGTACATTAAACTTTTCTAAGTGTTTGAATTTCACGTTTTTGTTCCAATTCAACATCGTAAAAACAAGAAATAGAATCAAAGCGTTAAAACTGCTACGCGATACATCCGCAAAACACCTCCCGGCTCAACACTTGTGAAATTGGTGGTACATCCCGTGTGGAGATTGAAAGCAGACTCCCCGTCTTTTCTGTCCGTCGTCCACTTCTCCGTATCGCAGCAGTAAATTTCCAAGCTTCTAGCTCAGCCACGTTAGATTGCATTCGCAATGCAATTCGTAGATGGTTTTATGATTTCAGTGTTCTCATGACCGAAATTTTAATTTGCAGATTTGAATTTAAAAAATTAACAGAAGTAAAATATGAAAAAAAATTTAAATAATAATAAAAAGATAAAAATCATAAAGAATATAATTAGAAGGAAACGTTTAAATTTAATATAGAAGAAAAATGATATAAAATTTACATTTAATAAAAATAAAAAAAAGTAATTTTATGGTTTATAACTATGAATGGAAGTAATTGAGGTTATGGATTGCCGATTCCCTCTAATAAGAGATTTAATGCAGCAGACATTATCTCGAGGTAAACCCAATCTTCGTCACCAAAATATACACTGACTATGTCGATGAAATAATAAATTGAACGATTTGCTTTCCGGAAATAATAGCACCTGTAATAATACTGAAAAAAAATAAAAAAATAAAATTTCCCTTTTTGAGCGCTATTTATTATTAAATGGACTATCCAAATACCGGTATTTCGAAGACAAGTTATCCTCTTCATCCGTGGCGCCACTGATGAAAAGGATAACTTATCTTCGAAATACCGGTATCTGAATAAAACATTTAGTAAAATAGCGCTTAAAAAAGGATATTTTATTTTTTATTTTTTTTCAGTATAATAAATTGAAGTCTCACACACTATTTTATTCCTTATACAAAATAATATAAAAGAGTGAGAACAAAATTGACAGTGAACCACACTTTCAATTTCGGGCGAAATTTACAAATTAAAAAAATTTCCTTACAACAGAATTAAGTTGAAATTCGGCCTTTAATTTAGCTTTTCTCAAATCATACATAATGCTTCTGATCGTTATCATCAGACCTATCGACGCTGAATCCGTATCTTCTCATGAAAAAGGACATACTATCAATGTCAAAAATGTATGATTTTTTTTTATCTTGCTCATATACTTTTCATTTTTAATATTTTACTACAAGATATATTGCTGGACGTCGAATCCGTTCTAAAGATGCGTATTTTAACGCCTAACACGAAGAAAATTTTCACGCCATAGCCATTAAGCTCTTAACCAAAGTCTAAGTCGAAAAAAATAACTAACTCCGAAACTCTAATTTACTTAAAATCTATTTACTTGCTTATAAAAATAGGAGCTCGCTACCCTAACGAAAAACTTCAGCGGTGCTGAGTTGGAAGGTCTGGTGAGAGCTGCACAGTCCACAGCAATGAATAGGCTAATAAAAGCCGCTTCCAAAGTCGAGGTAGATCCAGAAGCTATGGAAAAATTACTTGTGAGTCGAGGCGACTTTATTCATGCCTTAGACAATGATGTGAAACCGGTAAGTATATTTTCAAATTAATTGCACAGAACTTGAACAGGTAATATTCTATGTCAAACTGTAGGCATTTGGTACTGCCCAAGAAGCACTTGAGAATTTCTTATCTCGTGGTATAGTCAACTGGGGAACCCCAGTATCAAGTATACTTGAAGATGGAATGCTGTACACAGAACAAGCTCGCGCAACTGAAAGCTCAGGTCTAGTATCAATTTTGATAGAAGGCCCACCAAATGCTGGTAAAACAGCACTTGCAGCAAAACTTGCAAAGATGTCGGACTTCCCATTCGTCAAAGTATGCTCACCGGAAGATATGGTTGGATTCACAGAATCAGCAAAGTGTCTGCAAATTAGAAAGGTAAATTTTTTTTGCAGGAAAACGTCCGAAATTAAATAGGATCATTAAATGTTTTAGATATTCGATGATGCATATCGTTCTATGCTAAGTTGTATCGTCGTTGACAATATTGAACGACTATTAGACTATGGTCCGATTGGGCCGCGGTACTCAAACTTAACATTGCAAGCTCTGCTGGTCTTATTGAAGAAACAACCACCGAAAGGGCGTAAGCTCCTCATTTTGTGCACCAGCAGCAGAAAGTAATTTGAAACATTGAAAACCCATAATGTACATAAATTAACACTTGAATTATCTATGACAGGCAAGTTTTGGAAGACATGGAAATGCTTTCTGCATTTACTGCCATCTTGCATGTACCGAACCTTTCTAGTTCTGATCACGTATTGGCAGTGTTGGAAGACACTGATCTGTTCAACAAAGGAGAGCTACAGTCGATTGCTAAGAAAATGCATGGCAAACGGTAGCGTAATGCACATACGTTAAAATTGTGGCATTCTAAATTTTGTTTTATTTCATTTCAGTGTATTTATCGGTATTAAAAAGTTGTTGGGTTTGATTGATATGGTTCGTCAAACCGAACAGCAATATCGTGTAATTAAATTCCTTTCGAAGATGGAGGAGGAGGGCTGTTTGGATATGACATCGGCAGGACAACATTAACTGATAAAGGATTAGCTACTTAACATGTCCATTGTCACATTCAATGACATATTCTAATTTCTTGATCTTGATATTTATAGCGGAAATGAAAGTTTTGTCTCAATCCTGTATGGTATAGTGTAAGGATAATTTATTAGCTAGTGCTAGGAATAGGTTGAATTATGCGAAAGATTAGAATAGTTACAAAATGTATTTATCTTTTAGAAATTTGCGTGAGCTACGTAGTTTTATGTTTTCTCGTTTAAATCATGTATTTTAACAGCAAGTTAAATGTCATTCTAGTTTATTCGGATTTCGGATAAAAATTGTGATTCTGTAGAAAGTTAGCAGTTGTTAAATTAGTGTGACTAAAGAAATCGGGTTAATGCGTACGTATTACCGTAGTACTGCTCTATATTACTACAATAATCCTCAAATATTCCTACAACAATGATAATTTCTTTCGAAAATATTCATAGAACATATAGTAATCATTTTAAATCGAGGAAAGTTGATACCAAATTGATGAATTTCAATTGTGATCTTCTGGTAGAATGGGACAAGATGCTCCATCAGTAAATCAATCACAAGAGCGACCTATAAGCAGGACTCCGTGTTATGCTTCACTCAATTTCTTGTAATTTATCGTAACTAGATTCCGGTTTATTTAATGTGTACTTGGTAGTTTAGAATGTACAGTTCCATTAGTCAAAAATAAATTAGCATCGAACTTCTGCTTTAGAAGTCTACTAATCCGTGACCTGTCTTTAGAATTGGCCACAATGAATTGTTAATGAATAGAAATGATGATAAGTCAATTGTTCCGAAATGAAATGATGGAATTCTTACCATAAAAAATTAAAAATATATTTTTGTGTGTTTACTTGGCTCAATGTAAAATATTATTTTTAAGTACGCAGGAACGTAACTTGTCGGTAGCATGTTGAATTATTAATAAACATCAGAAGAAAAGTGGTTTAAGTGTACATATTATAAGTTTAGACTTCGTAGTATTTAGGGATAAAATCCTAAAGTCTTGTAAAAAATCTTACGTTGTATTATTTTAGTATAGAGTACAAATTAAAAGCTGTAAATGAATCAAAGAAGCAAAATGAAGTGTACGTTTCCCCAAAATTATAGAGAAAGGATTGCAATTTTATTGACCCGAAGGTAACCAGCGAAAACAACTTTATTGTAATCAAAATTAGCTTAATTGTTAATGATTCCCCAGATGATGCAGGACGAATCTTATAAATCGCCACTAACGTTCTATCGATTGTTGAAAAAATGAATTTGTTGTCGACTCTCTACAGAGGCCTGCAGATTAATTTTTGGTTTGATTGAAGTTTTGAAAATCAACTGTAAATTGAATAGCACAAGTAACTAATTTACGAGTATCACTATAACTCATTGCTCCATTTGAAGCTTTCAGTAAGTGATAATTCACATGGATTTAAGTTGCCTCTTCCTATAATTTTCTGGCCGACTTAGGTATTCGTCAAGCATTTTTAATAAAGTGAATTACAATCAATACACAGTATTCGGGTGTAAGTTCAATCAAATTGGTAGCACTTACTTCGTAGATTTATTCTAAAAACGAAAAAAAAACTGTTTCTCTGCACATCTATAATGAATTAATTGGGAATTACTATTAATCAAATAAGATTTTAATGCGTTTAAACAGTACGCATACATTGGACTCCAAAAAATAACAATATGTGTAGATTGATTTAAGTATATTATCAAAAAGTAGAAATATTTTCAATTTACACTAAACAAAAAAAAATTTTTGAGCATAAAGTTGCTATGTAACAAGAATAGATTTTCTGACTTCTATTTTGAGCGCAGATTTTGCTTTCAAAAATCGGTTTTAAGGACTGTACATTCCAAAAATATTTCAAACGAAATATTTTCCCAAATTTTAAATAAATTTAAAAAAAAACCTTTCGCATTAACGGAATCAGATTTTTTTCTTAAAGCAGTTTATAACTATTTACCTACAAATGGCTTCCACTAGTTACGTTTATAGCAAATTTGAATAATCATTCTATTTAACTTTAAATTAATAACAATCGAAAAAAAAATGATTTTATCTAAAATTTGTATTACACATTAGCACTTATTTCTCGGTAGTTTTGGAAAGATTAAGATTTGAAACTAAACACTGAAAGCATATAACGTGCAAGCTTAAATGAAAGTTCGAGACAAAATAATTAAAAATATGCAAAAAAAAAAATCAATTACTAGGATAATAAAAGTGCTTCATATTAAAAATGTTAATATGTATTTAAACATTTTATCATGCAGAAAGTATAAAGTATTTGTATTGGCGTGGTTTATTGGCTAGATTTGTTATAAAATATCTATCAGAGATGATGAAAAGGATGCAAACTCTTTGTTTGCAGAATTTTTCTGTTGCTAATGTATTATGAAACGTACAGTCAATAAATCAGTACACTAATATATTTCATCCTTATCTTGTTACATCAAACATTTAAATAAAAAAGTTGTTATTGAACGAACGCTTATCGTTGTTAACGATACTGGTCGTATGAATAAAAATGATAATTCCATCTTATCCGCTGTTTGTTCTTTATCTTAAAAATATCTATTTAACATTTTTTATACCAACTGAAGTATATCTGAAATTTTGCATGCTGCATTGATAATCTATCTGGAATTCAACTCAGTCGTCAGTTATTCACAAATAGGAAGACCTTTGCCATTTGCTTGGATAGCCAGGCGCTGTTAAGGCTCTTAGCCCGGCTATCAGGGTCACAGTTGCTAGTACAGGCCATAGAATGATTGGGTATTACATACAATACGTGTGGCCGTAGTTGTATTGACATGAACGAAGAGGAAACAATTTTTCGCTCCATTTCAAGTGTAAACAGAGTCAGGCAGCGAACACTATGCAATCAAGTCTTATTGTTGTAACAAAGTTCTATTCTGCTCCATGCTTCACTGGACCATACATCCTTATAAGCACTTTGCTTTCGAATACATCCAGCACATTTTCGGAAACATTTGTAAGAATCCAGATTTCGCATCCATACAACTACACGGATTTTATGCATGATTCGTATATGCGAATCATCTTTGGATCTTAGAATACGAATTACTGAAAAATAGGCTTTCCATGCTGTACTTATGTTTTGCTAGATTTCATCCTTTTCTATGCTCTTTCTATCAAACTAGGCTTGTAAGATATCCACAATTTTCAGGTGGTAATCAATCAGAAATCGTGCATTTCGGAAATCACCTTGGTTTTTTTAATTATATTTTAATTTTTTTTTTACTTTAGCACTACAGTCCCTTTCCGGCCTTCGCTTAAAGATAGTAGAGTATCTCATTATCTTGATCGACTGTTTTGGCACTTGAGAAGGTTCTATGGTTGGTACGTCATATTTTCATAGCAAGGCTTGTATTTTCACTCGACGGTTTTGGGCAGTACATTGTAGGACATGCCCAACAAAACAATTCCTCTATGGTTTTCACAGCGTAGCCGGTCTCTCTTCCTATTTATGGGATATGGATGTATGCTTTTTCTCTTATCATCTCGTAACTGCTCCTATACCAACATCTTTCATATCTACCGATAAAGGAGTCAATGTGGATACTTTCCTCCAGTTTGGGGGAGCTCTGTCGGCAATTTAACCACATCCCACAGATTGTCGAAAACCACAGAGAAGACCACAATGTAGTCACTGTGATAAAACAAGTCATTCCTCATCACAATGTAGACGTGGACAGATTAGATGGACTAACGCAAAAACATTAACGAAGTTCGTACAAATAAACGGCAAACAATATTCAGCGTTAATATACATGGGGAGTGATTCGTCCTTGATTAAGTTATGAGACGTACCAGAAGGTATTCACGCCAAAAAGGTAGTGAAAGTATTGAAAGAGTTTGCTGCTGATTTCGCTTAAGTTCCAAACAGATAGACGTCCCAATGGTCATAAACAATATTGCTATTAATGGCACCTTGTTAGTAGTGGATAACGAGTTGTTGAATCATGCGATATTAGTGGGTCTGGGTTATTTAAATCAAGAGAACATTCGTGCTATCTAAGAACTAAATTGCATTACCCTCCAAGAACAAAAAATGGAGATGAAGAAGTGGAAGCTATTCAATGTTGTCGACTTAAAGTATAATAAGAACGTAGATACGGAAATGAAGCTTCGGGCGGTGACACTGATGAAAAAACTCCGAGGGGCTTTTACGGGAAACATGAAGGAATTGGGGACGTGTGGAACTGACGAAAATTTAAATTCAGTTGGCTGACAATACCTCGACCCCATTGCGACCATACCGCACTCCATTAGGAAAACGCGAAATAGTGTGACGGATCAAAGAAGAGATGTTAAAAAAAACAGATTATTTTTTTATAAAGACAGCTTAACAATTTCTCACATATTTTTTAGACTAACAGTACCTCTGCCATTTTCTTAAAATTGTACATAATTTTTTGAATATTTCATATTCACTTTTTGTATGTAATTTATAGCGGAAAAACTGAATAAGCATTTATGCGACTTAATTTTCAAAAGATTTATCGTATTACGTCTAATATTAAAAGTATTGAAAACAGGATTATCCATGGTAAAATCTTTTAGGCAAATTTATATTAAATGCATATCTATTAACAGGAGAATTTTATTTATACAGCAAGTATGTATCTGCGCTATTAAATCAGATATTTGGCTAATTTTCGCCTTATATAGCATCTTGAGCATTTGAACGTTCAATTCAATATACGCCTTCCGCATTAAAAGACTTTCGGTAGTTAGACAAAATAAAATATAGGTGATATATAAAGTGGTGAACTTTCCATAATCTACATCAAACAAATAACTTGTCGTCGCAAATATTCTTCAATTTAACAAGCAGCATCAATTATTGCTTGAGGATCGTAACAAACAAATGAATAGACCATGGTAAGAGCACCGGGAAGGAAAATATTTTAACTATAGGCTCCAAATCATCTACACCACCCCTTAAAGAACCTAAACTCCACATACCTACAATAATATCCCTATCCGGCCTGTTGTCAATTACTGCCCAGCTCCTGCATACAAAGAAGCACGGTATTTAGCAATGATTTTGGCCAATGTCGTGCACCTTGACAACAAATAAACATTAAAGAACAGCCATGATCTAGCCCTCTCCTCCATTTCTCCAACATTGACTGCCACTTGTCGACCTTTATCACTTCTTCTTCTTCTTAGCACTACAGCCCCTCCCAGGCCTTCGCTTCCTGCAAATAGCGCCTCCAACTGTCTCGGTCCATTCGCCGCGTCCTCCAATTTCGAAATCCGAGCAGCGATGAACTGTCTTCATCGACCTAGTCTGGCCAGCGTTTCCTCGGTTTCCCCACTGGTCTCCGGCCTTCAGTTCTCCCAACAAATAACTTTTTGGGTATCTGTTGTTCGTCCATACGATTCATGTGGCCAGCCCATTCCAGCTTACGCAGTCTTACAATCGTTGAGACCTCCGACTCGTCAATAATTTCATACAGCTCATGGTTGTACCGAATTCGCCATTGGTCAACATATTTCGGATGCTTGGGCTAGGGTCCATGTTTCACAGCCATAGCAGAACACAGGTCTTATCACAGATTTGTACACTTGGAGCTTTGTTTTCCTGTGTGTGCAGCTAGTCTTCAAAATCGTCAAAACTGAATCAAATATTTTATTTGTGAGTTGTATTCTTCGGTGTATTTCGTCTCTTTAATTACCCGTTTTCGTTATTTTGGCGCCTAATACACAAATATTTTTATCCCTAGACATTTACGATTTCTACATATCTATACTCGCCGATGAAACACTGGTCATCCTAAAAGAAAAGCTATCATTCAATAATAACTGGCGACTCATAGAACAACTACTCAATCTCATAAAGACCACAAATAGGTTCAATAACACACATATATTGTCAAGGATGGGTTGAGTATGGGACATCCAATTTCATCGATAATGTGGGAAATATTCTTACGATCCCTGGAAAAAGTTTTCATGCCCAAAATTATCGAAAGATTCAATGTCATCACGATCTATGACGCGAAATCCCAAGGCAGGTCTTGCCCTCCAGGGTTAATTTTCTCCAATCATCACACTTCTGCGACCTCGTCTGCTGTCAGCTTATATCGTGTCTTTCTATTAAGTCCTTGGTCTTCCTACTGGACGTCTACCTTATGTTCTAGCCGTTAACGTTCTTTTAGGTAGCCGGTTTCCTTCATTTTTTCTACATGGTCCGCCCATTGCAATTTACGCAATTTTACGCAAGAGGAAACAGGTGGATCGTCAAAGAGCCCATACAACTCATCTTAGTAACGTAGTCTCCACTTTGTTCCTTGTTTCACTGGTCCGTAGATTTTCAGGAGCACTTTGCGTTCAAATACGTCCACCGGCCCACAAATAAGAGTGGGGCAACCGTCGGGTAACGACGAAGTCTCCACAAGTCCGTCTGTTTTGGCTCGTTTCGATTTGTTCTCTGAGCAAGTAATTTTCCCCTTCAGTTAGTTGCCTACATTTTTCGACTTCGGTCGACCTATATTTTGAGGCCCGAGAATTCGTGAATGCGAAATTCTTTTGTAGTGGGTCCCTGTGCTGGGGGAAAGAACGCGACCCACGACACCGCAACGCTAGCCTGCTGGCGCATTCACGCGTCCCCAGACAAGGCCAATCTCAGCGAATCCTACCATCCTCTTTCGCCGAGGCAGCAGACCATCGCTGCAGTCCTTAACGGACATTAATACCTACTTTCACTACAAAGGTTTCACTAGTATTTTGTAAATGCGGAGCTTATTTTGCCGGTGCACATTGATGTTATATTCTCAGCATTTTTCAAGCACTGGCTTAACAGAGAATATTTGGTCTATTATAGACCTCCCTGATACTCTCCTATACTGCTTTCATAGTACGGCAATAATTTTTTTTATAATATTGGAGATCACTTTGTAAGACGTACACAGTAGGGTGATGCCTCTATAATGTTCACACCTTAATTTGTCCCCCTTTTTGTATACAGGACATATTATGCTTCTACGCATCTCCTCTGACAAATGCTCCTCTGACCATATTTTGCATATTAGTCAAAGGTTACTTAGACGAGGACCACTGCTCTGGAGTATTTCTGCTGATATTCTATCTATTTCAGGAGTTTTATTTTCCCGGAAGCCCCGTACTGCCGCCTGTACTTCGTCTCTGGTTGGTGGTGAGACTGGGACCTCTTATTCTGCTTCTGCAATATTCACAGCTTAAGTCGTTGTTGGTGACGCTGTGAATAGCTTCTGGAAATATCGCAGCCATCTATTTTTAACTTCCAAGTAGTCCGTGTTGTGTACTGGTTAGAGCACTCATCCAGTAAGCCGAAGGTTCCTGGTTCAACTCTCGTTGGCGGCAACGAGATTTTGTTCGAGTGATTCTTCGGACGTATGTAGTGAATAATGAGTTTCCTTAATGTCCGTGAAGGACCGCAGCGATGTTCTGCTGCCTCGGCAGAGGAAGGTGTTGATTCCTGCCGAGAATGCCCTCGTCCGGAGACGCGTGAATGCGCTGGCAGGCTAGCATTGCGGTGTCGTGGGGCGGGTTCGTTTCCCCGGCACGAGGACTCACTACAAAACATTTCGCATTCACGAATTGCTTGCAGAATTCGAGAGGACGACCGAAGTCGCAAATCAGTAGATAACCTCCACGATGGAATTACGACTTGTTGCGAGAACAAGTGCAACCTGACAAGAAAGACTAATTTGGGGTTGACCTCGTCTTTACCCAAATACATTCAGGGCCCACAAATGAAAGAGGGGCAACCGGGTGGTGGTGGAGCCCCTTCATGCCCACCCAACCGGAATAAATCCAATGTTAAATCGTTGAGGTGGCCAGGTATTCCTCTTCTGAGTGGAAAACTCATACAACTTGAATTATATGAGCTTTCCCATCAGAAGGGGAGTACCCCGGTGACCAATTTATGTCATAGAATTATACAATGGAATTGCATAATTTTATGCCATAAAAAGGCACTTGGCTTGGGCCACTCAACCCATAAAGTCACCTGAAATAAAAAAAGGATTAAATTGTACCCGGTGACTGGCTCATATTTTGAGGGGGAAGCCTGCCACCGTACCGGGTCCTATACTCGGTCAGAACAACCGGAAGGGAAAAGACCAATTTCCTAGTTTAATTCTTCATTTTTTATTTTTCTTTCGGTTTGGTTATTACAAAATAATATAAGCTTCTCCACGACAAACCAAATTTAAGAAAGATAGAACGATTACGAGTAATAAATAAATTATTGCTGATAAGATACTCGTATATCGGATATACTTTGAATAATTATATAAGAAAAAATATTAATAAATAAATTAAATCAAAAGGACTCACCGCATGATCCGTCGAGCGCTCGATGGGTGCTGGATACGTCCTGAAAATCTTCGTTTTTGGTTAGGTTAAACACTATAATGTACTTCGATAATGGTTTAAGGTCGAATAATTCACCTATCACTATAAAAGTTCTTTGGCCGAATGCCATTCAAAAATTTAGTAAGCAAATCACTTGAAACGGGCGCTAGTGTGAATCCGTTTTCAAGAATTGTTCGTAATTCTTCTCATCCATAAGTTTATCAATTTCTGAAGTTTCGCTGCGCTTCACTTTGAATAACCAGTCTTTTCATAGCACGATGTATTTCTTGACCCTGGGGTATCCTCAACTGATATGTTCTTGTCTACCACAGTTCCTGACACAGGAGAATATAATTCACTCGCTAGCGGTGGGTGCAGAACACAAAATCATTTCGATGATTGTGGGGCCAGTTGAATACGCTGCAACACGAGGAACTGTCGATCCGATGCGCTTTGAATGCCAGGAATGGCGAATGTGTTTCCGTTAACCAGCTCGTCCCAGACAATGATCAGTAGAGCGGGGGGGGTTGCCAAAGCCTTGAAAACGAACCAAACGCGGCATCCGCTAATTAGTACTGCTCCAGTGCTGGTTCTTCGGACGGATTGAAATCGTCATCGAAATGGGGCTTGGGTATTGTATGCGTAAGAGTAGTTATCAATCGCTGTAATCACGGCAGACCATGGCGTAATTGCGGCTTGTCCTCAATTCAAATGGCGTTGGGTACCCGTATTTATCCTTGCACTATCAACACCGTGATTGCATTGAGAAAGTTTTGGTCAGCTCTAGGTGCACGGCGACTGGTAATAATTAATAGAAAAGTTCACATCACCAGAGTATTCCCCGCAAATTTCAATTGTTGGCTGTTTCGACTCACCAATAAGTTCGTAAACACACTCTCTTATTTTAAAATCTATCACGCGCGCAGATAACAGATATTTGTTCTTCGCACCTCACGGATATTTTTATTTTTTTAGTTACAAATAGTTTTAGATTAAGTTTATGTTGAATCGTCATTTGAAGTGTTTGCACGTTATGAAAATGATTTAATACACATGCCTTGTTTTAAATACTAGTGTGCACTATTTTAATTTTTAATGATAATTTTAGTTTAATTGTAGGTAGGGTTGCGTTTGGGCCAATAAAAGTTTAATATATTAATAATTGGTTAAGAACTTAATGAACTTGTTATGTCCCGCCGAATAAACAGATACGACATTGTATAACTTGTATAGAATGCTTATCGCCTCCTCAGGATTCACCACTGAATCACTAAAAGCTGGCATTTGACTTTCGTTCAGGGAATCTGATTCCAAGGAATATTCACTTACTCCCGCAAGGTTCCGGAATCCTTCACGTCTTCCCGCTAGATTCGTTCTTGCTAGTTGCCTGATAAGAGGTTTTAGCCTCGTGATGACTTGATCCTTTGCTATCGGAAATAATTGGAAGTGAAGATGTTTCTGTATTTTGTGATTCTCTAGGAGTATCACAACTGCTGGTTGATTGGTAATCGTGGTCCAGCACCGTGCTATTTACAGATTTCTTTCCCGAAGTACGATTACCGCGCGTTTTGCAATAGTAACTAAGCAGGTTAGGCTTATTTTGCGTAGTAGACAAATGTGCAGCTAAATGATTTGATTGTTGCTGTTCGGTTGCTTTACCGAAGATTTGGTTTGGAGGCTCCTCGTTTTGAGATATTGATGGCTTTCCAACGACTGTTGCAGCACTATGTTCCTTTCCAACACGAACGTGATTTACTTGCTTTGATCGATGTCTGCCGTAAGTTGTGGGCTGGGGTACTGAAGTCGTCTGAGGTTCGCGATCGTTTTCTAGAAGCTACACAATCCGTTGGGACGAGTTGTTTTTCTTCTTACTTGAATCCTTCTGGTGAGATTTATCGTGTTCTCGATTAGTGTTACTATCGGATGGGTTCTGGCGACGTCTCTTGTGACTTGAATGTGTCGATAAATCCTCACAACTTGGCAACGAGTTTCGGTCCGATGTCCGTTTTCGTTCAAATCTTTTGGGGTGCAGGATTTGTTGATTGAGATTTATATGACCTAATAGATCCACTCGTGTTGGTCCTATTTTCTAACAGGCGTTGTTGTCGCCGTCACTGTGTTGCCAACGTTACACAAGGAGTCGGTGTTGGCTTCGTTATGTGTCGATTTTGTTCGTAGACTTCGCGAGTTTTTCCCGATTTGTGTTTTTGCTACTATTTTGGTGGCTATTGTAATGTGAATGGCTACTGGAAGCTTGTGAACCTGGCGCCGTGGTCGTGTTGCTACGATGCCCCTCCGTCGCTGCCGAGAGCAATTGATTGTTAACGGGTTCGGCCATAGACGACACTTAACCGTTCACTCTATGTCACTAATCATGCCCCTGAAGCGAATTTTTCCTGTCCTTGTCCTATTTAATGTTTTGATTATACCGAAAATTGTGGGGGAGAAGGGAGTTGATCGATGTGAACAACACTAGTTCCAATGTCTAGGGTACCCCTTTTTTATATGCCGTTTGGGTAAGGTGACTGTGGCAGTGTGCGTAATTTCTACTCGAATTATTTATCAACCAAAATATTGACCGCACTACAAACGCAACCGGAATTTCCATCAAATTTCGCCGTTACTAATGGGGTTTTTATTTGTTCGCAACGATGCGACAATAAAGGAAATCAATACTCACAAAAAGTTGCCATACAAATAACAGTAGAGTTCACATTTCGCATTGCACACACACTCCCTATCCCGACGTATCTTGATTCCGGATGTGCTTTTCATACATGAAGGAGCTCCAATGAGGGGTAGCTTATAATATGAACACATTCTTGGCCCTGTTATAATGTTTCACAATAAAACTGTCTATTGCGGCATTTAGAGTTTCGTTCTCCATTTGGTTGGTTTGCCGCTGCTTCGTAAAATTGAATCGAGAATTCGAAAATATCTACACCTCAGAACAGATATTTTCCCAAACAAAATAGCCCAATTTCCCAAAAATTCCGATGGAAGCAATATTTAGGCGCGAAAGACTTGACAAACGTTGCCGTCAAGTCTAGAGAATTAACGAACACGAATTTTCTCGAAATCTTCACAAGACCTTCGACATCCTTGAGTCACCACTATTTTCTATTCAAACTCAACTGCGATAATAAATAACTAAACAAACCAATCGATCACGATATTCTAACACTCAAGTATGCTATTGAAATTCCCGCCAAAATATCGCGAGAACAGTTATCTGCACTGTACTTCGCGCTCGTATCGAGATTTTTCCAGTTACACCGACTAAGGGTGCGAGCAAGCTCCCCAATAGGCAAAAAGAATGAAACAGCGGCAAACCATCGAACCAACACACTTTGCAAACCGTTCTCTCGCTCGTTCACCCACACTTGTCTAGGACTAGCCAACATTCTTATGACACTTAAAATTATTTTGAACTCGCTATCAGCGCTAGAAATCAGATTTCTAATTAATTCCCTGAGGCAATTTTCATTTCTTCACTGAATAATGTCCATTTGTGTTTAACACAACACGCAAGTCTGATTGCCCCGGCAATCTGCCTAAAACACTTAACTACTCGCAACGGCACCATACCAGCGGACGTGTGTCCGTCACTATTTTGCTTTCGCCTAGTGTGTACCGTACGTAAGTGACGGTTGAGGTATGCTAATGTCGGACCGTACGAAGAACAGGAACATTATTTTTCACAGCTTGAAATAAAATTTACGTAGATCGATACGCGAAAGTGTCGAAATTGCAAAAACATTATATTATTCACTCGGACTCCGCGGAGTATGTCGATAGCTCCCGACAGCAGAACTTTCGTCACTCCCGTTGGTATACTGAGAATGAACACACTAATTAAAACTATTAGCGAAAGCCTTTTAATGATAAATGTGAATAAACTTTCGAAACAAACTAGAACGGAAAGTCTTCTAACCCGCAGTAAAAGCCAAACGCGACAATAGAATTAAAATCCCGCGGACACCACGCTCAAAAGCAATGGCTGTTTGTTTCGTACTGCTCTGCCTGCTTGTGTTTTGCCGCCGCGCGCACACTCCGGCGCTCGTCAGTGCAATCATTTATTTGTTACACTCGCGCATGCTGTGTTCAATGCACTTAAAAATAGCGAGTCATTTTCAAAAACATCAGCTATTAAATTTTGATATTTTTGATGCACCTTCCCATATTCTCGACAAATTGAATGTGAATATTTTCACCTTTCAGCGTAAATATTGTTTCAATGCCCTCCTTTTTGATATGATCGAGGAACATTTGTTTGAGCATATCCTGCCATCGATCTGGTATGGGTTTCAGGAGGACGTACATATTCCGTAGATCTTTTCGTTTCTCTTGTGATACCATATCTTTGCATTCAGAATAAAGGAAATCAAGATGGTCATTTATAAATCGCTCTTCACACTCCTGACCTCTTCAGTTACTACAGGGCAGCTAATTTTCTCGCGATCCCAAGGCAATGCGGATTGCGAAAAAGGAGCTGAAGGATGTTTCTGTGTATCATGGGTTGGCTTCGGCGTCGGGACTAGAGATGACGGACACTAAGAGAAAAACACAATTGACAGACGGACGGACTGACTTATATCTATGTTTGCTCGGAAGTATACAACCTTGCGCGTTTTATGAAAATATATGCGGACGGACAAACAGACGTGCCTAATTATCTATCGGCGCAGGTCTTTCGCGTGGTATACCCCCACTTCTTTTCCCGATGGATCCGTTATCAAGTAACGGTTAGGTCCCATTACCTTCTTTATGCGGCTTTTCAAGAATCGCCTGTCCAGCTTGGCGTTGTAATGCCCCGCGGCGTCACTTTGGCGGAAATTTCTCCGGAAAACTTCATCTCCTTCTTTGAAATTAGCAGATCGTGACCGGAGATTGTACTGCGCTTCATTTGCACTACCTGCGGCCTTAATCTTCCGTCCGATTTGTTGGCGGAGGTCTCCTAAACGTTCGTGGGGCTCCAGCGCAACGACGGGGTCTCCCAAACACTTTAATTGCCGTAACAGTCGGTATGATTTACCGTGGCAAATCATGTGCTGTCCAAAGGCGGCAAAGTAAGGGGCGACACCGGTGACGGAGTGATACGAGGATCGCAGGGCGCATGTGATGGCAGACAATCGACGATCCCAATCCTTTTGAGATGGGTGGACGTAGGAACGGATCGCGGCCAATAGGGTGCGGTTCAACCGTTCTGATGCGTTGGACTGAGGAGAGTATATGGGCGTCAGTTGGTGTTCAACGCCATACTGCTCAAGTAGGCTCTTAAACTGCCGAGACCGGAACTGTACTCCATTATCTGAGTACACACTCTCTGGAACACCGAACACATGGAATACCCGGTTCTCTAAGAATTTCACGATCGATGGAGTTGTGAATTTACGGATAGGTTCCACCATTGGGAACTTTGAGAGCTGATCTAGAACGACTATAGCTCCGATGTGTCCCATGGAAGACCGAGGATATGGACCGAGTAGATCGATGTATAGACGCTGGAACACGCGTTCTGGAACGTTGAGTTGACCCATAGGAGGTCGAAGAGGCTGGTTGGGCGCTTTGGTGCCTTTACAGGTCTCACAGGCGCTCACGTAGTCTTTGACCTGGGATGCCATTTTAGGCCAAAAGAAGTATTTCTTGAGTCGCCGTAAAGTCCGACCGTAACCTCCGTGGGCACTTAAAGGATGGTCATGTGCGCGGAGGATCAGATGTTGTGTCATTTCCTCCGGTACCCAGAGTTTCCAAGACTCTTCTTCCTGCCATGGATCACCAGTGGCGTATTCGTTTCGTCTATACACATAGCCGTCTATTACCTTCAAATCAGGCAGCTGTGTCTGTTGGGTCGCTATGGTTTGCCTCAACTCTTTGTAGCTATCTGATTCGAAATGTGGGCTGTCCAAATCTATTTCAATGGGGTCCTCGTCAATTATTGTTATTTCGGCTCCCTCTGGGGAAAACATCCGTGAGAGAGTGTCGGGTACGATGTTCTGGGTTCCTTTCCGATGTTTGATGGAGAATTTGAACCCTTGCAGTTTAAGAGCCCATCTGGCTAGGCGTCCACTTAAATCTGCCTGGTTCATCAACCATTGTAGTGACGCGTGGTCCGTGATGATCTCGAATTGGTGGCCCTCGATATAGGCCCGAAATTTCTTCACAGCCATTACCGCTGCCAAACATTCTTGCTCGGAAACAGTATAGTTTCTTTGGGCCGAATTCAGCTTATTGGACATGAAGGCGATGGGAGCTTCCTCTCCTTCATCGGTCAATTGCACCAGCACGGCTCCTACTCCATGTTGACTTGCGTCACAATGAATGGAGAAGGGCTTCGTGAAGTCGGGGCTGTGCAAGACAGGAGCTGATGTGAGGGCTTGTTTAAGCTCTTCAAATGCCTTTCGGCTGAGTTCAGTCCAAACGAACTTCCCCTTCCGCAACATGTCTGACAGGGGCGCTGAAACTGTTGCATAATTCCGAACAAACCTTCGGTACCAACCGCACACACCAAGGAAACGTCGTAGCTGCTTCACAGCTTTTGGTAAGGGGAACTCATCAATCGCACGAGTTTTGTCTGGATCCGTTTTGATAGTGCCATGTCCTATGACATGTCCTAGGTATCGGACTTCTTTCATGACAAACTTACTTTTCTGTACGTTGATAGTGAGTCCCGCCTTACTGATGTGCAGGGCTACTTCTTGTAGGAGTAGGAGGTGTTGATCGAACGTTTCCGTGATGAGTAACAGATCATCAAGGTACACGAACACTTGGTGTTTTAGGTGAGGTGGGATGACCTTGTCCATCAACCGAGTCATCGTTTGCGGCGCGTTACACAGGCCAAAGGGCATTGTGACGAACTGATATAATGGTCGTCCAGGCACTGTGAAGGCGGTCTTGTCCCTCGAGCCCTCATCGAGTGGAATTTGCCAGAAGGCGTCTTTTAGGTCGAGACTGGTGATATAATTGGCTTTCGGCAGTCTCCCTAGTATTCCATCGATGAGTGGAAGAGGGTACGCGTCCTTGATGGTAACCGCGTTTACCTTACGGGCATCAAGACAGAGGCGGATTTTACCTGGCTTTACAACCAAGGTTACCGGTGAGGACCAGGCACTTTGGGACTCCTGTATGACCCCTAACTCGAGCATCCTATTTAGTTCCGCATACACCAATTTCTCCATGGCCGGCGAGATGGCGTAGTGTCTCTGTTTAATCGGTTTACTATCGCCAACGTCGATGGTGTGTGAGACTAGAGTGGTGCGGCCAAGGCCTTGGGTAGCGTACGATGGGAAAGCAGCAATGGATGCTTCCAGGCGTTGTCGTTGGCTAGGCGTCAGGTCATGCCTATCGGGAGTAGAAGTGATTTCGTTGACATTTCTGGTTTTTAAAGACAAATCGGTGAATAAATCGGAGGCCAGTCCAAAGCGAAGGACGAAATCGACACCAAGGTATACCTTCTGAGTCAAAGACGGAATAATGTAGAACGTAATATCCTTCGTCTGACCCCTGAACGTCACGGGTGTGGTTAGTTTACCTCGTATAGGGTGTTTGGTGCCATCAGCTGTACTGATTTCAGTGCGCCAGGATTTAATCAAGTTCGGATATTCTTGGAGCACCTTCGAGCCAAAGCTCGAGGCAAGACAACTGATACTGGCACCCGTGTCGATCAAAGCAAACACGGTCTCGCCCAACACTTTGATTGGATGATAAGGTCTGATCTCATTCTCAGCAACCTCCGAGATGTTACAAGAGTTTACGGTTTGACGGCAGATGCGCACTCTCCTGCGGAAATTCCGCCAACGACGGGTTGACCATTTTGTCGTGCACGAACGGGAAGTGACGACTTCGGAAGCAAATATTCGCTCTCGAGCCACCCGATATTCCTGCAGTCTAACATGATAAGGTTTTAGAGTGCGTACTTGAGGCTGCCGCGGTTCTTCTGGCAGTGACTGCGATGGTCGTTTTAATATTGTCGTTGGTGAGGTCTCCGGAAGAGAGTGAACATCCGCAGTCGTAATGGTCATGGCTGGTGGGTTAACGTCAGGTTGATTGGGGTTGGCAGCTGGCTGGGGAACTACTGTGGGGTTTTCGAGTACCACTGAGGTGGTAGGGTACTCGCTCGTCCGTTTTTTGGAGTGGCACCATCTGGGTAGTCCGGAACATAGGTGTTCGACTCCGTGTGATCTTCCAGATTGGTGTTGTTGCAATTTGGTGCCACTTCTGCAATTTCACGTCGCGGACCTGTCCTTGCATGTAGGTAAGGCCGTTCGTGGAGGTCTTCTTCAAGCCTCTCCAATCGACTCACGACCCTCAGTAGTGCTTCCAGGTTCTGCGGGTCCAAGTTTACAACATGGCAACGAAGTTCCGGCTTTAGATTCCGTTTCAACACCCGCAGCAGTTGAGTGGAAGACATAGGCTCTGACAGCTGGTCATTCAACCTAAGGATATCGGCTCGATATTGATGAAAGGGCTCGTCCGGACGTTGCCATCTGGCATGGATCTTGTCCAGGACACTCTCATCCATGTTGACCGTTGAGTATTCCATGCGGAGTAACTCCTTCAGCCGTGTCCAGCGTGTTGATGGTGGGGCCGAATGAATCCGCCAGTACGTCTCGAGTGCTGCTCCCCTGAACAGCATTGGTAGATATCCTGCCAGCATCGTGTAGTCGCCGGCCAACATCTCTCCGACTAAGGACTCCACGCGACCAATGAAGACTTCCACGTTCAGGTCGTTTGGCTCCCCGCTAAAATGAAGGTTCCAACCCTGTACAATGCTGGGGATATGCTTCGGTTTCAGCATATAGGGTTGTTCCTGCGGAGCCACTGAACCTAGAGTCGGTGGTGGTACTTGGTTGAGTCGTGGCGGAAGATCCCAGGCGTTCCAAGGCTGGTATCGAGATGGTGGATCCGGATCCTCAGACGGATGGTAGTCTGCTCTTTGAATCCTGTTCCGCTGGTCGATAACTGGATCTCGAGATCGTCGTGCTGATTTAAGTCGTTGTAGTGTTGACTCGGTCTCTTTGCAGCGACGTATGAAGGAGTATATCCGTTCCACTTCCGTGTAACACTCACCACAGATGTGGTCTGGTGAGCCATCTTCCAATATGATGTTGATGTTGAGGGACTCCTTCAGGAAGTCGACAATAAAAATTCTCCTCGCTTCATCGACTAAACTATCACCCAGCGGATACATTTCCTCGCCAAGTCGTAGACAAAGTCGGCATGCATTTTGGATGTCCATAATTATTCTACCTAGAATTTGTACCTAAGTTGATGAAAGGCTAAAATGACGCTATGAAATAAATAATTAAATATTAATAAGGAAAAACATAAAAGTGGCCGAAAGTGGCGAACTATCAAAGAACCTCACAAAAAAAAATGCTAAAATGTTTAATTAGTTTTCAAAATTACGTTATCAAAAAAAAATAATCGGTCTTTTCCTTCCGTCCTTCCTCTCAAGTACGGACACCATGGCACAATCCTTCTAAAACGTTTCAGGGACACTCTCTTGTGGCACCATGAAAATCAGGGTTCCGAAGTGATCCCTCATTAGCAAACTTCTCAAGTTACAGCTTGTCAGCCCAGGGTGGTATTCTAATCCACAAGCAGCGCGTGTCTTGTCATGGATAGTCATGGATTAGCTAATCAGCCAAGCACATGAAATCAAAATCCATGTAATTTAAGACACTTAGGCACCGCTGGTTTGGGGAGCGGATCAGAAACCTCCGCAAAAAGATGTTGGGATAATAACCTCCGAACACAAAAAGGGACTCTAATATCATTTGGCCTTACTAGTTATACAATGGGGTAAGCCACCAAAGTATAAATCAAAAGAAGGACCAAACGATATTGATGTCCATAGACAACACACGTTCGAAAGTTATTAGGCTGCTGGGGCACGATCAGTGCAAAAACCCTCGGGAGTTATCTACCCGCCAATAATTCTAACACCTTGTGGGGACACCTAGAGACGATGGACTGTCTCGTGCTCACGACTGATGATACAGCCGGGCTTTTCGGGCCCCACGTTGGGCGCCATTTGTAGTGAATAATGAGTTTCCTTAATGTCCGTGAAGGACCGCAGCGATGTTCTGCTGCCTCGGCAGAGGAAGGTGTTGATTCCTGCCGAGAATGCCCTCGTCCGGAGACGCGTGAATGCGCTGGCAGGCTAGCATTGCGGTGTCGTGGGGCGGGTTCGTTTCCCCGGCACGAGGACTCACTACAAAACATTTCGCATTCACGAATTGCTTGCAGAATTCGAGAGGACGACCGAAGTCGCAAATCAGTAGATAACCTCCACGATGGAATTACGACTTGTTGCGAGAACAAGTGCAACCTGACAAGAAAGACTAATTTGGGGTTGACCTCGTCTTTACCCAAATACATTCAGGGCCCACAAATGAAAGAGGGGCAACCGGGTGGTGGTGGAGCCCCTTCATGCCCACCCAACCGGAATAAATCCAATGTTAAATCGTTGAGGTGGCCAGGTATTCCTCTTCTGAGTGGAAAACTCATACAACTTGAATTATATGAGCTTTCCCATCAGAAGGGGAGTACCCCGGTGACCAATTTATGTCATAGAATTATACAATGGAATTGCATAATTTTATGCCATAAAAAGGCACTTGGCTTGGGCCACTCAACCCATAAAGTCACCTGAAATAAAAAAAGGATTAAATTGTACCCGGTGACTGGCTCATATTTTGAGGGGGAAGCCTGCCACCGTACCGGGTCCTATACTCGGTCAGAACAACCGGAAGGGAAAAGACCAATTTCCTAGTTTAATTCTTCATTTTTTATTTTTCTTTCGGTTTGGTTATTACAAAATAATATAAGCTTCTCCACGACAAACCAAATTTAAGAAAGATAGAACGATTACGAGTAATAAATAAATTATTGCTGATAAGATACTCGTATATCGGATATACTTTGAATAATTATATAAGAAAAAATATTAATAAATAAATTAAATCAAAAGGACTCACCGCATGATCCGTCGAGCGCTCGATGGGTGCTGGATACGTCCTGAAAATCTTCGTTTTTGGTTAGGTTAAACACTATAATGTACTTCGATAATGGTTTAAGGTCGAATAATTCACCTATCACTATAAAAGTTCTTTGGCCGAATGCCATTCAAAAATTTAGTAAGCAAATCACTTGAAACGGGCGCTAGTGTGAATCCGTTTTCAAGAATTGTTCGTAATTCTTCTCATCCATAAGTTTATCAATTTCTGAAGTTTCGCTGCGCTTCACTTTGAATAACCAGTCTTTTCATAGCACGATGTATTTCTTGACACTGGGGTATCCTCAACTGATATGTTCTTGTCTACCACAGTTCCTGACACAGGAGAATATAATTCACTCGCTAGCGGTGGGTGCAGAACACAAAATCATTTCGATGATTGTGGGGCCAGTTGAATACGCTGCAACACGAGGAACTGTCGATCCGATGCGCTTTGAATGCCAGGAATGGCGAATGTGTTTCCGTTAACCAGCTCGTCCCAGACAATGATCAGTAGAGCGGGGGGGGTTGCCAAAGCCTTGAAAACGAACCAAACGCGGCATCCGCTAATTAGTACTGCTCCAGTGCTGGTTCTTCGGACGGATTGAAATCGTCATCGAAATGGGGCTTGGGTATTGTATGCGTAAGAGTAGTTATCAATCGCTGTAATCACGGCAGACCATGGCGTAATTGCGGCTTGTCCTCAATTCAAATGGCGTTGGGTACCCGTATTTATCCTTGCACTATCAACACCGTGATTGCATTGAGAAAGTTTTGGTCAGCTCTAGGTGCACGGCGACTGGTAATAATTAATAGAAAAGTTCACATCACCAGAGTATTCCCCGCAAATTTCAATTGTTGGCTGTTTCGACTCACCAATAAGTTCGTAAACACACTCTCTTATTTTAAAATCTATCACGCGCGCAGATAACAGATATTTGTTCTTCGCACCTCACGGATATTTTTATTTTTTTAGTTACAAATAGTTTTAGATTAAGTTTATGTTGAATCGTCATTTGAAGTGTTTGCACGTTATGAAAATGATTTAATACACATGCCTTGTTTTAAATACTAGTGTGCACTATTTTAATTTTTAATGATAATTTTAGCTTAATTGTAGGTAGGGTTGCGTTTGGGCCAATAAAAGTTTAATATATTAATAATTGGTTAAGAACTTAATGAACTTGTTATGTCCCGCCGAATAAACAGATACGACATTGTATAACTTGTATAGAATGCTTATCGCCTCCTCAGGATTCACCACTGAATCACTAAAAGCTGGCATTTGACTTTCGTTCAGGGAATCTGATTCCAAGGAATATTCACTTACTCCCGCAAGGTTCCGGAATCCTTCACGTCTTCCCGCTAGATTCGTTCTTGCTAGTTGCCTGATAAGAGGTTTTAGCCTCGTGATGACTTGATCCTTTGCTATCGGAAATAATTGGAAGTGAAGATGTTTCTGTATTTTGTGATTCTCTAGGAGTATCACAACTGCTGGTTGATTGGTAATCGTGGTCCAGCACCGTGCTATTTACAGATTTCTTTCCCGAAGTACGATTACCGCGCGTTTTGCAATAGTAACTAAGCAGGTTAGGCTTATTTTGCGTAGTAGACAAATGTGCAGCTAAATGATTTGATTGTTGCTGTTCGGTTGCTTTACCGAAGATTTGGTTTGGAGGCTCCTCGTTTTGAGATATTGATGGCTTTCCAACGACTGTTGCAGCACTATGTTCCTTTCCAACACGAACGTGATTTACTTGCTTTGATCGATGTCTGCCGTAAGTTGTGGGCTGGGGTACTGAAGTCGTCTGAGGTTCGCGATCGTTTTCTAGAAGCTACACAATCCGTTGGGACGAGTTGTTTTTCTTCTTACTTGAATCCTTCTGGTGAGATTTATCGTATTCTCGATTAGTGTTACTATCGGATGGGTTCTGGCGACGTCTCTTGTGACTTGAATGTGTCGATAAATCCTCACAACTTGGCAACGAGTTTCGGTCCGATGTCCGTTTTCGTTCAAATCTTTTGGGGTGCAGGATTTGTTGATTGAGATTTATATGACCTAATAGATCCACTCGTGTTGGTCCTATTTTCTAACAGGCGTTGTTGTCGCCGTCACTGTGTTGCCAACGTTACACAAGGAGTCGGTGTTGGCTTCGTTATGTGTCGATTTTGTTCGTAGACTTCGCGAGTTTTTCCCGATTTGTGTTTTTGCTACTATTTTGGTGGCTATTGTAATGTGAATGGCTACTGGAAGCTTGTGAACCTGGCGCCGTGGTCGTGTTGCTACGATGCCCCTCCGTCGCTGCCGAGAGCAATTGATTGTTAACGGGTTCGGCCATAGACGACACTTAACCGTTCACTCTATGTCACTAATCATGCCCCTGAAGCGAATTTTTCCTGTCCTTGTCCTATTTAATGTTTTGATTATACCGAAAATTGTGGGGGAGAAGGGAGTTGATCGATGTGAACAACACTAGTTCCAATGTCTAGGGTACCCCTTTTTTATATGCCGTTTGGGTAAGGTGACTGTGGCAGTGTGCGTAATTTCTACTCGAATTATTTATCAACCAAAATATTGACCGCACTACAAACGCAACCGGAATTTCCATCAAATTTCGCCGTTACTAATGGGGTTTTTATTTGTTCGCAACGATGCGACAATAAAGGAAATCAATACTCACAAAAAGTTGCCATACAAATAACAGTAGAGTTCACATTTCGCATTGCACACACACTCCCTATCCCGACGTATCTTGATTCCGGATGTGCTTTTCATACATGAAGGAGCTCCAATGAGGGGTAGCTTATAATATGAACACATTCTTGGCCCTGTTATAATGTTTCACAATAAAACTGTCTATTGCGGCATTTAGAGTTTCGTTCTCCATTTGGTTGGTTTGCCGCTGCTTCGTAAAATTGAATCGAGAATTCGAAAATATCTACACCTCAGAACAGATATTTTCCCAAACAAAATAGCCCAATTTCCCAAAAATTCCGATGGAAGCAATATTTAGGCGCGAAAGACTTGACAAACGTTGCCGTCAAGTCTAGAGAATTAACGAACACGAATTTTCTCGAAATCTTCACAAGACCTTCGACATCCTTGAGTCACCACTATTTTCTATTCAAACTCAACTGCGATAATAAATAACTAAACAAACCAATCGATCACGATATTCTAACACTCAAGTATGCTATTGAAATTCCCGCCAAAATATCGCGAGAACAGTTATCTGCACTGTACTTCGCGCTCGTATCGAGATTTTTCCAGTTACACCGACTACGGGTGCGAGCAAGCTCCCCAATAGGCAAAAAGAATGAAACAGCGGCAAACCATCGAACCAACACACTTTGCAAACCGTTCTCTCGCTCGTTCACCCACACTTGTCTAGGACTAGCCAACATTCTTATGACACTTAAAATTATTTTGAACTCGCTATCAGCGCTAGAAATCAGATTTCTAATTAATTCCCTGAGGCAATTTTCATTTCTTCACTGAATAATGTCCATTTGTGTTTAACACAACACGCAAGTCTGATTGCCCCGGCAATCTGCCTAAAACACTTAACTACTCGCAACGGCACCATACCAGCGGACGTGTGTCCGTCACTATTTTGCTTTCGCCTAGTGTGTACCGTACGTAAGTGACGGTTGAGGTATGCTAATGTCGGACCGTACGAAGAACAGGAACATTATTTTTCACAGCTTGAAATAAAATTTACGTAGATCGATACGCGAAAGTGTCGAAATTGCAAAAACATTATATTATTCACTCGGACTCCGCGGAGTATGTCGATAGCTCCCGACAGCAGAACTTTCGTCACTCCCGTTGGTATACTGAGAATGAACACACTAATTAAAACTATTAGCGAAAGCCTTTTAATGATAAATGTGAATAAACTTTCGAAACAAACTAGAACGGAAAGTCTTCTAACCCGCAGTAAAAGCCAAACGCGACAATAGAATTAAAATCCCGCGGACACCACGCTCAAAAGCAATGGCTGTTTGTTTCGTACTGCTCTGCCTGCTTGTGTTTTGCCGCCGCGCGCACACTCCGGCGCTCGTCAGTGCAATCATTTATTTGTTACACTCGCGCATGCTGTGTTCAATGCACTTAAAAATAGCGAGTCATTTTCAAAAACATCAGCTATTAAATTTTGATATTTTTGATGCACCTTCCCATATTCTCGACAAATTGAATGTGAATATTTTCACCTTTCAGCGTAAATATTGTTTCAATGCCCTCCTTTTTGATATGATCGAGGAACATTTGTTTGAGCATATCCTGCCATCGATCTGGTATGGGTTTCAGGAGGACGTACATATTCCGTAGATCTTTTCGTTTCTCTTGTGATACCATATCTTTGCATTCAGAATAAAGGAAATCAAGATGGTCATTTATAAATCGCTCTTCACACTCCTGACCTCTTCAGTTACTACACGTACTATAAGCCCGTTCAGTTATGATACGTGCTGGTTTAAAAATCAGAACTTATCGCAGCTGGATGGACGGACACACTGCCAATGTGTGACACTAAGCATATCACCTTGTGGAGTACCAACACATTCGATCATGACAATGAAATACTCTAGCTATATCTAAGCGAAGGCCCGAAAGGGGCTGTAGTGCTACAATTTATTTATTATTATTTTTAATTTCCACTATGTTACCTATTTAATGCTCCTTGTGCACTTTTGCAAAGACTTGTTTGTTGATTGAAGCCATCTCTTTGTTGTTTAATAGAGACATACGTCAATCTGATTTCATGTAGGGCCCTTTTTAGTTTATCTACTGGATCTTAGTGTTGGTGGTCAGTCGTTTCTTTCTTCGGCACATTATTTTAGCTTGTCATCGGAAGGTGTTAGATTGTTCTTCTTTCGCCCGAGTTGGTAAAAAAATGAAGATACAAAGATCTTCATTTTTTTAACCACTTCCTTGCGTTCTTCGTTATACCAGTCATTCCTACTTTTTTTTGGCTGGTGTCCCAAGACCTCTTCGGCCGCTGCTGTTACCGTATCATTTACTGTCTTCCACATGGTTTTGATGTCATCATTACTTTCTCCCACTTGCGGGGATATGTTGATGTGATATCCAGTGCTGACATGTATGTGCACATCATAGAGGTATACACTGGAGACGGCGAGCTTTCATTACCCATATAAAATATTGAAGTCACTTAATACATGCTCAATACGAACAAACATTTCATGTACGTAAACTCCATTTTTCGAAAGCTTTTAGACTTTCACGAATGAGCTTACGTATGATTGTCCAAATGCTATCATTGTTCGAAATTAATTTCAAAATAGCTAAAAAAATTCATTATTTTTAGTTTTCTCTCTAATGATCATACAGCATTTACAATTGTAAACAATGCCTCCAAATATTGTTCAACAAACTTCGTTCTTTTCCATAAAATGTACTAACAAACTACGAAGTGCGCCACATTTAAATCGTTTTCGATCGAAATGAACAATTGTGACACCCCTGATTCCGGAAATAATGTTTCAGCTGATGGAAAACAGTCAGCTGACAATTCTTGCGAAAATTCCATCAAAATTCGTAATTTTTAAAAATTTTCAATGAAAACGCTTGTTTCGGGTGGATTGTATAAGTGATTTCGAAAATAAAGTGTTCAATGTGTAAACGTGAGTAAAAATGTGAAAGCGTCATCGAGTATTTTTCATTATTTAGGTAAGTAAAATGCAGTCAAGGAAACAATTATGTGTCCGGGTATAATTTACGTGATGTTTTCTGTGTCCGTCCAGATTTTCGGTGCGTTTTGTGAATGAAAACATAATTTCGAATGTTGTGTGAATCGTTCCTGCTATAAACGGTATATGGGAGACGCAAATTTAAAGATTTTCTCGGTTGAAACAGATTTGACGCCGGTCATAGCATTCCGATAACATGCAACTGAAACTCGCTTGCATTGTAAGTATTTACGCGCTTTTTTTCTGAATTATATTCCTACGGATTTAAATGAGCCTAAGTTATCCTTAAAACTTCGGGTTGAAGTAATTAATTGTGTTTTTAAGTAAAAGTTCGTAATTATCAAAGTGCAAATTGCATGTGAAATAGATGTTCCGCGCAAATGTTGAAGTTTTGTCGGCTCCGTCCATAATGGTGTTAAGATTAAATTGTTGAAAATAATTAGTTTTGTTGTTGCAAAGGTGCTTGTAAAAGTTTCATGTATCGGAGTAAACGTTTTAATTGAAAAACTTTGAAAGTTTTCTGAAATACGAGATCTCGTATCAATGCAGTGCACCTAAAATATGGGAGCTGTTTTATTAATTTCGAAAATTGGTCGGTTGAATTTAAAAATGTTTTTCTATGTTTCTGAAGTCGTAGTGATGGGACTGAAATTGTTGTTGAATTAATGCAGAAATGCATGCATGGCGGTTTAATTTGAAAATATTTGTTTATTTACCGGAAAACGAAGAAAACCGACTTCAAAGTGGAAATGAAAGGATGAAATGAATTTTATGGAGGTGATATTGAATCACCATGTAATATCACTAATATAGCACCGCTTTTAAAAAATTTTATTCATCTTTCTAACTTTGGAGTCGGTTTTTTTTTTTAATTTTAGGTGAATTTCTCAAGAGAAATTTACCTATTGCGTAGAGTACTTTATATATATTTATGTATATAAATATATATATATATATATATATATATATATATATATATATATATATATATATATATATATATATATATATATATATATATACAGTACAGTCGGAAAGTATTAGAACAAGATAAAAAAAGATGTTTTTGTCAGTTAATCGTATCATTTATTGAAAATTTATGCACATATTCGCAGTAGTTTTGTACTTTCAACGTAGCTTCATGATTCAGAGAATTTCTAAATGCATTTTACTGAAATTTTTGGTAAAATTCATAAGAAAACAGCCTAAGGCCGAAAATCGTGAAAAGTGTGAAAACTGCCGCATTGCGTTTTTAATTTTTTTTTTCGCACAGAAATCGATTTGACTGCGGTTTTAAAGTCATATGTCAATCATATAAACAAAAAAAGATGGTTATGTCGTATCTGGTCCATTGAAGTGTAATAAAAAAACGGTATGTCTGTTAATTTGATAGTTGGTGCGTTTATGCATAATTTTGCCCGCTTTTTCGTTGAAATAGCCTCAGAATTACATTTTGCCAGATTGAAAATGGTCAAGCTAAAGGAAATATCCGTCGAAATACGAGCCCAAATCATTATTTTGCAACAAACAGGGAAAAACTATCGAGAAATAGCCAAACTTTTGAAAATATCTCTGTGTTCAGTTCATACGGCCATTAGAAGATATCGAGAAACTGGACAAAATACCAACAGAAAACGATCTGGTCGACCAAGAAAAACAAATCAAAGAATCGAAAACAAAATATATGCAATAAGTAAGGCCAATCGACGGGAATCTGCATCAGAAATTCGTGCTGAAATCAATGAAGACTTGGATTCACCAATATCGCTCACGACAGTCAAAGGCCGGCTTAAAGAAAAAGGTATGATTGGACGCATTGCTGTCAGAAAGCCACTTCTACGGCCAGTAAATAAACATTAAAGACTGAAGTTCGCTCAAGAACATATTGACTGGACGATTGATCAGTGGAAATCAGTTTTATGGTCAGACGAATCTAAATTCGAACTTTTCGGTAGCCATAGGCGTCAATATGTTCCCAGAAAAGTCAATGAAAGATTCAAAGCAGATTGCATTGTGCCAACTGTGAAACATGGCGGTGGCTCAGTGATGGTTTGGGGCTGTTTCAGCTACGCTGGCGTTGGTCAACTAAAAAAAATTGAAGGAATTATGAAAAAAGAGCAGTATCACAGTATACTCCAACGCCATGTAATACCATCTGGCATTAATTTGATTGGTCGTGGATTCATATACCAACAAGATAACGATCCGAAACGTACATCAAAACTTTGTACTTCTTATTTAGAACGAAAAAAAGTCGCAGGTGACCTTGGTACAATGGAGCGGCCACCACAATCCCCCGAATTAAATCCCATCGAGCTATTGTGGGAAGAGTTGGATCGACGTATGAGAGATCTAAAGCCAACAAGCCTTCCTGACCTCTGGGATTGTTTGAACAAAGCGTGGAATAATATTCCACATCAAACACTTCAATGCCGAAATTGTGCGCTGCAGTCATCAAACCAAAAGGTGGCAATTTTTAAGAAAATCGCTTAAAGTAACATACTCACTGTTTTCTTATAAATTTTGATGGAACTTTCAATAAAATTCATTAAAAATTGTCTTCGGATCATAGAACTACGTTGAATGTATAAAAATACTGCGAATATGTGAATAATATTTTAATAAGTGATACGATAAACCGACAAAAACAACTTTTTTCATCTTGTTCTAATACTTTCCGACTGTACTGTATATATATATATATATATATATATATATATATATATATATATATATATATATATATATATATATATATATATATATATATATGATATAACGAAATCGTGACTATGCTTGGGGTCACAATTTTGCTTCACTTTTCACAAAATTTTTAGGAAAGGCGAATTGCGTGAATATCTCAGTTAAGTTGTTCAACCAGCTAAATCGGTAGAGGGAAAACAAAATGGCGGCCATTTTAGACAAACATTCGTGATTTCATTTCTGACCAAACCATGGCTCCTATTTGGATGAAATTTGGTACAGAGGTTGGTTGAAGTATGCGATGGATTTCACAATAAAAAATCCAAAGTCGAACCGTTTTAAACAAAATGGTGGCCGCTCAGACGTCGAAAAGCGTGTAAGCATTGGATGTTGTTGTTGTGACCAAACTTTTCAACTGATGTTAATGAAATTCGGTTCTTTGATAAAGACTGTAAATGTCTAAAGAATTATGTCACCAAATCAGGTCACCAAAAACAAAATGGCGGCTAGTTGAAGCTAGAAATTTCAAAGGCTTCTGAAAGACCCAATTTTGATTCGATGTGAATGAAATTTATTTTCAAGATAGAAAAAATTAGATCTAAACATTTTGCTATTTTGGTGCACATACATGCTCAAGTTTCAAAATGGCGGCGATTGAAATATGCGATTTTTTCAGATTTTTGTGGCCCTCTAGTGGCCAAATTTTCCAATGGATTTTAATGAAACTTGAGATTATGGATTATTGTACTAAGTCCTTGTACTAAGCAAAAAATTATCAAATTCGGATGAAAAATAAAGAAGTCGATAATTTAAAACCTAATATTTTTCGCTGCCATTTTTATTAAAAATTTAATACTTTTGCCCTGTCTAGAGGGAAGCTGATTTAAATTAGATTGGGCAAATTGACTGATGAGACTCTCAGATTGAAATATTTTTCAAAATTCAAAATCAAATACATTCATTCAAAATGGCGGCCCACAAAGGTCAGAAGGTAAGCGCAATTTGTATTTTAGTAGCAACTGAAGTAATGAATGTTTATCATGGAAACATTTTTAATGGCGTTACTTGTAAGTATTTATACCACAGACAATTTTAGGGGATTGTAAAATATTTTTACAATGCCCTATTAAAATCGCGATCTTTCCTTTCGTCCGCCTGTCCATCCGTCCGTGCGTCACAGCAAGTTTTCTCGCAAACCACACAAGCTAGAATGATGAAATTTTCTACGTAGGTCAAAAGTGGTACCCTCTCTAGCGTTTGCAAGATAATTCCATCAGAATAATAATATCAGCACATATGACAATTTTTTGGCTTTCTTTTTGTAGTAAACAATTAATTTTCAAACGCTGCACTCTCACAAAGTTTATCGCCAAGAGTATGATACACCTTATAATATGATGAACGAAATTTCGACCCCAATTTCGAAATTTGCTTCGAGCCTATGCGAGTTATTACAAAAGCAAAGGCAAAAGCTCGTGGCTTCATGAATTTGATCTTTCGCCGTCTCCTGTAGGTACCTCTATGGTGCACATTAATATCATTTAGCTTGTGTATCTGGTACTTTGTTACCTGTCAACAATGAAATCCACTCCAAACTCGTGGCTTCCTTGCGATTTTGCGCTTTTAAATACTGTGTACGTTCGCATGTCAAATATATCTTCGCTGTGCTATATGGTTTCTTGTACTGCGGGTAAGTAGATTCTGTATTTCTTTATTTCATCCAGAAGTTATCACCCTGCACCTGATCTGGTTCAATGATCTAACATTCCAAGTTCCAAAAAATCAAAAAATCTCAATGCGCAGGACTTCTGTACAGTAATAGATGCAATATACTCTACTGAAAAAAATCTAATCACAGTTGTTAACACAAACATAGACCTGATTGCAGAATCTCCAGAATCGAGAATGTACAAGGATACATGTCATTGTCAATAAGGAAAAAATTACTCGCCCAACTTCAAGTACCTGCCTAGATCACATAGAAACAAATGATAAAAAAAAATTGCTGAAAACATTAAAAACACACTTGCAGACAGCCGGAGTTAGATCATCGTGTCCTAAAAATTGTCGTCCATGGTCAAAGTTTCAGTAAGCAAAAACCTACTCACAAAATTTTAAGATAGTTAGACAAGGATCTTTTCAAACCGAAATTTCAACAGTTGCTAACAAATCGAAAACCTGAAAACCTTATGGAGCTCAAAAATATGGATCAGATATCGACAACATACATGGATAACAAAGAAAGTTATTAAGGCTAGTATTAACAAAAGGAAGGTGTACTGATCGGCTAAGGAACGATGTTATGAATGATTCTTTTTCTTCTTTGTACACTACAGCCCCTCTCGGGCCGTATTGATTTTTATTTTTTTTCGGAAGTTGGTTTGGTCAGTACCAACAGTGAATGATGCTCTGCGTATATACAACAATCTTCCAGAAACAGTGAAAAACGTAAACTCATTATTGGATTTTAAGAAAAGACTTAAGGAACATCTAAGAAATTCAAATTAATGATAAGTCCGGAGGATTGAAAATGCAGTATCTTAGGGCATTTTAGACCCTAACGTCGAGATACTTAAAGACAGCTAGTTTTTATAAACTCAGAGTTTTTTTACTGCGTCGTATTATTTTTTTTTTTATCTCTGAGAACTGTTCACGAATCGGACTAGACTAGCAGGAAAGGAGTACTTCACAGCATTTGGTGTGCCCCTTATACCGATGTTTTAGCATTGCCTGGAGGCACACGTAGGAATTGACGACGTGTGAAGCGCAGATTGTACGAGCATTGTGCGACGATGAAAGTGTGATGGAGAGAGTGGTAGGGAATGGAGGTATTTAAAAAAAAATATAATAATAGTCCTTTACACGTTGTGATTGTCGTTGCCTTTTATTCAATCGGATCCGAGGCTGTTCTCCTAGTTTTATGATAAGTAAACACTAAGTTGGGCGCTTCGACTTAATCGGTTTTCGGTCAACGAGTAGTATTTTATTTCCCACATACCCGCCCGCTAGCTGGTTAGCGCACCCTGCATCCACCACCAGAGGACGCGTCCGACGGGGGACCGAAATTAGTGACTTACGAGATAATAAACAAGTTAGATATACCGAAAACCATTAGGAATGAAATATGCAAGATTATGAATTTCACTATTCTACAGTGAAATTCTTATTTGGGTGTATTTCAAAAGAAAGAAAGAAACAAACGGACAATTCTACTATATGGACCTAACCATGACACGGGAACAAACTTAATTAGACTACAAAATATACCGAAAACCAGCCACAACTGCCCATACCTTCACAGCCCGCACAACATAAACTAGCAGCATACAGATCAATGGTGCAGAGACTCCACTCAATCACCATGACTCCTACTTACTACTCCAACGAACTAAACAACATTTACCGAATAGCTAGTAATAACAAATAATGTGATATTGACAAACTTGTTACACAGGAACGCCAACTGACTGAAATGCATAAGAACGACCAGCAGTGCGTTTCGTTCACATACGTAGGCAAAGAGACATACAAAATATCAAACTTCCTTAAGCAAGCTGCAAACTGCATTCGAAACTAACAACAACATTGAAAACAAACTGAAATTGAATGACATAATCTACGAGACCAGTGGCTTATATAAACTGACATGCAAGGAGTGCGACATAGTGTATACGGGAAGGACAATAAGTAAACTAACGACAAGATACAAAGAGCACTTACACTCGTTCTTACACAATAAGGCAGACTCTAACTACGCGACACACATACACAACCACGTACACGAGCCTGACGCTATGACAGACTTAACCCATAGTTACACAAAAAACCAAAGGACCGAGACTTGACATCCTAGAAAGACTTGAACTATATAAACATAGACAGACAGTCGGTAGCATAATCAACAAACAACTTATGGCGAACTGCGATATAATTGTCTCAGTATTAGATCACAACCTCCAGACAGAATCGAGACGAAACAGGAACAAACGGACATTCAACAACACAAAAAACTAAAATTTAATGTCGCTGGTGGCCCGCTACTTGGAATAACCTAGGACCTACCTGTTTAACCCACCCTACATTTGTATAAAGTCATTTCCTTGTACACATCCTTTAGACACGAAAGATGACTCAAGTGAGTCGAAACGCGTCTGCTTACTAAAATAAGCAAGGCCCGACGGTTTTCCAGATGAAAAATTAGATCATAAATTAAGTAGTTTAGTTACTAATACAAATTATTGATAATAGTGATCTTAAAACGATTCTTTTTTTTGCGCTTCAGCACCCCTTTCTGGTCTTCGCGTAGAGATAGTTAGAATACCTCATAATCTTGATCGAATGTATCGGCACTCGAGAAGGTGATATGGTCAGTATCACACTTTGGTCGTTGGTCCGTCCACCCATTTGCGATACATTCTGATTTTTAAGCAAGTTAACTTTTCTTACCACAATAATTACTCAATTTAGATTCTCTATAATTGAAGCAACTATGTGTGCAATAATGTTGAATGGTTTTTCATCAAGGGGGCATTGCATTTGAACAATTGATGAGATTAAAGATTTTAATTTACTATAGGGTCTGAAATGCATGTAATTATATTTCAACACATTCGGCCTCAACGAGATCAGAATAATAATGATGGATTATGTTATGACCTTGCTGATTAGATAAACAAAATTTGTCGTCCCAGCATTAATTCCCCGAACAACATTTGGCGATTTGGATCTCACCCCTAGTACAATTAAAACAAGAAAATGGAATCATCCCTAACATATAAATAATAATCAACAAAATTTTATATTAAAAGTGTCCATCTATTGGTCAGTTAACAACAATATTTCAAATTAATCCGCCATGCAAGCTAATTTGTTCTATGGATTCTGTAAATCATTCGAGTCTTGGCTACTTCTTTAGCAAAGAACATAACAAAATATGCCAAACCGAACGCACTCTTTCTATTTCTTTCAGATATTTTCCCTTGATATGGGAAATTGTTAGTGCTATCATCTGCGGAGTCTACCGCTTTGATTTACAGTTTTGCCCGGGTATTTGTACGTAAAATAAACTTTACAACGAAATTTTACAAAACTGCTGTGCAGTTGTATTCAAAGTGTAACAGTAATTTAAAGGTAAGGCCTAATTGACGTAAGATAGAAAAAGTTAATCAGACAATTTTGTTTACTCACTTTTCTGTTGCTCAGGCTTTACTAGATTAGGAGAAGCTAACATTAATTGAAAGTTTTATTGTGAAGAAATGTTTGTTTGGGAAATAAATTTGGGTAAATGAAGCAGAAGTATATACTATATGACTTGTCAACTCTATTTACACCGTTTTATGCTTTATTTACAATACCAATTCTATTTTCTATGGTGAACGTTCGGTTGATCTAGAACTTAGTGGGTAAAGTGAAAGTGTTAATTTTTGGGGATTTTAGATTATATTATACTGTACAAAGTAGATTGTAGTTCAACTTAATTTAAAACAATTACGAAACGACTGAATCAAGCTGCAGTTGCTAGCGTTCTTCAAGTGTTTCTCAATTCATAAATTGACAAATGACGTAAACGATTGGAGTTACGAAAGGTTTGCCTTTTAAACAGTCTTCAACTGTTTGTATTAGTTGCTTCCGAAAATATTGGATTTGTTTTAAATATATCTTCCCAAATACGAACAACTCGAAATTATAGTAACAAATGGGAATTTTGCTGTTAAAACTTTACTCACATACCTTGCTCTATTAACAGAAGAATTCTTTCCTAACAATGGTTTTCTCTTTTTCAATATATCAAAATACTTTGAATTTCTTCCCTTTTATTTCAATAGATAATTCGTAAAATAAATTTGAGGCAAAACCATTTCAAGGGGCTGATCTTTGACAGTTGCTGGGAGCTATATGTTTCTCAAAAATGCCTTCGCGCTCCTGTCATTCTGTCTGTAAATTTTAAACATTCAAGTTGATTAGCTTGAAGCAAAGTCATCGTTGGGTAAAATTATCAAAGGAATCAATTTTTTATAGAGGTGGGGATAAGTTGGCTCACCAAAGGATGTAAGTAAGTTTTAATCTATTATAAAATCGAGGTTTCGAATTGATTCTTTTTTGAACCAAATTTTTCATAAATCCATTTAATTTTATTCATTAAAGCATGCTTTATTTGTTTAGAAACCACAATCTTAAATTGTTTCCTGATTATATTGAAATACATAGGTTTTATGGTAAATATGGTTTCTGCATTGCAAATGAAGAACTAAAAGGAATAAAGGAGGGTTTGGTGAATTTCTTATAGAAGTCTCTTTTGATTCGTTATAGCGTAATTAGCAAGCCAATTGTTTTTTCGTGACCTAAGCTCATAGAATTTCATTTTTGTTGTTTATAAATAAGTCGGAGATAGTATTACAGCTCCATAGCATTTAGTTTGTAAATGCAGATTTCGAGATTAGTAGAAACATTTGCTATAAGTTTTCCACATGAATAAATAGAGCTGTCTATGTTCTCGGTTGAGGCATAAAATTTGTTATCAAAACTGTTTCAGTTGTCTTAAAGTGTACTCGCATATCTAGTGCTTCAGCTCTTCAATTTAATTTTAAAATTAAAAAATTTAACTTCATTTTTTGGCCATTTTGTACTATTAACTTGCCCTTGATATGGAATGAACAATTTTTGAACGTATAAGGAATCTGTGTGTCTTCATTCGATACCTCAACAGGATGGTTGTCGAAAGTTTTCTCGCAAACATCCCTAAGTTACTATGTAGTATCGTTGATTAAATTGAAAGGAATACCATACGTTTCTCAAATATTTTCAAAATCTATATTGGCATAATCATATTCATAACATAAAAACTTAATGAACACTCTCAAACTTGAGTTTAACACGAATTAAAAAAGAAAAAAAAAATATTTTGTATGCAACAAACTCAGTTTGCCTTTGGAGGGTAATAAAAAGTGATCTTCCAAAGCCACGCAGAAATGTTACCATGACTCCAAAGGTGTGCAGAGCAATGAGCCTAACATCGTTTACAATTACAACGTTCTGTGATCAAGGACCATTATCACAACACTCTAGATGGTTGTAGAATTGGAGCTGAATTGGTGTACCGTTTGATGGCATGGCAGAACTTAGTTCCCGAGCAGGAGAGACATTCTGGAAAATTATTTTGAAAGTGCAAAGTAATATGGACCCTGCTGACATAATTTGCAACAAGTAAGTCCTTTGATGAAAATCGGGTTACTCTAGGGAAGCTAAGGCTGCAGCCCAACAATATTGCGCTGGATGTATACCACGATGATGAGAACAAACGCCACCTTTGGGGCTATTGTCTGGGCGAACGAAGTTCACGAGCGCGTAACTGGAGCGACCTGTATATCACAGGAGCAATGCGGTAATGCCCAAAAGCGCATTCTGAAACATAATAATTTTATCACTCCTCCATCTAGTGATAGAATAGAAATCTAGATTTACATTGATTAGGAAATTCTATCCTGAAAGGGAGTGGCTTTTTTTGGGGTCGGATACTGGATTCCACTTACGCACTGATTGCGAGGCCCTCATACTCGTGAGCAACTAGACTACCCATTAAACACCTCCACTGTCAACCTGAAAATCTTCTAGTGTTTTAATGGATGTTATAAAAAGTCCGTAAAAGACTGCAGCTGTGTTCTGCTGCCTCAGCGAGCGGAATTAGTGCTACGCTGGAAATGGCCTTGCTTGGTGACGCGTAAGTGCGCTGGCAAGCTAGCTACGCGGTGTCATGGGGCGGGTTCTTTTCCCACAGCACAAGAGCCCACTACAAAATATTTTCGCACTAAGGAATTACCAGATGACGGGAATCAAAAGGCAAAACCGATTGGCTGGTGAAAAAGGTGCAATGGCTGAAGCAACCTACCGAAAGGGATTACAAGGAAAAACACGACGACGAATAACCGGTTAGCAGCGCGCGATGCGTAAGATGATTTCGTCCTTGCTGAGGACGTTCACGGCCCACAAATAAGAATGGGGCATCCTGTTGATGGCGGTGCCCCCCACGCACACCTCCCAACCGGGCCATATCTGGTGTGGAAGGCCAAGCGTCCTTGCTAGAGAACCTGTAACAACGGAAAAAAATGCAGAGAGCTCACTCGATGGCTGCCTAATGAGCGGAGGGGCCAGCCAACGTAGCGGGTGCCATACCTCGACGGGCTTCCAAAGAGAAAGACTGAATTTTAGGATTCAATTATTCATTCATTATTATTGTTTCTCCGTTCATTATAAAAAAAATTATTACAAATTTTGCTCTATCAACCAACCATGAAAAAAAATTATGACAAATTTCGCTTTACAAATTTTTCCGAATTGGAGGGCTTTGGCCCAATATATTTAAAGGGATAAATTTTTATAAAAAAGTCTAGTAAATTGTTACATGTCCAAACAATTCTGCGAGCTACTTTCGCAATTGTTATCGCAACTATTAATAACATTATGATCAATAAACGAATGTACTCGAAAGCACAAGAATCGACCAAGTAGATCCATGATCAATATCTGAAAGTGACGTCACTGCGGATATTCAGAATTTCTCGAATATTCCAGGTAGTTCTCGTCACAACATTCGACAATGTACGAGAAATGGATAGAATGACTAGAGACTATATAAAGCCGAGCTGAATGAATGGAGAAGAGTAATAGTAAAACAAGTAATAGTAAAACAGCGGTAAGAGTGGAGCGCGAATTAAAGGCGATATTGATTGATAGTGAAGTGATTTTCGCGATACAGACGGAATATAAATTGATAGACAAGTGAAAAATAATAAAATTTTATGAAATTAATGATTGTGCATTCTTAGTAAATAAACTCTTTTAACTTCATTTAAAAGACGATGCGTTTTCACTTTCCCGGATCAATAAAATTATCGGCCTCGAACTATAACACGCGACAATATTAATAAAATTTTAAGAATTTGCTTGAGGAAAGATAGCAGTAAGATGTCCCATGTTCAAAGCGCAGACAATTTCTACATTGTGTAAGGCCTTTGTAGATATAAGAGATAGTAAGTGGTTTCACGATCTCTTAATTTGGGGTTGAATAATTTAATATCAATAGCGTTAATATTATGTTCTATTTTGAGAAGCTTTTTTAGCCTTTCTGGGGAGATTTATGCAACTCTGTTAAAACGAATTTTAGCGGTCGTAAATCTGCCCGTTGGAATGTGAAATAATTCACTTTCCTAGCTTTGAAATGTCTTTCCATGGTCTCGTAATCTTCCATATTAGTAAAGAAAAGCCTCTTCCCAATTGACATTATTTTAATTGACAAATTCTTTATATTCAATTCTTCAAGAATGGTGTCTATCGTGACGCGAGGTAAATTCGTAAATGTTATTGGAGAGACTCTCACCTTAGTTTTTACTTTAGCGTTGGGTTGTTGATCGCTTTCAGTGCTATCCGGAAGGTCAACTAATGGCAAGAATCTATTGGGAGTTCGATGAACTGGATGCGGCAATTCACACCATTTTAAACTTATCACGGGAAAAATTACTAGCCGCGAAGATTCCCGGCTTCTTTTCCTGCTCCTCAATATGAAACTTGAATTAACACCAATAAAATGTATCCATTAAAGAAAAAGTTATCTTGAATAGTTACTGTGAAACTCGGAATAATAAACACTATGTGGTCGCTATGTAAATCGAGCGTCTGCTTAGCTCAAAGGTCTATGCAAAAAACTGACACTGCAAATTATATTATTTCTTGGTAGCTTGGTAGCAGTCACTATCAAAGTTGACAAGCAAGTTGATGGTAAATCTTTCACCATTTTCCAAAGGCAGTTCATTACAAAGCATCGAAATTTTTTTTACATACTTACGCTATTTTACAGATCATCAATTCAATTACAAAGTAATATAAAGTATAATAAATGCAAGAATAAACAAACAAAGCTTTTCGAATAGAAAAAAAACTAAAAGTATTAGAAGCCAAGGAAAAAGTTACGTTATGCACTTTTAAAAGCTCAAAAAGAATGTGGCAGGAGAACCAGCTGGAGCTCATTTTTACGCGTATTAAAAACGAATAAAAATAAAACTCGTTTGTGCAAAGGTCAGGACCAATATGTCGACCGAACATGTTCTTGAGCCGGGACGTTTATGAAGCCTTTCCCGAAGATTGGATGAAAGATTACCGTGACATATTTTAAATAAGCAACACAGATCTAAGAATTCTCTCCTTTTTGAGTGATGAGATGTTGCAGATCTGTAAGCGCTCATCGAAGAGATGTAAGGGAGATTATATTTGTAAAATAGAGAACGTGTGAATTTACGCTGTACGGACTCTACTGCATTCGATCGATTGGTATAGTGAGGTGACAAAGATTGATCGGGCTAAGAGTACAAATAGATGGACGCTGGTTAAGGTATTGAAGGACTTGCAGGAGGTGTAGTAATCGAGCAGTCGCCTAAGCAAACTGCTCGAAAATCGGCATAACACTGATCCAAATTTTAATTGCAGATTTGAAAAATTTAATTATTCAAATTTATAGTTTTATAAATTATAAAATTTATACAAAAAAAATATCTTTATAAATATAAATTTTATATTATTTATTTATTTTTTTCATATGATAAATTTAAATTTTTCTTTACATTTATATTCTTTACGATATTTATCTTTTTATTATGATTTAAATTTTTCTATATTATTATCTTATATTTCTCTAATAATTCAAATCTGCAATTAAAATTCGGACATGACAACACCTTTATTATGCAGCTCATCCTACAGTTGCATTGCCGAATGCAATCTACAGTGAAGTGACGCGGGGCTCGTCACAAACCACTGTTGCGGCGTTGAGATTACGCTGGCGATTAGAATGAAGGAAGCAGATCTGCTTGGGTGGACCGGGGAGTCTGCTTGAGATCGCCACACAGCGCGCACGCCGCGAGCAAAAGAGGGAAGTGCGGAAAAGCTGTCGACGAAACTAGTGCGGAAAACAAATGCTAAACGTTTGCCGAACTGTTGCTTTAAACCAATACGGAGATAATCCACTGTTATCTCGTACATGCACATACGTGTGAAACGCTCTTACTAAGTTATGTTAAACTTAAGAAAAAGGAAAACGTGATATAGCTATCGGGTTGTCGAGTTGTATTTCCCCAGGGAAAACGTTAGTTAGAAGTTGCTGCATTTCGTTTCTTGAGGAAACCTTTGAGCTTCTCAAAGTATTTCTGTTTGACAATTACCAAAAAAACCATTGTGAAGTGCTTAATCTGTTCATTTTTACCACGAACTCGTGTCGAATCCTCTAGAAATCCGATCCCTGACAACCGCATACCGAAGAATTTCGATACGTGACCGCAATCTGATTTCCATCGCAAGCAGCATCGAAGCGGAAAAGTCTCACGCAGCAGTGAACCGTCTCCGAATTTCCGTCCAACCGGTGTTGCTGCAAGTTCTCACGATTTTCGGTGAAAATTTCGAGGCTACATTTTTGTCGAATTGAACATTTTTCCCAATACCAATTGGCCCAACATCGGGTGGAGTGAGAAGACCAGTAGTTAGTGCAACTGTTAAAATTTTGTGATTTCTCATTCACCGGCAGCAAGCATTCTAAGTGGTGTTTTGCGATGAAACGTTTTCTTTGCGGTACGGTTGCTACTGACGACATTTTGAGAGTAAAACACGATGAGTGGAATCTAATTTTGAATGTAGAAAAGATGCGGTATCTTCAACTCTTGATGGAAAACAAGTAAAAAGTGATGTGAAAAAATATTGCTTTCAAAACCAAAAATTTTACTTTGATACAATTTGTTATTCTGATTGAGTGCTAATTGTGTATTGCATTGTTGCATATCATCAAAATTTAAATTTATAACTGGTGTCGACCTTCAGCTTTCAAACGTGCTTATGAATACACTGTTCAAATGTTGTGCTTAGAGGTTTTTTTCCTTTTCGTTGCCAGGACAATTTTTCACACAACCCGTACCGGTTTTGTTAAAATTAGCAAGTAGCACAGCACAAGCGGATAGGCAAGTTTTTTCTTTGATTGTTCAACATCACAACAAGCTTAATTAAAGTGCGGGCTGCAAATATTCGGTAAGCGAATTTCATTAAATTTTCGTTGTGGATTTCATCCTTGCGTGCATGGGTATCGCCCCGATCGGAGTTACTTAAACTGCTATCACGATTCGATATAGTATAAACTAAAGGGCATATAATTATTAACGTAAAATTTATCATTATGTGTCCATGAAGCTTTTAGTTTTAACACTTCACCCACATCATCAGCGGGCGCCCGTCGAGGATGTTGGATAAGTACCCTTTTATTTGCTTATTAATTATATTTTAATATAAAATGCCTATATATTTTAGTTTTTTTTTAATCTTGAAAGTTTTATTATTCCAACGGATTTGAAAAGAAAAATTTAATACAAAAGAATTGATAAAATTGAGATGAAAACGCAACGACTCGTATACTGTATTGAGATCTAAATGGATATATTCTATCTACTTTTATACATTGATGTGGTTGGCAGACGTAAAGAAAAAAAAAGGTTTTGAAGAAAAGTGATGCACAAAATATGCTCAAAACTGTGAATTTTATTGGTAATTTTTCATTTTGTTAGTATTCCATTGTCAGAAAATGTATATTGATGCACCAAAGCAGAAAGTAAGAAAAAAAACAAAAAAAAAAATGAATAGATAATTGAATTTGAAATTTGGTCTTTTCATTCGAAACCTGACAGGGTATGGGACCCGCCGCGTTGGCTGGCCCCTCCACTCATGAGCTAGCCATCGGGTGGACCCACCTCTTATTCTGACGTTACAGATGCTCTTGCAGGGTAAGGTGGCCTTCTGCTCGCCTGCCTATTTATGGTAAAGGGTTATGTGATTCCCTCACATAATACTATAACATAAATTTTCCACGTTTATATTTTTCAAAAATTAAATTACGTTCGTATGAGTTTTTCACTTACATGGAAAATATATGGCCATGCTTACATTGGATCTTGATCCGGCTGGGGGGTGCGAGGGGGCACCGCTTCCACCTAGATGCCCCACTCTTATTTGGGGGCCATAAGTACCGACGAAGTCCTCTCAAGTCCGTCTGTTTTCGTTAGGCCCATACTGGCTTCAAGCAATTTCCACCCTTAGTAAGTTACCTCGGCCTCGACACCTGTCGATCCGCATTTGATCTTTCAATTCGTGAATGCGAATTTTTTTTTGGAATAGGTCCTTGTGCTGGGGAAAAAACCCGCCCCACGACACTGCAATGCTAGCCTACCAGCGCATTCACGCGTCCTCAGACAAGTCCAAACTCGGCGAATCCCACCGTCCTCTTTCGCTGAGGCAGCAGACCATCGCTGCAGTCCTTCACGGACATTTATTCACTCTATTTCACTATAGAGGATCGAAAAATAAAACCAGCTACACGTGACCCTCTAGAGGTTATGCACGAAATATGATGTCAAATTTCAAACCTAGTTCAAATACTACTCCCAAATCTTTAAATTTATCCACAAGTGCGAGCGGCGAACCATCAATCCGGTATTCATATATATTACAGAATAACAGTTCAAAATATTAAGAGGAAGTAAATTATCATGACACCATTTTCGGAGATTGTCAAGATCATTTTGAAAGTATAAGCAGTCTTCGTTTGAATTAACGTTACGATAAATTTATAAAAGACAAAGGACAGGTATTGGGAAAAAAATTGAAGCCATGTTGTTCCTTTGCAAAAACGATACTTATAGTAACCACGATACATTTGATAAAGTAGGAGAAGAAGAGAGACACGATGAGTATTTTTAGTGGGATTTGTAAATGGGAGCAAATAAGTTCAGCAAAAAGACCACAGATAGTTTGCCAATCAGATGCTTGCCAGTTATGCCATGAGAAGAGATTAGGGGGTATGGGATGCTGTTTTCAGGGAACGGATTTACGACCACAAAGGTTTAGGACTATTCGATTACTGTGAAGTTCCAATCATATAATGCGATCACAGTGCGTGCTTAACCGCCTTTTTGGCTTCTGCGCACAGTAGTCGGTAGTTGGTGAAGTCAGTTTCAGAGCAAAAATTCTCTACGCGCCTGGTCCCTCAAATAAAGAGCGTCTAAGACTTCAGCCGAAAACCAGCTGGGGCTCTTTTTCGAGGTGAGCGGCAGATGAGTGTGTGATTTGTAACTATGCTACTGAGATTTTGGTAGAAGGTAGACAACGCTATATTGACATCTAGCTGCTGTAGCAATGAACTTCAGTCAATATTGGCCAGCTCTAACTGGATGGCTGCATTGTTGGCTTTGTGAAAATTAAATCTTGAGAAAAAAGGAGTGCGTTTGTATTGCGGTGCGAGAAAAGATAAACGAACCTCAAGTGGAGGATGGTGGGGATCAGGTTTTACATATTCAGAGGAGGATTTTAAACTCGTAGATGTTATGCGGTAAGGATAAAATCGAAAAATTGGCTGTTTATGTTCAAGATCGCATTTAATTGCGATAGGAAACAAAGCGATAAAAAAGAAGAAAACAGGGTGGAGAGATTATTGTAGGATGTGAGAAGAGAAGCTGTGTCTCAACATAGGCAAGGCATGTTGAAGTCACCACATATTAAAATAGTGTGAAAAGGGTTGATGCTTTGAAATAAGAAAAGATTTTTTTAACGTATGGGAAGAATTTTTCAACTCACCGAAAGATGACAAAAGGTTATCCAACAAAATGGTTAATATATCATTGATTAATGTTTGTTATTCATATAAATAAATTTACTTTGAAAAACATGAAAAAAAAGACATTTATTATAGAACAACCCAATATTAATCATATTCACTAAAGATAGTCAAATAAAGTACCGAATGAAAAGTCTTGGTATTTAAACTCTTTAGATATCAGGCCTTAAAGCTACTGTATCGGTAAGATAATAAAGTTGCACAGGCTTTCCGATGCCCAAACCAAAAAACCTTTGCTTGCAAAATCCAGGATGGCGCCTAAATTCGCTACAGAATCATGTGGCGCCAGAATCATTCTATAATGCCCATTGTAGTATCTTACATGAGCAATCCTTTGAAAAATATTGGAAATATGCGGTCTGTTATGTTCTGTCACCACAAAGTGACAGAACATAACAGACCTATATATTCATAGGCAAACCTGATAATGATGCCCTCAAAGTAAACATAGATCGATTACTGCAAGCAGCTTATAATCAGCTTCGCTTCGGAGTGAAATCATTTTAAGAATTCTAATCAAGTAAGCTGCAGGGACTGCATTAAAATATCGGCTTACTTATAAATGGGCTGAAATCGTAAAGTCTTAAGACTTCCTTCGCAAGATGGATATTATTTACAAGAAAAAAATATGAATATTATTTCTGATATTAAGCTTAAAACGTGACTAAAACAGACTTTTGGAATTCTACAACTCGAAATAAAATTTTAAAAACTTGTATTTACCTTAAAAAATCATTGCTAAAATAATTAGCCTTATGTAAAATACTTTTTGTTGTCTGTTCTAAATTTCCTTTTATTCCCCTTTTCTAAATTTCCTTTTATTCCCCTTTCATAAATTACCTTTCATTAACTTCTATTAGCCTAACTTATTAGCTTTAAATGCTGTTAGTATATGAGCAGAGATGTTAGGATAAGAAAACCAGTCGCTGAAGAGTAGTTAGTTTCGCAGGCACTACTGATGTGTCAGGAAAAACGATTTCAGAAGTAGATAGAGTGTTAAGATAACTTTTACTGCACTGACAGAAGATAGGAGGCGTAAGGATCAATTTTTGGTAAAGTATCTTAAGAGTAAATCTGCTTTAAAACTCATCATTAAACTTATTTGTCATACCAAAGGGAACTCATTTTTAATGCACGATAATAAGCGTAAAATTTTTATATACAGTCAATCAAATTCGATCGGTATTTGTTAGAAATTATTTTCTTTGTGTTTCTTTTTCAGAGCAAATCATTATCGTTTTGGTAAACAAATATGCCCCGCCTTAAAAACGTTAATCGTGAAAAACTTCATTCCGACGGCGTAGGAGCTCGAGTTGGTAGCCGGCTCAAGGTATGTTACGGTAAAGGTAATTTAAACAATTAGTTAAAATACTATATCCCATTTCAGAAAGCAAAAATTGTATTCGATCCATCGCTGAATAACTTACCCAAAAAGGCAACAAGATCATTGAGCCTATCTGGTGAATCATCTAAATATAAGCCAAATAGTTTCACAGAAACTTCGAAAAAATCAGAAAAAGATTGTTCCTCACCACCTCATATAGATGCCTATAATATGGCAAATGACTGCTGTATGATATGCGACAAAGTGGAGATGAAGAAAGGAAGAAAGTTAATTGCTTGCAAAGATTGCAATTACAAAGGTAATATGAATATTTGTTGTTAGAAAATACGAGTTGTAATAATTTGTATTCATTTTCTAGTTCACAGTACGTGTATGAAAATGACGTATATTAATCAAGCCCTTTTAGAAGAACATTGGAGATGTGATAACTGCCGTATGTGTGTTGTGTGCTATGAAACCTCAGAAGTTGTAAGTCAATGAAAAATCCTTTTTTTCGAAAAGAAATAATTTTCCGTTTATATTACAGGGCCCATTAGTTAGCTGTTGTATATGTGTAGATGCCTACCACCTCAATTGTCATACTCCTAAGCTGTACAAAAATATCAATAAGTTTAAATGGGAATGTTCGAAATGTCAAAATATTGATAAAAATACCACAAGTCGAAGACTCACATCAGAAACAACAAAAAAGCGGTTATCTCCTACACCAAGTGAAGTTTGCGTTGGGAAGAAAATTGCAAAAGAAGGACGTGAAAAATTAGAAACCAATCTGCCAAAGGCAACGACAACACCTTTGACAAAAAGAGAAGAAATTCTTCCAGATATTTCGGATTGGACAAGTGAAAAAGTTTCGAAATACTTTGAACCTGAATTTCCCAATGAGGCAGGGAAGTTTAAGGAACATGATATTGATGGTGCATCACTTTTACTTGTGAAACGATCGGATATTGTTAATGGTTTGTCATTAAAATTGGGACCCGCGATAAGACTTTACACAAGAATTGTTCAACTACAATCTAAATCGAATGATCCACGATTAACATGGATGTAATATCAGTTTTAAGATATTTGTAAAAGTGAAGCTACTGTTGTATGTACATGAATACAAAATTTCATAAGAAAAATCAAACTTAAGGAATATATTTACATTTTAATTGCATAAATTTCATTTAAAACGATGTTTGAAAATTGAATAATAAAACTTAGATTTACTGCCAAATCAATTTGAAAAGAATTTTTTATGATTTTCCTTCCCTAAAAAATCTTTTTGGGTTTATTAACAAGTCGTTATACCGGAAGGGTTTTAGTCGTAGCTCGAATAAAGTCGTCTGAATATAAATAATTGACCCAGTGTTTTATCCAAATTAAGTTTTCCGATTATTCCAATAAAAACGCAAATAAATTTAATTTTAAACAAAACAAAGAGCAAGAGCCCTCTTTTGATTTTATATGCAAAAACGCAAAATTCATAAAATGTACTACTATTAAAAAGTTGACCCAATTTTCACTTCTTAGGTATTTGTTGGCCTTGTACGATCGCGTAAGTTAGATTAATTTTTTTAAGGGAGCGTATTTGCGCCCAAAGTATGGGACGCTTGTTAATCCGTGCAATCGCATGTGTCCAACAATCACCCGGGGAGAGCTTTCCAATTTCATTGAAGAAGTCAGCACGTTGCTTGCAGGAGAATTTGTGTGGCAGGCCTCATCCACCCCTCCTACGCAAAATAAGCAACCGGTAGACCATGACTTCTAATCATGTGCAAGTAAAATTGAAAATATATATGCCCGCTCAAGAGATGTTTCAGGTAGAAGTTATCCTCACAACACCTTCAATTGAGCCACGACCTCAGGTCAGGGATCAAACATACGGCCCATCTTGTGCCGCTCTCCCAGGACTATTGCCAATGGCTGAGAGAACGTTGACTATTCTTTTTTTTGTGGTTGGGAGGTGAATGCCCATATACACACAGAGTGTGAGACTGGATAACCCACTAAGCACCTCCCCTGTCAACTTGAGAACTTAGCCTGGAACCGTTTGACACATTACTTCGGGCCAGGTCTCGTTTTGTTACGCCGTGAGGCGCCTTCAAGCTGGGAGATCCCTCCTCTAGCGGGAGGGGAAGAGGAAGTACTCCTTAGCAACTGCCTCCTTGTCGCCTTCATTTCAACACAGGTAGAGATTCCTTCGCTCTCTAACAAGGAAGATGATGGGTATCATCTCTGTGATCACAAACGCCAGCGATGCAGAGGCGGTTCAATATGTGGATGCAATTGAAACGCCCCTCGTCTCTGCACCTGTGCCAACTCTTCAGGTGTAGCTCCTTTGCTGAAAGCGTCACCCCATTGCTCTGATTAGTACAGTAGCACGGACTATGCGGCGCTTATCAGGAATCGTCTTCTTGATAAGGTAGATCCATGCCGATACACCCGCTGCAGTATTATTAGCTGTTGCCCGGGATTGCTCGAAAAAACTATCTTTGAATCCATCAATAGGTCCAGGTATTTCATTGTGCGTCTAGCAACTAACACCGCGACATGATCCGCTTAGCCAATCCAGCGCGGCGCAAACCCCAGTAGCCGCCACATTGTTACGAGGGCCAGGAATGTAGCGAGCTGTTTTTTGGGCATCCAGATTTTGGTATAAGCAAATTTAATTTATAACAAATTATTTAACCGAATTCGGATTTCATAATGAAAATTTTCTGGTAAACTAAGAAATCGCACTTTTTTAAAAACCGTAGTGAATCAACACATGAATGCTCTCAAATCAAGGAACGGCATCATCATCAGCTGGTCTGTACAAACATAGCGACGCTTAGTGATTTCCACTGGAATCAAATGGAACCGTGAAATTAAGACAATCCTCGTATTTTTTAAACATACCTCGTACAAAAAAAATTTATCACATCGACAAAAAATTTATAAATTACAATGCAATTTTTAGCATCTTCTGAAATTTTTATTCATATACATATTTATTTAAGACAAGAAGAAATATGATCGGCGGTCACGGAAGTCCGACTCTACGTAAATAATAAACAATAAGTGACCGTATCTCTGACGATGGTCATGGCATTCAGGGAGGAATAAGGAAGCGCTATCTGGTGTTAAAACCATAAAAGATGGTATCTTCTCAAACGGAGCAAGCCGGCCGATGAAAGGTTCACGGTGAAGTGAATCTCTCACCTCTATTTCATTTTTATTGGAAATAGTACGTCCAATGTTTTTTATTATTCATTTTGCATCTTGAAATATTTTAGAGCCCTCGTGATCGTTTATTAGCCCGATGAAGACCGGCGTTTTCAGCAAAGGGCTGCTACCTGTTACAAACTGCGGTTTTGAGGAAGCTGATGGACTCCCTTCATCAGGAGTGGACATAGTCCGTCACCATCGGGGCAGCTTGACCGCATGATTTCCTAGAAGAAATTTGAGACCTTTATATGCATGCAGGCACACACTTGTAATGATGTTTTTTCATCCAAATCTGTATAGGACACGGGTGCCGATTGTCTGGCACAAGTGCCAGCGAGCTATAAAGAAGGCTGATCTCAGCTGACTAGCTTCGCTTGACAACCGCTTACGCGTGCTTGTCGACTAGCTATTTGCGAGATTATATGAGGCGGGTTCTTGTTGTGGCACGAAGCTACACTACAAAATATTTATCTCGCGTACTCCACTCTACAAGACATTTTGATTAATTTTATTATCCTGTTCTATTGTGTGTTAATTAAGCCACTCTATAGTAATTCAAAACATTTTTTGTCTCTTTAAAGTTAGCGGACACGGAGGCAACCGTTATTTTCCCTGGAGGAGGTCGTTGTATTACAAGCGGAATGTCAATACTAAAGATGTTAAGGTGGCTGAAGTAAACCACTCGTTTCTGCCTAAAGGATGAAAACTTGGCGGTTGTAGTTAACTTAACCTGGTAAAACAACAAACTAAGCAGTTTTGACGGAATGATCAGCTTCTCTCCTCAGGAGCAGCCACTCCTGATCACCACGGGGCGCTCGACTGCTTATGTTTATTGAAAACTCAACATGCAATTTATATACGAGCCGAAATTTGCACATCGACTGTGGTTTTCTACCTGGTGCCAGTCTTGCAAGTGAAAGAACAACTTATTCTTGTTATATTATCAATTGGAATGAATTTAGAGAACTACAATAGTAAAACACTGAAACGTATATATCTATAAAGCAAAAAAGCTTAACAGCCATTGAGCGTGGATGGAAGGCTCGTCAACTGCTGTTGTGAGTAGTCCCGCAAGGTGACAACTGATAACGAAGGGTTAGAGAAAATGAATCTTATACAAGAGAATGATGCAATTATTTAACTACGACGTATGCTGAATACTGAAATTATAAAATTAAAGTTGGAATAATAATGAAGAGATAAACAAAAAAAAATGTTCGGTCTTTCCTTTTATCTGACCCTGACTGGGTATGGGACCAGCCTCGTTGGTCGGCCCCTCCGCTATAATGAGCAAGCCATCGGGCGAGCTCTCCCCTTTTTATGCGTTACAGGGGGCTCTTGCCCGGGTAGATTGGCTTTCCACTCACGTGCCCTTTGATGGTATAGTGTTATGTGATTCCATCGCATAATATTTACTATAACATAAATTGGCCACGTTTATATTTTCCATTTAAGGGAAAAATTCATACAAATTATGTTTGTATGAGTTTTTCACTTAAGTGGGAAATATATGGCCACGTCTACATATGGGTTTTGATCCGCGAGGGGGCACCGCTTCCACCTGGATGCCCCACTCTTATTTGGGGGCCATTAGTATTGTCGGTAACGACGAAGTCCGCTCAAGTCCGTCTGTTTTCTCCCGGCACAGTTTGTTACTGGCTATAAGCAACTTCAACCGTTTGTAGGTTACCTTGGTCTCGACACCAGTCGATCGGCATTAGACCCTTTTCAATTGGTGAATGCGATTTTTTTTGTAATGGGTCCTTGTGCTGGGGAAAGGAACCCGCCCCACGACACTGCAATTCTAGCCTACCAGCGCATTCACGCGTCCTCAGACAAGGCCAATCTCGACGGATCCCATCATCCTCTATCACCGAGGCTGCATACCATCCCTGCAGTCCTTCACGGTCATTTATATCTACCTATTTCACTACATTTTCTCCTCATTTGCAGCAAAACCTTTAATTCTCAATAGCTTAAAAATCGTTTTTCATTTTTGCTACACTAGAGTGGTAGCCCTTGTACTTGTAAAATATAGTGGTCTTTATAGATGCAGCCTCCATCATCCATCGATCAGAAATTCCTAATTCCTCTATATCTTCGATGCCATTTTCACCAATTGTTGACAAATTTTACTCCACAACTTCCATCAACTTTATTAATGCAGATTAAGAATCTATGTCAAATTCTCAAGGAAAATATAGCTGAACAGACCACCGCTACTCCATCGTCTCTACAACCGTAATAGCGAACTTACCCCCCTCATTTCCACCAAATGCTAGCCAAACATGTATTCTCCATTCTTGTTTTTCCTGAGGCTCTGTATGGCTGCAGTACTTTTGACTAGAAATGAGACACATTGCTCAACTTTATTATCAGCACACAAGATTAAAAATTACAGCTTTTTAAAGCCTAACAATAAGAGCGGTGAAAAGGACGAGATTAGAAGCCGCAAATAAAGCATATGATTCCGTAATTCCCATTGTAAAGTCTCGAGATGTAAACAAGCAAAATTAGCTCCATATTTAAAAATCACAGTCAAACCTGTGTTGTTATATGGAAGTAAAAAATGGATCCTGACGAGCATATCCGAAAAGGCAGTAAACATATTTGAATGCAAAGTGCTCTGGAAAATCTACGGTCCAATGAAACAAGGCACAGGGTGGAGACTACGTTACAATGTGATGAAATGCATGAACTGTTTGACGAACCACATGTATCTACTTCCGTAATGTTACGCAAATTGCAATGGAGACGCCACGTAGAAAGAACGGAAGAAAACCAGCCACGCAAAAGAAGATTAAAGGGTAGAGTACAAGGTGGACGTCCAGCGGGAAGACCGAGGACTCGATGGAAAGACACGGTAGAAGCTGACAGCAGATCCTTGCTCGCAGTGATTACCTTGCGCACGAGTTCGCAGAACCCTGATAATTGCAGATTTATCTTGGAGGCCAAGGCCCAGCTTGGGCTGTCGCGCCATAGATGATGATATCAGTGATCTTCCTGCCGCCTCTATTTGTACCAGGAGTTGAGCATACCAGAAAAAGAGAGTAGCGACTAAAAATCAAAGATTTCCAGGAGTATCATTCATCGTATTGCAGATGTTTTTCCTCCCTAGTCCTGATTTACTCATATTGCTTAGAATGACAGAATGTAGTTCATAATTCTACATCATTATTCAGAGGATGTGGACATGTAGATACTAAGGTTTTTAAAGCAATAATATTATTATTTAATTTCAATAGAGTTTGAATTATTTTTTTCGTATCAATTGCCTTATATCCACCGATTTTCTATGTTCTTAAAAAAAATTGTGAGGTTCTGGTCCATTCCAGGATCGAAACTATGTGAATGTGGGATTCAAAAATACAGAGTTCACGATGAAAGTGCATGATCTAGCGAGGCTTTCTAATGATTCTCTTCTTTGCAAGATTATAAACAAGAGTTCCAAATTTCATAAGATGGAGAAATGGTATAGCATCCTTTTGAAAGCTGTAAAATAAAAAGCAATTACAAAGAAGCAGTGTGGGAAAAATACTTTTTTCAAAATTAAAAAAGAAACACTTTTGACTTCATTACTTGAGTTTGTATTTCGTGAGGAAAAGATACTTAATTTACATGCCAGTTTAAATTTCAATGTGTTTTTGTTTAAAGGATATACATTGCTACAACACTACGTTATTCATTCAGTGAAAATGTGAAATTAAAAATGTGTTTTGAAATAATATGCAAATTCTTATCTTAGAAATTAAACGATTACTTCACTAATACAAAAATCGGAGAAATATTTTGATTTTCATGGCTTATTGCACAACCGTTTCATGCATACTAGTGCGATCCCAGCCTTCTTTATTCACGAGATAGTTTTTTGATATTAAAACTAATTCTTTCTTTGCGATTGTTTTTTATAACAACTGAATAGATATGAAACTTGTAATGTCTATTGGTATCTATTTGTATGTAAGAAAAGATTGTCAAGAAATCCCTTAAAATTATTTAAAAAATGATAATACACAAGAGGAATGTATTATATTTATACTAAAAGCGAACTATTCTACTAAATAATTAAACGAAAATAAATCAACAAAAATTCCTAAAAATATTCATATGCAATAACACTATTTCTTTCAAATGCGAGTCATTGTAAATGCTTTGTTTAAGTATTCACAGCGAATTTGATATTTTTTTCTTCGTCTTCGCTGTCAGTGAGAAAATTTTTTTCACTTTCCGAATACTTTGGAGGCAGAACGGCAAGTGATGGATAGATTAATTTATCATTCAATATGATTTCATGATTATTTGGTTCGTCATCTCCAATATGTCCTGTAAGCAAAGCAAAAGAAGATTACATTAGTGGCAGTAAAATACAACAAAAATGAAAAACATACATCGCTTGAGTGGAAAATTAACTACGTCAGGCCATAATTATTTTTTTTATTTTTGGATTATATAAAATACAATCAAATTACACTAGAATACCATTAATGAGACTCTAAAAAAAGTTTTGTACATTTTCTTTCCCAAACAACTAAAAATTAAATGACTGCAGTCTCAAGTCGATATACGTGAACAAAATATGGTTTGGTAAATAGCATGTTTTTCACAAGTTAAATTTAATTTTTCTTTTCTTCTTTGAAAAGCCGTCGGGCTTTGCTTTTTGGGGTGATACCCGATGGCTTTTTAATTAAATAGAAATTTCCCGGCGGATATCAAATAAACAAAAACATATGACGTGTTAAATTGAACTTTAAATAACACTGTTAATTTTTTTCGAATTCTTCTGTAGTTTTGCTTTTTGTCATAAGCTTTAATGACAGATGAAATTGTATCATTTATGAATTGTACTTACTTGCTGATGAATCCACATGGCAATCCCACAAAGCGACTATAAACATAATAATCGGAAAGCACCACATCCACCAGGGCATGCTTTGTCCCAGAAATTCTTTTGCAGACAGTTGACGCTCAGTGATAACAGTATCGGTAACAATACTCTCCCCTAGTTCACTGTCGTCTTGCTTTAGAAACGACTCCAATAATAACCAGTCATTAGCATTAAGCGCTTGTGAATCGCTGGGTAACAATACCATACCCCTATCTAAAAGATTTTATGATAATTGATAATTGTTTTTCAACAGTGTCTATTGTATCGTCATTTGCTACAATAGCACTGATAAGAAAATGCGACACGAAATATCTTTTACCTGATTCCCCCATGAAAATTATCCAATTGTTGATATAAGGAGCCTGATTTTGGATTTCTGACATCCTTGCACATCCCAAAAAGCAGGCATTGCGCCGTTCATTATGATCGTATGCCTCCGAACATGCTGAAACGAGGTAATCCCAAATATTGTATTTTCCAAAGCGACATTCTATCAATTTACTTACAGCTCCTACATTTGCCTTCACACGCGTCAATGCTTGATACTTTATTTTCATCTGTTACAGATACTAAAAATACAATATTAAAATATTGACATCCTCTCTGGCAATCAGCTTGCAAGTCCTTGAATGAAAATATTTAAAATCATTGAAAAATTCGATTTGCATTGCTCAATACACACCCTTTTCAGGTCTCTGCAATCATTGCAAATACTCTCACATCTCGACGGCGACTTTTCTAAAAAATTCGCACCAAACACTGCTCCAACCAAAAAAAGAATCAAAACAATCCAATATATGACCGGCGAGCCATTCATTTCTTTCGCGACAATTACGATGGTTGACAAGAACTCCTGGTAGCCAATAAGAATATAAAAACCCGTTGCTTGACAGAAGATTGATTTGTTTACAAAATAAATGCTGTTCTTTTTATTTACAAGATCTAGTACTGTAGCAGCAACTGCTCTAGGTTTTGTTTTTCGGATAAATATTTGGTGCATGCGAACCGTTAGAAACCAACGATTAAAGCAGAGAGTGAAGGTTGGTTTTTTCTCTTTTATCCAATCAAATCATAATATATGTAAAAATCTTAATTAATTTGAATTTGCTATAGTTTTTTTGATGAAATATGTTAAACATATAATAACGTATAAATTTAGAGAGCCATTTGGGCCATTATGTTTTTGTATTGTTATAATTTGGAATTTGCTTTATATTCTTTTAAAATTTATAACGATTAGTATTGAATAAATCGCTTTTGACTTTGACTTTGAAAAAAAGCAGAGAAAAACATAGATTGAAAATTCCAGATCGCATAAATTTCCGAATACTTTTAAGAATCGATTTGCACTATTTGTTTATCCAAAGCGTAGTCATGGTCCTCTAATTCGCCGGTTCATTTAGCCAAATTATGTTGACCGTTTGTTACCTGTTTGCATACTTAAAATCTTTAAATTTTAACTCTCTGAACTTTTTATAGCCGATAATTTCTGCGTTTTCCTCGATCGCATGCTCGCATAAAAACCAAAATGTTGACGCTTGCATGTCCATGAAAAAGATCTCCGCTAAGATAAGCGCATCCATTTCATGGACAAGCAAACATCTGTAGTGAAAGTAGGTAAAGTTAAATGTCCGTAAAGGACTGCAGTGATGGTATGCTGCCTCAGCGGAAGAGGATGTTGGGATCCGCCGAGATTGGCCTTGTCTGGGGCGCGTGAATGCGCTGGCAGGCTAGCGTTGTGGTGTCGTCGGGCGAGTTCTTTCCACCAGCACAAGGACAAGGAAAGAATTTCGCATTCATGAATTTCTGGGGTCAAATAAATGTCGACCGAAGTCGAAAAGTAGGTAACCAACGAAGGGTCGGAAATTGCTGACGCAAAGGACAAACTGGGCCTGGGAAAGACAGACGGACTTAAGGGGGACTTTGTCGTTACCGACGATCCTTATTCCCCACGAATAAGAGTGGGGCATCCAGATGGACGTGGTGCCCCTGCGCACCCTTCCAACTGGATCAAGATCCGATTGTAGACGTGGCCATATATTTCCCATTTGAGTGGAAAACTCATACAAACTTAATTTGCATGAATTTCCCCATCAAATTAGAAATATAGATGTGGCCAATTTAGGTTATAGAATTATGTGATGGAATCACATAATACCACAGAAGGGCACATGAGCAGAAGGCCATTTTACCCGGGCAAGACCCCCTGTTAAACAGCAAAAAAATGGAGGAGCATGCCTGATGTCTAGCCCATATTAGCGGAGGAGCCTGTCATCGATGCAAGTCCTATACCCGGTCAGGTTGAACAAAATGGAAAGACCGTCGGTTACGGTTTAGCAATTCATTTTATTCATTTAAATTTTTTTATTAGCAGTTCATGATCCGGAATTAAATGAAAAATCTATAAATGGCAAAAATGAACAAATACAGCAAATTCCAATGCATTATAAGAATGTAATAGCATCAATAATAAAATAGATTTAAAAACTCTAAAGAAATAAACTTGTTATTAACATGCATGTCTTCTTATCATGGTTATATTTAAAAAAAATAGCAGAATATAAATGGAAGAGGGAAAAAACTAGATTCTATTCACGTGTGTACAAGTATTAAAATTGTATTTACTATGTCAGTAACTCATGTTATAAAAAGATATACTTGTACAACATATGAATAATGTCAGAATTATTTTATCAAATGCTCATTGGAGAGAGAAATCAACATTAATAAATGATGAACCTTAGTTTTTTGTCTTTTTAAATTAAATTATATAAAAAAATAGGTACTTAATCATTTTTAAGCTATGAAAAAACCCTTGAAGTTCTCTTTTTTCATGAAATTGTTCCTTATGCGGAGAGAAATTCATGCATGAGTTTGAATTGTCGGAACAGTAAACAAACTATAACCAATTTTAGTTTTAATTTAATGTTTGGAGGCATGAGAGGAAAATTGTCACACTCAATTTTGTAACTTGGTCTGGCTCTAGTTCTGGGGTTTCTCCCTGCCTCTGTGGTTCATGAAAAAAATTTTGGGAAAGGAAATTAATTTAAAGGGTAATATTTATTATAATGAGTAATGTCTTTTTTCATATTACTAATTAAATAATGTCAAGATGTTTCATTCCGTTACAATAATTTTACTGAGCTTTCTTATTTGTTTCACTGTTTTCCAACAAATAAAGTTTAATTTTAGTTCAAATAACTTGTTGTCACAAATTCTTGTTACCAGGCAAAGTTCATTGTCTTGTTGATAGATTTTTTAAACCGAATTTCGATCCAGCTGGCTGGTTCAATAGTCTTGCCACTTTTGCAGATACTATCTCGACCATGCACTTTTCAACGCCAATACACATAGTCTAAATAGTTAGTTGTCATCGCTTGAATAATTTTCACCCTCTCCAATGAATACTTGAGTTCCCACAGTAAAGATGAAAGACTCTGAGCTCCTAGTATACAAGGCCGTTCCCTTTCATTAGAGGTTCACCACTACTGTTGTTTGTGTTGAGATCACCATTATCAAAGGTTATTAAATACACAAGCTTGTGAAAACAAACCAGGTGTTGAAACTATTTTTATTGTTTGGCAGTAAGATTTAAAATCGATTCAAGCCAGTGTCTATTAGTTATTTATGATTGCTTTCTTCTCCTTGAAAATTTGATGTTTAAGATTCCCATTATTGATTACTTTCAACACAATGAACTACTAGCACATTTCTCGTACGATATTCTATTTTGATATTCCAAATCTCCAACAGCAATTATGGGGAATTTACTTGATTTGAATAGTGGGTTTAAGGTAGATGAAAGTCAACAATCTGATTTTCTTTCGGCACTAACTGGTGGGTAATTAAATCTATCTTCAAACACTAACTGAATATTCTGTTTGCAACTACATTTACACTTGCGATTATTTTCGCACAAAGTTAAAATGAATATCACCTAATCACCATCCATGTATTATCTTTAAACTCAAGGAATGAATTTTAATAGTCAAATATCCTAGCTTAATGGAAATTTTAACTGTTTTTCGAGCTAGATTCAATAAAATCCGAATTTATGTTTCTGATCCTGTTTTATGAGTACAAAAAAAAAATATATTAGTACCGTTTGAAGATTTTTTTAGGGACAAAAAATATAAGCTATCTTGCAAGTGATTTTTAAGAAAGACGTTAAGATAATTAATTAGGCAATAGTACCTCTTGCAGTGGAAAAACCATTGAGAACCCTGTCACTTCGCATTTTTCACCCATGTAGTCTTTTTTGCATTTGCATGATGGATGCAAATAATTCGCTGCAGTGCAATCAAAACAACGTCCACCATGCCGATAATACAACTCGTCAACTCCTTTGAGCGTTTCCGATGCAAAACACTCTTATTCACGTCGAATCTTTCTCAGGCACTGATCGCCGCTTCAAAGAACTATTCTTTCGCTTCGAATCTGCTCGAACAACAATCGTCTACTCAATCCCGACATTGCTTAACATCCTCGACCACTAATTAAATAACCGATATGTTGGACTCAGTGACATGATAGGTTACGAGTGGCATCTGGAGATTGATTACACTTCACAAGCACAACCATTCCACTCAAAACAATCTGTCTGAGCATCACAAATGAACCATTTAGCTTTTATACTTTATGTTTATCGTATGATGTCTGGCAGCCGCTGGCTCTTAGCCTACATGGAATCATCAAATTTTGCAATTCTCCTTTACACAGATATGCTTGAAAGTTAGATTGTGTTGCAGTTGCAAATGATTTTAATATCCAATTAATCGGTTTATATGACCAATCATCACAAATGTTTATAAACGCAAATGTTTTAATTACGTTGAAATACTAATCACGTGAATCGAAAGTTGACGTCAATAAAGTTGCTTATCAGAACGGACCTCAGAAACGCTCACGACCTAATGTTTATAAGCAACATGGTGCTATTAAACTGTTAACTTCGTATGTACTTTATTTACACCCATAATTTTCACTGGGAGATGATTTAGAATTCCTCTTAAATTAGTAATTAATAAATCAATCTAATTAATGATTCCACAGAGTTCTGTTTGCTTATAATTTGATTTCCACTCTTCTTGTCCAGAGGTATCTATTCCCAGTAAGAAGATATACAGCAGCAAATTACGTCGTTCTTCGGGAAATTGCTGTTCAACTCGTAAAGTGATATTCATACCGGAGATTTTTTCTCGATGCACGCACGATTCGCTCGAAATGCAAATAAATTGAGAGAAAAGTCAATCTATGAGCCTGAACTAGGAAGGAGCTGTTGCTGAAAAATCTAGGTCAGATACATGTTGCGAATATAATTCCCTCAATTACTAAGTTTCGTTTCCATCGTGCCAGAATATAGCCATGAGCAATACTGTTCACGCCCACTCTTAGCTCTCGGTTGAAAGCCATCCATACATAAGTTTGTGTACATCCGCACGATACGCTGAGTGCAATTTTTTATCGTAGGCTAAGTAGAGACAGCAGCAAGTTGTTGGGTGGGGCAATTCAAGTTCTCCTTCTCGCAGCTGTTTAACGATCAATTTATTTTTCACGATCACACTGCACAATTTCGAGAACACAAATATTTTCAAACAGCCAAAAACGCGACGGATTTGCCCATCCGCTACTAAAAACTGAGAACGCCTTATATAACTAAATCACGCCCTCATAATTGGGAGATGGACGACGACTATTGAAAATTGAATTTCGTGTTGACTTCTGGGCCCCGATTGCGATTTGCAACGACTTGAGTTGGTTGGATTGTAGGGCAACCGCGGAATTTTGCGCGATTCCTCACTCCTTTATCCGGCCTCAATTTTTTGATTAAAACACGTTCCACGGGCTGTATGGTGGGTAGTCGTGGATTTGCGCATTGAAAGATGATCTTAACTCAATCCCAAACAACACAATCGTGGGATGCCCTGCGCTGGCTTTTCACGTTTTCCTAGCAAGGGAAATGCAAACGGACGGTCCGGTGCCAAGCTGAGGCGGTTCTCGTTGGGTTGGAGACAACCTTGAGCTCGAATAACGCAAAACCGGGGTTTTCGATCTTGCACTGCGAGATCCTTCCAACGAAAATTCTGTCACGAATCCGTCACTTTCGGGGTGATATTTATTTTTCAAGCGCCCGCACTCTGCTGAAGTCGTACCGTAATTAATCGAATTTGGACACCAAACTAGTTTCCACATACATTAACGAAAGACCCGACAAGACAAGAACTATAAGATCCTTGATCCAGATCCCCCGTCGACTGCTCGATCCGTCCAAAACTTCTCTCAGCAGCTCACTCAGCCGAGCTCGATTGCATTCCGTAATGTAATACACCGTTGGAATGTATTAAATCAGTGCTCCCACATTCTAAATTTTAATTGGCAGATTTGAATTTTTTTCAAGAAAATCGACTGAAGTAAAGAAAACATGAAAAAGATTTTAAATAGTAATAAAAGTTAAATCTCATGAAGAATATAATTAAAGGAAAACGTTTGAATTTAATATAAAGGAAAACTGATATAAAATTAAATTTAATAATAATAATAATAATAATAAGAAAGAAAACTATTTTACAAATTACGATTATGAATGGAAATAATTAAATATTTTTCTAAATCTGCCATTAAAATTTTGAATAGGAGATAAGAAGGTTTTCGAGCAGTTTGCTTGTGTAACTGCTCGATAACTACATTCTTTCTAGTAGTGTTTCTGAATGTTTCTACCATTTCATTCCTGCTAAAAAATTCTTTAATTCTAAATATCACAATATTTTCCAGTCAACTTCTTCAATTAGAAATTTATGGCAACAAAAATTATTCCATTAAAATTATAGTAGAGTCAATCCTGCTTACATTTCGCTTAGATCACAAATTAACTATCTGGACTATACGAGACAAAATCCTCCTAGAACTGAATTCGACTTACAAAGCACGGCTTTCTTTTCTGAAGCTATTTTCGGATATTTTTAAAGAGGTTAACTAATTGACTGGTCGAATTTCGAGCAATTGGAATATTTAATCCTACCCTATTAGTCATAATGGCCAACTTTATGATTCAACCGATGAAAAATTAAATGTCTGTTTTACTTCCTATAGTGACTTTTATAAAATCAATGCTTCAGTCTTGAAATTCTTGTTAAAAATAAAATCAATTCTTTTCAATCAGGTTTTGCTGGGTCATATTTAATGGTTCTCTCGACTACAAATCATTCATCACATCCCACTTGCTCAGCCAATTGTAAATTTTTTACTAGTATCGATGAAGTGAGTGGCATTCTATCTGGTTTGAATAAAAAAAGCGTTTGGTTCCGATGGAATTCCAAATTTTGTTATCAGGAAGTGTTTTAAATCTCTTTGTTGGCCTCTTGTTGTAATTGCCAGTAAAAAAAAAGGTTTGGGTGGTGATATCAATAAATTTAGGCCTATGTCCCGACTTTCAAATTTAGGAAAAATCCTTGAAAAAATTATTCTTCATTCATTTAATATTTTCTCTAAACCACGTATCCCAAAACATCGATTTAGATTTAAAGAGAAACTCTCCACCGAATATGTTCAGAACATAATTTACTCTGGTCTTGGAAACAAGAAAGCTACCGTTGCGTGTACTATCGGCCTTGCCAAGGCATTTAAATCGGTTTGGATGAATGGTCTAGTTTTCAAACTTTTACATAATAAGTGCCCTATCCCAATAGTTCGCATTATTATTAGATTTCTTACGAGTTATGTGCGTTAAAATTGGAAGCTCTTATGCATTTCTAATTCATGTTCGATCCGGAGTTTCACAGGGATCTATTCTAGGCCCGTCATTACCCAACCACTATTTATTCGATACTCCTTTCAACTATTTTAATGTTTCTGATAACAATCTTAAAGTGTTCCTGTATGCGAATGACATTATCATCCTAGCAAGAAATAAAAGTTCGCTAGCTGCTTTAGACAAAATTAATATATTCTTTGAAATTTTAAGGAAGTATTTGGATGGTTGGGCTTTGAATATTAACCAAGAAAAATGCGAAACTATATGTTTTTGTAATGCGTATGGGAAAGGTTATAGAAACGCATCTGCTGGAAACAAGTTACTCACTTTTTTCAATTAATGATCACCGTGTACCTCTTAAAACTTCAATTAAATATTTAGGTATTCATTTTCACTATCATTTAAAATACAGTGAACATGCTTGTGCAATGTTAAAAAAGCCGCTGGAGCCTCTGCAGCATTGGCCTCTCTCCTCTCAAGTAAATTTGTTAATTGTATACGAAAACTTTGATGTATAAAACTTTAATTCGACGAATAATTACCTGTTATTTCCCAGCTTGGCTCTCTGTCTTATCTACAGTTGCAGAAGAATTGCAAATTTTCTACTTAAAATTCTTAAGAATTGCCTCTTTAAGTGTAGACGACCAAATAAAAAATATTAAAGTAACAATTCTCTTTACGACGAGACCAGAATTAAACCCATCTTATTTCATATTGTTACATGTACAACTAATTCTGCGAGCTACTGTCGTAATTGTTTTCATAACATCATGATCAACAAAAAAATGTACTCGAAAACCCGCCAAGCATGATCAACATTTGAAAGTGACGTCACTGCCCCATTCATTAAGCTGTTCGAATATTCCAGGTCATTCGCCAATGTACGAGAAATGAATTGAATGACTAGAGACCCTATATAAAGCCGTACTGAATGAATGGGGGGATTCATTACAACCGCGATAATAAAAACTGCGATAGAGTGGAGCGCGAGGTAAAGGCGATATTAATTGAGTGATTGTGAAGTGATTTTAGTGGACAGTTGAATTAAAAATTTATAGACTAAGTGAAAAATAAAATTGGTGAAATTCTTAAATTAATTATTGTGCATTTGTAGTAAATAAACTCTTACACCTTAATTTAAAAAACAGTGCGTTTTCACTTTCCCGGAACATTAAAATTATTGGCCGCGAACAATAACACGCGACAGTGGTGTCAAGAAGTGAGAAAAAAAACTTCGAAAGTGAAAACATTGAGCGACTGGCACTTTTAGCTTACCCAGCGTACGACCCAGAACATCGAGACGACGCAGCAAAAGAAGCATTCATCATTGCGTTAAAGGACCAGAAACTGCAACAAGCCATGCGTTTAGCTAAAAGCAAACAGTTAAGGACGCATTGGCTTAAAGTCTGAACTTTGAGGCAGCGAAAAATGTGAGCTGTAGCACTGCCCGGGCTCGTGAGGTAGTGACAGGCGAGTGCAGGTGTGAGCGCGTGGAAATTGAGCGAGATCCGCATGTAAATGGTGCACCTAGATGCTGGAGTTGCGTTGAGAAAGGGCACTTGCAAGGAGTGAAGAAAACCGAGCTATTGTCCAAGGTGAAGGTGATCCAGACCGAGTCAGGAGCCCAGAATGGAAACCCTTCAAACTGATGGAGCCAACTTCGTGGGGCAGAGGTTGGCTAGGAGGATCGACGTCCCCAACACCACCATCACCATGTCAAGACTACATCGTGGAAAAGCGGACTTATGCCTTCCGGGTTAAGTTGACGGAGAACATTGCACCATAAAAATCGACACTGGTGCAACCTGATCGATCATCCAACCAGACCATGTGAGGCAACAACTACTTCGAATTCATCGCCAACTGCCAGGCTGTTTCCACCATCACCTCGTTGGAAGCCACTCACGACAATCATTGGAAAAGGACGCAAGACGCAGACAAAGCCCGGAAATCCACGTCTGCAATATCGAAGCAGGTCAAATTGCCAGTGCAGCTATTCAAGCGAGCCTCTGATCTGGTCACCAAGTACAGTGACATCTTCTCAACAAGCCCGGACGACCAAGGCCGAACGAGTATGGTAACTCACGTAATAGATACACTGGGAGCCAAGCCAATTCGACAAGCACCGAGACGTCTTCCTATAGCCAAACAAGGAGAAGTGAGTGCACTGATCTCGGACATGAAAAAAACAAGGTGTTATCGAACCTTCTGTTAGTCCATGGGCCGCTCCAGTAGTTCTAGTAAAGAAAAAGGATGGTAGCACTCGTTTTTGTGTCGACTATAGGCAGCTTAACGATGTCACAAAGAAAGATATTTACCCGCTCCCACGCATCGATGGCATCATGGACACTTTAGTCGATGCAAAATGGTTTTCTATATTCGATCTTAAGAGTGACTGCTGGCAGGTAGAAATCGACAAGAAGGACCGAGAGAAAACCGCATTTTCAGTTGGGACCGGATTGTGGCAATTTGTGGTGATGCCATTTGGGCTTTACAATTGCTCCAGCCACTTTCGAACGCCTGATGGAATACATGCTACGAGGCCTGACCTGGAAGACCTGCTTGGTGTACCTAGATGACATCATTATTATTGGTAGAACGTTCGAAGAGCATGTGCGGAACTTAGAAGATGTTTTCTCCCGATTGCAATTGGTGAATTTGAAACTTAGCCCCGACAAGTGTACCCTTTTTGCAGCTGAAGTAAAATATCTGGGATACGTTGTATCAGCAGAAGGGGTCAAAACAGACCCTGAGAAAATTGTAGCCGTGAAAAGCTGGCCAACACCAAACAACAAGCACCAACTACGAAGTTTTCTGGGTCTGGCAACCTACTATCGAAGATTCGTCAAAGACTTTGCAAAAATAGCTAACCGAGAAAAATCGTCCATATGTCTGGAATGAACAAGGCCAGGTAGCCTTTGAGACCCTGAAAGAGAAGCTGTGTGAATCACCCGTGCTGGCATATTCGAAGCCCGGAATAATGTTTTCAGTTGACACCGATGCGAGCAATGGCGGTATTGGAGCTGTATTCTCCCAGCAGATCGATGGTGAAGAAAGAATCCTCTCGTATTACAGTCGAGTTCTCTCAAAAAGTGAGAGGAACTACTGCGTGACCAGGAAGGAGCTATTGGCTATAATAGAGACTACCAAGCAGTTCCACAAGTATCTATATGGCCAGAAATTTGTTCTCCGAACGGACCATGCACCGCTGAGATGGCTGCTTAGCTTCAAAAACCCCGAGGGACAAGTTTCGAGATGGATCGAAAGATTGCAGTCATACGACTATGAAATTGTTCATCGAAAGGGCGGAGTTCATGGAAATGCTGACGCCCTATCTCGTCGTCAATGTCCAGCTAACTGCAAGCATTGCCGACGGATTGAGGAAAAAGAACTGCCCGTTGATCTGCGATTGATAACGGCCGAATTCGATGAAGGTTGGTCATCGGAGGAGATTCGAAATGCCCAGTTAGCCGGTGAAGGTGAAGGAGGGACGTTTCGATGCACGGCCAGGGCACCACCCTGAAAAGTTATTGGGCACAATGGAACTCCCTTCAGGTGGAGGGTGGCGAACTCAAGCGGAAATGCGAAACGGCGGATGGCAGCTCCTATAAGATGCAACTATACTTCCCAAAAGCCGAGTCCACGGTGTGGTTAAGGAGATGCACGAAGGATCCTCGGGAGGCCACCTTGGTGTTAACAAGACCTTAGCGAAATTGCGGGAAAGATTCTTCTGGCTCCACGCTCGAGAAGACGTAGAGGACTGGTGCCGTCGATGCACGGTTTGCGCTTCCGTCAAAGGTTCAAAGCGACGACTGAGAGGACAAATGCAAACCTATAACGTGGGCGTGCCATTTGAAAGGATTGCTGTTGACATCGCAGGACCCTTTCCTGAATCCGAATGGGAAAATCGATACACGCTTGTTGTGGCCGATTATTTCAGCAAGTGGCCCGAGGTCTACCCCATTCCCAACCAGGAAGCAACTACTGTAGCCGAACAGCTAGGATTAAATTGGGTCAGTAGGTGCGGCGTTCCTTGCGAACTACATTCGGATCAAGGCTGAAACTTTGAGTCACTGGTTTTGGCAAAATGTGCGAGCTGCTTGGAATACGGAAAACGAGGACAACACCACTGCATCCCCAATCCGATGGAATGGTCGAACGTTTCAACGGCACACTCAATAAACACCTGGCCAAGATAGTTGACGAGAACCAAAGGGACTGGGACCAACACACCCCACTATTGTTGATGGCGTATAGAGCTTCCGAACATGCATCGACGGGCCAAGCCTCAGCCGAAGTCATTTTTGGAAAGACTATACGTCTGCCAGCTGATATAAAGTTCGGAACACCCTCTGAGAAACCCCAAACGGTCTCAGAGTGCCCAAGTGAGCTAAGGCAATGGTTGAACAAGATACATCGGACAGTGCGAAAACACATCGAATCGGCTACTGACCGCATGAAGACCAGGTATGATCTAAAGGCAAACTCTACTGGCTTCCACCAAGATGACTTAGTGTGGCTATATAACCCACAACGGCGAAAGGGTAGGTCTCCAAAGTTGCAACATAATTGGGAGGGACCATACCGAATTACAAAGCGAATCAACGACGTCGTATATCGCATACAGGAACACCGTAAGCCGAGTGCCAAAATGAAAATCGAGCACCTGGACCGTCTTGCCCCATATTACATCCAGGGAGATTTGACTACAACTGGCGACACATCTTTTCAGGGCGAAAAGAACTGAGGTGGGGGCAGTGTTACATGTACAAATAATTTTGCGAGCTACTGTCGCAACTATCAATGACATCATGATCAACAAACGAATGTACTCGAATGCACAAGAATCGACCAAGCATGATCAACATCTGAAAGTGGCGTGACTGCTACCATTCAGAATTTCTCGAATATTCCAGGTAGTTCGCCAATGTACGAGAAATGGATTGAATGACTAGAGACCCTATATAAAGCCGAGCTGAATGAATGGGGGATATAGTAAAACCGCGATAGTAAAACTGCGATAGAGTGGAGCGTGAAGTAAAGGCGATATTGAGTAATAGTGAAGTGATTTTCGTTGATAGTTTAGACGGTTGAAATATAAAGTTAATGGATAGTAACAATTAGATTTAAATGCGATTTGTGAAATAGTGAAATTCATGATTGTGCATTCTTTGTAAATAAACTCTTTTAACTTAATTTAAAATGCAGTGCGTTTTCACTTTCCCGGAACATTAAAATTATTGGCCGCGAACCATAATATGTGACAATATATATATATATATATATATATATATATATATATATATATATATATATATATATATATATATATATATATATATATATATATATATATATATATATATTTGTCATTAAAACAAATAACAGAGCCTTTTAAAATTATTATTCTAACAGGTAACTGTTTTTAGTTTCTGTACTCTATATATGGTCACCATAGTGAAATGTTAAATTATCATTTGCATCATTTTTTTATGTCAATTAGAATTCTCTAAATTAAGCAGGGAATTCCCAGAAAAAGTTACCTCCTTCAATTAAAACCTGTCTGGAACATGGATTATAATATAGCATTCGCAGAAGCCATTAGCTAGTACTTACTTGATTTTGCCAGTTGGCAGGTGGGCATCATGATAATCAGTTTGGTTTTTACTTAAATTCCCATTATATCAGATATCTAGTTGGTACATTGCCATTCCATTTACAAGTGAGTCCTACCGGTCCCACCCTTGTTATCGCAACGCCCTATGAAAGGAGTGCACCTGCAAATTTTCCCATAAGACTCTAATTAGCATTGAGTAACATATCAGCTGTTCAGCATCAATTTCACAGCACGCATGGAACTTTGTTTTTGTCGGCTGTTTTGTTTTTTATTACGTCTCATGTCTTCTTCCAATACTGCACGCACACTTTTGACGTTTCTCGTAGTGACATTTGCGTACCTGTGGCTAAATTCAGGAAAGCTGGAAATTCTTGGACTGAATATAACGAAAAATTTGACAAGAAAGTTTTCAAGGATGGCGTGGCGATCGATGGGAACAGATAATACCGATCTTGTCAATCAGTTAAAAAGTAACTTCATTTGAACATATGTTTTAATGAGAGTTTGATTATATTTGTTTTAGGTAACGGCGTAATAACTTCTGAGGAGGTAGCACAAGCAATGTTGCAGACCGATCGCAAGTTTTACTCTGTCCGTTCGCCTTACATGGACGCGCCTCAAAGTATAGGCTACGGAGTAACAATTAGTGCACCACATATGGTACATTTTTCATTAATTTCTTTTTCGGATCCATGATGAACTCATTCTTCTCCTTTGTTCTATTTTTAAGCATGCTTATGCGCTCGAGCTACTAAAGGAAAAACTAAAACCAGGAGCAAGAGTTCTAGACGTGGGATCAGGATCAGGCTATTTGACTGCTTGCTTTGCACGGTTCCTCAGGGCAGCTGGGGGAGGACAGGTTATAGGCATTGAACACATACCGGAGTTGGTAAAGAAAAGCATTGCTAATATACGTATGGATGACCCTAGTCTCATTGAGTCAGGAGACCTCGTTATAGTAGGTAAGAGGTCCCAAACAGTAAATTATTAATTAGATCCATTTTTTAATCTTATATGGATCCATTAAAAATGCTTTTTTTTCATAGAGGGCGACGGGCGCAAAGGTTATCCTGAAGGTGCTCCTTATGACGCAATTCATGTTGGCGCAGCTGCTCCTACAGCTCCAGTTGAATTGATCAATCAGTTGGCAACTGGTGGGCGGCTAATCGTTCCAGTTGGTCCAGAAGGTGGAGCGCAAAACTTGGAACAGGTAAAATACCAGATTCTTTGGTTAAGAATCCTTTATAAACATTTTTTGAATTTCAGTTCGACAAGGACGAGAAGGGCGAAGTAAAAAATAAACATTTAATGGGAGTTATGTATGTTCCATTAACAGACTTAAACAGATCTTGACTCTGGTTAGCAGCTAAAATATTATTTGTTGTTTGCTTAACTACGATTCTTGTCTTGCGTTTTACTAAGCTCATTTAAAATCTTTAAATGCTAAAGCTTAAGCAAGTTTTTAAGGAACTATTTATTGTTAGCTTTCGTATCTGGCTTAAATATTTTTGCTACTACTAGCTTTGAAGCAATAGTTTTCTCAATAGATTTCGTACTGTGTCTCATGTAGCTTTTGAAGCCTAAGAATTGGTTATGTATGCTCTTGCATCAAAAACAGAATCACCTTTGATGCATTGGTAAGAATTTTTGAATTTACTTACAATTAGTGATTATAATGCAATGGCCCATTTATTACATACTGAAGATGTGTTGAGCTTATTGCAAAATTTTATGTTTTGATCCAAGTAATTTTGTATCGTAATATTGCCAGAAAAACTCAATTGGTAATATATTTTCATAAATATATCATACTCCATAGATTTATAAATAGATATAAATAAAGTAATCAATGATGATACGTATTATATTTGATGTAGAAATTGTGTTTAATTTCAAGACTGATCGGAATATTAAATCTGAGGTTTACGTTATCGTTGGATCTTGAGCTGAAAACTTCATATTCGTTTTGTTAGTTGAATGAGTCTGATTGTGAGTGGTGAAGGGGCCTCACAGCTTCTTTTAATTGTCTACCTAATACTCAAACCAACGCGATTAAAGTTTGCTTTGATTACACTATGAAATAAATTAGTAATTGCTTTTTTATAAGAATTAACGTATCCGTGCATGTTGTCTTCTGAAGAACTTCAATTCCGTCAGTCCGTCCGTCCGTCCGTCCGTCTGTATGTCACAAAAGTTATTCTCCGAAACTATAGAAGCAACAGCCATGAAAATTTGTGGAAATGTCGGAAGTTATGACTTCTAGAATGTTTTGGGGTGAAAACAAATTTCAAAGTGTTTTAAGAGGATCCTCCCATATAGAGGAGTGGCCCTTACAAAAAAATTTTTCATCGAAGGTAGTCAAGTGGGATGTCATTTGAAAGTTCTCAATGCGAGGAGGGCAGGAGAAGGGGAAATGAATGAAATTACACTTAAGACATTTAAAATTTAGCTTAGCGAATGAGCTAAGCAATATTGCAACAAAATATTGGCCGGTTAAGCTATATCTTTCAAAGAAAAATATATTTGTTGTGTATGTCATTAAAGTTTTTCTTGAACTAAATCCTTCTATGTTTCTGCATATCGTAGTAGAAGTACAAAACCCCACTGAGATGAGCGTAATTCTGTCTACCCAACTTGTTTTAAATTGGAAAAGGCTTATCATATCGTTGAAATAATTTATTCGAACAATTTATATCAAACATCATAATTTTACATCGTTTACTGAATAAAACAAAGCGAAGAAATTCAAGAAAACTCGCAGGAGCCCGACGGCTTCCCATCGTTGGGGCAACCCGAAGTTTTAGGAGGGCTCTGCAGATGGTGGAGAAAAAAAAGAAAATGATCAACCATGGCGAGTTAGAAAAAATCAAGAAGGAAAATGAGAAGCTCAAGTTGCGTATATTGTCTCTCGAAGAAATGATCAAGAAAGGGATGCAGAATCAAAAATTAAAACGTCTAAAACAAGACAAGCAATAAACAAAAGTAATAAAACTGAAGAAAATAAAAGGAAAAGTGTGGAGCAAACGAATGCAGAAAATATCTTAAGTGCTGGTGGCGCCAATCAGAGTCGAAACTATTTTGCAGTGCTGGAAGGACTGACAGACGATATGGTAATAACGACAAAGATTTTGATAATAAAGTGAATTTTATTGAATATTTGAAAAATAAAAATAAGGAGAAGAAAACATCATTCCTAGAGAAAAGCAAGCAACGAAACAGAAAAAGTTCTGCCCATAAATGCATTGGGGCAACGCGGTAGCGATATGTTTCGGCTATTGGTAGCAGAAAAAACTATAGCCCAGTCATATTAGGTAAAAAAAGGGGTCAACCTCGGAATGAAAGATAATAAGCTGCAAATTGGTATGAACCTTTGTTTTGTCATTCTAAATGTTGTCTCAAAAGTCACAATCGTTATCGTGTCCGCGTCTCAAGATATTCAAGGTCAAAGGTCACAAAAATCGGTTTTTCGCGAATATCTGGCTTCCTATCGGTTAAATGAGATTTGCATTTATTATAAAAGTTGTAGGCTATAAAATTCCCTACAACTTTTGTTTAAACTTTTTTTTCATACGACCAACCGTTTTGAAGGTAGAGCGCGAAGAGTGCACATCGTACAGTCATATACGGCCTAATGCAAGGTCAAGCGTGAGTTATGGTTATCAGTACGTTATAAAGTCAATTATTTACTTGGAAATTATAATTATTAAACAATGCCTATTATTTATGTACTAACTATTAATTATTTATATTTAATTAAAGTAAGTAACTTGATTATTTATATATAATTATTCATATTTAACTATTTAAGTATAAAATATTATTAATTCTGGATTATATATTTTAGTTTTATTTTAAGTTAACACGACATTATATATCTTTTCTTTAAAACGCGTAAATTTCTCAATACTTATATACCTGGAAATAATGGAGTGCGCATCTTGTTGGCATTATATAATGCTCCAAAATCTGAGGACAACATTGATCATTTCCGCTACACGCAATTCATCAAATTTACAAAACCAAATAAACCTGTACAACTGTCAACACTTCCACCAACAAGTGTAGCAGCTCATCAACACATAAAACGTGTCTACTACCAGATTCAAACGTGGTTAGGGAAGGACTTAGAACCTAAAGAATGGGGCTGGATGCTTGAAAATGAAATCCTGGAGCCCATACGAACGTTATTACCTCCAGCACCAGCCGAACTACTAAACGTAATATTTTGCAATTGCAAAAATGGTTGTGGTTCCCGCTGTGGATGCAGAAAATCAGGGCTACAATGTTCTTTAGCTTGCGGCCAGTGCAACGGACAAGCTTGCCTCAACGCTTCACTGTATCCAAGTAATCCCGATGAAGAAAATACATATGATCCCGATATTCTGGAAGGTTTGGAGATGAACATGACAGATAATGAGGATGATGACAATGAATCGAACATTTTTGAGCGACAAGAAGAAGAAGACGACGAACAAGAAGAAGATAATTAGCTTCCATTTCCAATTTCATTACAATTAAAATCAACAAAGATACTTTTGATATTTGAACTCACATTTTGATAAATGTATATTATGCCGTATTTAATAATAAATAAAAATATGTGTAAAATATATACTCTTACTATCATTTTAACTTAAAATAAAACTAAAATATATAATCCAGAATTAATAATATTTTATACTTAAATAGTTAAATATGAATAATTATATATAAATAATCAAGTTACTTACTTTAATTAAATATAAATAATTAATAGTTAGTACATAAATAATAGGCATTGTTTAATAATTATAATTTCCAAGTAAATAATTGACTTTATAACGTACTGATAACCATAACTCACGCTTGACCTTGCATTAGGCCGTATATGACTGTACGATGTGCACTCTTCGCGCTCTACCTTCAAAACGGTTGGTCGTATGAAAAAAAAGTTTAAACAAAAGTTGTAGGGAATTTTATAGCCTACAACTTTTATAATAAATGCAAATCTCATTTAACCGATAGGAAGCCAGATATTCGCGAAAAACCGATTTTTGTGACCTTTGACCTTGAATATCTTGAGACGCGGACACGATAACGATTGTGACTTTTGAGACAACATTTAGAATGACAAAACAAAGGTTCATACCAATTTGCAGCTTATTATCTTTCATTCCGAGGTGAAAGCCCTAATATGACTGGGCTACTAAGGAATTTCGAAATTAAGAGAAGAAACTCAGGCAAAATAACGAAATGATGTTTGACTTCGTCAGCCAAAGAAGAAGAAGAAGAAAATCGAATATTTTATTAATTATTTCAAATTTCTAAGAAAGTAGTCCAAGTGCCTGTCAATAGATAAGGTACGTGAATTTCAAAGTGGTGAGGTAGGACCGTCTCTGGAAAAGAGAAGTCAACCAGTATAGTAGGTGTCAACGATTCGGCCATTCGGTTGCCAACTACTAAATGCTCTACCGATGCGTTAAACGCAAATTAATTCATGCTCCCAGTGAGAGTGAATTGACTCAGACGGAGCGTAAAGAAAAATTGTGCTGCGTCATCTGCGGTCTATTCGGTCACTCTGCATCTTATCGAAGATGCCCCCGATAGCAAGATGCAATAGTTGATTTTATTTCAAACAAACGCAAGTATTCCGTAGTCAGGTACCTTCTAGCTCCGTCAAGCCTGAGGTATCACTTGCACTTGCCGCTAGAGGACGAGCAGACAATAACGTAAATAATTTGAATAATGTAGGTAGCAATAATGAGCTGCTTCTCAAAATTGATCAACAATTTAAACCACTATTAGAAAGGGTTAATAAGCAGCGCGAAAAGGTTAATTTCTTATTTCAACGTTTAGGTGAACATGGTTCAAAATAATTTATCATCCAGTAAAATTTCCATGGATGGACTTCGTCTCATCTCGATCAACATCAGATCTATTGCAGCTATAGCTCGACGTGACGATCTCCTGGAATTGATTGTCAAGCAAAAGCCTGATATCATGCTTCTTACTGAAACCCACCCCAATTCATGGCACTCAATGACATTTAAAGATTTTGAATTCGTAAGAACCGATAGGGTAAACGTTGATGGGGGAGATGGTTAGCAGACTCTATTGTAGTTGAATTTAAAAACTTTGAATTTCTTGGTGTCCGTTATTAAAATTTCACTGCAAGGTGGAGATAACCTCAACATTATCTCGGTCTATACAATTGGACGAAACGTTTTCTAATTCAAAGAGGAGCTCGATTCTTTGTTTGAAATACTCGAATTGAACAGGCTGCATATTTATTATACAGTTGCCGGCGATATTGGGGCCAAGATGTGTATTCTTGACTACAGGTGCAATTTTTATGGGTCGGAGTTCCCAACATACCCTAGGGCAAGTTCATATTTGGACCTCTGCATTGCCGACGCAAAACTTTAATTCGCATTTAAAAACTCTCAGCGAAAACTATAGGCACTTCTTTCTAATAGCAACTTTAACGCAATTGTAATGGAAATAATTCATCAAACGTTTTTCTCATTTGTTAAGAGTCTCCCTATAATCCGAACGTTCATTCTCACACTGTTATTTATCTTTTATGTACTTCATAACCTATTTTAAATAAAATGTAAATTCTGTCGTAGTCACCAAGCCGACCACACGTATTTTCCTTATTCTCTTCTAATAAGTTATGGGCCCCTTGCGAAAAAATATAAGTTCTGAAAACGTTTCGCTTTTATGTTGAATGAAGCCCGAAAACAGTGCTAGCAGCATTTCAATTGATAGACTGCTCGGTAGAGAAAACTACCCGACATGGAAGATTGCTGCGCAAGCCTTCTTAGATTTGGATAATCTTTGGACAACGACAATTGATTATGAACTCGATGAAGAAAGAAATCCCAAAACCGCTGTCGATCCTAAGAAGGATCGACGTGCAAAAAGTAAGTTGACTTTCATGATTGATAATACGTGCTATGTCCATATACAGGGTACAAAATTACTAGCAGCTAGCAAATGCGTCCGAAAATAGTGAGTTAACACGACGAATAGCACTTTTGCGTAAGCTCATTACAACGTCACGTGCAAATTGCGATTCAATGGACATATATATGATGGAAATCATTACCATAGCTCAATCTCTAAACGGAATTGGATTTCCTATAAATGAGGAATGCGTTGGCTCCTTACTGCTTCCTGGAATTCCAGATGATTACCGCCCTATGAAAATGGCTTTGGAGAATTCAGGCGCAAGAATTAATGGTGATGTCATACAAACAAAGTTATTGCAAGATGTACGTCCCAGCAGTGAAAGTTCAGCTTTCCACACAGACACACGCCAAACGTTATGCAAAAAATCACGAAAAGGACCCAGGTGCAGAATATGTAACAATTTTGGCCATATTGTGAAAAACTGCCGCTCAAGGACTTACAGCAACACAAATAAAAGCAAAAATTTTGATGCGCTCAGTTGTGTTTTGTCTACAATAGATAATCCGAGAAACAAAGACGCATGGTACTTTGACACAGAGGCCATATCGCACATGAGTTTTAACGAAAACATGCTGGATTGTTTATCTGAAGATGTTGTTGGCACTGTGATTGCTGCAAAAAAAAGCAAAATGCAGGTAAAAAGGCGTGGAACGGCAACAATAAGACCAGCATGTAATACGTCTGCACTTAAAGTCAATGATGTGAAGTTTATTCCTGATTTATCCGTAGATCTCTTACTTGTTCGTCAAATCGTAGAACAATGTCACACCGTAGAGTTCAACAACAAATGTCTCAAAGTTATAAACTCAAAAAAAACAAGTAATTGCAATAAGCACAAACGTTGATGACTTGTTTAAATTGGACACGAAATCGTAAAAGAATGTTGCATTTGCGTGTGGTTCAAAATGCACTAAAGACCTTTGGTATCGTCGAATGGGCCACCTGAACAACGAAAGTTTAGACAAACTATACAGTGGACTGGCAACTGGAATATATTTCACCAACAAAATTGACAAAGACTGCAAAGTGTGTGCCATTGGCAAACAACAAAGGCTGCCATTCAGTAATTGCAGCAGCAGAGCTAATGAGCTGCTGGAATTAGTCCAAACTGACATATGTGGACTCATGGAACACAGTTCGCTTGGTGGAAGTCGTTATTTTATAACATTTGTTGATAACAAATAGGAGAAAATGTTTATATACTTCCTAAAAACAAAACTGGATTGGGAAGTACTGTCATGCTTTGAAGACTTCATGACGTTCACTGAAAAGCAAAGTGATCACAAACTCAAAACTTTACGTTCTGATAACGGTAAGGAGTTTATGAATTTCAAGCCACATCTCGGAAGAATATGATCCATCACCAAACCACCAATGTGCACACAACAGAGCAGAACAGCTTGGCCGAACGCAAAAATAGCTTAATCGTGGAAAAGGCGAGATGTATGCTTACCAACTCGAAAATGTTGAAAACACTTGGGGCAGAAGCATTTGCATACTCTGTATATCTTCTAAGCCGTTCGCCATTGAAAGGAACCGGCACAACACCAGTTCAAGCGTGGAGTCAAAAAATACCTGACCTTGCGCATATCAGAGTGTTTAAAACAACGGCCAAGGCACACTTCCCGAAAGCCAACCGAAAAAATTGGATCCAAAATCAAACGAATGTATTATGGTCGGATATGATGAAAACACCAAAGGCTACCGCCTTTACAACCCAGTAAAACATTCTATTTTTAAAAGTCGAGATGTATAGTTTTGTAATGAAGACTCTTACGTTTCTGCATTCGAAATATTTAAGAAGTCAACAACAAGTAACAAAGTTGAACTCATCTGCCAAGACGAAATGCAAACATCCGAGCTCAGCAACCAAAGTGAATCTGAAAACAATCACAACAATCTGGTCAAAGATGTCGTTATTAGCAACGAATAAGAAGATGCAATACATGAAGATAGTTTTCAAGATGCAGTCGCATCAATTAATTCGGATTCTTCGGCGCTCCCTCAGCAATCCAACTCTAATGCACTGCAACCGCAGGTGTTGAAGCGCAAAACTCCAGGTAAGTATACTGATTTTTTACTAGAAAAATATGATTCTACTTTTTTATCCTTTCCTGAAGATGAAGTGGAACCGTTTGAAGGTTTCTCAGCACCTGCATCGTACCAGAATTACTTCCAAGATGATCCGGCGATGCCAGAAGAAGCATTATCCAGACCTGATGCGAACCGTTGGAAGCTGACTATGGAAGAAGAGATGCAGTAACTACTCGCAAATGATTCATGGACACTTCAAGCCTTACGTAACAATTGAAAGGCGATAAAATCTGAATGGGTCTTCCGTACAAAACGTAATCTTACCGGACAAATTGATCGCTACAAGGCCAGGTGGTTCATAAAAGGATACTCGCGGCGAAAGGGGGTGGACTATGAGGGCACATACTCACCTGTTGTCCGACACAGTTCTCTGCGATGTCTTTTCGCAATTGCAGCTTTCCAGACCAGACCTTTACCAGAGTCGAGAAAACCTATCGGGGGTATGTTGTTTAAAAAATGCCTTATATGGACTAAAGCAGTCCAGTAGGGTCTGGAATCAAGAAGTGGACAAAACTAAAATCATTTGGATTAGAAAGATCTAAGCATGATCCGTGCATGTATGTCAAAGCAAAAAACGAAAATATACTTATCATAGCGGTATACGTTGATGATTTTTTGCTCTTCTCAAATAAAACTGACTGGCTTGAACATATTAAAGCGCAACTCCATCAATAATTCAAAATGAAGGAGCTTGGAATAGCGAAACAAATCTTTGGAATGTGGATAACAATATTTGATTGTTCAATTGCAATTGATCAATAGCAATATATTGAGAAAGCTCTAAAAAAGATTGGGATGGAAAAGGTCAAACGCACGATGACACCAATGAATTCTAGTGAAAAGATATCAACTAAAGATGGTGCATCTGAAATAAAAGATATTGAATTCATGAAGAACGTTCCGTAGCAAGAGGCAATTGGTTGTCTAATGTATTTGGTACAATGTATATGAGCTGCCATATGCTACGTGGTAAACCTACTTAGTCAATTCAGATCCAGCCCTGGCTCACGACATTGGAATGCTGTGAAGCATTTACTTCGCTATCTGCGTGGTAAATCTTCAATGAAACTAAAATTCAGTAAAAATGGTAACAACAACATAATTGGTTACGCCGATGCTGATTGGGTAGCTAACAGTGATGATCGTAGGTCAACCACCGGATTCATCTTCATTGCTCAAGAGGGGCGATATTTTGGAATCCAAAAAACAGCATACAGTGGCGCTTTCGTCGAGTGAAGTTGAATACATGGCGCTCTTAGCTACTTTACAAGAGGTCAGACGGACTTGTCACTCAACTTGGTCAAAAGAAGCGGCCACTTCAAATCCTGTGTGACAATCAAAGCTCAAATGCGATCGCCCCAAATGCAGGGTTCTATCCCAGAACCAAACATATTGATATACATCATCACTTCATACAAGATGTACTCAACCAAAATCAAATAAAAGTCGATTACATAACATAAGTACCACTGAGCAAGTTGCGGATGTTCTTACAAAATCCCTGGACAAGACCAAACATGCACAATTAAGAGAAGCAATGGGAGTGCAACAAGAACCATCGTCCTAAGTGTTAGAGTCACCCTATAATCCGAATGTTCATTGTCACACTATGATTTACCTATTATTTAACTTATTTGGTGCCATAGCTACCAAGCCGAACACACGTGTTTTCCTTCTTCTCTGCTGATTGATTTCGAATGTAGACTTGTGCCACTATATTAAAAATAATGCCACAATGAATTATTCAATTCAAATACAATCATTTGAAAGTTACGTAATCGTAAATTGAACCGCGCACGTATAATTTATGGGATATGGTCTGCAAACACTCAATCAAATAGTGAGTTAAATCATATAAATCAAGGTATATTTATAGCAATATAAACAAAGGGAAATGAAGGATTTAGTGAAAACTTATGCACTGATATCTTTTGGTGAAAAAAATGAAGAGTGTAAATAGTGGAATACATTTTGGTGAAAAAAATGAAGAGTGTAAATAGTGGAATACATTTTGGTGAAAAAAATGAAGAGTGTAAATAGTGGAATACATTCAATATTTTAATATACAGTCTTCCACAAAAGTCAAGGTACAGAGAATCGGTAACTGTAAATTGTATTACTGAATCAATATTTTTATTTGAAAACCAAAAGTTATGAAATGGTAATAATACGAGTTCTGTTGAATTTAAGTTTTCATAAATTCAAAGGGATTCGGCAATAATGATCATTGAAGACAATAATTTTTTGTTGGCAATGTCTCTTTTCTACTCCACAAAAGTCTTGGTACAGTTGCAGAAAATGCCCTGTTATTTGTAAAAAGGGGAATCCCCCAAGTACATATTATCAGAGTGAGTTAACAACCGTAGGCCGCTGTCTTTAATATCGCGTCCGTATTCGTGGTGTATCTTTTATTTAATAAAATTTTTAAAAAATGAGTCGAAAGGAGTTGAGTATTAAGGAGCGTGAAATAATTATTAACCTGCATTCAAATCAGAGCAAATCATATTCTGAAATAGCTGAACTAGTGTTGCGAAGTCGGTCAACCATTCAAAAAGTGATAAATCGATTTAAGAAGGAAAATAGAGTGGAAAATGTGCCCCGAACAGGTCGTCCATCTAAACTAAGTGCAAAGGACAAGAGAAAAATTTCGCGAATGGTAAAACAAGATCCATTTCTAAGCTGCAGAAAAATCTGCGATGTTCTTGGAATTCATGATAAGAAGGAGGTTAGCGCAGAAACTGTGCGTAGAGCTGTCGTAGAAGCTGGATTTTCATCTCGTACGCCTAGAAGAAAACCTCTTGTAAGTTCCATAAACAAACAAAAAAGAATAACATTTGCAAAAGCATATATTGACAAACCAATAACGTTTTGGGATAATGTTTTATTTTCGGATGAGTCTAAATTTTGTATATTTGGTGTAAATGGGCATAAGAGGGTCTGGCGAAAAGTAGGAGAAGCATTTAATCCCAAGAACACTATTAAAACAGTAAAACATGGAGGCGGTGGTGTTATGGTTTGGGGTTGCATGGCTGCTGCTGGAGTTGGAAATCTGACATTCATCGAAAATACTATGGATCAGAACTCTTATTTAGAGATTCTACGAAACAACATGAAACAAAGTGCAGCCAAATTAGGTATGCGAGAAGATTTCTTGTTTCAACAGGACAATGACCCTAAGCACACTGCGCATAAAGTTCGAATGTGGCTATTGTACAATACTCGCATGCTTGATACACCGCCTCAAAGCCCTGATTTGAACCCTATGAGCATCTTTGGAATGAGCTTGAGACAAAAATCCGAAAAAGAGTGATATCAAGCAAGGCGCAGCTTAAGGATGTTATATTGGAGGAGTGGGCCAGAATCAGCAGCGAATTTACTAAAAAATTGGTATATTCTATGCCTAAAAGACTGAAGTCAGTAATTCAGATGAAAGGATATCCGACAAAATATTAAGAAAAGTAAAATTCAAATAACTATGCAAGACTATAATTACAATTTGTATCATTTTTCTTTAGGTGTACCATGACTTTTGTGGACTTCATTCATTGACTTTCCAACACATCATATGTAATAATATATTAATACGACAGAATTTTCGTTTTGTTTTACATGAATTTAAAGTGTAATGATTATAGTTGAAGTAATACCAAAAAAAATTTTATCACTATAGGTTTTTTAAATAAAAATATCAAACAATTTTCATGATATTTATCACTGTACCTTGACTTTTGTGGAAGACTGTAAGTATATGTTCCCTTGGAAGTGTAAACAGTGGAATACAATCAATATTTTTATAGAAGTATATTTTGAAAGTCGGATTATCGGATTGGGATGATTGTAGTCTGGTGTGTGTCAACGCTCTTGTTAGCTGTTCAACCAGCAGCGAATGGATTATTGATAGTGGTGCCTCAGCACATATGTGTAATAATAAAGAATACTTTCACGAATTGAATGAGACCGATAAAGGAACAGTTATGTTAGCTGATGGTCGCGCATTACCTGTGAAAGGAAAAAGCATTGTTAGGATCAGAGCTAAACAAAGTGAAATGAGCAAAACAATACAACTGAATGACGTTTATTTTGTGCTGGACTTAAATTGCAACTTAGTTTCGGTGAATAAACTGATCAGCAAAGGATGTGAAGTTCATTTAAATGAATCATTTTGTAAAATTTCGCTGAAAGAAGCTGCAATTATCACCGTAAGTATCTAATAACATCTACAGACTCTCAGTGGATTATAAAATCGCGAATCCGGTACAGTCAAACAATCCGAATTGTGTACATTAGTGGCATAAAATATTAGGGCACCGCAACTTAAATGACGTTCGGAAACTGAATCATTTGGCCGATAACGTTGCGTTTAAAGAATTTAAGCATAATAATGTTTGTGCAGGTTGTTTAATGAATAAATTCACACGTGATGATTTTCTTAATGGGTCTCAGACTAGAATGAGTGAAATTCTTGAAATAATACATTCGGATGTCTGTGGTCCTCTGCATACTACACCAAGGGGCAATAACTACGTTCTTAGTTTGATCGATGATTTTAGAGGGTATACGTGTATATACCTAATGAAACGAAAAGACGAAGCGTCCCACATCATAAGGAATTTCATTAAGATGATGGAAACTCAACTGAATAAAACGGCTAAATGTATCCGATCAAATCGTGGCGGTGAGTACATGGATATTGAATTAAGAAACTATTTTAAACAAAAGGGTATTAAAACTCAATTAACTGTACCCAAGATACCTCATCAAAATAGTAAAACTGAGCGGAAGAACCGCATGCTCATTAAAGTGACGCGCTACATGCATTATAGTTCGAAATTACCTAATCGTTTCTGGGGTGAAGCAATAACAACAGCGAATCACATATTAAATCGTGTTCCTATGAAAAATGCTGGTATAACTGCGTACGAAATATTTAAAAATAAAAAGCCAGATCTAAGTTATTTTCGTGACTTTGGTTAAAAGGCGTACTAGTATGCGAATATCCTAAAGGATCAAGGTGGTAAATTAGAATCGACCGCCGACAAATTAATTTTCGTAGGCTACGAATAGGTCGCCAAAGGTTACAGACTATAAGATGTAAATACTAACAAAATTAAAATCTCTAGGGATTCAATCCCCAAACGCAGATCCATCACCTGATTATAACGATGTGGAAATTGAATTTGGAAGGGGAATGGAACCAGCAAATAAAGATACTGAGAATAGAATTGACAGGCAACTTGATGGTATCGAAGATCATCGAGAGGTACAGTCAACCCGTAGTAGTAAAGGCATCCCACCTCAATAGTAACATTGCCTCATGGTAGTATCCCAATCTGTAGCAAATGGATATATAAAATGAAAACTGACCAACACGGTAATGAAGTTAAACATAAAGCGCGTTTAGTGGCACAGGGATTTTTGCAAAAGTTTGGACGTGATTATGATGACATTTTTGCTCCTGTTGTTCATCATACAACTCTTAAAATTTTTCTTACTGTGGCGGGAGAAAAGAATATGTTTGTTCACCGTTTCGATGTAGGGACAGCTGACTTGAATGGCGAACTTTCTCATTAATTCTACATGCGCCAACCAAAAGGATATCATATTGGAGGACCCGATAAAGTATACAAGTTAGTACGAAATCGATATGGGCTTAAACAAGGTGCTAAAGAATGGTATCAAAAATTTGATAAGGTAATGAAAGAAAATGAATTTAAAAATAGTGATAATGACCCATGTCTCTACATAAAACAAATCGGCGATGATTGGATATATTTGTAAACTTATGTTGATGATATAGTTATCGCCTCTTCAAAATTGCAATTCATCAACGACTTCAAGATACATTTGGACAAACATTTTAAAATTAAAGACTAAGGTAATATAAAATATTATTTGGGCATTCAATTGGAACGAGACATACGCGGTATATTCACGATGTATCAAACGAGTTATTAAAAATAAATTAAGGGAATTTAAACTGTCTGACGCTGCAGAATCAATGATTCCTATGAAACCAAGTTACTTGTATGAAGTAGAAAGCGAATCATTCGAGAATAACGATGTTTACAGAAGTGCAATCGGTGCGTTACTTTATTTGTCAACAAACCCACGATCGGATATAGCTATAGCAACAGCAGTTTTGGCACGAAAAGTAAACAACCTAAGCATTAAAGATTGGAACGAAGCTAAACGTGTTTTTCGATATCTTAAAGAAACTAAGTATTTAAAACTCAAACTAGGTAGTTACATGAACAATCAAGAATTAATATGTTTCGTCGACGCTGACTGGGCCAGAGATCGAATTGATCGAAAATCTAATACTGGTTACATTTTATTCTATTCAGGTTCACCGATTAGTTGGGCAAGTCGTAAACATCCAACAGCAACACTGTCATCCACCGAAGCTGAGTATGTGGCATTCAGCGATGCCTCTCGTGAAATGATGTGGGTAATAAAACTACTCAAAGACTTCAATCAACATATAACAACACCTGTTAAAGTATTTGAAGATAATCAAAGCTGCATCAACAAAGGAAGCAGTCAACGTACGAAGCACATCGGCACTAGATATAAATTTGTTCGAGAACTAGTTTCTAACAATATCATCGAAGCGGTTTATTGTCCAACTAAAATGATGACGGCTGATTTTTTGACAAAGCCATTGAATGCTAATAGATTTACTGAATTAATCAAAAATTTAAATCTAGTTAATATTAATTGTAAAATTGAGAAGGGGTGTTAGATTTGCAATTTTAACTTCATCAGAATTTGTCAATTTAAACTTAAAGTATAATATTATGAATTCTAACACGGCAACCCTTTTATTTTGTACCAAACCATTGCATTATTATATTTAATGAAACAAAGTCAGTCCGTAGCTGATTGTGTGCGCAAACGGTGTCTCTTTATTATTTTACTTCCACGCAACACCGTACTGATCCATTGTTGATTCTATAAACACAAGTTGGCCAACTCATTCTGCCTCCATACACCCCCAGACCATCACACTACCTCCACCATGTTTCACAGTTGGTACGAGATTTTCTTTTTCGAAGGCAGTACTGCTCTTCCGCCACACTAACTTTCTTCCTTTCATGCCAAATATGGAAAATTTGCTTTCCTCAGAGAATAGGACCTGTTCCCAAAACTCTGGTGGCTTGTTTGTATCTTTTTTTGTGAAATCCACACGTTTCTTCCTGTTCACTTCCAAAATTTATGGCTTACGTCCTATACGTTAGCGATATCCATCTCCCTTTAGTATTTTTTATGTAGTATCTTCGTGGAGAACGTTGCCAAAAGAGTCTTTTATATTTGTAACAATTTGAGAAGCAGTTACTCGAGAATTTTTTAACTGCCTGCAAAACGTTTCTTTTTTCGCATTCAGTCATTATGGAGGGTTGACCACAACGAGGCTTTGACATAATCGAACCAGTTGTATTAAATCTTTTCACCACATACTGGGCAGAGGAGTGAGTTCTGCCTACTATTTGACCCTATTTCGCGGTAAGTTTTCCCTTCACTCTTAAGTTTGAGCATAATTTTCCTCTCCTCAGCACTGATTTCGCTAATTTTGGGTGTGACCGTGTATTCTAGAGCACAAAAAATTTTGAAAAACTGCACTCATTTTTAAACTTATCACAACTTAAAGTAAAACTATTATCGGACCTTAAAAACATTAATATGCATCTGGAATTTCCCAATATCATAATGGGATATGTGTTTTCAATTTACTACAAATGTTACTTCAATTTACTACAAATGTTACAAAACCATTTTCGAATCGAACATATATTTTTTGAACATATAAAGCGGTGGAGTAAGTTATTGGGAAAAAATATGAAAATAAAAATATAGAAGTCAAGGAAATTGATACCGACCTACCAATAGAGTATCGAATTGTTTACATAAATTAGAGAACATCTTATCAAATCAATTAACGTTCAAGGCCCTATTAACCCACCCACCAACGAGCGCTCGTCGAATGGAGTGCGTAGGTACCATTCTGCCGTTTTTTTATATGGCTATTAATTTTCTTAGATTTTTGAATAAAAAAAAAACAAAATTTATTAATTATTATTGGGGTACAATTTTATTTATCTTTCTTTTTTTTATATATATAATATATTGTACTTGTCTTAAAAATTCCTCCCTTCAGAATATTGGTTAAAGGCCTTCAGTTTCAACCAAGAAGAAAAACTGTAAGCGACATTGATAATCCTTTTTGTAAATGGTTTTTTGTTACTGGAAGAAATAATGCGAGTAAAGAATTAATTGAACCCAAAAATTTGGTCTTTTCATTTTTTGAACTCCGACCGGTTATGGAACCCGCCACATTTCACAATAAAAACTGTATATTGTAGCATTTAGAGTTCTGTTTTCCGTTTTCTCTTGGTTGCTTTGCCGCTGCTCCGTAAAATTGAGTTGAAAATATTTGTATACCACTCCGACCTACGATAGCAATTAGTTTCCTGAAAATCTTCACACGTGCACTCTCCGGCGGCCGTCCGTGTCACAAGAAAAAAACCGCTTCTCAATCGTATAGAAAATAATTCAGCAAAAGAATATCTAGCGGAAAAGACACGCTCAGGAGCAAGCGTTCGTTCGTTTGTTGTTCATTTTAAAATGAGTAGTTTCCTACTTTGTTCTTAACTAAACTAATCTGTTTTTATAATTTGAGCCTGTTGATCTTCTTTTTGTCGCGTTAAATGGGTCAAAAACTCCTATAGCAACTGATTTTGTGCGGCATTTGATTCAGCCTCTAGCAATTGCTTTCTTTGCGTTAAAATCTCTAGCATAGTGTTTACATCAATTAACGAAAGTTTTTTCGATTCACTTGACAAAAAGTTTTTCAAGCCATCTGGCCCGCCTCCAGTGCTACTAGTAACTCCACCCAATCCATCCTGCAATTGCATCTTCAAGTTGTGCTTCAAAATAAGCTCGTTGAGTAAATAGTTCGGGAATAAAGATTCGCCAGAACTGAGCCCTACGTTGCATTTGGGGCAACGTTTAAATGTTAAAATCGATTTATGTATACAATCGTAACAAAATGTATGTCCGCATCGTGTTACGTGCGCTTCATGGATAATGTCGAAACAGATTGGACACAAAAAGTCGTTCATTTTGTCTTCCACAGTTGAAGTTATTCCATTCAGCGCAACTGGTCTTTGTTTTTTATCGTCACAGTGATGAGGTGATGAGTTCACTATCATCGAAGAAAGTGAGCGTGGACGGCGGGATGTCATTGTATCCAAATCGTGGTATACTGCAATCTATTTATCTTCTATCCACCAGTGGTATTTGATAGCATCCCGTTTTCATGTGTGGCTTCTTTGTTTTCCTTAATGAGGGTGCAATTGCTCGTATTGCAAGTGATATTAAATAATTCACTGCAAAATTAACATCTGTTAAAATGCAGTCAATATTTTAAGCGCCTCTGTAATTTTACCATTCAATTGCTTATGTAGATTTCAGCGCATGTTAGTTTGTACTTATCTTTCGAATAGAATGAGAGCTTACGTATTGATGATGTAGATTTCTTCAGTCGATTCACTCTTTCTATAGCAAAATTCCTGCTGCTCACGTACCAATGAATTACTTCCTTCGGTGCTTCTCATTCCACCATGGCACAAATGAGAACAGACTACGAAAGTTTATTATAATATTTGCAACTCATGCATATATGCAGCATAAATTCTTAGATTGACTCATTTCCACAAGGATAAAATTCTAGAACTACTAATGTTGACTAGGAAAAGATTTACCTTTTTCGTAATCTATCGCTCTGCCGCACAAACGACACTTGATTGCGGAACTGCTGTCTTCAAAGAGAGGAGAATACTGAATTCGCTTGTTGAGCTGAATTCTTTGTCTTTTTGATTCAAAAGTTGCATTTACTTTTTTATTTAATTTGAATATTTCTTTCTACCACAAAGCGAGCGCCACCATAATGGTTCCTTATCAAAACTGCGAATCGTTTTTTGTTCCGACAAAAATCGTTTAACCTCTTGCTTTTTTGATAGTCTCGGTTTTTTTAAAACCTTAGAAAAATCCTTATATTTTATGGAAGCAAGTAAATGAAATTTTTTAATGGAACTGTGAAAAAAAAAAAATAATTTACCTTGATCGCAACACGTTTCATGTACAGGTCTTTGCAGCTGCATTCTTGGGCTCATTTCAACATAAGACAGTCGGCCTACATTCATTTTTTTCTTGTATATCTGCACAAATTTGTCCACATTCCTACATTCATTTTTTACTTGTATATATGCACGAATTCGCCCACGGTTATATTTTGCCTCGTGGATTCGTTGCTTTGCTTAATGGTCCCGTTTAATCAGATTTTCTTTATCATTGTATCCACTTGGGCAACAGTTGAATAGATTAGGATCAGCGTGCACATTGCATCGACCGGCACCTTTTTAAAGTCAAAAGTAGCTTTAAGTGGACATACGAGTATGTAGGTGGACAGTTGTATCATCAAAGATAGCCATATGGAGTATAGAATTATGATTACTCGGCACAGATTTCATATTTGATTATCTCGAAAACTAAAGACTTTTTGCAAAAATGCCCAGTACGTTTTATTAAACCAAGCCCGATCGAATGGCATCAAAATCTTGCAAGATCAGGGAAATGAAATATGTGCCAATTTTTTGATCACTTTTGGAATCAGCAGTCTGGTAGTATATTACACATAAGCAGACGCAAAATGTACAATAATGGTAACTATTGCATGCCAGAAAAATTGTGTATAGGGCAACTGATGGATTTTATTGCAGACATTATCTGAAAAACATTGACAATTAATTTAACAGGTTATGAATAAAACAATAATAACTTTCCCATGAAAAAGTTTTATTTATCAGAAATGGTTCCACTAATTTTCACTAGGGATAAAATTCGTTTTCTTCAATATAAATAATCTTATATTTACAAAAATATATCTACAGTACTTAAACCAGCTCTATCAAAGGTCATCTGATACATTTAATGTTGTTTTTTTTTGTAATTTCACATTCTTTATATGAAATGATGTCATCCTGTGGAACTTGTGCAGGGGTACTTCTTCCACAAAACATATTCTCCTATTCAATTTTTGGCTATATATGAACTTTACGAGCAAAACACTTACATGTAAGGATACAAATTTTTTTTATCCAATTGGATACAGTCTATCAAGAATTTATTTCCGACTGTCTTAGTTAAAACGTTGATGAAGAATTTTTTATTTATGCATTTTTTTGCCCAAGACTAGGTTAAATTATAATACAAGAGTATCACTTGCTTTAAAAGATAGAATATCGAGTTAAAATATTTTGTATTCGGATGATGGGGAAATAGAAGTGGTGTTACTTATGAATAGTTTCTTCAAAACTATGTCTGCGAAACTAAATGAACGAAAAAATACATAACTTCAATTAAGTCACACGTACATGTCTTATATATTTATGTCATTCATTTTCAAGGTCACGAAGAAAATAAAATTTAAAGTTAATTAAAATTACAAGGGTGAATTAAATAAGCTTTTCCAACATAATATTCTAACTATTTGATTGGTCAATCTTATCATTTTCACTAGCATCGTTAGGCAGATCATTGATCGGTTCCACTTTGTCCGGACCATCTATAGCATCCTCGTCCTCAGTCAGTTCCGTGTGTGACGGTGATTTATTCAAATCAGTCGTTGTAGGCGATTCGGAATCTGGTGACTGGGCTGTATAACTTGATAGCTTTCCTTTGTCAAATGATATGGGAATTTCCATTTCATCCGAGTCGTCCAGTTCATTTTCCGATAGTGACAAAGAGCCTCCTGTTCGCTTCAGTCGGGACTTAGGTGCGTTCTAAGCGTCGCGTATAAATACAAAAATATTGAAAGTACTTTTAAGATTCAGATCTTTCTAAAGGTGTCTGATATGGTAATTTTGATAATAATTCTTATTTGATGAAAATATGATATTGTTTATTCGATTGATCTTTATTGTAATATTATTTAAATTTAGAGTTTCAAGTGGACTATTAAGTGTTTGCTTGTATTTTATTGTTATAAAACATGCTTTATGTTTTAAAAGCTGAACTTACCGAGTGGAGGGTCGACGGTTCTGATATGTAACCGTCAAATTCTTCATCTTCACTGAAAGAATACTTATCAGGTTTTGTTTCGGGAATTTTACAAACTATCTGCGCAAGGTCAATAAATGTATATTCGCTCAGCGAATGCATTTGTTGTTTCTTTGGAGGTTCTTTACTGAACCATTGATTGAATCGGCCCAAACTTCCAGCTTTGGCCATTGTATCGAAATAGTTCTTGCCATGTACATAGCCGACATCTCGTATCTCATCGAAACTACCAAAAGCTAATGTCTTGTACTTATCAATCGGTGGACGTATGTACTCACAATAATCGGAGCTTTTCACTTTCTGTAAGTTGGCAAATTTTAACGTTTATTATTTTAATTGTTTCAGAATCGAATCGAATTTTACCTCTAATTGCCGCACGCAAGAGACATATGCTAAACGTGACTGAATATCCGGCAAATCAGGCACTTTCACAGGCGATGTGAATGGGTTCCATTTTTTATATAGAAGCCACCAGCCGGATAAGTCATCACCGTAATTGGTTAAATCGGTATCATCTTGAGAGCCAACGTCAACAGCTATTATATGCTCTGCTCCAATATTTCTCATTACGTCGGCTGTTTAGAAATAGATTTTATTATTTTTTGTGACGCGTTTACGTTTCTAGGAAACATTTTAAATTGCGGTTGAAGATTTTTATTATAAATCCTGTAACTCAGAGAAATTCAGTATATTTGAAGTCAATTCTATAGTGCTCAATAAACACCCTAAACATCACAACGATGGACTATGAATTGAGGCATTTCACACATGAGGTATAATGAAAATTAATGTATTGCAATTCGGTGTATATACATAACATAAAAGCTATTTGGCAATTGCAACTCGAAATAATTTTGTTGAAATCAGTTGCTTTTGGATTGATTTTGGAATTTTTTTCTTGAAAAGCCGTCGGGCTTTCCTTTGTTGGTTTAGCAGACGCTTTTCGACTCCTTTGAGTCATTTTCAGTGTCTAAAGGATGCGTGGAAGGCAGTGATTTTATATAGATGTAGGATGGGTTAAGCAGATAAATACTAAATTAGGTCAGGTCGATGGTATTAGGATTTTTCTTTTGGGCTGTTGAATGTCCGCTTGCTCCAGTTCGTGTCGTCTCAGTTTTCGTCGGAGGGTGCGGTCCATTACTGATAAAATTGCGTCGAAATTGGTAATAAGTTGTTCGTGGATAATGCTACCATCTGTCTTTCGATGTCTATATATATTTCAAGTCTTTCTAGGATGTCAAGTTTTGGTCCTTTGCATTGCTTGTGTAACAATGTCATCAAGATGACTCAAAGGAGTCAAAATCCGTCTGCTAAGCCAACAAAGCCAGGCCCGAGAAAAAAGAGAATTGGCCTGCGGATATCAAATGAACAAAATTATTGATTTTGGACTATTTAAGATTCCACAAAATAAAATATTGGCGAATGTAAATTGATATCTTCTTATTTCTACTGTCGACACACTATTTTGGATGGAAATATTTCAAGGGCTCTAAGGAGAAAAATTATATGAATAACTTGATAAATAGGACATGCATGTGCGACAGGTGAAGTTATCGTTTGCGGGGTGCCATGGCCAGCCGTTTGCGTTATGCTGATTCTTCGCAGGATCCACCTTTCACCTTTGCGTGAGGGCACTGTTTCACAACCGAAGCACAGCACAGGGCTTATCGCAGAGTTGTATCCTTAGGAGTTTTATTTTCCTGTGTATGCAGCTGGCTTTTGGAATTGGCAATCCTGGTTGTATGTAATTCGTTGCCATCTTTCACTAATTTTACGCCTAGGTACACGAACTCGTAGAAATTATATTTTCATGAATAAGTGGGTAACCCTAAAATCACCCATTTTGAGAAGACGAATTTTAAAATAAAATAAAATCTTGTACTTAGAACCAGCGAATGATTTGTCAGCTGATTGTTTTGTATCAAACCTATACTTGCTCTGACAAGAGATATTACTGATGTCATTGTCCTTTTGGCCAGGCGGACTTGTTTTGTTGGGATACCAAGATGAAGCATTATATGCTATACAGTACGTTAGAGTCGTTATTGTAGTATGCTTGTTTAAAGTCCACAAATATTTAGTGGACTTCGAAGTTGACGAAAACTCCCAGCATTTTCCATTTGCTTAACCGTGAATAGTTGATCTGTAGCGGATCTTCTAGCTTGACATTCTCCGATGTTTTCAGTATAAACACATTCTACGTCCAAGTATATTGTTGAATATTTTACACGCACACTTACAGAGTAGTCATATTTTTAAAATGTTTATATTTTTGTTTGTTTCCTATTTGTTGGTAGGAATTATAACGGATCAGCATCACTCTTAGTGTATCTGCCCTTGATCCCATATGTATTGGATTACTTGGTAAATGGCGTTTTGAGCAATGTAGCCAGTTTAATAATTTCTTATCACATCGCATCAATACCTGGCCTTTTATTGTTTTTCTGTATCTTAAAGGAATAGTTGACTTCTTCCAGAGTCAGGAAGGCCAGTGGAGTTTCCACTCGTTCTAATCTTATAGAGCCGTTGGCAGGATAAAGGAGTTTAAAGTATCTTGCGATAATGTTGCTGTTTTCGTTCTGTCATGGTGTGGTTTTGCGCTGATATCCTTGTCTTAAACCTTTATCTTTCTCGTTTTATTGCTTCTGTAATTTGCATAAATAGTTTAAAACTTTTTCCTATCAATCAATTTCTGTATGCTTGACATCTCTTATCGAACGCATCCCGACATTCGTAATCGTTCCGTATGCGCCGGACTATAAATCAAATTTTAACCTTGATTACACGTCCGTTCAGAGTAAGTTGGAACCAGATTTATATCACTGTTTGGAGCTTCTTAAAGTCGAGCCTTTATAGAGAATTGTTCTATGCATTGAATGCTTTTGACAGGCGACACCGGGAAGTTGATTTAACCAAAAAATGGCCCGAGTCACAGTACGCTACTCGAAAAGTATAAGTATCCTAAAGGCCTATCTTTGCTGGAAAAGCCATGATCGATTTGATTAAACGTGATGCCATCAGATAATGTTCTAGTTCGTTTATGGGGAGTGGAAAGTATGTTGAGCTTATTTATGATTATGTTTTCGCCACAAACAAAATCTATCAGGCATTGGCCGTTGTCATTACTTTTCTAATCAAGAACTGTAGCCTCATGGCTGTTCTCTGATGTATTTCTGCCATCTGTTGGGCTAAAATCACCCAAAATTATTTTTATATCGTTTGTGGGCAATGAATCAAAGAATCTAAGTGGTTGTAAAAAAACATCTTTACTTCGTCGAGATAAACAGCACTCTTCAAGAGCTTCCACAGCCAATCACCTCGGGGCAGCTCGACTGCGTGGGCTCCAGGTGCATGCGAACCCATATATATATATATATATATATATATATATATATATATATATATATATATATATATATATATATATATATCTGCTGCAACATGGCAGTGCTACAAGCTGTATCGAGCAACAATTTCCCCTTCACGCGGTGGTGGCGAACCTAACATGCATTTTGTTTAGGGAGTGGTGGTGTCCTAAGTGAAAGAACTACATTGTTCTTCACCCGAGCATTTTGGCTATCAACTTGATAGCACATTGAGCTGGTGTTTATCGAGCTCAACGTGCTAAACAAAATACATCCTTCACTTGTTTTTCTTTTTCTAAAGAGTTACTCGGTTGAAAACCAAGAGTATAATTATGAGAAAAGTTTCTTAAATATTTTTAATTCATCTGGTGAGAGCAGACAAATAGATTCTTCACTTGAACAGCAATAATAAAAATATTGTGCCATCTAGTGTGCCTATATGTTCATAGGAACTTTACAAGGGTACTAGTTTGCACAATGTTGTATTGCAACTGGTTGATTTAATTGATGTCTTCAAAAGAGGAGTCAGTAATATGTTAAAAATCGCAACGATATTTAAGCTAATTAACACAATTCGCGTCCTAACCGAAATGAACAATATGGAGCGGCAAGACTAATGGACGTCCCAAACTAAACTAGTGTTATTGACCGGCAACGCCTATCGGCGTCATAGTTGAAATAATTATTGCATATATATTATTACTTCATATACGAAATAATTACATTTTTATTCCTACATTTGTTGTAGCACTACAGCCCCCCTCCGGCCTTCGCTTACAGATAGTTAGAGTATCTCATTATCATGATCGAATGTGTCGGCACTCCACAAGGGGATATGGTCAGTATCACGCGTTGGCCGTGTGTCCGCCCACCCAGTTGCGATACGTTCTAATTTTAAACCTGCCCGTATCATAACTGAACGGGCTTATAGTCCATCCGAAGAATGACTCGAACTTAATAATGTTGCCGCCAACGAGAGTCGAATCAAGGACCTTCGGCTTATGGGATGAGTGCCCTAACCACTACACTGCGCGGACTACAATTATTCCTAATAATAATAATCCATCGCACAACAGGCGTTAAGATTTAGTCTTAGGGTACCTCATTCCATGACCGTAATTATTTCGTATATGACGCGAATTCACATTGCCTTTCGATAACTCTAGTTTCGGTTAGATGATTTCTGAGAAACCTTTCTATGATGCAAAGATAGATCGATCAATAGCAATTTAATTTTGTAAATTATCTCAAATCTAGTAATTCAAATCACTTGCAAATTATGTTAAATCAAGCTATGGGAACCATATGTTTTCGTAGAACATTCAAAATTGAACAACGAAACAATTTAAAATTTTTTTTAAAATACCCGGCAAAATAAATTTATCAAGTTTACATGTTTTGACAAATAAAATGCGACAGAAATGTCAAGCAAAATCACACCAGCTTCGTGTGACCACTTTCATATGATTTGAAAATTCTTCTTCTCCGTAGCACTACAGCCCGTCTCGGGCCTTCGCTTCCTGCAACAACCACCTCCAACGGTCTCGGTCCATTGGCCGCATCCACCAATTGCGAAATCCAAGCAGCGATGCACTGTCTTCGTCGACCGAGTCAGACCAGCGTTTCCTCGGTTTCCCCACTGGTCTCCGCCCTTCAGTTCTCCCAGTGAATACATTTTTGGGTCTCCGTTGTTCGTCCATACGATTCACGTGGCCAGCCTATTGCAGCTTCTGCAGTCTTACAATCCTTGAGACCTCCGGTTCGTGAAAAATTTCATACAGTTCATGGTTGTATCGAATTCGCCATTGGTTCCCGTCTAGCTTCGTCCCAATTATCGCTTTTTTTTTAAATATTTCCATTCCTTACCACTCTCTCCATCACTCTTTCATTGTCGCACAACGCTCGTGCGATCTGCACTTCACACGTCGTCAATTCCTACGTGTGCCTCCAGGCAATGCTAAAACATCGGTATAAGGGGCAAATGCTGTGAAGTACTACTTTCCTGCTAGTCTAGTCCGATTCGTGAACAGTTCTCAGAGGTAAAATAATATAATATATTATAATACGACGTAGTGAAACGAAACTCAGAGTTTACAAAAACTAGCTGTCTTTAAGTATCTCGACGTTAGGGTCTAAAATACCCTAAGATACTGCATTTTCAATCCTCTGGACTTATCATTAATTTGAATTTATTAGATGTTCCTTAAGTCTTTTCTTAAAAACCAATAATGAGTTTACGTTTCTCACTGTTTCTGGAAGATTGTTGTATATACGCAGATCATCATTCGTTGCATCGTTCTTTAGTCGATCAGTTGTAGTGTAAGGTATTACAAAATTGTTGGCATTTCTTGAATTGTATGGATTTAATTGTGATACTTTTATGAAGGGGCTTCGTTCCGATTCACTGGAAATTAAGACATTTGAAGATAAACCTAGCTTTCTCCATAGTAATGATTTGGCTGAAGGTGAGTGCATTGTTCCGTTGATACAAAAGTCTTGTTGGAGTGAGAATCGGAAAGTTTAGAATATTTTTATAGGCTTTAGTTAGTTTCCTGGATATCATATTAAGATTTTGCTTTGACGATTGACTCCAAATGACCACCGCATAATGTAGCTTTGTCAGTACAAATGCATTGAATACAAGTTTCTTTATATGCATTGGAACACCTCCATATCTTCTCAACACTCCTATCATTAGTGCTAGTTGTCTCCTCAAATTATTTATGTGTGGCAACCATGTCAAACGATGATCTATGGTAAGACCGAGATATTTAATTTCAAACACTCTTTGCAAGTTTTCGTCGTTAATTTTTAGGTCAACTTCTATGTCTTCCTTATTCTTCTGTTTAAAAATAATGTATTTCGTTTTTGTAGTATTCAATGCTAGCTTGTTTTCGATAAGCCATGAACGATATTTATCTAGATCCTCGTTGACGATATTCTCCATGGCAACTTTATCATGTCCTGTTTTCAGTTTACATATTTTCAAATTATTGGTGTATAGCATTTGGATAGTGTTGGTTGGTTTTTTCTCCTTTTTCCAATTGAATTCTAAAAATATGTAATAATCCTAATTAATTGATTTGCTATAGTTTTTTTTTGATGAAATGTGTTAATGATAACGTATAAATTTAGAGAGCCATTTGGGCCATTAAGTTTTGTATTGTTCTTGTTTGGAATTAGCTTTATATTCTTTTAAAATTTATAACGATTAGTATTAAATAAAGCGCTTTTGACTTTGACTTTGGTGTATAGCAAAAACAAGGTTGGTCCAAGTATGGATCCTTGGAATTTCATTGGTGCTAGATTGCTCAAGACATTATTATCTGATGTTCTTTGGAATCTTCCTTCCAAATAACTTTTAAAAAGCTTGTATACCACACGATTCAAGTTTTTGAAGTAACAGGTCATTATCAACCGTATCAAAAGCTTTCTTCAGGTCCACAAAAATTGCAATAACATAATCTCCTTATTTGAGGTATTTTTCTTCGACTGCGTTTGATTTCATTTCATTGATTTTTAGCCCTACTAATTTTGCTTCGCTGTCGAGTTCCAAGAAAAGTTATTTGAAAATTACCTTCACCAAATTAGATAATTAGGGCTGGTGTGAATGTAGTATACAAGATTAAATGCTTCTTCTCTCGTGGCTTTTGCTGGCGTTTTTTAAAGATGTGAAAACAAGAGGTCGGAAAATCTACTCATTGGGGTGCAGTAACCAACGGAAATGGATAATGCTCGATCGATTTGACTACCAGTAAAGATCTAATTGTAAACTTTACTGAATTTTACCAACGAGACAAATACAAGAGAACGTTGTCATGTCTTAAGTGCCGAATATGCAACCAAATTGAACAAATTCACACAGAAAAAGATATTACCACTAGAATTCTGAACACAAATATTAGAGAATATATGAACTTATGACGCTAAACGAAACCAGATCGGCGTGCGAGTCTTTTAAGGTTCAATATTAGACAGCCCAAACGAAATAATTTTGTTTTGTGGTTAGTAGGTGAAGGTTATTTTCGCCCTGAATGTGGGATTCCCAAGCGAACAATGCTTTAAGATTACCCATTAAACACCACCTGTCAATCTGCGAACCTGGCCTGGGACCATTTGACACACTACTTTAGGCTTGGCCTCATTTTCATACGTCTTGAGGCGCGTTCAATTTACAGGAATCTCTTCTCTATCGGAGAGGAAAAGAGGAGAAGGATTGCTAGAAAAGATATCTTTCCACTCTCAACGCCTTTCGATGCTCTAGTATGCATTTTTTAACTGTCAGGACTTTCTAGCATAATGTGTGGTTCTATTTGGCAACGGATGTAAGCATCTTTGCGATTATAATCTCCGGAGAAAGCTCTCCGATTTCGCTGGAAACGTCATTATGCTGCCTGTCCCATCTTTTGCAAAACATGCAGTCGGGAAACCGTGACATCAATTTTGTGTAAATAAGACCGAAAATATCCATGCCCGGTCAAGAGCTGGGTCAGGTAGAAATCTGTCTCAGCATGTCCTCGATTGAACCATAGCATCAGGTCAGGAATCATATGCGCAGTCCATCTTCCCTTTATGACACTTTCCCAGGACTGTTGCCAATCGCTGCAACCTTCTTAGTGGCTGCCTCTCTGTAACCTTCGCTTTTGCGGAGATATATTTTTTTTTTGCGCTCTCTAACAAGGAGGACGATGGGTATCACTCTTGCGATCACTTATATCGCCGAGCCGAAGACTGTTCGGTATACGATTGCGATTCGCAGCGCTCTTTGGCTCTGCACCTGTCCCAACCGCTTTCGGCGCAACTCTTTGCAGAGAGCGTCGCACAATAGTTGTAACCCGTAGAGTAGCAAAGACTGCACGGCGCTTATCAGGAGTCATCTCCTTGATGAGATAGGTCTCCCTATTTTGGCCACGAGTCGAGTAAGTGCTATTACACGTTCTGCAGCCTTATCAGCTGTTGCCCTAATTTGCTTAGAAAAACTCATCTTTGAGTCTATCAATACACCCAAGTATTTTACTGCTGGTTTCGATTCGACCAGCGTTTCCCCAATACTGATAGTCCTTATTGTGGGGATTCTCGTCTTTGATAGGATGACCTATAAGGTTTTTTTCAGTGCAAGACTGAAGCCGTCAGCAGTCATCCAGTCCCTCACTCAGTGGATTAGCATACATACGAGTATTCTGAGTTACGCATGTTCGAACTCGCGTCCAGCTACTAGCGCCAATTGGAATAATAAAACCAACGGAAAACATAGAATACCCTAGTCTCACCATCAACAAAAAGTAAGAAGCATACAAGAACTCAGAAAAACAAAGTTTTTGAAATTTTTCAAATACCTGCAGAGCTGCTGCTGGAAGGAGGAACGCAAAATATATATTCGCAGCAGGGAAAAGGCGCGGGGAATATATCATCCATCTGCATTAGCTTTTTTTACAATTAGACTACAAGCAGGTTTAATGCAGTGTTGAAAATAACGCCCTGTCAAAAATTGGTTGAAATAACTCTTCGAGATGATCAAGCTTCAATACTGAACACCGACTTTCAAGGTCAACAGGCAAAGTTTTTGAACTCCAGTACGTCGAAAATTTGACGGAGTGCGATGTTCAACATTTATCTCGAACAAGCCACTATCGAATAGATCGAACTCCAGTACGTTGAATATTTGAGGAAGTGCGATGTTAAACATTGATCTCGCACAAGTCACTAGAAAGACACTAGCTGAAACAATGGGCATGGCAATATATGTTCTAGATATCAAGGAAGAATTTTAAGCACAGAGCGAATAAAATAAGCATTGCGCTTTATGAAATTAAAAAAAAATTCATCATTCACACGAGGAAAAATACACAATTCCGAGAAAACCTTGTTGAGTTGCTTACATTAGTGGGGATACTTAACGCAGGAAAACTCTTCTTTACGCTCTTTCTTAACACTCTCTGTTTTATGACGTCAGTTACTCCTCATCTAATTATTCAACTCAGGCATAACATAGTTTCACCCATCATCCGTACTACTACACGAGTCGCAAATATCATCTTGGCCATTCGCTTGAGATGCTGAACTTTTCACTTGCTCCAAGCAAGTGGGATTTAAGAGCAAGTTCAAGGTTACGCGATCAAGGATTCTCATTTCATTTTCAAGGAACAATTTAAGCTTTTCTGCTTCATATTACTATCTGGAATTGCACGAAGGGAATGTGGACTGCGCGCCTCATCCCGGATGTGAGACCGTGGCTAAATCGAAGGCATGGTGAGACTGACTTCTATCTGACCCAGTTTTTGAGCGGGCACGGGTGTTTTCAATCTTACCTGCACAAGATCGGTAAGTACCGGTCTCCCGATTGTCGGTTTTGCCCAGGAGAGGAGGAAAATGCCTGTCACACATTTTTTGCGTGTACAAAATGGGTCAGGCTGCGAAGGGAACTCTACAGGGAGACGGGAGAGCTCACCCCGGATAATATAGTTGCGGTGATGCTCGAATCGGTTGACAAATGGAACCAGGTGGCACATTATGCGCGGGCAGTCCTAAAATATAAAAGGGACTCACAGCAGCCGGGGGCGCTGGGGCTGGGGGATCGCTCTGCTGGCATTTCCTCTTCCCCTCTCCCCTCCCGCTAGGAAAGGGACTCCCCAGCTTGAAGGCGCCCCACGGCGTAACAAAACGAGACCTAGCCCGAAGTAATGTCTCAAACAGTTCCAGGCTGGGTTCTCAGGTTGACAGGGGAGGTGTTTAGTGGGTAGTCCAGTTGCGCATGGGAGTCCCACACTCTGTGCATAAATAGCATTCACCTCCCTTCCACAAAAAAAAAATTATCTGGAAAGCCGATTTGACTTAATTATTATTATAAATTTATAGATTGAAATAAATTTATGAAAAAAGGAAGGAAAGAACAATCTTCTATCACATGGCTGACTTAGTGCTAAGTCAATTTTTAAATGCTTTATGGCTCGTTTGTTTCCTCCTAAAGTTTTATATGCAAAATATTTCCACCTTTTATCTATTTAGGACCACACTAAATGTTTCAAAAATGTTAGTTCTCAATTGAAAGTGTAAACAGCATATCAGAAAAGGAACGTGTAAATAGCATATCGGGTTTTGTTGGGTTTTTGTGTGATTTGAGCATCAATGAAGCAATAAAAATCATGAAATTGTGTTTTCGTTTCTCGCAATGATCCTTTCCCCCTTATATGTTTATGTCTGAAAATGAACAATTACAGCTTTGGCAGGGTGGATAACTTCTCATATCTTGATGGCAAGGACATCAAAAATTGCGACTTAAATTAGGGCAGTTGGCGATTTAGCCGCACTCGAATTACAACAAACATTAAAAATGTGAAGCCACAATTAATGTTGAATACACACTCATTCGTACTGCCCTAGAGGCTTGGCTAGAATCGAACCCGCAATTCACAATGTTTACTTATTTGGGCTTTTTATCGTAAGGCTCAGAGTTCAGGAAAAATAAATTTCGCATATACAAACCACTCATGAAACCAATGTTACTGTATGTAAGGGAGCGTTGGAACTTTAAAAGTGGCACCGAATACACGTTGAATGTGCAGTATGAAAAAGGAAGGGGAATTCTTACATACAATGTGTATGACAATCCACCTTTAACTCTATGTTTAAAATTTTGCAAATTGCAATAGGCCGGGAAAAATATGGAAAGCTAGAGTATAACGAAAATGCCCAACAGGGAAGTTTAGAAGAGTCAGTGGTAGCCGATACTTGCTCCGTGCTTGAAGTCATAATCTTGCATACGAGGTTGCAAAATGATTGGAATAGACTACTCTCAAAGGCAAAGTGTGTAATGTGCAAAGAGGACGAAGGGGATAATTGCTTTTTGGAAATTCTTCATTTAATAATGAACAGTTTGAAATTTACAGCGCATGTACATATGTTAGTATCTACATGAATAGAGGACAAATCTTGATAATGCCAGATGACGATTTTGAAAGTTTGGATTACTTTTAGAATTTATCCGTATGGAAAAAGATGAGATCTGATAATGAATAAATGCAAACAAGTTATAGTTTCCTGTCCTGCGTATGCTAGTCTCCGCAGGCGAACACAGGAAGAATAGCTTCGTACATAAAAATGACTTTGTAAACCTTTTCTGCTATATAGAAGCGAAGCTGCATCCCTTAAAACAATTTCCAAAACGAACGTACAAGGAGTATGAGTTGTATGATACATATGACGGGGCTGGTCATGTGGAAAGAAGAGTTGAGTAAGAATTCCCTTGATGAAGTTATAAAAGTAGAAGACACGGAGAGCGTCCAATAGGGAAAATACGGGAACGATGGAAAAGTTCACCGGATGCTGAAAAAAGATCTCTGATGGGGTATACTAGCGAGTGAAGTCGTAGAATTTTGAAAATTGCCAGTGATTAATCTTGGAGACCAAATTTACATTTGAACCAACATTTAAGTGCACGTTTTTTTATAAAAAAAATTCGTTAATGTTTGATTGATTTTGTTAATGGTAAATAAATATGATAATATCGATTTGCTGGAAGTAAAACGTTGAAAATTAAAAAAACTAAGTGAATCTTCATTGCTTATCAATAAAACATTTATGATAATCAAAGTTATGCACAAGTACATTGAATGTATAAATGATTAAAATTCATAAAGTTTAGCTATAAAGCTATCAACCCTTAATATCATTTTTTCGTTTTTCTCATCATAGTGATAACTTAATGCTAACTTAGTTAAAGGTACCTGAAAGTTTTTCAAAAACTACAAAACGTAGCGTTATTTTATTTAGCATTTAAAGGTGAGCGGAAAAACAATAATGAATAATGTGCGAGTTCCCAACTCCCATGCATTACACGAAATGGTATTAGCAATAATATGAACTACTGCTTCAACGGAAGTCTACTTTGAAAATTGTGCTTTTTGTACAAACAAACATTAGCAATTCATAATCGGCCTTTGAAGCATATTAATTAGGATGATAACCTACAGCTGCTTTTCTTGCAACATTAAATAAACATTTTTGCAAATGAAAATTAAATTATCAAATATACCCTACTGTTTGAGAAAAAAAAAAATGATAATTTAGCGTAGCTAATGTTTATTAACAGAAATTGAACACACATGAAACCTTAAATGAACTGTCAAATATAAAACAAATGTTACCTGGCACATTATTAATGTAACAGCCATCTAATAATAAATGACCATCTTTGTAATCACAAAATGGAGGTAGGACTCCAGCTATGGTCATACTCGCCCGTATATATCTCCAAAGACACCCTGATTATAATTTCAGTACAAAATGGAATTTAAAAACTTTTTGTTGTTTTTGTTCGGTTTATGTATTAAATGATTTATGTAGACACGTTGATAAAACTAATATCTACGTGATCTCGTAAATTTAATTTCTTTTGACGAAAATATTTGATTTCACAAAAACAACGGTTCTGAGTTTTTTACATAAAAGCTAGCTTTGGAAGAAATTGTTGATAAAGGGAAAGGGTTCTTTTAAGAATAATTTAATCTAAAATAGGAAATTTAATTAAACCCCAGGGAAATGGAAGACTAAATTTGGTAATTGTAAACAATGAAAACTTACGATACGATTCCAATAATGGCACAATTTTGATTTCTATATCGAAAGTTTCCAATATATAAACTTTTTAATAAATTGTCAAGTACCTCTCAAGTAAGCATTAAGTTAGTTGGTATGAAACGGAAACGAAAACATTTTTTTTTTCAATTTACAAAATATCATTTCAATTTCAAACCTTCCTTAATAATTCATAAAATATTGTTTTTTTGCCAATTAGAAAGTTATTTTCTCAATGCTGAAAAGGATCATGTTTTCGTTTAAAAGATCTCTATATGGAAATACAATATTTGCAAAAATATGTCTTACACTCAAGCAATATCAACGACGCATCAACACTTTCAAACATACACAAAGGACAGATGTTATTTAGAATTGCATATTCTATAGAACGAACACATTTTCATCTTTTCGTAGAAGCAAATAAATAAAAACAATTACCTGGTAAGTTATTACAATATCCTCCATCAAGTAATAGATGTCCATCGGAAGGATCGCAAAGTGGTGGCATATAACCGCTTAACGACATAGAGGCTCTCACAAATCGCCAGAGAGATCCTTTATTTCATTTTCAATGAATTATTAAATTTAATTTCATTATTTCTATAAACTATATGGTATGTTGCTAATGAAATAACTTTACACTGATTTTAGATTTTTCTATGATTTTTTTATAACGTTAGTAAAAACAATGAAAGGAAATCAAACTTTAATATGTAAAAATCTCAGAACTATTGTTTTATTATATATTTTTCAAGTATTATTTCTGATTGTAATAAAACGTGAAAATCAAAAAAAGCCAGTGTGTGTAATATGTACTTACCATTTGTGTGGGTTCGAGGACAACTTGCTGTTATATCTGTAGTTAATGTGAAATAAGGTATCCAGAGATCTTCAATGTAGATATCCCCAAATGTTTCACGAATTGTTTCATTGAATCCTCGACCCGAGAACATGGATGTGATAGGATATGTAAGATCTAAAAGTTGTCGTCCCCACTGTGTCATTTTCTAAAATTTATAAATAAGAGTATATTTTGGATCGGACATTTTCATACTACAGTATATACAATTTATTTAAAAAGAAAATCGGCATGGCTTTTGTATCGAATTCGATTGATTTAGAAAATTCGCTATTACCTAAATTTGATGCACATATTGAAAGGAAATAAATTTCTAGGATTAAAAAGAACACCACGGTGGTCCCCAAAGAAGAAAAAATAAAAAGCTTACTGCCGTATCTTGTGACATATCAAACGCGTACGAAAGGATAGATATTAACACTCTCATTCACATTCTTATATCTCTAAAGTTTGAACCAGTTTACATTAGATGGATACAAAATTTCCTTCCCCTAAGAACATTTATTCTTGGTGACTGTAAGTCTGAAATCATGAACAGCCTCTCTCAAGGGGATCTACTCAGCCCCACCCTCTTCAACATTTACATCAGCTTCCTTCATTGATTTAACAAAAGAAAAACAACAGTACTACAATTCTCTGATGATTTCATCATTGTCTGCGAAGGCAAAAATCTTCATGAAGTCTGTTACAATTAAAAAACCGATTCCCCAACGTCCATAAAAATCTCCATCTCGATATTCACCTCAATAAGTCGGCAGCAATACTCGTAGCTTTTAATATGGACCCTACACTTGTCCTCCCCATTAACATCAATAACCCGAACATCAAGTGGGTAAAAAATCCCTCATTACTAGACAGAGTCATCAATAGCAAAGGGAACTTAATAGACCAATAGCAATTCATAAAAGAAAAAGCCACTTAGCCGCCAAAATCATCAAAAAAATCTCTAATCAGGGGTTGGTTTTACCCTTCAAAAAGATTTTTTTCCCATCTTCTTCGTTGCACTACAGACCCTCTTTGTGTTTCCCTTCCTGCAAAAAGCGCCTCCAACTGTCTCGATCTATTGACCGCGTTCCCTAATTTTGAAATCCGAGCAGCAATGAACTGTCTTCATCGACCTTACGATATACAAATCAATGGTCAGATCTCTGCTTGAACAAAATATCACAAACAGGTTTGTGCTTCCAAATACATCTTCCACAGTATAGGCTTATACAAAGCCTCTGCACTTAAAAAGATGCCCAGGTATATCCAACAAAATAAGTAACATTTCGGCTTTCGAATTTGCGAAAGCACTTCCTTCTTACCTACGTGCCTCTTTTTCATAGCCAAAGATATGCTTAAAACTCCTTCAACAACTTCCGAGCCTTCTATGTGGAGACCGATATGACTTCCAATTGCACATACATTTCAAAAAAATATAATACTCTTCCATAAAATCTAAGCTCCCAGTAAATCTTGAATACGAAATAGACAACAAAAGCTAACAATTCACTTCAAAGATATAACCATGCTGATCTATTATGACGACTGTTCAACAGCACAAACCCCCTTATAAAAATACACAAGACTCACACATAATACTGTGCACCGATGCAGCAAGAAACCGTCTAGAATAGGATGTGCTAGCCTCAACATATCAAATAATTCAATAATAATGCACGAACTGGCCGCTAACTCCAAGTCGTCAATGCTGAATCCATGGCAATACTCCTAGCCGTTTCCAAAACCAATTATACCAACTCCAAAAATGTAATCATTTTTACTGATTCAAAACAAAGCGATCTAGACATAGTACATAATGACAATATCAATACATTTCAACCAAAATAAGAATAACATTAAAGTACAATGCCAACCTTACTCTAACTCTCTATTGGACACAGCCGACAAGGCTGCTAATGATACAATCATGATGTGAAAAGCAAAAATTACCCAAGCCACCGGAGAAGTCTGCTGCTGTGAAAAAGGAATTTGAGCACATGGTTCAAATGGGAATATGCCGTCCGTCGAGCAGTCAATGGGCCAGCCCACTACATCTTGTACAAAAAAATCTCAAGAATGGAGGCCCTGTGGAGATTACCGGCGATTGAATTCAATCACAATACACGACCGTTATCCAATCGCTGGAGTAGAAGATTTTACGCACAACCTTCATGGTAAGAGTATATTTTCTACCATTGATCTAATTCGAGCGTATCATCAAGTTCCTGTTGCGGAAGAGGATATTTCAAAAACCGCAGTAATAGCGCCTTTTGGACTCTATGAGTTTTTCTATATGCCATTTGGACTACGGAATGTTGCACAAACTTTCCAAAGATACATCGATTTTGTGCTACATGGTCTTGATTTTTGGTATGGATATCTGGATGATATTCTCGTCGCGTCATCGAATCCGAAAGAACATAAACAACACCTAAGGATTTTCTTCGAGCGTCTCACGAAATATGGAATCCGCATTGATACTGCCAAATGTGTGTTTGGGAAGCCGGATGTCAAATAATATATCTTGGATATTTGCTAAACAAAGATGGTATCCAACCACTAAACAGCAAGGTCGACGCCATCAAGAACTATAGTAAGCCACGAACAATAGTCCAATTAAGAAGATACTTGGGCATGCTCAACTATTATAGGAAATTTTTAAAAGGAGCAGCTAAAATTTTAATGCCAATAAATTCCCTCATCGTGAGCAGCAAACGGAACAACAAAACAGAAATTAAGTGGAAACAGCTACGCTTTTCACGCATCCTGCTCTCAATGCATCATTAGCACTTTCAACCGACGCTTCAAATAGGGAAATTGGCGCAGTTCTGGTGCAATTTGACGAAGGTCAGTGGAAACCTTTAGGCTTTTCTCAAAGAAGCTCAGCGATGCTCAAATTACAGCACTTACGAAAAAGAATTGCAAGCAATTTATTTTAGAGACAAGGTAGGAAGAAGAGCATTTGTGATCAAAACAGACCATAAACCTCTAACATTTGCGTTCGCACAAAGCTCCAGTAAAGCATCGTCTCGTCAAGCCTGACAACTAAATTACATTTTGCAGTTTACAACGGAAATAGTTTATATAAAAGGAGATCAAAATTCCTTTATGGATGCTTTGTCTTGACTGGATATTGTATCGACAGTTGCAACGCTGGATATATCCGACATTGTAGTGGAACAGGCTACGGGCATGGAATTAAAGGATATCCTCAACAATACAACATCACTAAAATTAAAACGGATGACACCACGACAACATTGTATATTGCGACACATCAACAGGAAGATACGACCGTATATTCCCAAAACACTTCGACAACGTGCGTTTGATTCTATTCACCGCTTATCACATCCGAGCAGCCGTGTAACCAGCCGACTGATTAGAAAAAGGTACGTTTGACTTCAAATGTCGAAGAATATTGCAGCTTGCTCCCGAAGCTGTCTTCAATGTCAACAATTGAAGATTAGTCGTTACGTCATACAACCTCTATTGCAATTTGCATCTTCTGACAAACGGTTCGATCACATTTATATCGATATCGTAGGACCGCTAAACACCTTGCAAGAATATAAATATCTTCGGACAAAGGTCGATCGTTTTTCAAGTTGGACGGAGGCTGTTCCACTTAAGGATATCACAGCTGATACAGTGACTTCTGCATTCCACACGAACTGGATCAGCAGATTTGGAGCACCTTGTGTTGTAACTACAGATCGAGGTAAACAGTTTGACTCCACTCTATTTCGAAATCTATCTCATCTGACAGGATGCAAACACATCAAAGTACTACCTATCATCCCGCATCGAGTGGTATGGTCGAAAGATGGCACCGAAGCCTCAAAGCAGCGTTAATGTGCCATGAAAACAAGAACTGGTTGCAAGCATTACCAACGACCCTTCTCTATTTGCGGACAGCATATAAAGAACATCTGAAGTGTTCTGCAGCGGAAATGGTGTACGGTGCCCCACTGCGATTGCCCGGCGATTTCTTTGTTGAAGACACGAATGCAGGTAATCCTATGTTGTTCATTGAAAAATTCAAGCGAGACATACATGGTCTACGACCGGTACCTGTGGAGCATCAACGTGTAGACAAAATGTTCGTGTACAAAGACGAGAATATGCACACACGTTTTCTTAAGGAGTGATGCTGTCCGAAAACCGCTATAACAACCTTATTCTGGACCATTTGAAGTGCTAAACCGTCCTTTAGAGCGAGTATATACGCTGAAAATAAATGGAAAGAAAGTTAACGTTTCAGTCGAGCGGTTAAAGCCAGCCTTGAATTCGGAGGAATATGACGGACCGCGTCCAGACCCACCAGCAACAATCAACAATCTACAATCCAGAACTGATTCCTTGGAACCAATCGAAAACAAGCAGCAGCCTACGACCAATATTAAAAACATATCCTGGCCCCAAAACAAAAAAACTACAAATGAAAATTTAAATTGTCAATCAAATATGTGACACTAAATTTGAATGGGAGGTATTGTAGCAGCTGGAAAAATTAAGGTCGAACATTTAAAATTAAAAACCAATATGAACCGCTGTAAATAAATTCACATCTTATGTTATATGTAAATAGTAGAATAGAGTTCTGTCCGAACCAGCGTATAATATACATCGTTATTTATAAATAAATATTTTGTAACGAAGCGTCTCTTTTATTTGACTATTCCCTACAAAGTGGTGACCCCGCGTTTAAAAACATAGTAACTTCTGACAATTACTATAATGACTACCGGTGGTGCAGTTCCTAAATTATTTGAAAAAGACGATATTTTACTGTCTACGGATGAAACTCCCATGTCAGCGCGTGACGTGAACCGCGAAATAGAACGAAGAATTTCATATCTGCCGCGTGTGGAATCTTCACGCGTCTCTTTTATTTGTTGACTATTCCCTACATACCTAAACAAACTTTGTCGTTAAGATAGCAAGATAAGTTCATGATAATGCTACTCTATAAAGTGATATTTGCAGTACCACACTTGACTGTGTATAGTCACAGCTGAGTGGGCTCCCGAGAAATTACTCGAGCCAAATCTCGGTGCCACAAATACAATTCGACCGATGACCGGTTCTAATTACTACAACAAAAACTGAATTTATACTTGTCGATTTTCATTCCAATTCTGAGATGTAATTTTCATACTGAAGAAATTCGTTTTTTAATTTCCAGCAATTCTACCTAGTTTTTCTTGTTTTTGCTTTAACGTGCTTTATATGGGTTATCAAGCTTCTTTCATCTAGTAATAAGTTTACTTACATAAGACCATTCCCGAGCCTTTTGCGTCACGGCCGTTATATTTCTTTCCGCACACCACAATGCTCCCATGAAAGCTCCAATGCTCACACCTCCTACCATATCAATCGGAATGCCAGCCTCTTGCATTGCTTTTATCATTCCTACATGAGCAGCACCACGTGCTCCACCACCACCTAAAACAAGCCCGACTGAGTTACCCGTCAGCCAGCGAGCCAATCTCGAAAAGTCTGAATGCATATTCGGTTCAGACATTAAAACACGACTGTAGAGATCATTCTGTGAAACAAAGTTTTTTTTTTATTTGTAAAAATAATTTCTTAACTAAATATTAACTTACAATTCGAAACTGGCTCTTCCTTGTAAACATCCTTTTTGGGCACTGGATGTGATGATGATTAGTTACCCATGGACGCATGTTCAACCATAATATTGTGTTATTTGGTTTTGAATTAGTCGCTTCTTGATGTAGCAGTACGAGTTCTTTTTGCGTACGCATAGCCAGTCTATCGATTTCCCTCTCGAATTTGCCTACATTCGTACTCCTATCACCGATGCCTACTATCAAAATCACGTCTGCTTGCCGCATACAACGTTGTGTCCATGGACTAAGTGAAGTGTCACATTGGTACAGGGTTATGATATTTCTATCTTCTTGTTGAGCCAGCCAAGAAGTTAATCGGTATTCATTTTGCGATTCTAGAATTGTCGACCCTAGTGCTTTACGGACAACATCTGACGTTAATCGAAGTGTTGGACCTTAGGAAAATAATGTTTGTGTCATTAAACTAAATAACTTTGATATCAATTTCAAAATAATTATTTGGAAATAAAATCTTGTAATTCAAATGTTTACCTACCTATGGCACATAATGAATGATAAAGTTCATATGTAAATGCCGTAAGTGGAACATCATCGCTGACCGGAACTAAAGCCACCGTTGAAAATTTATGTGTCACTGGATTTGCTTCTAGCGGCGTAGCTCCGGGTTTTGCTTGCATACTACCTAGAATTCTATGACTTAACAAACTGATTAATTTGGTAACGACTACGGGGTAGCGCAATTTGATTGCATTAAATAGTCCTTCAGGTAATTTGGCAATTTCCGAGTCACGTACAGCCATTACAGTTGTTGTACGGCAAGTTGAAGTTATCATTTCAACCTGTAGCAATTCACACAATCATGAAATTAGAAATAAAATGTTTATCTTGTAATTCCTTACGATTCCAACTAAATCCCCTTTGCCATATTCTCCTACAATTTCTTTTTTACCGCTTGCTTGCGTTATAACGGAACGCATACGACCACTTAAAACTATATAAGTACTATCACTGATTTCACCTTGTCTATAAACTGCGCGTCCAGACTCCAAAAATATCCAATCTAGAGCATAGTCACATTGACGAACTAGTGGCGAGATTCTGCGTATAGCGTAGTTTGATAATTCTAAGATGATATTCGGCCTTTCACGCATAATTCTGAAGAGAATTCATAATTTGTTTTACATTCAGCTATGCATCAAAGAATAGTTATTTACTTATTGTAAATTACATCCCGTCGAATGAATGCCACGCGAGAATGATGCTTTGCCCGGATCGTATTAGAGCTTGCTTCTCCAGTCAGAACTGGCATTTCTCCAATCAGTTCTCCAGGGTACACGGATAAAACATGCACTTCGTTCCTATCTGTCTTTTTAATGCCTGGTATTTCAGCGATATGTTGCAGTACCGACAGACTTCCGGACAATACGTACCAAAGTCCTAAATCCTATTCATAACCATATTTTGACTCATGATAATGCACTACTTTTATTAGCTTACCTCTGAATTTCCTTCAGCAATTAGCGTCACTCCCGGTTCGTAATCATTTATTTCAACATTTCCTTCTAGCAGTTCTTTGTCTTCTTCGTTCAGGCCTAATTCTTTCAACAAACTATCGATAGCACTAGAGTACATTATTTTCATATCAATTTGATCCATAGTGTTCAATGATTGTTTTCTAGTTGATAATGATGGTGCCGCTGAAAGATTAGGCCCGAGCTCAGAAAGATCAGCTAGCATGTCGGGACGAACAGTGTCAGATAGCGAATGACTAACATTCACATCGGGTTGCGTTTTTCTGTGACTAGGCGACGTTTTTGAATTAATTGTTTTCTTTTGACGAACACCACTTTGAAAGAGTTCCGAGTGTAGCCCCAAGTAATTTCTTAGTGCTGTTAATGTTACTCTTTGAAGACGAACCATTATGACTTGAAGTACTCGAATCATTATGTCGGGGTTTTCTTCAAAGACTGACTTGAATGCTTCCATTGGCAAGCGTATTACTTGAGAATTTTCAATTGCTTTGGCTGTTACGGTTTTATAGAAGCTAGGGCTACCCTGAAATGGGAGATATTATGAATTACTGAACACTGAATATCAATGACGCAAGCGTACTGATAAGACATCAACGAAGCTCAGGAGTGATGTCACGGTTTCTCCTTTCTTGACAGTTTTTAGTGACAATGTGCTTCCATCTGCATTGCTTATGTAGACGTTAATCACACCTGACTGAACAATGAACAAGCTATCATCCGGATCACCTAAAATCAAAGTATTTTAGTACTTGCTAGACAAAGTTATCTATCCGTATTACTTATTTTGAATAAAAACTGATTAGCTTCCAAATTGATTACTTCTGTGTGTTTGCAAAGCCTTAGAAATATCGGTTTTTCGAAATGCCCAAAAATTCGAATTCCTTGTAGCATATACAGTGCATCTGGTGGGACACGATCGCTTCCTTCGACACTTTCCTCAAGGTACTCAGCAGGTGGCTCCACTGTTTTCATTTGCATTGGTATTACATCCTTCTTCAGTTGCAGAATTCTTTTGGCAAATCGCATTACAGCCTTTCGTTTCCGGCCTTGGCCCCCGTAAACTTGTCCCGACACCGTTTTCACCTTGCGCAACATTCTCCGTCCATAAAACAGCATTTTGTCGCGTTTACGAAATCGTAAACGTGCTGAATCTTCTGCAGCCTTATTCAACAGTAACATTGAAGTGTGAAGTACACGTTCGTTCCAACGTCGCCATCCATATAAAGTTAGGGTTATGATTACAATGAGAATTGCTATTGTGATAGACCATAACGCCTGAAATCAATGTGATGATTAGGATAATTTCTTTATTAGGTTTTTTAGGGTTTTGTAAATTTTTTTAAAATATCCTATTCAAATGGGTACTGTTTTTTTTTGTACGTCCGTGTGTCAACACAGTTTTTCTCAGGAACCATAGAAGCAAGGATCATAAAACTTTGTAGAATACTCAGAAGTAGTGGTCTCATATAATGATGTTCGAAGGTGTTTATGGGGTCTTTCCATATAAAGATGTGATCGCTTTAAAATATAATCGATTGTGATATCAAATCTTAAGCGGTCTTAAAAAGATCTTTTAATATCATATCTTAAAATTGTATTATCGATATCGAGCTGGGCAGGAGAACGAAAAATAAGCGATTCTGAACAAAATCACAGACGTTGGTTTTTGCGTGCACTAGGACAACAATTACCTTATAATATGAAATTCACTCAACTTTATTAATAGTATAATTTGTCTATTTTAAAGTAGTTTACGCCTCTTATCAAACCAGTGATTAAAGCTTCATGTAGCTTCAAGAGACAATGAAATGAAGAGAGAGCAAATATATGACAATTTTCATTGGTTAATAGGGCAACATATCTCTGGTGCAAATAAAGGGGTTCATTTATAAGGAGTTGAATTCTTGGAATTTTCGAAAGCCCCCTAGTGAGTAAAGTTTCCTATTTACTCGACAAATTATCATAGTATGTACGAGTATTTCGTTACTTGTATATTGGACGAAAATGCAAACTTTACAAACTCAAATAAAGCGACTCTGCTTTCTATTTTTGGGCGCTTGAGGTATTTGGCCTGTAAATCAGATTTGTCACGTAAAGAAAAACTCACTTATTATTGAAATAAAATTATTTTTTTATTAAAAAGTTGACTTGTTAATCAATGATTTTTTATTTTCAGTTTATTCCAGTATCATTTCGAAAATCGCTTTATGACATTCTTGGCGTACCGCAGCACGTATTGCCCGCCCTGTCACTTCTTTCGCGTACCAAGTCTGAATCCATATCCACTTCATTCATCATCTGATCATATATTAAACCTTATGACTCTATTCTGGAATAGTCTGGATCGAAAATAACTCAGCAGTGCTTGTTTTTGCTGTGGATGTGATGACATCGTTTTCATTTTTGATTATGATCATTCATAATTATTGTTTCGAATGATGTAGTTGTTTTGACTTATTGCTAGGTGTTTGTCGTTATTATTTTGGAAGATGCAATTATTTTGATTTATTGCAAGGTGTTTATTTTCGTTGGTTGGACACGTAGTACTATTAATTTAAACAACTAAACCGCCGAACAACGGTCTTTGGCTGGTAGCTAAGATATAATATCAATTTCAGAGTTTGTGGTTGAAACAGAATATAGCTGATAAACTAGGGTGGAAACTTAGAGAATACCAGGAATTCTAAGATTGCGCCTGTGTGTTTTTAATACTAGGAAGGGCAGATGGAGAAGATTTAAATGAGGGGTCGTTAGAAAAAATGATGGAGAGTGAAGTGCAGATTACATAAACGTTGTGCGACGAAGAAAAAATGATTGAGAATTGTAGAGATTGAAAGTATCTATAATGTTGGCGCTCGGCGCGAATATTTTTGGCTAACGTGACAAACACACCTGAATTTTATATATAACTTTATATAGGAGACCTTTTTTCTCACTGTTTTACGCAACGCCCCTCTGGTATTGAAATATGATATTGCAGCGCCTGCTACTCGTAATTTAACTACGCCAAGGTAGTAAATTATTGAACAAGCTAATAAGTTAAATCGAGACTTTTAAACAAGTAATTTGTAAGGCGAAGCGATTGGCTAGTATGAGAAGTATAAATGTATTTTTTTAATGGTTTTCATTGAATTTTCTTTATCTAAGCAGTATTTTAGTTAGATGTGAGAACAACCTAGTTTATCAAAAGCTCGGTCTAGTTCTTTGATAACGTGAATGAGTATTGTTGAGATTATTTTTTCAGCAGTGGAACGATCAAATCCACGAAACTAGCCAACAAATATTCTAAGCAGAGGTTACTACTAATTGTAAGAGTAGCTGAAATGCAAAAATGAAACATATACATAGGAACTATTAACAGTTTTCGCTATTGAGTTTATTTTGTTCAAACTAATCTGACACGACAGCGGTTTCGATAATGCTTCGTCAGGTTTTCGGAAAAAACTAAAACGTGCTGAAAGAATACTATAAAAACCAAAAGTTCAACTGGCGATCAAATGGTAGTAAATGGTCCCGGAGTCGCTCATTGGGTTTACTGGTTGCCCAATGATTGGACAATAAATGCCGAGAAATACCAATAACTGCAAATACACCTACAGCTCTACTTCCAAATCCTATTTATACTTCCTTTGTGGTGATTGCCAGTGGTTTCTACTTTTTATAACAGGCTAATATAAGAGGGTGAATGTGAGTCTTCCGCGCTTGATAACAGAACCAAAAGTAATAACCATGCCGTCGAAATGGAAGTTGGGAGACGGGCTAACTTCCCATCCCTGGAAAATCCTACATTGTTTCGAAACATGCAATAGAGCCTTGGAATGGATTAGACCAATGGCAACGACCTCGCAACCGAAAAAAAGGAATATGGCATTGGATCCTGAAATATCAGATCACTGAACAACGCTGGCACTATTAAGGTCCTTTTACAATAGGCCAACCATTATAAATTAAACATACTGACAATCCAGGAAACTAACTGGACTGGAAGTGATATTCAGGATATGGGATAGCACACAATATTCAAAGGTGGGAAGCCTGTTGGAAAGCGAGAATTCGGATTAGCCTTTATAGTTTATTTGGATAGTGGATAAGGAGTTCAAATCGCACGTTATTGATTTTAGGGCAGCCAATGTACGATTGTGTGTGATCCATATAAAAGCGATATTCTTCAAAATTTGGCTGATAAACGTACACGCCCCACTAGATTTTTTATTTTTGTTTACGTAGTTGACCAGTCGATAAATTGGTCTGGACAAAGTTAAAGACACTGGCCAGCGGATCCGATATTTGCCCCGACTACAGTGGTAGATCGACAATAGACCAATTGTCAAGCAGGTACTTGAAAAATGCTGGGAGTTTAACATAGACGTGCACCAAATTTTCGTTGACTTTAAGCAAGCATACGATAGTATTGATTGTAACGTACTGTCCCAAATAATGCTTTGCTTTGGCATCTCAGCAAAATTAGTCCGTCTTACCAAAATGACAATGACGTCGAAGACCTCCCAAGTCCGCATCAATGCATCAATAACCAACTCACCGCTGCCTTTGACAAAAATATCGGAGATGACCGCCCCACAGCTATTCAATTTGGCTCTGGAGTACGTCATAAGGAAGCTACATGCCGATACACGAGGTACATTATTATACAAGTCGAGCCAAGTACTAGCCTATGCAGACGACATCAACATTTTGTCAAGATCATTAACAACTACCAAAGAACTCTTCCTGAAACTCGACAGCGAAGCGAAACTAGTATGGCTACAATTCAATGAAAATAAAACAAAGCTCATGACGCAGTCGAAGCAAAATACCTCAAATACACAAAATATTACACCTAGCGAACACAGTATCGAAAATGTGAGCGAATTTATGTATTTAGGCGCCAAAATAACGAGAACGGGTAATGAAAAAGACGAAATACGCCGAAGAATACAGTTCGCGACTTGGTGGAAAGCACCACCCACGCCATCAAATAATTTTAATTGTTATACACTCGCTAGCTTCTCCTCTCAAGCAATTTGCTTAGGCCTACGCGCACTAGATGGCCACTTATCTTGTTTTTGGCACGGATGTCTGGCACTCATGGATAGGTGGTGCTTTCCACCAAGTATTACTTGCCACTGTGATGTATTTTCCTGTTTACAAGGGCGGTCTGATAAGTACTTAGCTTACAAAAGAAAAAAGAAAATTTTGGAAAAGTGACAATTTATTTCTCAACATAATCTTTTCTTAGCTCGATACAATTGTTCCAGCGATGTTCCAACTTCTTCAACCTGTCTGAAAAATACGTTTTCTCGATGTCTGCAAAGTAGGCCGCCGTGGCGGTGATGACCTTCTCATTCGATTCAAATTTCTGCCGGGCGAGTGAGTTGTTCAAACTTGGAAACAAAAAGAAGTCGCACGGGGCCAAATCTGGAGAATACAGTGGATGGGGTAGCTGTTCGTAGCCCAATTCGACCAATTTGGCCGTAGGACCTTTTTTCTGCAATTCAGCGTCGGATCGGCCTAATAATTCGGCATAGTAGAGCTCTGTGATCGTTTTGCTCTTCTCCGAGTAGTCGATGCAGATCACACCTTGTGAATCCCAGAAAACAGTGGCCATCACCTTTCCGGCCAATAGGATAGTCTTCGCCTTCTTCGGAGCCGGGTGAAGTCTACTGTTTCGACTGCTCTTTGCTCTTTGGTGTGTACCAGTGACCAAAGAGCAGTTGAAGGTCACGAAACGACGCAGCAACTCCTTCGGATTGCGCCTAAACAGCGTCAAACACAGCTCTGAAGTGGTCTCACGGTTGAGTTTGTTGTCCGGAGTGACCAAACGCGGCACCCATCGCGCCGACAGAGGTCTTTTGAGATACCAACTGTCTCAGATATCTCGCGTACCTCCAATCGGCGGTCTGCCAATACGAGCTCGTAGATTTTTTCACGTTATTCTCCGTGGTAGCCGTTTTCGGGGCACCTGGGCGTGGCTCATCAAAAACCGACGTGCGACCATGTTGAAACTCGTTAAACGATTGTTTTACGGTCGCCATCGCAGGAGAAGACTCGCCGTACATAGCATCCAAGCGCTTTTTGATTTTGCTGCGCGAATTCCTTTTCAAAAACAAGAATCGAATCACCGACCGATATTGTTCTTACTTCATTTTTCTAAAATCTGCGGAGACACTCGCTTCCACAAGCGGTCAAAATAAAACTACGAGTCCGATTCGGCTGAAATTTTGAAAGTAGCCGTCTACGAGAACGTACTACACGATAGTGTAGTAGCGTCATCGGGCGGTGAGGCTAAGTACTTATCGGGCTACCTTGGTATATAAGCAGGAAGACTAAATTACACCGTTCGCTTAGTCGTGCTGTTCCCAGGTGACTGTCGCCACTGAAACAGCACCTGATGAGTGTGGCGCAGTCGGCTGGATGCAACTAGGCATTTTTTTAATAAATGACAGCCATTCCCGTTCAAAAAATATTTAGCTTTATGGAGGCTATCCGTGAGCGGCAGACCTCGTGCCCAAAAAAAAGATGATAGTTGTCATTAAGTTGGCGTAGGCCTAAGCAAGCTGCTTAGGAGAGAGTGGCGAGTGTATTATATATTATTTCGTCTCCATACGTTTTGAAATTTTTCCATCAAGTGTTTTTTTAATTCTACATTTCATTCAACAAAAGTGAGAATGATTAATAAAATTTCTTGTTAATAGTAGATATTTTTTATTTAGATTACTTTTGATGTTAATCAGTTTTCGCTTCTCCTGAAAAATTTGTTTTTCTACAGATGAGCCCTTTTCGAAATGACCGATTCAATTTATGCCTCGCACATGAATATACCTTTATAGACACTGGCTGATTTGCTTTCATTGTGTAGCGCAACCACTGAGCTGTTATTTTTTAAGTTTACCATTAGCGAATATGCATTTAATTTTAAGTAGGCGAAGAAGAAAAATTTACATATTCCGCTAAAGTCGACAAAACTTTTTCCGGATATTCGAAACCCCTTTCTTTTTACGCTAAATTGAAGATACACTGGGGATGGAACGTGGTCTTTAGGGCAAAAAGAATATTGTAGACAAGATATTCATTAGATAATGGTAATAACCTCTTAAAAGTTCTGAGTTCAAAACATTTTTAAAGGTTCTTAAGGAAAGTCACCCAGGAAGAAAGTGGAACGGAAACAGGGCTTAATGAGAATGTTTAATAAATATTTTCTTCAGGTTGTTTGAATATTAATACTGATATACTCAGAACTCATACTAATCTTGATAATCAAAAAAAAAAAAAAATTGTTTTGCAGTGTATTCAATTTTTTTTGAGTAAAGTGTTCAAAATAGTTCGTTCTTCTAGTATGAACGGATAATACTCCGAAAATTTTTAAGATACAATTTCAACATGTTCAACATTGGATGGTTATAATCCTGAAATTACCAATAAATATTTTTGAGACGCGAGAGAATGTTTTTTTAATTTTTTCAACCTTGGTTGGTATCTCATATCCTTCCATATTGTTTGTGTTTAATTTTAGGAACCAGTTTCTCAAAATTTTCTGATTTAAGCTTTTCTTCTTCTTCTTCTTAGCACTAAAGCCCCTCTCGGGCCTTCGGTTCCTGCAAATAGCGCCTCCAACTGTCTAGGTGCATTGACCGTGTCCTCCAATTTCGAAATCCGAGCAGCGATGAACTGTCTTAGTCGACCGAGTCAGACCAGCGTTTCCTCGGTTTCCCCACTGGTCTCCGGCCTTCAGTTCTCCCAACGAATACCTTTTTGGGTATCCGTTGTTCGTGTATACGATTCATGTGGCCAGCCCATTGCAGCTTCCGCAATCTTACAATCGTTGAGACCTCCGGTTCGTCAAAAATTTCATACAGCTCATGGTTGTATCGAAGTCGCCATTGCTCCCCGTCTAACTTCGCTCCGATTATTCATCTCAGGATCCATCGCTTAAAGACTCCATTAATTTGCGGATGCTTGGGTTAGGGTCCATGTTTCACACCCATAGCATAAGCTTTTCTAGCAGCGATAAATAGAAATTTATCTGATTATTAGGTAGATTCTTGCCATTAGGTATGACTAACCAAGCGTTCCCATCACCGGAAGTAATGTTTAAACTTTCTATGGCACTTTTCCCAATTCGTGGCATTGAAATGTAATCTGTGATTTGCAGTTCGAACCAGAATGAAAAAAAAAACATTCTTTTGACGATTTATGATCTTGAAAAAAGCGTTATGGTCAATATCATAGGGAAGTACCTCCAATTTCTGTGAGGAATCATTAAATATGAATTCTAGTTGAGCGTCAGCGTCAAATATACATTTTTACTTGAATGTGTTGGGAATTCTGACCCAAAGTCAAAGTCAAAAGCGCTTTATTAAATACTAATCGTTATAAATTTTAAAAGAATATAAAGCAAATTCTAAACAATAACAATACATAAACTTAATGACCCAAATGGCTCTCTAAATTTGTACGTTATCATTAACTCATTTCATCAAAAAAAAAAAAACTATAGCAAATTCAAATTAATTATGATTATTACATATTTTATGATTTGATTGGAAAAAGGAGAAAAAAACCAACCAACACTATCCTAAAATTATTTATAATCTTAACAAAACAGTGAACTTTGATCCTACACCTAATATGTTTTAACTTAATTCTAATAAAATGCAATCAAAAACTTTATCTTATGCTAAAAAATTCTATAACAATGTTCTTAACCTATGCGTTTAACCTTATCTCTAACCTAATGTAATAAACATAACATATACCTAACCTATACCTAAATTTTAACAAAAATAAACAACAATACTTAATGTAGCAATAATGAGCTGAAACTCAAAAACTAAATAACGAAAAACACCAAAACTGAAAATAAACACGAATAATTTAGACATTGTCATTCAGCCACCAATACCTAGATTGCCCCGTCTCAACTCGATCAGCTTCAACGAATCTAGCAAATGAGTGTCTCTATTGGAATTGTTGGTCGCGTGAACTCAGATTCGGAGGATATTTTATCTTCTTATCGGTGGCCCGTCTATATATGTGATATATGTCTGGGATGCCGTCAGAATCAAAAACATATCGATTCATGTCCAAATACACGAATGCTTCTGGAGGAACGAAGCCAGTAGCGAGGCAAGTCGCAATATATCCGTCTGTAGGATGGAACGGCTGTGAAATCCTAGGGTTTTCACTCACAGTCACAGATCTTGCGATATAACTCAAGAAGTTTCAATATGAAGATGTCGACTCTTGTCAGTTTAGCAGTTTGATAAATTGTTCTATTCGATAAATAATGCTTCCAATCCGTCTCAGGCTTTCTGTACAAACCAGTACATGCACGAAGACATTTCCTTTCGAAAACTCTTTATTTTTCCATCGTACTATCGCTCTGGTTGCACCAGATCTGACATCCATATGTCAAAACTGATCTAACCAGGCTAGTGTAACAGATAATTTTGACCTTTTTATCAATGTATCTGGAATGAAAGAGACTTCGTAGCACCATGACTACTTTTTGTGCCTTACTGAGCATGATTTTGACATTTAAAGTACAGTACAGATACTGATCGAGATGAACACCGAGGTACCGAACACAGCATTTATGTGGAACCCGTTCTGAACTACCCTTGCCAGCCATGATGTGGAAATCCTTCCAATTACGTTTCAAGTCTTGACTGACCCCCTGCAGCATCGTCCGAAATAAGATTGTTTCGCACTTCTGCGCATTGATTTTCATTTGCCAATTGTCAGTGTACAGCTACACATCATTGAACATTTTTTGGAGATTACTCTGTATTAATGTAGGTTTTCGGTCTGCCGTATAGATGATCAGATCATCAACAAACGCTACCAATGATCGCGTTGGCGAGACGTTAAAATCAAAGCCGTTCAATAGCTTGCGAATGATTATTGAGAAAAGCAGAGGCGCAGTAACTGTTCTCTGCTGTAGACCATTGATTCAAGACTTTGAATTCGCGCATCGTTGTCAGATTTTCATCAGTTACAACAAACGATATCCCGTATTACATATTGCACATCACGGCGACAAGGTGTCTGGAGAACTTGTCCTGAAGGAGTTTAAAAACTAGTCCATCTAGCCACACCGTATCGAAGGCTTTCTCCATATCAATGAGACATGCTCCAACACATTCTCTATCATTTAGTTTCCAATAGATGTCTGAGGTTACTTTCGTTATTGCATGTGTGGTCGAATGCCTGGCACGAAAACCAAATTGGCAATTCGGCATCAACTCATATTCCTCAATGTGGGCGTTTAATGCTCTGTTGAGTATAACTTCAAACACCTTGCTGATGTTAGGCAGCAAGCTGATTGGGCGATAGCTTTTAGGGCATGAAGGTTATTTTCCTTTCTTCAAGATCGGAAATACCTTAGCCTTTTTCCACTCGTTTGGGAAATATGAATTGCTCAACATGTTGTTGAAAAATATGCAATAATTCCTAATAGTAACCTCAGGTAAATGTCGGAGAGCTAAATTTGGAATACCATCAGTACCACATGATTTCTTGTTGTTTATCCTGCGAAATATGAAACACAAGTCTTCATCGATGACAAAATAATCAATAAGATTCAAGCTCGGTATGAGGTCAATGTTAATGTTTCATCGAAATGAAGAATTGATTGGCCGTTCAGGCTTGATTTGAAGTCGGAAACATTTGCTTCAACAACCTCTGAAAATATTTCATTCCCTCTCTCAAAGTCAAAGTCAAAGTCAAAAGCGCTTTATTTAATACTCGTCGTTATAAATTTTAAAAGAATATAAAGCAAATTCCAAATAATAACAATCAAAAAACTTAATGGCCCAAATGGCTCTCTAAATTTGTACGTTATCATAAACTCATTTCATCAAAAAAAAAACTATAGCAAATGCAATTAATTACGATTATTACATATTTTTACAATTCAATTGGAAAAAGGAGAAAAAACCAACCAACACTATCCAAAAATTATTTATAATTAATACACAACAGTGAAACTTTGATCCTACACCTAATATGTTGTAACTTATTTCTAATAAAATACAATCAAAAAAAAACTTTATCTTATACTAAAAATACTATAACAATGTTCCTAACCTAAGTGTTTAATCTTATCTCTAACGGAATATAGTAAACATTACATATACCTAACCTATACCTGATTTTAACAAAAATATATAACAATACTAAATGTAGCAATAATGAGCTGAAACTCAAAAACTAAATAACGAAAAACACCAAAACTGAAAACAAACACGAAAAATTTAGACATTGTCATTCAGCCACCAATACCTGGATTGCGCCGTCTCAACTCGATCAGCTTCAGCGAATCTAGCAAATGAGTATCTCCGTTGAAATCGTTGGTCTCGTGAACTCAAATTCGGAGAATATTTTATCTTCTTATCGGTGGCCCGTCGATATATGTGATATATGACTGGGACGCCGTCAGAATCAAAAACATATCCATTCATGTCCAAATACACGAATGCTTCTGGAGGAATGAAGCCAGTAGCGAGGCAAGTCGCTATATACCCGTCTGTAGGGTGGAACGGCTGTGAAATCCAAGGGTTTTCATTCACAGTCACAGATCTTGCGATATGATTCCGAAGAAGCTTCAATATGAAGATATCGACTCTAGTCACTTCAGCAGTTTGATAAATTCTTCTATTCGATATATAATGTTTTCAATCCGTCTCAGGCTTTCTGTACAAACCAGTACATGCACGAAGACATTTCCTTTCGAAAACTCTTAATTTTTCCATAGTACTAGCACTCTGGTTGTACCAGATCTGACATCCATAGGTCAAAACTGGTCTAACCAGTGTCTTGTAACAGATAATTTTGACCTTTTGATCAATGTATCTGGAATGAAAGAGTTTTCGAAGGGCCATGACTACTTTAAGTGCTTTACTGAGCATGATTTTCACATGTTCAGTATAGTACAGATACTGATCGAGATAAACACCGAGGTATCGAACACAGGATTTATGTGGAATTCGTTCTGAACTACCCTCGCCAGCCATGATGTGGAAATCTTTCCAATTACGTTTCAGGTCTTGACTGACCCCCTGCAGCGTTGTCCGAAACAAGATTGTTTCACACTTCTGCGCATTGATTTTCATTCGCCAATTGTCAGTGTACAGCTGTACATCATTGAACATTTTTTGGAGATTGCTCTGAACTATTGTAGCTTTTCGGTCAGCCGTGTAGATGATCAGATCATCAGCAAACGCTACCAATGATCGCTTTGGCGAGACGTTAAAATCAAAGCCGTTCAATAGCTTGCGAATAAAGATTGAGAAGAGCAGAGGCGCAGTAACTGTTCCCTGCTGTAGACCATTCAAGACCTTGAACTCGCGCATTGTTGTCAGATTTCCATCGGTTACAACAAACGATTTCCCGTATAACATACTACACATCATGGCGACAAGGTGTCTGGGGAACTTGTCCTGAAGAAGTTTAAAAATAAGTCCATCTAACCATACCGTATCAAAGGCTTTCTCCATATCAATGAGACATGCTCCAACACATTGTCTATCATTTAGTTTCCAACAGATGTCTGAGGTTACTTTCGTTATTGCATGTGTGGTCGAATGCCTGGCACGAAAACCAAATTGGCAATTCGGCATCAACTCATTTTCCTCAATGTGGACGTTTAATGCTCTGTTGAGTATCACTTCAAACACCTTGCTGATGTTAGGCAGCAAGCTGATTGGGCGATAGCTTTTCGGGCATGAAGATTCTTTTCCTTTCTTCAAGATCGGAAATACCTTAGCCTTTTTCCACTCATTTGGGAAATATGAATTGCTCAACATGTTGTTGAACAATATGCAATAGTTCCTAATAGCAACCTCAGGCAAATGTCGGAGAACTACATTTGGAATACCATCATTACCACATGATTTCTTGTTGTTTATCTTGCGAAATATGAAACACAAGTCTTCATAGCTGACAAAATAATCAATTAGATTCAAGCTCGGTATGAGGTCAGATGTTAATGTTTCATTGAAATGAAGAATTGATTGGCCGTTCAGGCTTGATTTGAAGTCGGAAACTTTTGCTTCAACGACCTCTGAAAAAATTTCGTTCCCTCTCTCAGGGTTTGGTAGATGAACCAATTCAAAATGTGTTCCAATCAGGGCAAGTTTATCCAATCCTTCACAAATAATCCTGTTTCCATTTCTATCCGGAGTCGTACTATCAATTTCGATACCAGCCCTATCGAGAAGATTTATCTCATCACTAGTGACTTCAAGATTCGATACCTTCACTCGAGACTTCTTGCGGAATATGCTATTCACTTTCGCGAACACGCCGTCTGGGTCCTGTGGGCTAATACCCCTCAATTTTTCCGCCCATTGATTGCTGACCTCACTCCTGAAGTATGACCGGATTAAGTTCCGGACATTCTTCAGATGTAATTTCAACAAAGACAACGAGGGATGGTTGTAGTCCAAAAATCGTCGATAAATATTGTTGACGCGTGTGAGAAGGAGGATTTTCAATCTTTTCAACCTTGCGATGGTTGGTGTTTCATATCCTTCCATATTGTTTCGATGTTTAAACTTGGGAACTACTTTCTCAATCGTTTCCAACGTCGGCTTCTCTAACTTCGACAAATAGAGATCTATTTCATTGTTAGTTAGATTCCTGTCATTAGGAACCACCATCAGAAGGGGGACATTGCTTCTGGTACTCCCGATTAAACTTCTTTTGAAACTTTCCCCAGTCTGTTTTTTTTTTGAAATTCAATCGATGATTTTCGGGTTGAACTGGAATGAGGAAGAAATCATCCCTTTGATGATTGATTTCCATTACGATTGCGTTATGGTCGCTATCATAATGAAGCACCTGCAGTTTCCGTTGAGGGCTATTGAAGCTGAATTCAAGTCTTGCGTCAGCAATGCAGAGGTCCCCTGTCAACCTGAGAACCCAGCCTGACTTAATAATCTATCCCACAACAGTCCATATCTGAACATTGGCGTTGTGATTTATCGTTAGGGTATCTCATTCAATCACCGTAACGCAAACCGAGGTGATATGATAAATATCACCATGTGATTATTACCTAATTGTTCAATTAGTACCCATCACTGCTGGGTGGGCTGAAAGTCCGATAGCAGCATCAGAAGCTGAAACTCGATGCCGTCACCAAGGCTTCAACTTGGGAGCTCTTGCGCAAGCGGAGTGTGCCCTGATCCACTGCTTCACACGGAGTACAACTACTGACATAAATCAACTCAATTTCCTTTTTCTTGAAAAGCCGTCGGTCCTTGCCTTTTTGTGTGTACAGACGAGTTTCGACTCCTTCTTTTCAAATTCAAATTAGGTCATCTTGATTCTGATCACAGTCTAGCTCTTTCAACAGAAAGGCCTGATTTTTCCCGGTTTTCGGTTTTTCCGTAAAATGCGGCGCATTCACCATAGTAAGCACTTTCCTTGCTGCTTTGGAGGTTACCAATGACTTCGTTTGAAATGTGATTTTATCTATTTAAGCATTTTACTCTGAAAGTTTACTTTGACTAACAGCCTACTCGTAGTCATGTCAGCGTCACTTTGGCCAAATAAATGAATTGATGGAATTTTCTCCATACTATGAATATTTTCATTAGTTTTCGCGACTGTTGCCTGGGAGCCAACAGCTGCCTTGGTTTTCTTTTGCGGTTTTTGTATTTTAATTATTAATTTTTTGAAAAAAATATTCTATTTGAATTTCTTGTTTTAAGTTTTTTATAAAAATTTCTCTTTCATTGTCGATTTTATTTCGTTCTTGTTTTTTTCGAGCTCATATTTTATGTTCATTACTAGCGCTTCATAGTAGTTTGTGCGATTGTTGGATGGTTTTTTCTCCTTCTTCCAATTGAATCAATAAATATGTAATAATTTTAATTAATTTGAATTTGATGTTATTTTTTTTTATTAAATTTTTTTTTTGATTGATAACGTATAACTTTAGAGAGCTATTTGGGCCATTCAGTTTTAGTATTGTTATTGCTTGGAATTTGTTTTATATTCTTTGAAAATTTATAACGATTAGTATTGAATAAAGCGCTTTTGACTTTGACAGTAATTTGTGCTAACGTTGAATACTTCAGCGCTTGATACTTTGTCACTCTCTTCATTTCTTCTTTGTTTCCTATCTTTATTCTTGGATTTTTCATTTGATTTTTTATTGGTTGGTACAATATTGTAATTTTTCAAGTTTAGTGACTTCTATTTGCCATCTCTCTATTTCGATCTTGAGAGTCTTTTTTGCTGGTTGACATCCTTTTTGGGCTCACGATAGTTTCATAGTCTTGCAGAACGGGTCGTTTTAGCATCTTGTCTGTTGATTGCAGTTTTGTTCCATTTATTTGATGATCGAAGCCATCTGGCTACCCTATTTTTGCTTTGCAGCAATCATCCTTTGCGTAGTTATGCTTCCAATTGAATTGATCAATAAGAAACAAATTAACGAGACTGGCAGATTAAATGCCAGTCTCCAGAATGCTAGACGTAGAACGCATATGAAAGGGTTTAATACTTTGTGTCCAGATAACTAAACTCAGATTTCCACCCCCACCTTAATTTACACTACCTCAATGTAAATCGAATTATCTAATACTTATGAACTTGAAATCAATCACTCAACAGATGATTCGGTTTACCAACAATTTTTAACCAATAAAGCACGTAAAACTTAGCTCTAAATATAGAGATACAAAGAAACTTAAGATTTAAGTATCATTTTCGTAGAAAAGTCGTTAAGACTTCAGGCAACAAGAAAAATGACGAATTAAAGATCCGTTCGATCTTAAACTGCGAAAACATTAACCAAATGAATGCAAGCCTTAAGCCGCACCTCAAACAACATTTCTATCTAAGTAACTTGAAATGATAAGAACTCAAGTAAATGCTAATAAACTTTCTAAGATTGACGTCGGGGCTCGTGTGGCCTTCGATGCTGTTTTAATTTAAATTCACTATCAAGTCGCTCACGCTCGCTCGTAAACAACAGTGAAGGACGTTGACGCGAAATGTTTACATCAATTATTCGCGTTATGTAAGCGTAGTTGAAGATGCATGCAATTTAATGCACAATTTTAAGAATTTTATTTAAAAGTTCAATGAATGATTTAAGTTCTTCATATCCCGAGAAAATTCATATTCTAGTCTAGCATATTGTTTCGATTTTTTTAATTAAATTTACATCTTGAACATGTATATTACGATCTAGCCTACTATAATTCAATTCTGAGTCACTTACGCCTTCCTTGAATCCCGACGAGAAGTAATGGATCCAAGCATCGGAGACCACAGTGCCATAGTCCCGATATGACGAGCGAATCAGTCCAACGATATCCATTTCGCCTGGATCGGACTATTCCCTGAATCCTTCTGACAATATTGATATTAGCGAGGAGCTTGTTGATATCCACACTACGATTTGATTTAGAAGGAAACTCAAGGCCGAAACAATAGTAATAAAGGCAACTTCATATTTGCAATCGAGAGACAATGGTTGTGGGGGCGAACGAACACTTGCAACTCACTTAGCAAACAACAAAACGAAACGCACAAACAAAACACGAATGCAATTTAGGCACGATTAGGATTTAAATTGATATTGGTGGGATGTACGAAATACCGAAATTATTTTGGAAACGATTATATGGTAATTTTAAACTTTACGGGGCCGACAGCAAAGAAAATGTGTTAGACACCGTTCGGATTTTCTGACAGTTCGATCTGCGGCTGCTGGTGCTGCTCGGCTGGGAAATGTTGTGAATCCCTCTTTGTCTGACATTCGTCGGCATATGTCGGCATGTCGGCATTCGGCTAAGCTCTGATTCGGCAGCCGTCGTCGGCGAAAATGGAAGCAAAACAAAACGAGTGGTATGATTTGAGATGCGGAACGTTTGGTTTGTTGTTGTTTTTATCTAATCAGATGTTGACATTTCGGTTTCATTTCGTGTGATAGATTTTCTGATTGGATTTCGTTACCAAAAGCGGGTTGTGTATTCGCTTAACCATGGAGTGTTATTAGAAGGATTACATTTTTTCTAACAGCTATTTTCGTGACAAGAATAGAGAAACGTCTAAAGTTGTCGGTTTGGCAGATGATTAAATTATTTAAATTAAATTTAAATTTGTTATCAAAATTAATGATCTTAAATATGAAGACTCGATTGTTGGAATCCTTGGAAAACCCGCAAGGTATTTATCTCCTGTTATACTAGTCGAAAATTAAAATATTTTTTCTACCTTTTTACGACATAGGATAAAATGTCGGTTTAAGCGCAGACCTTAGCGAGACAGGCCAATAAACAATATTTTCAGGAAACTGAATTTGATCCCATTGGTTAATTTATTGATTATTTTGCATTAATGTCATTATCCATAAAACTTTATAAAAAACATAAAGGCAAATTCCCTAAATTACAATTAATAAAACTAAATGGCCTCGAGAATATTCAAAAAAAAAAAAACAAAACTAACAAGTTATGCTGATTGTCTTTATAAATTACCATTTAGCCATCTATGTTGGGATAACAGAGTCTCACCTCAAACTCAAAGTCAAAAGCACTTTATTCAATACTAACCGTTATAAATTTTCAAAGAATATAAAGCAAATTCCAAGCAATAAAAATACTAAAATAATAGCCCAAGTGGGTCTCTGAATTCATACATTATTAGGTAAGCACATTCAGACAAAAAACAATATCAAATTCAATTTAATTAAAATTATTGCAAATTTTATGATTCAACCAACTCTATTCAAAAATTATTTATAATATTAATACAATAGTGAACTTGGGGTCAAGGCACTTTCCTGGCATCGGGCCTACGCGTCGCGGGCACAGACTATGTGTAAATCGGTTGATTTTAATCCTCAGTAATTTATTTGCCCCAAAAATCGACGCGAAAACATACAGAAGATAGCTTATTTCAAGCTTGAAATCCGCTTGATAAAAAATTTGGACAAGATTGAAAGGCGACAAAATGTTGTACCAGAAGGCATGTGTTCTCACATTCCAAATTTCGTATGAAGCAGATTTCAAGCTTGAAATTAACTATCTTCTACGTGTTTTCGCGTCGATTTTCGGAGCAAATAAATTACTAAAGATTAAAACGAACCAGTTTGCACACAGAGTCTGCTCCCCCAACGCGTAAGGCTGATGCCAGGATACTGCCGTCACCCCGTGAACTTTACCCTGCATCTAATATGTTATAACCTAATTCTAATAAAATTCAATCAAAAACTTTATCTTATACTAATACAATGTTATCACAATATTCCTAACCTAAACGTCAAGCCTTATTTTTTTAAACCTAATATAATAAACATAACATATCCCTATCTTAAATATTGAAACCTATCCCTAATTTATAATATAAACAAACAACAACACTACATGTAGCAATAATTAGCTGAAACTCAAAACTATGCAACGAAAAATACCAAACAAAAAATAACTACGAATAATTAACCATATATCATGTATTATAACAAACTGCCCCGGCTTGAGAGGCTGAGGTTCTTCTCTCCATTCAGTGCGGCTAAGTAGTCGTAGAAGATATTCAGAAATCCATCTTATCACAGCCTATCCAATTTTCCGTTGCTTATGTAAGCATCGAGGCTCACAATCTGTGCTCGGGATTTGTGTTGAATTAAGACAGCCTACTATGAAATGGTTTGGCGTTAGCGGCTCGTCATCTTCGGGTGATATAGGTGACTTGGTTAAAGGCCTGCTGTTAATTATGTTTTCTGTTTCAATTAGGGTGCTTTGGAATGTATCTAATCGTGGTGCATCTTCCTTAAATACCCTATTAAGCAGGCGGTTTAGACATGAATCAGGTGCTCCCAATTACCTCCAGCATTGGGATAAAGTGGACAGTTAAGGCGATTCTCGACAGTCCATTTCTTCTGTGCTCAAATAAAATTTTTGCCGTTATCACTTCGAACTCTGATTGGTTTTCCTCGGTGATTCATGAAGTTTCTTAGAAACCGAATGAATGCATCAGTAGATAGATCCCTAGCAATCTCCGATTGAATTGCTCTAGTTGTTAAGCATGCGAGGTGAGATATCCATCTTTTCTCTTTTTTGCGTCCAATTGTTATTCAAAATCATCACAGTATTCAACTCCAGTATAACTAAATGGACGGGCATACGGTGTGAGACGATCAGGTGGCAGTTGTCCCATTAATGAAACTATTGGCTTGGCTCATTCGGTGAGGCGCACTGGGCAATTCCATAGTATATTCTTCATTAGCGCTAAGGCATTTGGGATCCAGAAGCGCTGACACATTTCCTTAATGACTATTCTATCGTTCTGTTGATGACGTCCGCAATGAAGTTCGCTTAATAGAAGGTGGGATACATAATGCTTTCTTGGCATTATAATCGGTCGATTGGCAGAATCGGGAAGACAATAGGCAGCATCAAACGTCCCTTTATGCGAATAACTCCATCTGGGTCTAGAGTAGGCGTTAACTGATATAGACCGCTCGATTTTGACACCTTTGCATTTGATCGAAGTGCGCCAATTTCTTCTATGAAGTCTTCGTTCTGGAAAAGGTGACAAGTAGATCTCTCCGCGTTAGCTATTTTAACTGAGGTTATCTTCCCGCGATGCCGCGCGTTATGGAGTCTGCTATTCTGAATAGATCTTCGAACCCATTCGTTAACTCATAACAATCGCCGGTATGATGAGTAATTTTCACATGGTATAACTGACCTTTGTTTATCAGATGTAATAAAATCTCGAAATGGATGTTCCTCTGCACTGCTATATTCAATGGACATATCATCAGACACCTTTGGCCATAAATTCTCATCGTTGCGATGAAAACTTGGACCTATTTTCCATTTGGTGTTACTATCATAGTCTTTGATTCTCGTAGCATCATCTGCGACATTCATGGCACAAGGCAGGAAGTGCCATTGGGTTGAAGAAGAAGACGATAAAATCTCTGTAATTCGGTTGGCTACAAATTATTTATAATTTCGTGTGCTTGATCTGATCCACAGGATGACAGTTTTGGAGTTACACCAGAACATAACTTTATGGATCATAATTTTCAGGCTTTGCAGAATTAGATCCTTTAGGTGACATCCCAAAACGGCGTCTTATAATTCAAGACGGGGTATTGTCACAGCTTTCAATGGAGCACATCAGCTCTTTAAAGCAACAAGGGTGACATTGGAATTAGATTACGATCCAACTCGTAGGTAGGCAACTGCAGCATAGGCACTTGAGCTAACATCAACAAACACATAGAGCTGTACGTTATCCGCATATTGCATTCATGTAGAGTAGCACTGCGGGATGCTGAATCCTTTAATCTTCTAAACTCCTTCGACCACTTGCTCCAAGATACGAATAACTAATGTGGAAGTCTTTCATCCCAGTTTATATGGTTTCCATACTACTCGCAGCAGAATTTTCGCTCCAATCGTTATATTAGCTAATAGACCAAACGGTTCAAATGTAGATAAGATTATATCCAACATCTCGGGTTTAGTTGGTGGTCGTTGTAATTGCATGACATCTGATGGATTTTTTTGAAACTCGAAATGAAACTCTAAAGTATCTGACTCAGAATCCCAGAAGAGTCCTAATATTTTGTCAAAGGATTTCTGGCATTTCAGGCTGCGTGAACGATTGTTATGTAGCTTATAGCCTTTCAAGCTTTCTCGTAAGGTATAAGAGTTCGATACAAATTCCCGTAGTTTAAAGCTGGCATTAGCATTTATTCTTATTGCTTCAGCTATGATTTTTTCTGCCTCTTGCTCACTCTTGAAGCTGACAACCTGATCATCAACATACAGTGGCTCACAGCTTATTTGATGCACTTCAATAAATATTAAACAAACTGTTGTCCTTATGCAGATAAATAAAAATTTACAAATATTTTGATGCAGATTTTACAGTTAGTATAACTGAAATTCGAAGCACAAAAGAAAGTAAGAAAAAATGTTTCAAATGTCCCGTTAGCAGTAATGAAGCAAAATCATTTGCATAGGATAGCTCACAGCTTATTTGATGCAGTTAGTTCTTTGTATCCTAGCATTAAAAGTGCACGATTTTCACCAGACTTTTTTTGGGATATATTGTACTTAGTGCGTTCCTTATTTTATTTTTAAAAAAGTTATTTGACCTTGATAGTTTAAAAGTGGATAAATTGTGTAATATTTAAAATGGGCCGTAGGACAACACTTGAACAGCGGGAATTAGTCATTCATCATTTTAGAAATGGTGAATCTCATCGCAAAATCAGCGAAGTTGTCAATTTAAGTTCAACAGTTCAGCATATAATTGAAAGGTTTACCAATGAAAAAACGTTGGAAAACAAGGGTAGAAATGCACCAAATAAAATTTTGAATGAGTCTGATGAACGGTGGATCGTCCGGAAAATAATGCAAAACCCTAAGTTATCAGCTCCTAAATTGGCGAACGAAGTGTTTACTGGAATTGGTAAAGAATGCAGTGCTGAAACCATACGTCGTGTGCTAAGAAAGCATAATTTTAATGGCCGAGTTGCACGAAAGAAGCCGTTCATCAGTATCAAAAATGGACAAAGCCGCCTGAACTTTGCTACGGAGCATATTTCAAAGGATTTGGACTTTTGGAAAACCGTGATTTTCGCTGACGAGTCCAAATTCAACATATTTGGCTCAGATGGAATGGCGTACGTTTGGAGAAAGCCAAATACAGAGCTCAAAAAAGCAAATTTACATGAGACTGTTAAGCACGGCGGTGGCAGCGTAATGGTTTGGGCCTGTATGTCAGCAGCCGGAGTTGGGAAGCTAGCCTTTATTGAAGGAAACATGGACAAGATCATGTACAGTAATATCCTAAAGGAAAATCTCCTGCAAAGTGCTAACGGACTCGGAATCCGGCGTGAATTCAGATTCTACCAAAATAATGACTCTAAACATAAGTCAGAAATCGTGCAATCTTGGCTTATTTGGAATTGTCCTCATTTGATGGCTCCCCCAGCACAGTCACCCGACTTAAATGTAATTGAGAATTTATGGGCTTTTCTGGAGAAAAAAATTCGTAACCACGCAATTTACAACAAAATTGATTTAAAGAAAGCTCTTTTAGAAGAATGGAGTAAAATAACGCCAGAAATGACAGGAAAGCTGGTTGAATCTGTTCCAAATAGACTCAAAGCTGTCTTGAGCCAAAAAGGAAACCATACGAAATATTAGTGTTGAACTGGAAATCCTCTACATGGATAAATTTAAGGAAAACGTGGACTGCATCAATTAAGCTGTGACATAAAATTTTGCCTTTAATTTTGTTTTTGTTATTTAGTTATTTAAGAATCAATTGTTGAAATAAATTAAATTGTTATTTTTAAAAAAGGGCTTTTATTTAATTTATTGCAGTTTAAATTTTTTCAATACCTTTTCTAATACAGAAGTTATAGTGCTTTTAGCTTTGAAAATGTTACTGCATCAAATAAGCTGTGAGCCACTGTATGTGTCGTTTATAAATACTTTAGAACCCCGTGGCATTGAGGTTTCGTAGCTACTGGCATTTAAGTTTTTCACATACTCGGCATAGCATGGTGAGCAAGCTGTCTTAAATATCATTGAAACCATGGCTTATGTTTCTACTGGTCCATCGGCATTTCCTTCATGCCAAAGAAAGCGCTGTGCATTCTGATTAGCTGGCTGGATTTGTACTTGGGAAAATGTTTCTTGGATATCTCCGGCAACTGCAATAACACCTTGTCAAAATTTGAATAATATATACTAACAACTGTGCACGCTTCGGTCTCTTCAGCAATACTGAATTAAGTAATACGTTTGAGGCAGTATACTATGCGTAGCTTATCCGGCTTGTTAGGATTAGAGACTCCAAAGTGTGGCAGGTACCAAGCTCTTGGATCACTAATGTTTGCTTCTTCTTTCGAAAGCAGTCTGGCATACCCTTTCTCAATATACTTTGTTATCTCCTGTTTATATTTATCGGCAAACCGGGCATGATTTTTTCTGCCTCTTGCTCACTCTCGAAGCTGACAACCTGATCATCAACATATGTGTCGTTTATAAATACTTTAGAACCCCGTGGCATTGAGGTTTCGTAGCTACTGGCATTTAAGTTTTTCACATACTTGGCATAGCATGGTGAGCAAGCTGTCTTAAATATCATTGAAACCATGGCTTATGTTTCTACTGGTCCATCGGCATTTCCTTCATGCCAAAGAAAGCGCTGTGCATTCTGATTAGCTGGCTGGATTTGTACTTGGGAAAATGTTTCTTGGATATCTCCGGCAACTGCAATAACACCTTGTCAAAATTTGAATAATATATACTAACAACTGTGCACGCTTCGGTCTCTTCAGCAATACTGAATTAAGTAATACGTTTGAGGCAGTATACTATGCGTAGCTTATCCGGCTTGTTAGGATTAGAGACTCCAAAGTGTGGCAGGTACCAAGCTCTTGGATCACTAATGTTTGCTTCTTCTTTCGAAAGCAGTCTGGCATACCCTTTCTCAATATACTTTGTTATCTCCTGTTTATATTTATCGGCAAACCGGGCATTTTTCTGCATTTTGATCTCAAGTTTCCTTAGGTGACGTCCAGACATCTCATAACTAGGAGGAAACTGAATTTTGTCCTTGTTCCATAAGAGTCCGGTTTCAAAACGACCTTCTTTGTACCTTGTGGTATTCTCTAATAGTCTGGCTCGAGTGCTTCCATCAGAATCCAGAACTAAATCTATGCTTTGCACCCCAAAATTTTCCATTGATAAATATTCCTCGACTAGCTTGGACAACTTTGTTGATGGCTGATATCCTTTGATAGGTAGCACAGTGGCCACCATATCCATTGTTTGACTGACAGGCCCGAAAATTAACCAACCCAGTTTTGTTTCTGTTGCAATTGGTTGGTGAAGTTCATTTTTAACCATGTTTTGGTATAAACTCAAAGTTGAGTTATCCAAATCCAATAAAAGGATCGGTCTGGTATTCTATGCTAGTCACAGGTAACGACTTTGTATGACAAAAAATGTCACATTCAAACGTTTGAAGTGGAAGACCTAGATCTCTGACAAAATGAACGTTTTTTAAGGCGTCCGACGGAGCGTTCACAAAATCTTCTTTTATTGTTAGTGAAACTCTAACTTATTTTTCTGTTTTTTTTTCTATCTACATACCACTGTAGTGTAGATTTCATCGCCTGATCACTTAGGCCTAAAGCGTTTGCGATATCTTCCTCTATGAGGAAAATAGATGATCCTTCATCTAGCATTGCATGTCTCGACACATTTCCCGATGGTCCATCCGAAATCACGGTCAATAATTTAAACAGTTGGTGACATTGAACCATTTAACGGTAATTTAAAACATGCTCTGGCTTAGGGCTTGATGCGGTGGACTGATGTAATAGTGTATGATTCATCTGACTACAATTGTTAATCAAACAGGTTTGTTTTTTACGACAAATTGCTAAGCTATGTCCTTTTCTCAAACATGAGAAACAAAGATGATGCCTTATATTAAATTCCATCTTTTATTTACCGTCAATGAATGAAACCTCTCACAGTCTGAAACAAAATGATCCTTTCCACGCCACACGCACACTTGTGCTGTTTTGGGAGTGCTCTCACTACTATGCAATATTCTTCTGGCAACTGGCTTGTGCAATATCTGGCGATTTGTGTTTATATTAGTTTGTCAAGCTTCACTGTTCGACATGTGCTGTGTGTGCGTCGGCATGATGCTAACAATTCTTGCCAGTGCAGTAACCTATTCCGAGAAGGAATCCACAGTGGTAAGTAGTTGTATTATAGCGGAGTGCTTTGCCCACTCATACTACTTTGACGGCGGCAGCTTTGACACTAACCTTTCCAGTAATGTTGTATTTAATAAACACACAATGAGCTGACTTGAAAAGTGCGACCATGTAACGAGCTTGATTTGATAATGGCAACACCAAATCAATCCTATCATCCTTGATTGGCGTAATTTCATCCACCTTTTCAATTTGCGATCTAACAAGCGACTCTGGTCTTCCAAAGTTGAATTTTAGTTCTTCAATAACTTTGGGAATATCATCGAGAAATATGAGCATTGATGCGACCGTTCGCTTGGCATCACCCTTTAATGCTCTTTGCATGCGAATAAGGTTCTGCTTATTTCCGTATTGAAACTCCATAGTTGTTTAACTGCAGGCATTAAAAAATAATGGCCATTCTTTTGATCGCCCGTCAAATGGTGGCAATGAATATAAACCACTTCAAAGATGTGGTTCGGTTTTTGAGAGCAGAAAATAAATTAAATGATTTTGAGATCAAAAGAGTAAATGCCGACAAACTGACCATTAAAACTGACTGGTTGACTTTCAGACAGTAAAAAGTGCGTTGAATTCTGGAGAGTTTCCACACTTTACCTACACCCCCAAGAGTGAGAAAAACCAGACCTATTTGTTGAGTGGTCTAGACTGCGGAAAGGACACAGTCGATCTCCTTCAGTTGCTTCAAGAAGTTGCACCAGAAATATAATTTTTTACAGTTAAAGACCGCAACAAGGAGATCAATTGCCAAACGTAAACATTTGCCTTTTTACTTAGTCCAGACTTCGAACGAAAGCAGTCCAAATGCCTTTCAAAAAATAAGGTGCTTGAACTTCCGAGTGGTGAAGTGGGAACGCCTGCAGCGAGGTCAACCAGTGCTGAAGAAGCCAAAGATTCGGTCGTTCGGCAGCCAATTATGCCACAAAATATAGATGTGTAGAGTGCAAAGATATCCATGCTCCTGGCGAGTGTAAATTGGCTCAGACGGAGCCTAAAGAAAAACTATATCGTATGAAATGCAGTATCTCTGGTCTTCAGCATCATATCGAGGATGCCCCCGTTACCAAGATGCGAAAATAAAATTTACTCCAAAACAAACTCAAGTACACCGCAGTGTGACTCCTACCAACTTTGTCAAGCCCGGGGTTTCATTTGCACTTGCTGCGAGAGGACCAGCAGACAATGTAAATAAAATAAATAATGTAAGTGGCAATAATGAACTGCTTCTTAAAATTCACCAGCAACTAAATTCTTTATCGGAGAGAATCGATATACAGGATTCAAAAATTAACTTCGTTTTTCAGCGTTTAGGGCTTTCAAATGCCTCAAATTAAGTTGTCATCCAGTCACATTCCCATGGATAGGCTTCATCTTATCTTGGTCAACGTTAATTCCATTGTGAGTCTACATCGACGTGACTGTCGCTTGGAATTCCTTGTCAAGCAAAAGCCTGACATCATCCTTCTCACTGAAACCCACCTCAATTCATGGCACTCCATGATATTTAAGGATTTTGAATTCGTAAGAAAGGATAGGGTAAATAGTGATGGGGGAGATGGGACCGGGATGTTGGTGAGAAGACCCTATTATTTCCAAAATATTGAAAAAGTTGAATTCAAAAGCTTTGAACCTCTTAAAGTGTCCGTTATCAAAATCTCACTGCCAGGTGGGGATAACCTCTTCGTTATTTCTGTCTATGCAACTGGTCGAAATGTTCTCAAGTTCAAGGAGGAGCTCAATTCCTTGTTTGAAATACTTGAATTGAACAGGCTGCATATTTATTATATTCTTGCTGGTGACCTGAATGCCAAGCATATATCATGGCTGAATGCCACTAATAATCCCAGACGTGTAGTCCTGAAGTCGTGGATAGCAGAGAACCAAATTGAATACAGGTGCAATCCATATGGGTAGAAGTTCCCAACATACGAGTACCCTAGGACAAATTCATATTTGAACCTCTGCATTGCTGACGCAAGACTTGAATTTAGCTTTAACAGTCTTCAACGGAAACTGCAGGTACTTCCTTATGATAGCGACCATAACACAATCGTAATGGAAATCAATTATCAAAGAGATGATGTCTCCTCATTCCAGTTCAACATGAAAATCATCGGTTGAATATCAAAAAAACAAACTGGGAAAAGTTTCATAAGAAGTTGAATTGGGATTACCAGAAGCAATGTCCTCCTTCTGATGATGGCAACTCTTGCTCATCGGCTCCTAATGATAGGAATCGAACTAACGATGAAATAGGTCTCTTTTTGTCGAAGTTAAAGAAGCTAACATTGGAAACCACTGAGAAAGACGAATATTAAACACCAACCATCGCAAGGTTAAAAAGTCAGCAATATTTATCGTCGATTTTTGGACTACGCATTGACTTACATCTTACGATAATATTTATTTCCATCTTCGGTCACTGTCACCTCTTCGTTGAAACAAGTCTCTAGCTGCAGTACTAAACTTTTAATGTACAAAACTCTTATTCGCCCAATTATTACCTATTGTTTTCCTGTTTGGCATTCTGTTTCCTCAACTGTTACTAATGAAATTTCCTTTTTTGAACGCTGAATGCTTAGGAATTACGGAAACAGTATACTTTACAATGAGACCAAAATTAGGCCAATTCTAATTTTCATGTTCAAGTATGAGGTTCTCATCCTGTAAGAGAATTATTTAATCGAAATGTACCTTTAAAGAATGTTAATCGTGATATCTCAATGATAGCAAATGTTTTCGGGGTCGCACATTGGGTTTACTGGTTCCTCAATTGTGGGGTATTAAATGCAGAGAAATGCTAATAACTGTAAATACATCTATAGCTCTGCTACTAAATCCTACTTACACCTCCTTTGTGGGGACGTAATAGGGTGAAAATGAATCTTCCGTGCCTGATATCGGAATCGAAGTAATAACCATGCCGCCGGAATGGAGGTTGGGGGACGGGCCCTAAAATGTTTCGAAACCTGTTGATGTGCTTCGGAATGGATTTGACTTACGACAACGGTCTTGCAATTGGAAAAAGGACTATGAATTTGGATCCTGGAACGTCAGATCACTCAATTACCCTGGCGCTGTTAAGGACCTTTTACAACAAGCCAGTCAATATAAATTTAAAATACTGGCAATCCAGGAAACCAGCTGGACTGGAAATGATACTCAAGACATGAGATCGCACATAATATTCAACTGTGGGAAGCCTACTGGAAAACGAGAATTCGGAGTAGTCTTCATTGTAGATAGGGAGTTCAAGGCACATATTATTGATTTTAAGGCAAAAGCAAAGTTCTTCAAAATCTGGCTGATCAATGTTCACGCCCCGACCAAAGAGAAGGACAAAGAAACAAAGGAAATGGTCTACAATCACCTAGAAAGACTAGTTGACTCATTGCCTACAAACGACACAAAAATAATTCTGGATGATTTCAACGCTAAGGTTGGTAATGAGCTATCACATCGGGGAACGACTGGAGGATATAGCCTCCACGATGAAACAAATGACAACGGCCAGGGCCTGGTTAACTTTGCATGTAGCAGAAATCTAGTCATACGTTCGAATTGCTTCCCACATCACACAAACAAAACCAGATCGATCAAGTTCTGATCCAAAAACGTTGGGCCTCGAGCATACTTGACGTCCGTACATAACAAGGAGCCAATTGTAACTATGATCATTACTTGATCAAATCAACCTATCGGTGTCGTATGTCAAAGGCATGTTCAGCGAAGACCAGCCCGCTACAAAAATTTGACATCGAAAGGCTCCAAATGCCGTCTGTGGCCGAAAATTTCACGGAAACCCTCGACAATCAGCTAGCTACCATCTAATTAAACGCATCGTTAAAGGCAAGCAACGACCTCTGGATGGAAGTAAAAGCGGCTATCAAGACCGTGGCAGAACAGACAATCGGACATCAAGCCCGGTGCAAGAGAAATGATTTGTTCGATGACAAATGCCAGAATGCGTTAGATAAAAAGAATCAGGCGTACAAAGATTACGTAGGCAGGAAAACCAGGACGAAGAAGAGTAGACTAAGATAATTAGGATTAAGAAAAGAAAATACAATGACGACCAATTGAGAAGTATAGATGTAAGTTTAGCGAGCAACTACACAGAACAAGCATACAAAGTAGTGATAAGCCTGAAACGTGGTTATCAGCCCAAAACCACGCTCTGTCGTGATGACATCGGCAACATCATCGCTGATGAAACCAAGATTAAGGAAAAATGGGCATCATATTTCAAGAACCTCCTTAATCCTCCGCCTAGCTCCAGAACATCGGAGCCTATAGATGTCTGCGGAGAGCTTTCATTGGCTCCACCAACGCTTGATGAAGTTTGTTCCATCATCAAAGTCCAAAAGAATAATAAAGCGCCGGGAATCGATGAGACTCCAGTGGAGCTCATCAAATATGGTCGCAACAATGTTCATAAAGCTATTCACAAAGTCATCCATCACATTTGGCAACAAAAACACATGCCGAAAGAGTGGAGCTCATCAATTATATTCCCTATCCACATAAAAGGTGACAAACTACAGTGCGAAAATTATAGAGGTATATCACTACTTTGTACGGCGTACAAAATATTTTCAAAAATCTTAGAAAATAAAACCATGTCATACGCCAACAGCATTATTGGGTAGTATCAAGGTGGCTTTAGAACAGGTAGATCGATGATAGACCAATTGTTCACAGTCAAGCAGGTATTTGAAAAGTGCTGGGAGTTTAACAAAGACGCCCACTAAATTTTCGTTGACTTCAAGCAAGCATATGACAGTATTGATCGTAACGTACTGTACCAAATAATGCTTTGCTTGGTCGTCCCAGCCAAATTAATCCATCTTACCAAAATGGCAATGACGTTAACGACCTCCAAAGTCCGCATCAATAACCAACTCACCGATGCCTTTGACACAAATATTGGACTAAAGCAGGGAGATGGGCTGGGCTCATTGCTATTCAATTTGGCTTTGGAGTACGTCATAAGGAAGCTACCTACCTACACTAGGTACATTACTATACAATTCGAGCCAAGTAGTAGCCTATGCAGACTACATCAATATTTTGTCATGGTTATTAACAACTACCAAAGAGCTCTTCCTGAAACTCGACAGCGAAGCAAAACTAGTAGGGTTCAATGAGAATGATATATAGCTCATGATGTACTCGAGGAAAAATACCTCAAATACACAAAATATCACACTCGGCGAATACGGTATCGAAAATGCAAGCGGATTTATGTATTGAGGCGCCAAAATAACAAAAACGGGCAATGAAAGAGACATAATACGCCGAAGAATACAGTTCGCAAATAAAATATTTTATTTAGTATTGACGATCCTGAAGACCAGCTGCATATACAGGAAATCAAAGTTCCAAGTATACAAATCTATAAGTTCAGAAACTTTTTCTAACACTTTAATCTGTTAGACATGAACACTTTGAGGTCGTTTTAGATTAATGAAATAAAAATTAAAATTCCCTTATTGACCACAAATATTGATTTAGAATAAAAAAACCAAGAGTTTCATGGTAAGAAAACGATTTTTTATTCTAAAACATATACGAATGCATTTCGGACGGTATTGCCGACCATCTTCAGCGCTATGCGCGAAACTTCTACTGGAACTACTGAATAAAAAATTGAAATACATTAGCAATTAACGGCTTATTGATTCTACATAATTTAGCCGGATTAAATAAAAATGAAAAATTCTGTTATCAGATTATCGTCCATATAAAATTACTGTACTGTAATGTGTTAACCACATATAATATATAATAATCTATGCAAAATAAAAGTAACCGTTAACACATTATCTAGCCAATTGAAATAAGCTATCGTCGATATTAACTAGATTATCCGTTATATGCATGAATAACGATTCATACGCGACGAGTTTTCGCGGATTAGCTACTGTTTTTAGCAATTTAAAATTATTTATAAGCGATCCCGTGTAGTGTCTTCCTGTGCTGTTTAAATCGAATGCATGTGCAGCAATCCCTTTGTTAAAGTCTTTGTTTTTGATGTATCGTTCATGTTCCTTCAGGCGAACTTCAACAGCACGTTTGGTTTGTCCAATATATTTTTTATCACATTCTGTGCAATTAACTTGGTAGATTCCGCTTTTTTGTTTTGGCGAAAAAGGATCTTTCGTGGAACCAAGTAATGAGCAAAGCTTGCGGGTGTTGTTATGCACAATCTTCAGATTCGCTTTGCTGAATTCCTTTTTAAGAGGGTTGGAAATCATAGGGACATATGCCAAGGTTACACGCGATTCGTTGTTGTTTGCTGTACTGTTTTGGTTGAAAAGGGTTGAAGCTCTTTCTCTTTTCATTTTTTGCATGTATTTGGCAATCAACTTGTCCATTAGCGCTTTTTCGTATCCATTAATTTTAGCTAAATGTACGATATGCTCATATTCGTGCCTATAGTCTGCCAGTGGTAAGGGCAATCGACACATACGATATATCATCGATCTAAACGCTGCGATCTTGTTCTGATGTGAACAAAATGAATCTTTGGTGATATATCTATCTGTTGTTGTCGATTTTCTATGTATCGAAAATTTAATTTTTCGGCCGTCACGCGTAATATTAAGATCCAGAAAGGGCAGCGTTTGTTCGTCATTTTCTGGTTCGATGGTAAACTTTATGGTTGGGTAACGACTATTGAGCAAATCTAAGAGATGATTTACTCTTGATTCCTTAACAACGGCGAAGACATCATCTACATAGCGCCACCAAATCCTTGGTAAGATACCTTCAGATTTCATTTCTTTTTCTAATCTGGACATGAAGGCTTCGGCTATGAATGGTGACAAACTGTTCCCCATACTACATCCAAAGTCACTCGAATAATATTTCCCTCTAAATTCAAAGCAATTATATTTCATACATGCCTCGATGCAGCGTATGTATGCGTCCATATGTTCGGCGGAGATGTTGCTGTTTTGGAGGTGATCTCTTATCGCTTCGATGGCTAAAGGAACCGGGACGCTGGGGAAAAGAGCTGTGACGTCAAAAGAAACTAGCCGCTCATCTTCCTCGATATCTACGTCTCTCACCCTGTCAACAAAATCGTAAGAGTTCTTAACGGAGAACCCTTCAAGGTTGCCAAATTGTTTCATTTCATTGACTATCCATTTTGTCAATTTAGAGAAGGGTGAGTTGACACAAGAAACGATTTTACTCATTTTATCTCCTGTCTTATGGATCTTCGGGAGGCCATACATCAATGGAACTTGTGAATTAGGCACTCGTAAATGATGTTTATTTACGTTGAAAACAGAGTGTAAGGTATCTATGATGGACTTAGCATCTTTCACCATTTTATTGAGAGGACAAGAACAGACCGTAAATTTATCCTCAGATATTGGCTTCATCATGCGTTCATCATAGTCCTGTTTGTTAATTATGACCACCTTGTTTCCTTTGTCGGATTTCATATAGAATACTTCGCGTTGTTTTAGTGATTTTAAGGCGCGATTCCATTGAATCGTTTTTGTGTCTGGTTTGTTGTTAGCAGCATCTTGTTTAGCTTCGCCGATGACGCGCGTTGCTTTTTCTCTAATTTTATTTTTGATGTCTATTGGTTTGTACTGGATTGCAGATCCAATATCTGCAATTATGTCAATTACAGGTGGTGATAAAGGCTTGACTGAGAAATTGAGGCCACGATTTAACCATTCCAGTTCATCTTCTTGTAATGTCTCTTGAGATAAATTCACAACTAATCCATTGACATTTTTAACTTCTCTCCTTGTTTCGGTGTTACGAATTCTGCTGTTCATTAGTTTAGCTAGCTTTTCAGATTGTATTTTTCGTTTTTTGAGGAAAATACCTTCGCTGCGATTAAAAATGATGGACTGCTTTCTTAAAAATTCGCTGAATTCTTGTTCCGTTTTTAGGTCTTTAGTCATCTTCAAGTATAGTTCGTACAATTCTAGCTGCAGTTAATCGAGGTTGCTGTAGTGATGTTGTATTTCAAATTGAATCCAGTTTTTCTTTGCTACACGTATGACATTATCGGAACACGCATTAGAAATAGCACACTTAATTTTCATGAAATTTGGATAGACACTATTGTTTTTGCACTGTTTCAGAAATATTATGTCGGCTTTAATTCGTTTCATTTTAATAAGTTTACGCGAATAATTGTTCAAATCATTTTGGAAACACATCTTTATAAGTTCAGAAACTTTTTCTAACACTTTAATCTGTTAGACATGAACACTTTGAGGTCGTTTTAGATTAATGAAATAAAAATTAAAATTCCCTTATTGACCACAAATATTGATTTAGAATAAAAAAAACCAAGAGTTTCATGGTAAGAAAACGATTTTTTGTTCTAAAACACATACGAATGCATTTCGGACGGTATTGCCGACCATCTTAGCGCTATGCGCGAAACTTCTACTGAAACTACTGAATAAAAAATAAAAAATTGAAATACATTAGCAATTAACGGCTTTTTGATTCTATATAATTTAGCCGGATTAAATAAAAATGAAAAATTCTGTTATCAGAATATCGTCCATATAATATTACTGTACTGTTATGTGTTAACCACATATAATATATAATAATCTATGCAAAATAAAAGTAACCGTTAACACATTATTTAGCCAATTGAAATAAACTTGAATTTATTGGGCTATCGTCGATATTAACTAGATTATCCGTTATATGCATGAATAACGATTCATACGCGTCGAGTTTTCGCGGATTAGCTACTGTTTTTAGCAATTTGAAATTATTTATAAGCGATCCCGTGTAGTGTCTTCCTGTGTTGTTTAAATCGAATGCATGTGCAGCAATCCCTTTGTTAAAGTCTTTGTTTTTGATGTATCGTTCATGTTTCTTCAGGCGAACTTCAACAGTACGTTTAGTTTGTCCAATATATTTTTTATCACATTCTGTGCAATTAACTTGGTAGATTCCGCTTTTTTGTTTTGGCGAAAAAGGACCCGCAAGCTTTGCTCATTACTTGGTTCCACGAAAGATCCTTTTTCGCCAAAACAAAAAAGCGGAATCTACCAAGTTAATTGCACAGAATGTGATAAAAAATATAGCGTTTAAATCGTTTTCTTACCATCAAACTCTTGGTTTTTTTATTCTAAATCAATATTTGTGGTCAATAAGGGAATTTTAATTTTTATTTCATTAATACAAATCTATGATAAGACTTGTTATGGTATGAAAGTGAAACATGGATCCTAACCCAAGCATCCGCAAATATATTAGATGCCTTTTAGTGACGGGTTCTTACGTGAATAATCGGAGCGAAGCTAGACGGGGACCAATGGTGAATTCGATACTACCATGAGCTGTATGAAATTTTTGACGAAGCGGAGGTCTCAACGATTCTAGGACTGTGATAGCTACAATGGGCTGGCCACATGAATCTTATGGACTAACAACGGATACCCAAAAAGGTATTCATTGGGAGAACTGAAGGCCGAAGACCAGTGGGAAAACCGAGGAAACGCTGGTCTGACTCGGTCGACGAAGACAGCTCATCGCTGCTCGGATTTCAAAATTGAAGGACGCGGTCAATGGACCGAGACAGTTGGAGGCGCTATTTGCAGGAGCGAAGGCCTTAGAGGGGCTGTAGTGCTTAGAAGAAGAAGAAGAGATATACGGAAGGGGAGGGTGGTTTTCCGATCAAGGGGTAGAGCAATAAAATTTGTTGATGCGTAGTAAATTAGCGATCAAATATGCAGTTATGATGAATACTTCCTAATAAAGTTTATGATGTGGCTTAATATGAAGGAGGGGTGAGATACGCTGAAGGGGTGGTTTCAGGAACTTGCTTGTTGCTTATACCTGCCAGCAATAAATTAGCAATAAAATATGCCACCTTAAAAATGTCCCCATCTGCATTGTTTCTTGAGATACGGACGTGGTTGATGTCGCTTAAATCTTAAGCCACATTACCAGCTTTTTCGGGGGAAGGAGTGGAGCAATAATATTTTTTTTGTGCAATAAATTATAAATAAAATATGGGCTTATAATGAATGCTCTTTAATAAAGTCGATGATTTAGCTTAATAGGCATTTAAAAATGTATGCACTTAAAAAGACTCAATAAAATATTTATTTTTCTTTCAAAGAAAGTAATTTGGCTGCAAAAACATCGCCGGTTAAACTGAATACACGAGCAGGCCTTTCTTTAATTTTTTTCTAGTACATTGAAAAGTTTTCCCATGAGTCTATACTTCGTTTGATTTTTCAATACGTTTACTTACATATACTAGACAGAGACTGATTAATTCATTTTATTAGTTGCAATACAAATATTATATTATTCCGTAAAATCGATAAAGAAAGGAAAACTGGCTAATACCTCAATCATTTTAGTAATCAGAATGGGAAGCAACATATGCCATTCCACAACAAGAGGTCAGAGACTTTTGCATCCCAACTTGTATATACAGTGCATGATGGGATTCAAGTGACCTTTAATGATCATAATGAATACGAGATACCCATGTTAGAGATCGGGTTAACTACATCTTCCCATCGTATTTTTTTGTCTGCTTTCATTCTTACTTCCTTTAAGATAAATTTCTTCTTAAACTATGAGTTTGCTTTGCAAGTATTTCGTTTTAGTTAAAAATGTTTAAAACACATTCGTTTATAGCTGGTATAATGTTAACATCGCGTAAATAGTATCCGTAAATCTTCTTGTTGAGACATCAAACAACTGGAAATCGACAAGTGGTTTAGTCTTTGTTTTCCTCAAACGTAAAGTTCTTCGATTTGTTAGCATTTGCTGATTGCTTGCATGTTCACCGTGCAACACATATTTGCTGCAATAATGCAAGAAGATTCAACGGTAAAGGAAAGCAACTTAAAAGATATTTGAATTAAGTTTATTTTATTGTAGACAGGCAATAAATTGCATTTAAGCATGATCTTAGAATAAGACGTTAACTAGTGCATTGATACCAATAAACGCGTGTATTTAGTATACATATTAAATTTTTCGTTATTTTCAAAATCGTACCAGAGAAATCAGTTTTGAGTACAGTTTGGATATGATCAACGCCTGCTTACTCAGGCCCAGAAGCAAAGCAATTAACGAGCACTACGTCACAGCGGGGACCGTCAAAAGCTGTTCAATTGGTCTAAAAGAACAGGTCAATAGGTCTAAAAACCTGCAAACCGCATTGTGACGTCATGCTTCCGCTTTTGATATGATTCAAGCTTTTGATATGATTCAAGGCAGTTGGTAATTATAAAGAACAGAAAATTCAAATTTTATAGGTTTTAATCTCTAGGAGAGGCTGATATTTATTCTACTATGCTCAGGACAGTGCCTCGTTGTTAACACATTTGGGAAGTGATGATTTTCCTAACAATAAGAATTTCAGATTCATAAATCTCATATCAGTGATGTTGGAATGTCTGGAGTGGTTAGTTAAGCTGTACATTAAAGGAAATGGCACGAATTGTTTTGGCATATTTGAGGAGAAAATCATACTTGCAAAGATTGAAGATATGTTCCACACAAACTTATGTTCACTGAGCTGGCTTTTGAAAGTGTTTTATACAGCACTGTATGTGAAGCTCATAGTACGATTGATGAAGCCTATACTTAATTGAAACCTTTAACGTTCCTGGGAAAAGGGTAAAGTGATGTTACATAGCAGGAATGCCAAGAAAATGTCAGAGAGAAGGAGTCTCTCATGACAAGTATGAGGAAATGATAAAACTACGTAAAGAAAATTATGAATTAAAGCTACAAATACAGCCCTTCCAAGATTTAGTCAAGAAAGGGATGAGGATTCAAAAGCCGCAGCCGCAAAAACAAGTGCAACAAGGAGACAAAAGCAAAGAAGAGTCTAAAACAAACGATTACGAATGAAATCTAAGTGCTGGTGGCACTAACGATAATCAAAACTATTTTGCAGCACTGAACAAACTGGAAAAAGAAATTGAAGAAAATGTCGAAGGTAATTTTATTCAATATTTAAGAAATAAACACAAGGAGATGAAACCACTCCCACTTCTGCCAGCAGCAAGTCAGAAAAAATTCTGCCAATAAATGTATTCGGTCAAAGTGAAGGAAATATGGTTTAGCTATTGGCAGCCGGTAATAATTAAGCAATTCCGAAATCAAAAGAGTAAATGCAGAAAAATTAACTATTAAAACAAAATCACTGGTTGACTTCAAGTCAGCCAAAGATGAACTAAATTTTGGGGAGGCTCTGTACTTCACGTATACCCCAAAAAGCGAAAGAGTCGGACTTTCCTGTTGCAGGGTCTGGATTGCGGAGAGGATACGATCGATCTCGTTCAGGTGCTTAACGAAGCTGTACCAGGAATTGAATTTGACTTTCTGTCAAAACTTTTGCAACAAGGATATCGATCACCAAAAAGAAGAATTTACCGCTTTATCTAGTACAAATTTCTACTAAAAGCAGTCCAAGTGCCCTGCAATAGATAAGGTACTTGAATTTCAGAATGTTGAGGTGGGAACGACTGTATAACAGAGAAGTCAACCAGTGTTACTATTCGGCTGCCAACGTATTGGTATGTACATTTTTATGTGCTTAACATCTATCCCCCTTCAGTAGTGAATGCAAATTATCTTGCCTTCCTTGCATTGCTTTGATGGTTTGGCTATCTGATTGGCATAATAATCATCAAGCAGACCAAACAATGATTGTACGAGACCTCCTACTGCATTTATAACGCCCCTCTTAGATCTGATTTGCAAGATTTGGTTGATGTTGGAGAACTCTTGATCGAAATTTCGGAAATGCTCTATGAGATGTATGCAATTTGTTGACGGAGCTCCCTTCTCACACAATTGCTGTAACAGGCTCATCCCCTATTCTGTAGCATGGCTGATTTTGTCCAATATGGTCCCAAATCGTTATAGAAACTACCTCTTTTCGCTCGAAGATAGGTACGCCCTGCCCAATGATTGGAAATGCAGACTAGGATGTGGACCAGCCGGTGAAACCTCTGTTGGAGCCGTATTCACCGTAGGGATTAGCAGGCATGCCAAGAGGAGGGTCACAATTGATGTTCTCGTTCGAACTGATCGCTGCCTCGTCACCGGATTGCCGTCGATGCTTTCCTGACCTTCCTCTTCTGCCAATGGTTGATTACTCGTTTGTGGTGTCGCTTCATCAGACGGTATGTCATCGTGCACTGGTAGTGGAGCAAGTTTGTGGATCGGTCTCTTCAGTATTCCGGATATGGTCCTTACGTCTGTGGCCCTTACGCAACCATCAATTCCCTCGTAGGTCTTCACAATTCGGCCCAGTGGCTACTTCATTGTTGGGGCGTAGTCTTCCTTTATGATGACAATTGTCCCGGGGAGGACGTTTTAGTGGATCTGTCTCCACTTGACACGATGTTGCAGCTAATGAAGGTATTCCTGTGACCATCGTCTCCAGAATTCGAGCTTGAGGTGATTTATCAGCTTCCACCGAGTGTAAGACCGTTAGTGACTGGTTTCGCAAGAACGTCTCCCATAGCCGTGAGGGGTTCACCGATGGGGTCAATGCTGCTAAATCATTAGGGTCGTCTGACATCGGGATCAGCGGTCTCGAATTAAGGATAGCCTCCACCTCGACCACCAGTGTATGCAGCTCTTCATGTGTGAGAGTCGCCGACGAAGTGCTTCGGTGGAGTAAACTTTTGGATGATTTAACGGCCACCTCCCACAATCCGCCAAAGTAGGGTGCGCAGTGGATTAAATGGATGTCGATCCCTCAGTCACCTCGTGTTAGGATTCGTTTGAGTAGCGCAATAATGACAATTCTGATAGTTGGGTGTGCATCCACAAAGTTGGATGTGTTGTCGCAATGTAGATTCCTGATGGGCCTCACCTTCCGATGCCCTGCTTTGTTTTCACGATCGATATCGAGAAGATGCACCGTCAGATAGTGCTTCATCCCGATGATCGCAAGTATCATATTCGGGTCCGGAGAAATACAAGGTGGGCCAGAAAGGCGTACGATTTTAAAAACACTCTTGCGTTTGAAGCTTAAGAGAGGGGACTGCGCGGGTGGTGGTGTTAAGTAGCTCGGTTCTCGGAAATTTAGTCGCGATGGATCACTTCACCGGAGCGCAACGTGCATTCTGCGTTAAACATTATTAAAAATCACAATTCGTGCGCTATTGTTCGGCGTTTATTTCGGTGTGAGTTTGGATTACATGACCTAAATCAGTGTCCGAAAGAAAGCGTGATTCGATCGTGGGTCAGAAAGTTCGAAGAGACTGGTTCGACTCTCAAACAGAAGCCTGCAGGACGCCCAAGGTCAACAAGAACGGAATTATCGGACCCTACTTCTTCGAAAAAACAAGGCCAATCTGTCACTGTAAATTCTGACCGATACATAGCCATGTTAAGGGATTTTTTCTTTCCACAACTGCAACAATTTGAAGCCTATAATCGTGTGACATGGTTTCAACAAGATGGGGCGACATGCCATACAGCTAATGCCTCTTTGGCGGTCGTAAACGAGATGTTTGCTGGGAAACTGATATCGCGCCGAGGTGACATTGCATGGCCTCCTAGAAGTCCGCATCTGACGCCACCGGACTTTTTTTTTGTGGGGATACCTAAAAAGTAGAGTCTACACCAATAACCCAGCCACAATTAACCAGTTGAAGACCAATATCCGGGAAGAAATGGCAGCTATTCCCCGTGCAATGTGCCAGCGAGTTTTTACCAATTTGAGGGTCAGATTCGAAGAATGTTTGCAGCGGGATGGTGCACACTTGGATGACGTTATTTTTAAAAAATGAATTTCCCAGATGTCAATTTTTATAGAAATAAAAATTTGTATGTGAATTGTACTCAATTTTTTTTTAATGATTTTTTCAAATTCGCAATTCTTTCTGGCCCACCCTGTGGTTCAATTGAGCCATTACGGTACTATCAATTAAATGCCGTCACCTACGGCACGACATGAACTCCATACTAAGGGAGCAAATATCTTCAGGTACTGCCACAGGATGAGCAGCCCAGAAATCCCCTGGATAGCAGAACATTGCAAAACGACTTTTACATTGACGAAGTTATGACTGGGGCGGACAACTGGGCGGAGGCAATTCGGAAGCAGAAGGAGTTGATCGAAATCCTCGCTAGTGCAGGCATGCATCTGTGCATATCGTCTGCCAATTATGCTTAATTGTTGCAAAGGATAAAACTTGAGGATCAGCAGGTGCAACTGGATTACAGTAACCTATCAGTGGACTCCCGAAGGCGGACAAGTTCCAGATTCACATCAATCTGGAGCCAAATGGTTCAAAGTTTACTAAAAGGAAGGAAGTTCAATTTTGTGATTGACAATGGCCTTTACATTTTTGTGCATAACAGCCTTACCGCAGCTAAGCCGTGTACGTGGAAACTCTACTACCGCATTCATAATCACATATACTCGTAGGCTGACTATTGTCGCAAATTTAAGTGGCGATATATGAAGAAATGTGGAAGTGCTAACGAAAATTCGAGGTTTTGAAATGGATTTCAACGGTGAAATCAAGACGATTTGTGGAGAATATGGTAGCGCTGCTTATGTAGGCTACATACTACGAATAAAAATTTCACCCAGAGGGTTTGTTCTACTGTAGAAAGTTTTGGTCGAAAGTGAAGTTAATAGTAATTTGTTTACCAATAAAAGCTCTGCTGTCAGGGGAAAATGTTGTTCATGTGTTTTGTAAGCCGCTCTCAGAAGTGTTGGTGTGATGGGATTGGGCGAAAATAACAATAGATTAAATTGGTATACTGAGGTTTATTTATAATCTAGTTAGCACAGAAAAACAGTTGACACAAGAGAGAGTATTGAAATTAGCTCCAACTAGTGAGCTATTTAGATAACTATGACAATTTACATTGTTTGGTTTATACTAGTTCTAACAGCTGCCCTTAAACTAAACAATCTGTAATCCAAGATTTATTACACAATTAAAATGTTTATCTTTACTTAAACATTTAGTTAGGACATCTGCTGGCATATTTTCAGTAGATAAGTATTTTAACATTATAATTTTATTTTCTACAATTTGTCGTACAAAATGATGTTTAATATCAATGTGTTTACTATGGCTATGATTAACATGACTTTTACAAATGTTTTGTGCTGACTGACTGTCATTGAACAAAGTTACTGATAAATGTTTACCTAAACATTCATAAAGAAAGCTTCTAAAAAATTTAGCCTCCTTTGCTCCTTCACACAATGCCATATATTCAGCTTCGGTGCTTGGTAGGGCCACAGTTCTTTGTTTTCCGGCTTTCCTATGACACTGTTGAATTTCCCAATTTAAATACATAACCATTATATGAGCCACGGTCGAGCTGATTAGAAGCCCAATCCGCATCTACATATCCTGTAACACTCAATGAAGATTTTTCATTCACTATGTTATAATTAATAGTCCCTTTTAAATATCGCATTACACGTTTGGCTGCTTTCCAGTGTGTATCAGAATGAAAATTATTAACTTAGCTGAGTAGGCTTGCTGCATGCATAATATCTGGTCTAGTACAAGCGACTATGTACATAATACATCCCTCTAGACTTCTATACTTGGAATCCATATCAGTTTGGTCTCCTTTCTCAAGCTTTATGCCACATTCCAGAGGTGTACTTACAGGCTTACAATCAGTCATATTAAATTGATCTAATCCTTCTGTATATAGTTTTTCTGATACAATTTGATTTGATTTTGTTTTTGATTTAATCTCATTCCTAATACATGTGTAGCTCGGCCATGATCTTTTGTTTCAAACCTTTTCATCAGTTTCTCCTTGAGCGCTTTCTTTTCTAGTGTATCTTTACTTATAATTAAAATTTCATCGACATACAAAGCTAATATAATTATATTTCCTGAGTTGTCTGATTTAATGTAAACACAAGGCTCACTGAGTGTTTTTATAAACTGAAAATCTGTCAAGGCATTATGCATCTTGTCATACCATGCCTTTGAGGCTTGCTTAAGCCCATGTATGGCTTTATGGAGTTTAAGTACATGGTTTTCTTTACCATTTATCTTGTTTCCATTTGGCTGCTCCATGTAAATAGTCTCTTGCAAATCACCGTTTAAGAATGCTGTCTTTACATCCATGTGATCAATGTGTAAGTTTAGATTTACTGCCAGGGCAATCAATGTACGTATAGTAGAATATCGTACCACAGGTGAGTAAGTTTCCTAGTAGTCAATCCCGTATTCCTGGGTATAACCTTTTGCTACAAGTCGTGCTTTATACCGAAGTAACTGACCTTCTGGTCCTAGCTTCTTCGTGAAAACCCACTTACAGCACACAGCCTTCTTTCCTTAAGTCAGTAATGTCAAACTCCAAGCCTCATTTTCCTCAAATGGTTTATATTCATCTTCAATAGCTTCCCTCCAGTGTTCCTTTTCAGGTCCTGATAATGCTTCCTCAATTGTCTGTGGTTCTCCATCAAGAGTTGTTGCTGTCATTGCTATTACAGCATTCACACTCTCATCAATGTCTTCATAATATCTAGAATACTGATCTTGAGTCATGTCTGGATTCCATGTGACATCATTGGGATCATCCACAGAGCTGAAGTCAGAAACAGTTGAATTAGTTGTGATCGAGTCAGATAAATCTCTAGTAGGCGAGGGATTGACATTGTTATCATCATTTGTTCTCACAACATTTTTTCTATTCCATCATTAAAATTTATTTGACAATCAGTAGTAGTGTTATTCTGATTTATTTTTAAGTCTTTATACATCATTCCTTCCATGAAGCACACATCTCTAGATTTAATGCATTTGAAGAGATTTTGAGGATCAATCAGTCTGTATCCTTTTCACTCATTACAATATCCTACAAAAATGTATTGTTTACTCTTTGCATCTAGTTTCTTACGCCTCTCATCAGGGATCATTGCATAAGCAACACAGCCAAATATTCTCAAAATTGACAAATCAACTTTACAACCAGACCATTTTTCTTCTGGTGTGGTTCCTATTCCCGCTTTTCTTGGTGATTTATTCTTGATAAAGATTGCTGTATTCAAAGCCTCAGCCCAGAATCTTTGGTCCATACCTGCATCTTGTAGCATACATCGACCGGCCTCCATAATCGTGCGATTTGCCCTTTCCGCAACTCCGTTCTGTTGTTGAGAGTAGGGTACAGTCATCTGGTGCACGATGCCATGCTCTTGAAGGAATGTCTTGAAATGTTTATTCACATATTCACGACCATTGTCTGTTCTTATCATCTTTATTTTCAAATTGGTTTGTTTTTCTACAAAACTTTTAAAGATCTTGAATACAGACAGAACTTCATCTTTACTTTTAATAAAATAACCGAATGTCATCCTAGTATAGTCATCTATAAATGTTAATAGATACTTGGCACCACTAAATGAGGAAACAGACATAGGCCCACATAAATCAGAAATGTATGAGACCTAATTTCCTAGAGGCTCGACTATAGGATTGTTTTGGGAATGGTATTCTGCTCTGCTTCCCTTCAATACATGCCGCACAGGGATTATTTTTACTATAAGTGTAATTAATTCCACTTGCCATGCCTTGTTTCAGTAAATCCATACTTCGCTTGTTCAGGTGTCCGAGTCTCCGATGCCAAATCTCCTGTGATTGAATCGCTTCACACAAATTCACAGCTTCTGCGCGTTTCTCATCCATGGACTGGATCTGTGGCTTCACCAAAGCCACTGTTTGACATGTCGCAGCCAGCTCATGACCATTTGTTGATTGTTGACTCACTGTGTCAAGTTCATAGACACCATTCACCTTTGTAGCACTGGCAACTGGTATTTTTCCGCAATAAACATTACACTTTTCAATGTCAAAATGAACTTCAATTCCCTTAGAAGCCATTTTGCCTACGGAAATAAGGTTTGTTGACAGCCCTGGCACAAAAAAAAACTTCATTTAATTTTGTAACTTGAGATTGTCCTTTCAACAATAATTCCACTTCACCATGACCTTCACTATGCATTTTCTGATTATTAGCAACTGTAACTAACCGCGGAGTGTCCACAACATAATTTTTCAATAGATTTTTGTTGCTTGTCATGTGACAAGTAGCGCCGGAGTCGACATACCAGGCATTCGAGTCAATGTTCACAGCTAGTGCTGTCAATGATGTTCCGTTCCACGCTTTCTCACACTTAATAATATATTTATTGTTCGTTTTAGTTGGACAGTTTTTAGCAAAGTGTTTTGGTTTTTTGCAAATGAAGCACTTTGGATGTTTTTGACACTTTTTGTGGAAGACTTTTTTTTTTGCAAACATCGCACCTTCACTCTTGTCGAAGTCTCTACGTAAATTTTCTTGTAATAATTTACTTTTCACTGTTTCACTGCACAATTTAATGTTCGAATTTTCTAAAGCCATGATAAGCGGATCATAGTCTGGGGGTAAACCGCTTAGCATTAACACTGACAGAAAATCATTGTAGTGATAGAAGAGTTTCAAGTAGTCCGTAAAGGACTGCAGCGATGTTCTGCTGCCTCGGCCGAAGAAGATGACAATATCTGCAGAGAATGCCCTCGTCTGGAGACGCGTGAATGCGCTGGCAGGCTAGCATTGCGGTGTCGTGGGGCGGGTTCATTTCCCCAGCACGAGGACCGACTACAAAGAAATTTCGCACTCACGAATTTGGTTGTTGTTCAAGAGGCGACCGAAGTCGCAAAAAGTGTAGATAACTACACTGAGGGAGATAGTACTTGTTCCGAGAACAAGTGGAACCTGAAAAGAAAGGCGGACTTGGGGTAACCTCGTCATTACCCGACGAAGCTCATGGCCCACAAATGAAAGAGGGGCAACCGGGTGGTGATGGAGCCCCTTCGCACCCACCCAACCGGAATAAATCCATATTTTGTTGCAGTGGCCAGGTATTCCTCTTCTGAATGGAAAACTCATACAAATCGCCTTGTATAAACTTTCCCATCAGAAGGGGAGTACCCCGGTGACCAATTTATGCCATAGAATTATACAACTCGATTGCATAACGCTATGCCATAAAGAGGCACTCTGCTTGGGCCACTCAACCCGCGATGTCACCTGAAACAAAGGAAAAAGGATTAATTTGTACCCGGCGGCTGGCTCATTTTTTTAGGGGGCAGCCTGCCACCGTACCGGGTCCTATACCCGGTCATGTCGAACAAAATGGAAAGACCGTAATTTTTTTTTCTACCAATTCAACATTTTCTTTTATTTATTTCTCTCTCACTCTAACAGAAGATATTATATTCAGTTATAAAATTTATAAAAAAAAAACCTATGCAAAGTTATTGTTTCGACAAGTAAATATAAAGCTAACTTCAAAATTTCTTCACCCTTTTCATGTTTAATTTATGTCTTTTTCCATTATAACCTTTTTTTTATTATTTCCGGGGGCCAAAATATTATGTATAGTATGTACTTTCACGAATAAAACTTACATTTATAATATGATTTTATACGGGGTTACTATTTTTTTTATTTATATTAAATAAATTGGTTAAAATATAATTTGTATTTATGTAAACAAACCAAATATAAATATTTTTATAAAAATTTTTAAAATAGTAGGAATATAGAAAAATGAAACAAAAAGGATACTCACCCAAAAATCCTCGTCGGGCGCCCGCTGATGATGTGGGTGGTCCTGGAATGCAAATTTCTTTTCGTTATAGCTACTTCTAACGTTAAAATGCAACGACGAATACTGAGATTCCAACAAAAATTCCAACAAAATTATCGGAGATTAATGACAAACAGCTGTTCTTTGACAGTTGCTGCCCTTGCTAATTTCCATCCATAGTAATAGTTGACGAAGTAGTGACTTTCCTACTCCTTTGAAGACACCGATATTTTGGGCATACATTGGAGCTTCTATGTATAGCGGCAAATCGATAGAAACAATGCAACTGGCTCCTAGTTTTACCAAATGATTTAGGGGCACCGTGTATTAGACTATTTTAATGTCACTACGTCTGCCTCTTTGTATCGTTCTTCCTTCAATTGTTGAAATTTACGTACTGTTAATAACTGCTTGCTTTCGGCAATAAGAATAATTTGAGCAACGCGACGTTCCCGAGCACTTCATACTTGCGACAGCCCTAAGAAGAGAGTTCGGAATGCGAGACTTCACAGTTCTGCCCACTAGAATCCAGCCCAAACTACAATTTAAATTTACAACGAAACGACACGGAACAAATCTATAAATGAAACAAACTGCCTTCTATCTAGCCTTTTCGAGGTGTTTTAGTCAAGAACATTGTCTTTCGCTCAGCTGGATGTTATTTTGCTTTTACACGAATCCCGATTAGACATTCAACTGTTTCTTTGGGTCCCACTCCACATCCGATTCCGAACTTAGCTAAAAGGCCAAACCAAAATTCGCGTTCACAATATATTACAATTCCGCTAAATTTCGTCAACCTGCGATGAAAAGACAACAAAACTCCGCCATCTTTGACGTTTCGAAATGCATTCACTAGTTGCTTCAGGGAATTTACCTTTGGGATGGATGAAGATAATGACGAATAAACTCTCTATACAGTATGTCCAAAAATTTTGTTCGATCATACGCGCCTTCGTCTCGCTTAGAAAAAAAAAAACGTGCACCTTGAGTTGATCTGGTCCAGATTTCGTTAGCCACTGGCAAATGGTCTCTCGCTGATCACCTTGAAGCTGTAATACTTCACTTGATTACCACACCTCATTTGATCACTGTCGCGATTCCGAGCCGACTCCCTTTTATTTCTCGCGACGTCCACGCTCGTTCACGATCTCAAGCAGACCCCCTAAAAACTCCTCGCGACAGCACCAGCAACACAAGCAAATCCCACTCCCGCTACAGCCACCGCTATCCTCGTCTCCTCGCTTTTGCTTTGTCGCGATGGGCTTGACGAATCCAAATCCGTCACGGGCTCGTTTTCTTTGATTTCCCCCACCGAACGGTTAATAATGTTATTATTGATGTTTGTGTTGTTGTTATTAATGCTGCTGCTAGTGTGCACCTCCAAACCGCAAGTATCATTAAAGCATGCTAAAATTACTCCTAAACATCCACGTTCTGATGATTCCATTAGAATTTTCTCAATGCGCAACAGAATTTCTTTCTGGTTTAGGGTAATAATTTTTCTTTTCTTTGGAGAAAGTAACTGGCGGAAAGGTTCCATCGATCATACCTTGATTTTCATATTCAGCACAAAGCATCACTTTCCAGAATATCAACGCATTGTATTTGACTTCCCAATGCAAATCATGCACGGAACAATGAACCATTGTGGAGAAAAGCAAATCAAGATATTGGGGAGCAATTTTACGCTTGATGTAGATTCGAGACACAAGGAGGGCGGCTTCTTTTCGAACGATGCCTTCAGATTCCATGCAACTTACTTTGAGAAGATGATCCATCATATCGTACTGACTCAAAGAACATTCCCACAAATTATTTATTTCTGCCATTTGGTTAATACATTTCAGTGCTGAGGCACGCACGTAGGGTTCAGAGTCACTTTTGGCCATCGACCAAACAACTGGGCATATTCCACTGTCGAGAATGTATTTTTGGAATGCTGGAAATTTCAAACATGAAATACAAGTCATCGAAGTAACCAGTTCGATCGTACTATCACGAACTTCCCACGAATTATCGTGCAATCATTTCAGCATCATAGGTCCTAAATGCTGAAGCGCAGAGCCTTGAAAATTATCCACTAAAAGAGCAAGATTGGGCGATAAAAGTGTTCAATACTAATTTGCGTTGATTTTAATGCCTGAACAGTTAGAATTGTAGTAATATTCGGATTGTTCAGGAGCGCCATTGTAAAATGCAATAAGTACGTCGATTCAAGTGATTCCTTCCAAGTTATTTTGTACTTATGAATAAGCGTATGCAATCCAACTAAAATTGCTGATAATAAATTTGGCATTCTGACTAATAAATCCGTATCAGCTTTAGGATTGGCATAAATTGTCCCATCCGTTGCAAACTCCTTCAATGCATATGCCATCGTTTGAAAAACTAAAACAGCACGATCCTGATGTAGTAAATTGACCATTGCTAGAATACAATGTAACGATTTATATACGCATAATCGGGGACTTTAGATGGTTTTGGTAATGAATGTAGAAGTTGTTTCGGTTTAACCGCCGAAATATTTAAATCCCATGTGGCGACTGTTTTTTTTTTTTGCATACCAGATGTTACTATATTGCCAGAATTGTCAGCCTTCGTCGAACTTATAAACGGTAATGAGCCGTTGTAGAGATGAAAACGATATTTAAGAGTACTCTCTTCAAAAGTGTATAAAGACATGAAATTTCGTCTTCTCACTGAAACATTCATCCCATTGAAACATTGAATTTCTAAAATTTCGGGATTTACATTTCCCTTTGTTAAAATTTTTGAACGTTTTCGGAACGTATAAGTTCTGTAATTCCTTTCCGGTTGCATGTTGCGTATTGGACGGAGTTCACAGCCGTGCCTGCTCGATTACAACATCATCTTCTAATGGGGCGTTTATGTCTCGTAATTGTTGATCCAAGTCCGTGATTCTCAAGATATACGCTTCCATGTCACTAAATTGTTCCAATTTTAATCCAAATAACGTGAGTAAGAGTCCAAGACAACGACACAGCCCCCTGTCTTCATAAGCTGTCTTTAGGTTGTTCCATGCTTCGTAACCAGTGGCAGAATTTCTAACGTGGGAAAAACACGAGGGTTGAACCATCAAACATATCTTTGCGAGTGCCCGTAGTTGTTTGCGGTTGTCATTGACCTTGCGAACACCCGGTGCAGATTCTTCGATGCATTCCCATAAATCTTCATGGACTAAATACATCCGCATCATAAACCTCCAGTTTCCATAGTTAGTTAGATATTCCACTAAGCTTTTCGAAATTTACTGTAATTCCGGGACTTATTGCTGTTGAAGATAATGGCGCCGGCACTGGCACCTCGTCAATTCAATAATTTGAGAGAATACGACTTTTCCCTTCAAATGTTCAGTGATTGTTTCTCTGTTCACATTTGCTATCGACCAGTGAATTTAAGAGTATATATATGTACATATTTCTGCTTCCTGAAGCAATTTCGCAGCCTCTCACTATTAAATTAAATTTATTATAAGAAAATTAAGACATTTAAATTTGTATACAAAAAAATGTTGCTGAAAAAAGAAAGCATTAAATAAAAACTTATTAACATTTAGGAGGAAGACGCAATCCGACTAAACATAACCCACAAAATCGTATGCCTGTATAGTGGAATCTGGAGCGCAAAAAATCCAAGTTGCCAAGCCTGCAGACCTGCAAAGAATTCCAACTTTTTTTCCGGAAATGAAGAAAGTGTTGGAATGCCATAAATCTGAAAACTCGTTTTTCACCCAAGTTTGACTTATTATATTATGCACAGACTTTTCTAGTCTGAGACTCGATATTGCCTGAGGTTTTCACTAGGTTCCCATTTTATTGGAAACTCTACAAGAACTACGAATTGTCTAAATAAAATCATTACAATTTTCTTTACAACATCATTCTCTAATTTCAAATAAACTGCCATCAAAAAAGTCTTCTCTATGTGCACATCAGTCGGCCGCCATAGTGCACACCTGTTGTATAATATTCTCATATGAACGATAATGAGAACGCGCGAATAGCGAAAAAGTGCTGTAAGAGATTTACGGGACTTTTTTGATTTCAAAGTTGCAAGAATATACTTGAAATGATTTTTATGGTGAATTTAACTTCATTATTGAATGTTGCGTTGCGCTAAATGCCAAAAAGATTTTACCATATGTGGAAGTTGAAATCTTTTCTTAGGTGGTAGCACTTGAATATTTATCATTTGGTTTGGTGGACTAGGAAAAAAATCGTTAACGATCGGAACGTAATTCAGTTATGTACAATGTACAACAATACAAATTAACTAAAATTGTTGATGGCTCTTCTCATCAAATGACTAATAAATCGATACTATGATGATCATGGGTTTTTTGCACGCTCTTGCGGATTTCTCCATTTAATTCGCGATTTATAGGTGAAGAAAAAAGAATTAACAAGCAATCGACATGTTCAGGTTGGTGGTGAACACTTTACAAGATATTCAATTTAAAGTTGTTAGAAATATATTTTTGCTATGTTGATGCCGCACATTGGGTTTAAGCGCTCTACTTAGTCATTTACAGTTTTCAATTAGAGAAATGCACAAATCGAAAGTTGACTGAACTTTGATGTGTCGAAAATATGCATTCATGGATATGGTTCTGCTTTTTTGTGCAGTGCAACCGGCGAGGCGATGACCCGAATATGTGTGTCAAGTTGATGAAATATTTGGAAAGTATGCGGAAAAGTGAATGCAGCCAACAGAAAAAGCTTTGCATTTGATTATTTCCTGTATTGTTGAGTATTTGGTTGGATTTTTCCGTACCCATTTATCTTTTGCAATCAAAACTAACTTTTAAGAAATTCAAAAGGTTTTTTCTTGTTTTTGTTAAAAACCAAATCTGTAAATAAGGAGTCTAGTAGGCTGGAAAGACCTCTATTTTGAGCAGACTGACTTTATTTTCAGCAGACTGACTTTATTTGAATGTCAACAGTAGGAAACAATATTTTTAGGACGAAATCTACAGATAGACATTTTTAAAGAAATTATGAGGGTAAATCAAATATAAACGGTAATTTTTTCGTTAAAGTTTCTCGTTGTAGTCTCCGGCGTTGTCTACACATTTTTGCCACCGTTTCGGGAGCTTGAATATTGCTTGTTCATAAAAAGTTTTAGGATGAGTTGTCAGCCAATTGTTCATGTGCCCCTTGACTTCTTCATTGCTTTCGAATCTCCCAGTGATTCTTTCAGGGGTGCGAACAAAAAGTAGCCACAGGAGGATAAGTCTGGACTATAAAGAGGGTGCTCGAGTGTTTCCCAGCCCAATTCCTCCAGTATATCCCTTGGCAAAGTCGCGGCGTGTGGCCTAGCGTTGGTATGAAGAAGGATGCCCTCTCTAATGGGCATATCTCGTTTTTTATTCCGGTAGGAGGTTTTCGATGACTGTAACAACTGGCAATAGTAGGCCGTAATCACTGCTTCCGAAAGGTACGGATGTTGTCATCTGTAAGACTTGTCCTTGAAAGTCGATCATGACTTTCATTTCCGACACGTTTTCTCCCATCCTTAAATTCCCTAGTTCACGTATACACTCGACTCTGAGACAATGTAGTATCTCCAAACTGTGCCTTTGAATGAGCAAAAATTTCCTACGGTTTAACGCCTCCATTGGTTAAAAACTTTATGATGACGTGTTGGGCGACAGACGGATGCATCTCTTGCTCAATCATGACTGTACTGTGGACAGAACCAAGCGTGATCGGTAACTAAGCTCGTCCCTCCAATCCTTATAAAAGAACCACACAACCTCTTACTATATTATCTAGTTCGAAGGTACGTGCTAATTAGAATAACTCTTCTTCTTCGTCGCGCTACAGCCACTCTTGGGCCTTCGCTTCCTACAAATAGTGCCTCCAACTATCTCGGTTCATTGACTGCGTCCTTCAATTTTGAAATCCGAGCAGCGATGAACTATCTTCGTCGACCGATTCAGAGGATCGTTTCCTCGGTTTCCTCACTCGCCTCCATCCTTCAGTTCTACCAACGAATGCCTTTTTGGTTATCTGTTGTTCGTCCATAACATTCATGTGTCTAGCCCATTGTAGCCGTCGTAGTCTTACAATCATTGAGACCTCCGGCTCGTCAAAAATTTCATACAACTCATGGTCCCTGTCTAGCTTCGCTCCGATTATTCGCTTCAGGACCCGTCGCTCAAAGGCGTTGAATATATTTGCGGATGCTTGGATTAGGGTCCATGTTTTACACTCATAGCATAACACAGGTCTTATCGTAAATTTGTATACTTGGGGCTTTGTTTTCCTGTGTGTGCAGCTGGTCTTCAAGATCGTCAGAACTGAATCAAATATTTTATTATTCTGTATTCTTCGGCGTATTTTGTCTCTTTCATTACTAGTTCTTGTTATTTTGGCACCTAGATAAAAAAATTCACTCACACTTTTGATATTGTATTCGCTAAGTGTGATATTTTGAGTATTTCAGTTAATTTCCTCGACTGCATCATGAGCTTTGTTTCATTGTCATTGATTTGTAGCCCTACTAGTTTTGCTTCGCTATCGAGTTTCAGGAAGAGTTCTTTAGCAGTTGTTAATGACCGTAACAAAATGTTGATGTCATTTGCATAGGCTACTACTTGGCTTGACTTGTATAGTAATGTACCTCGTGTATCGACAGGTAGCTTTCTTCTGACGTACTCTAGAGCCAAATTGAATAGCACTGGAGCCAGCCCATCTCCCTGTTTTAGTCCAATATTTGTGTCAAAGGCATCGGTGAGTTGGTTATTGATGCGTACATTGGAGATCATCGACGTCATTGTCATTTTGGTGCGACGGACAAATTTGGCTGGGATACCAAACCAAAGCATCATTTGCTACAGTACGTTATTATCAATACTGCTTAAAGTCAACGAAAATTTGGTGTGTGTCTATGTTGAACTCCAAACATTTTCCAAGTACCTGCTTGACAGTGAACAATCGGTCTATTATCAATCTTCTTCTTCTCCGTAGCACTACAGCCCCACTTGGGCCTTCGCTTCCTGCAAATAGCACCTCCAAACGTCTCAGTCCATTGACCACGTCTTCCAACTTTGAAAACCGAGCAGCGATAAACTGTCTTCGCCGACTGAGTTAGACCAGCGTTTCCTTGATTTCCCCACTGGTCTCCGCCTTTCAGTTCTTGTAGTGAAACGGTTAGATGTAAATGTCCATGGAGGACTGCAGCGATGGTCTGCTACCTCAGCGGAAGAGGATGGTGAGATTCGCCGAGATTGGCCTTGTCTAGGAACGCGTGAATGCGCTGGCAGGCTAGCGTTGCGGTGTCGTGGGGCGGGTTCTTTTCCCCAGCCCAAGGACCCACTACAAAAAATTTTAGCATTCACGAATTAAAAAATATCAAACGCCGATCGACTGATGTCGAGGCCGAGGTAATCTACTAAGGGTTGAAATTGCTTGTTCAAAGAACAAATTGGGCCGGGCAAAAACGGACGGACTTGAGGAGCCTTCGTCGTTACCGACGATACTGATGACCCACAATTGAGAGTGGGGCATCCAGTTAGAAGCGGTACCCTATCGCACCCTCCCAACCGGATCAAGATCCAAACGTAAGCGTGGCCATGTATCTCCCATTTAAGTGAAAAACTCATACAAACGTATTTTGCATGACTCTTTCCATCAAATGAGGAATACAAACGTAACCAATTTATGTTATAGTGTTATGCAATGGAATCACATAGCTATATACCATAAAAGGGCACACGAGCGGAAGGCCACTCTGCCCAGCAAGAGCCCCTATAAAACAAAAGAAGGGAAGAGCGCGCCCGATAGCTAGCTCATTTCAGTGGAGGAGCCTGTCAGGTTATGAGAAAGGAAAGACCGAAGGTATCCGTTTAACAATTCATTATATTCATGTTAATGACACACAAATCATGTTAATGACACACAAATCACGAGCAACACTCGTCAACAGCCACTTGAGCCTTCTTCACTCATTGAATCCGTAGTGGCAACCAAACGAGACCCGGCAAGTCGACAGCTGATTTTTGTGTATGTTTCTTGCAAAATTCGTCGTCTCGCAGCTTTGCTACTCGGAACCGGAACGGCGCTCACGAGCGCGGCTGATTTCGCGGTTTTTGGTGAACAGTTCGATGGTAGTAGGGCTGGTAAGGCTCGAAAGTGCATACAATTCACACGGCGAACACTTAATCCATGCTGTACATCGTAATATGTTCAATTAGCGCTAAAACACGAGTACAGGGAGCTCAAACAAGCATCACGCACAACCGCCTCACCCAGTCGTTCGATTCAGACTCCCCGTTTGTTGCTGGTCGTCACCTTGCGGAACCACTCACAACCAGTCAGCGAGCCTTCCATCCATTTTCCATTTCATTGCGAATGTGCAATCGTGGATAAGCTCCGTTGGAAAGAGGGGCGCCGTGTCCAGATTTCAATTGCAAATTTAAATGATGAATATTATTTTAAATTTACAATTGAAATTTGGATCAGCAATATATGTTTTCGAGCACTTTGCTTAGGCGACTTCTTGATTACTGAACTCTCCCAACGAATACCTTTTTGGGTATCCGTTGTTCGTCCATAACATTCAGTCCATTGCAGCTTCCGCAGTCCTACAATCGTTGAAGCCAATGGCTCGTCAAAAATTTCATACAGCTCATGGTTGTTTCGACTTTCGTATTGGTTCCCGTCTGATTTCACTCTGATTATTTGCCTCAGGACCCATTTTTCGAAGGCCTTCAATATGCCTGTGGATGTTTGGGTTAGGTTCCATGTTACATACCTAGCTTTGTTTTCCTGTGTATGCAGCTGGTCTTCGAGATCGTCAAAACTGAATAGAATATTTTATTTGCGAGCTGTGTTCTTGGGCGCATTTCGCCTCTTTCATTACTGGTTCTTATTATTTTGGCGCCTAAATACACAAATTTGCTCACAGCTTTGATACTGTATTCGCCAAGTGTGATATTTTGTGTAGTTGAGGTATTTTCCTTGACTGCGTCATGAATATTTTATTTTCATCGATTTGTAGCTCTACTAGTTATGCTTCGCTGTCGAGTTTCAGGAAGATTTTTTTGGGTAGTTGTTAATGACGGTGACAAAATATTGATGTCGTCCGCATAGGATAATACTTGGCTCAAATTCTATAGTAATGTACCTCGCGTATCGACAGGTAGCTTTCTTCTGACGTACTCCAGAGCCCAACTGAATAGCAATGAGGCCAGCCCATCTCCATCTCTTAGTCCGATATTTGTGTCAAAGGCATCGGTGAGTACGTCACGATCAATACTGTCGTATGCTTGCTTAAAGTCAATGTGTACGTCTATGTTGAACTCCCGGCATTTTCCAACTACCTGCTTGACAGTGAACAATTGGTATATTGTCTATCTACCTGTTCTAAAACCAACTTGATACTCCCCAATAATACTGTTGGCGTATGATCTTTGAAAATATTTTGTACGCCGTACAAAGTAGTGATATGGCTCTATAATTTTCGCACTGTTATTTAGTATTTTCGATTTAAAAATACATTTTCAATTATGTCTAAAATATAGTTAATATAATTTTCTTTTTTTTATATCGAAATCATTGATAGGCCTAAAAATAGAAAGTTAATATTTATTTTTATATCACAATGAACGCTTGAATATTTTGAATAAATAATAGGATGAGCGAAAGGTGGCAATTGGTTTCGAATGTTTGAATTTGTTTTAGACTCTATTCAATTTATGATGAAGAAAGAAAAGTAAAAGATGAGGTGTTTGTAATGTTTTTATTTAAAAAAAAACTAATACACGTCTCGAACGTCGAGATTTCCCGAAGGAAATCTGAACCGACCTCTCATCGGCTCTAGACTTGAAGTCTTGAAAAGCGACAACGGACTGTACCCCTCAGGTCAACAAGTCTGAACACTCTTAGTCTACTCCGAGGTGGCTGCTGGCTTGCTAGCTAGTTCGGAGAGGAGTTCGGTCGCGGGTCTCTAGTGTAAAGGAAAAATCAAATGTCCTTGAAGGACTGCAGCGATGGTCTGCTGCCTCGGCAGCACACCATCGCTGTCAGTATCTGACGAGAATGCCCTTGTCTGGGGACGCGTGAATGCGCTGGCAGGCTAGCATTGCGGTGTCGTGGGGCGGGTTCATTCCCCCAGCACAAGGACCCACTACAAAGAATTTCGCATTCACGAATTTCCGGGGTCGAACAAAAGCAAGGCGACCGAAGTCGCAAAAATTGTAGGCAACTACAACACGGGTAAATGACGTTCATGGAACAAGAGAAACAAGTAAAAAGGGCGGAATAAGGGTAACTTCGTCCTTACCCGAAGAGGCTCATGGCCCACAAATGAGAGAGGGGCAACCGGGTAGTGATGGAGCCCCCTCGCACCCACCCAACCGGATCAAAATCCATGAATGTTGCAGTGGCCAGGTATTTCCCTTCTGAGTGGAAAACTCATACAACATAGCTTGCATGAGCCTTCCCATCAGAGGAGAAGTACCCCGGAGACCAATTTATGCCATAGAATTATGTAATTCGATTACATAACCCTATGTTATAAAGAGGCACCTTGCTCGGGCCACTCAACCCGCGACGTCATCTGAAACAAAGAGCTTATTTAATGCCCGATGGCTGGCTCATTTGTGGCGTGAAGAGCCTACCATCGTACCGGGTCCTGTACCCGGTCAAAAAGAAGGTTTATTTTAATGAAGCATTTTTCTTTTTATTTTCTGCATTCCAACTGGACGTTAACAATATTTTCAAAAAAAAAAGGATTTTCTTCCGTAAATAGTGCTTCTTCCAAACACAATAAAACGTAAGATATTTTTAATTTGGATTGCTGAAAGCAAAACAAAATTTTTCAGTCTAAAACAAGTAAATATCTAAACAAAATGTCGGACGGAAATTTCAATTTCAATTTAAAATAAACTGTGCTTTCAATTTGATTTCATACGTTTTTTTTTCATTGCAAGGAAAAATAGAAAAAGGAGATTTACAATTGGTAATAAATAATTTTCAAACAAATCTGGGTACTTACCCACATGGTCCTTCGAGCGCTCAATGACGATGCAGGTATCGTCTAAATTTCCAATAAAAGGAAAAATTCAAAATTTCCCTAGAAGGAGAGTTTCTTCACGATCACTTGACGATTTCAAAAAAATAGACTTGAGATAGCTCACTTTGTAAAATTTTCAACAAATCGCACAGGTCAAAACAAAATGTTTATTCCAATTATCATTCTACTATTATGTATAAGATCTCCTTAGAATTGTGCGCTACTACGTATTGCAGTTCGAAGCACTTTTGTTTTGTTACCATGGAAGATGCGACACACATTCATCGACGAAGGTTGAATTTAGGAAACTGTGACTTCTGTTCAGCATTGACATCTTTCGGGTCGACACCTATCAATTTCTAACTCGTTTGATCGTTAATCGCGTTTTAAAGAGCAAAAAGCTCTTCGATCACCACTAGAAGATTGCCGTCGTCTCACTTTCGTTGCATGCAAAATTTATTTCGCTTCAGTACTGAAGTAGACGTCAAATAGGCGTCGAAAGTATCTATTCTACAGAAAAAAGTTCTTTTAATATCATCCAATGTATAAAGGAAATAAATTTGTACCTTTTTTGTGTTCATTAGTTAAACATTGGAAAATAATCGACGTATAAATTATACTGCTTTCATGTTTGGCTTTTGAATTAATAAAATCGATAAAATTAATGGCCAAATTTTAACAATTAAAGCATCGTTACGCCATTTGAAATTCGGAGGATGTATGATTGTCGCTAACAGTTTGTCTTAATCGTTAAATTTAAGACAGAGTAAATTACGTTCCAACATCAATTACCGAATTTCAAGGTTAAAATATTTCGAAAATATCGTTCGAACTTAACTTTTTACTATATCAGTCGGTTGTGATTTTTCATCTTCTTGTTTTTCCCTTCGTCACTGTCTTTCTTCTTGTTCATAAACAATAATGGAAATATACCAATGAGACAGCCAGTTGCGATTCCTAATAGGTGTGAGCATTGACCTTGACTCGGGCTTTCTGCCGGGTGCAGCCGCTGCGCTTCCTTCGACAAGATGTGCAACGCGACACGAGATTAGCAAACCCTTGTAAAGACGGGACCAACACACACTACGACGTTCAGTTCTTCGTATTCTTCCTCCGGATTGACGTTGAGAAGGCTATCCAATTGAAAATGAACGATTACTGCCGCTTAGGGTACCACGCACAACCTCGTGTTGCTGTTCGAAGGTGGCACAGCTTTAGGTTCGCTTCCACCTTTGCTTGCTCCCTGCCAATTCGAGAACTTCCGCCGTCGCATACTCTGGGGTGTCTGCGGAACACCCAGCAGCAATTTCATCACTCTTTCGGGAGCCGTTGCACAAAATTTTCGTGGATTCTAGCGACTTGGAGCTTACGGCCAGCACGAGTCGAGCGAATACTTTTTCCCTTCCTTTTCTTGATAACTGTCAAATCGCGGTTCAGTGTTAGTAAGTGGTTAAAGGGTCACTCCCGAGCCGTCGACGTCAATAGCGTAGGATACGTGGAACAGCTGATCGTTGTCAGTGGCGTAGGGCTGATTTATTACATATTGTCAAAGATCGTGGTTGGAGCATAATATTCTTTTCCTTAAATCATTGGTGGAGAAGCGAGAACAGACATGTTCTTGCAAATTTTGCTAGGGAACTGAAAATTCTTGCCACATTCAATTAAAATTCTATCAAATTTGCATAACCCACCTTTTATTTTGATTTAGGTTGGTTTGCGCTATTTTCATCGACTTAAAGGGAAACTTGAAGACGAGAAGTGCAAAATAAAATATTTATTTGTAGTACACAAATTTATCGTATGGTCGAAATAAAAAAAATCATTAAATCCTTCACGAAAAAAGTTCAGATAATGAACAATTTAAACTGTAAATATAGCTTGAAAACTTGGCATAATATTAAAAAGTTTGCTCCTTTTCAACAAGTCACCTGGATTTTTGTTGTTTTTTTAGACGTTCTTATATTGCTTATATTCATCAAGTGAACGTATTTCTCGCTTGTGACAACCAAGATTGAAAACGTAGATTCGGTGTCTTTAAACTCGTGGCACGCTGAAAGCTACTTTCACCAACTGGTGGAGAAAAATCAGCAACACAATCAGTCTCCTCTGAGAAGAAATGCTCGATGGCAGAAGCATATCACAGCAAAACACATCATGGGTGAAATGGTGTATCGATTCACCACTCGATATTGTAAACTTTGGGCCATCCCCCTCACGGCTTCACCGATGTCAACATAGAAATCATATGATGCTCAAGCTGCTCGCAAACCTTGCCACGAATGCTGAGAACTTTATCCATAAGCATTTCCGATTACGGTAAAATGGACCAAACAGTGCACAGTTCCGTGTCAAATATCTGTATGCCATGTAGAGTATGCAATTGACCAGAGGGCGCTGGGCTTTCCTATTTAGTTTGGGTCGACACAACTGTGAAAAGTCAATTGCACGCCAGATAGTGTACGTCTGAAAATTCTTTAATATTGCTTTTTCCTTTCTATTCAGTCTGTTTCACTTTTTGTTTTTTCTTTCACTTGTTCATGTATAAAAATGTTCACTCCACTCTAAAACTTGCACAACGTCGCTAAGCCTGCCTTAGAAAATGAGTTCATCTGTCAAACATCCACGAACTGAAATACATTTTTGCATTTTTCACCATGTGCTCACTTTTCATCTATTCAAATGTTTCAAGTTCAATTTTTCGGGACACTGAGCCAACTCGGGCTCTGCACACAACTTAGAAATTTCGATTGTTCGACAATTCGACCTTCCCGAACAGTTTTAGAGGATAATTTAACATTTCCCGATAAAGTTGCACTAACATTTTTCATATCAATCACCACGGCTCACAGTCAACAACAAGTCTTCTAATATTTACTTCCTCCCAGTCTAATGTTAACAAGGGGAGGGTTGCGTGCAACTCTTGAATCAGATAGTAGAAGTGTTCCGCTATGTGCTCCTGAATGAGTCGGCACTCGATCAGGGTGAAGCACGAAGGTCTGATCTGCTGCAAATCATCGATGATTTGCCTTTTCCATGCTGATTCTTTACCACAAAAGCACATTTCCGCACAACTCACACACCTTTTCCTTGCAAATTATGTATAAAAAAATATCGGCGAGAAAATTAGAATTTTTTTGTAGATTTTCGCAAGAACGACAGAGTGTCCACGCCCGCCGCAGAAAATCCTCCGCCAACTCCACAAGGAACCATATGCCAGTATCCACTCACGACATCAAGTCGTGGTTCAGTGGCAGAACTTTACTCTGCACACTCACGACATCAAGTGGTGAACATTACCTGATATTGCTTCACAGTTTGTGACATAATATTGCCACCTAAACAGCATACGCGTTGTGGATGAAATTAGTGGGGGCATAGGCTCGATTAATACATTGTTGCCGACGGGACTCGAACCAGGTACCTTTGGCTTACAGGATGAGTGCCTTAACCACTACACGACGCAGACTCCAATGTATAGATTTAGAACACTGGAAATCGATGCGTGTTACGCTTTAGTTCTTTGATTCCACTATAGTATGCGGTGGTACACCTGACATGTTTTTGGCTCTTTTTATAATGATAAACACTTTTTTAACATCAGTGACAACGTAGTGTGCGGAGCAATCATTGCTGATACCAGATTTTTTATTCACACTGGTGTGCCATGTTAGGCCATATCTCTTTGAATGTCATATTTATACTGCAAACCACCACCCGTCTATTTCTCGCATTTGCAAGGCCTCAAGGGATTCTGCGTATTATGGAAAGTCGAAAAAGGAACCAGCCCTCATTCTTCGTAGGCCTAACTGGACCTAGGAAAGGTAGCTTCCAGGAACCATCCACAAAGGCAGAGGGTGTTACGAATCCGCGAAGGTTAAACCGCTACCAAAAACAACTAACAACGATAAAAATAGCGACATACAACTGCTGGTCACTATCTAGCCAGGCAAGACTAACCGAGATAGAAGAAGAAGCAGCTAAGATTAGGTGGGACATCATTGGGTTGAGTGAAACTAGGGCAAAGACGAAAACCTGCTAACACTCGCTTCAGGCAATATTCTATACCATCAGGGAACCCAATCGGGCAGAACTAACGGGGCAGGATTCTTGATTAACAAGAAATGGAAAGACAAAATGATTAGTATCTCAAGCACATCAGATCGAATGGTCAGCTTGACTATCAAGCTGTCACAAAGATACGCAATGCAAATAATCCAAGTTTATGCACCGATACCTAGTCACTCAGGCGACGAAATCGAAGATTTCTACAACGAGAAAACTCAAACTTGGGACAACAACAATAGCCATTTCAAATTCCTCATTGGAGACTTCAACGCCATAGTAGGAAATAGAGAAGTACTGGTGGGGGAATTCAGATTAGGCCAGAGGAACGAGAGAGGAGAGAGACTGGTCCAATTCACCCAACAATACAACCTATACATAGCGAACTCATTCGTTAAGAAACAAATAAGCAGGAAATGAACTTGGCAAGCCCCCAATGGGGCTACAAGGAACGAGATCGACCTAATCCTAACGAATAGCATAAAAGCGATCAAAGACGTCTCCGTGCTAAACAAATTCAGGACAGGCAGTGACCACCACCTCGTCAGAGCGAAGCTAACCCTAGACCTAAGATCCGAACGAGCAAAACTAGTTAGGAAGCCAATAAGACCAGGCTTCAACGACGACAACATCAAGAATAACATTGGCCATTATCAGTCAATGCTAGAGAAGGAAATGAAAAACAGAGACGCACCGCACCTTGCAAATACCATCTTAAAAAGCGCTAAGGAAGTAGGCGGACCAAGAACAGCAACTAGACACCAGAAACTATCTAGCGAAACTAAGGCTACTAAAGAAAAGACGAGAAATGAAATCATCTTCAAACATCCAGAGAATCGAGTATACGGAAGTTTGTAAAACAATTAGGAAGAAGATAACGGAACATCACCAAGTACAACGAAAAATTAGTAGAAAATGCCATTGAGAACAACAACAGCATAAAGAAGGTAAAGCAAGCACTTATAATTGGCAAAAAACTGTTGATAGCACTTAAACAAGGAAACACCAGGATGATAGATAGGATAGGAATAATAGAAATAGTATAGGACTTCTACAGCGACCTAAACAAGTCCCCAGAAGTAGCTCCCAATTGTATAACAACAACATCTGAGACGATAGACGAACCTATCCCTGAAGCAAATACGGATGAGATGGAATATGCGATCAATTCGATGAAAACAGGCAAAATAGCAGGCAATGACGGCATAACCGCGGAACTGTTGAAATACGCTGGCAAAAGAATCTGGAAAACACTAGCCGAAATATACATCAATTGTCTCAGAACCAGACACATACCTGAAGACTGGAACAGCGCAAACATTGTACTAATCCACAAAAAGTACGATAAAGAAGATATCAAGAATTACAGGCCAATAAGCCTGCTACCTGTCTTCTATAAGGTATTCACCAAAATAATTAGCAATCGAATACAAGCAGCCCTTGACGCTGACAGCCACGGGAACAAGCTGGATTTAGAAGTGGATTCAGTACAATAGACCACATCCACACCTTGAGAGAAATCATGAGCAGGGCTAAAGAGTACGAACCACCCCCAGCACTGGCGTTCATAGACTTTGAAAAAGCCTTTGACTCGATGTACCCTAAGGCGATTATAAGAGCACTATACAATCAAGGTATACATAAAACATACATGGAAACGCTCTCAAACATCTACAGGAACGCCAAAGCAAAGGTCAAAGTATTCGATGACACGCCAGAATTCCCCACACAAAAAGGTGTTAGACAGGAGGACACAATCTCTCCAAGGCTATTCAATGCCACCCTGGAAAACATCTTTCGAGATCTAAAATGGGAGGAGAAGGGCCTATAAATAGACGGAGAACGCATCAATCACTTAAGATTTGCTGACGATATAGTGATAATTGCTCAGAGCCAAGAAGAACTACAACTCCTCCTAAATGAGCTTAGCGAAGCCAGCGAAAAAGTCGGCCTAAGAATGAACCTAAGTAAAACAAGGGTTATGCCCAATGAACATCTAGGAAGTCAGGTCAAAATAGCACTGAAAAACACCAGGCTAGAAACAGTAGAAGAATATATCTACCTAGGCCAGCTAGTACATAAATCCGGAGATATAACACCTGAAATTAATAGGTGAATCAAGCTCACATTCGGGAGAAACTCCATCATATTCAAATCTAGAATGAAACTCCATTTGAAAAACCAAACGTTTGACCAATGTATCCTACCTGTTATGACATACGGCTGTGAGACATGGACATTAACAAAAGGAGTCACACGGAAATTACAAGTGGCACAAAGAGCAATGGAAAGGTGCATGCTAGATATCACTGAAAGAGACCGCAAGACATTGACTTGGATAAGAGGAAGAATTAGATCACTAAAATGGGAATAGGCTGGACACATAGCAAGGCTAACTGACAACAGATGGACTGCCAAGATCACACAATGGTACCCAAGAGGGATTAAAAGACCACGAAAGGACCAAAAATACGGTGGGATCATGACATCAGGAAACTAGCGGCCGTCACCTGGACAAGGATAGCACAAAATAGAGACGACTGGAAAGAAATGAGGAATTAATATGTAAGGGAGGCTACACGATAATACACATAGGTATGTATGGTTGCACAAGCTGTAGATGATGATGATGATTTATTTGATTAGGTCTAGTAGGTTATAAATAAAGCGAGTACTCACCCACTCGTGAATAGTATCGACCTCTTATAGTTTTCCTTATTTGTATATGTACATTGTAGCTCGTGCACATGGTAATGGCGACAGATCATAAATTCCACGACCAAACTGATTGCTTCTAAAACCCTCCAGGGCGTACACCGAGCTCATCCAAAAATTTTCATACACTTTTCCACCTGCATAAATGGTAAAACTATACCATTTCTTGGAAGCGAATGCACCAATTACTCACTTCTTTGCGGGAAAGATAGAAATTTCATGAATTTTACGATTCACGATAGTGATCCAGATTAGCAGATGACAGCAACGAAAAACGAAGCCGCAAGGTCTCACGGTGCTTCCCGGATAGAAACCTGTCCCTTCGATACTTGTCAACTTCCAATTGGGGCTGCCATAGTCCCAAGCCGTACGTTATTACAAATATTTCATGGAAACGTTTGAAATGGCTTAAATTGGAAGTATTTATATAACGAATTAATTTCTTTTAAGCGGTGTTTGACTGTCAAGGTGGTGACTTGTAAAATGATTGTTTGCTTTTAAAACTGAGGGTGGTACTTACGAGAATATCGCCTATCTGGTTGATGGTGCCAACGGGAATTTTTCAATATCTTTTAGAAATCTCTTCGCGTTTTGTAATATATCCTATAGTAATCCAATTGCGTTGTTTCATTTTAAGTATTATCATCGTGTATCGTTTTAAGTTTATCTGTCTACTTTTCTTGTTTGTGATTAGCACGACCATCCTTTATGTGTATCCATTCTATTATATTTGCTGTTCATTGGTATCGTTATTAGCTTATATATCATACAGTGATACGCTACCATATTGTGTTTGTTCATGATGGCTCGATGAATATTAAGGATCATCGTTGGCAACGTCAACGGTTTTCGATATATTAACATACAAGTTCTATGCCGTTATTTCTTCTCGAAAGTTCCGGAACTGTATTTTTCCTCCTTGATCAAATTTTACTGTAAGCTTTATTTGTTCGTGCAACTTGCTCATGAGATCCAGTTGATCTACTGTTCTGTTATTCTGAACCACTAAATGATGTCGTCAACATATCTCGTCTGAAATCCATGTCTTGTTGTTCCATTCTTTCTGCTAAGGGTATTATTGATATGTCCGCAAGTATCGGCGATAATGGATTGGAATAGGCTCATTGCCAGTCTCCTAGTGGTTTTGTATTCGGTAAGTAATTAACCCTTTGTTTCATCTTGTTGGAAATTTGCTACATTCTGTTTATCACCCTATTAGTACTTAAGCATTTAACGTTTTGAAGCTCTTTCATGGTGTAGCATCTTTGCTACATATCACTGAGTAAAGTTGATCGCACAATATTCGGGTGGAGTAGGATAGGTGATCGTGTTCCCTGGTTCATTATAACGAGAAGCTTGTCTGAGCACGTTCGTGTATGGTATTCAAGTTGTGAAAAGTTGAATTTGGTGCATTAATTACACAAATAGTAACGAAAATAATAAGATAATCAGTAAAAGGAACCAAAGCTAACTATGTTTTGGAACACTTTTTATGTGTAGTTTGTGTATCTGGTACCTCTAAATAATAGTGTTGCTAATTTGCAACACCATGGAATAGAGGTAGGATAGTTTTTTCTCAAAGACAAGAAGAAATGTTTTTGTTTTGATTCCTTTGTTGCCAGTTTTAGGACAAAATACACATATATATCTTGCTTTTGATTTTTGTCAGATATGTATGTCCTGGAGAAAAAAAGGTCCCAAAGAAAAATTGACAGAGACTGAACTGGAGGACATTTTGCAACATATGTGCGACAGCGAGGATGATTTGGATGAGCGTTCGGACTTTTCGGATACGGATAGTATTGAAGATTCAAATTATATCCCAGTTGATGAGACGGAGAGTGTCTTGTGGAATGACGCAGAAGACATCGAAGAGGAAACTGAAGGAGTTGGTAAGCATGACGACACTATTTCAGATCATCTTTCTACAAGTGCAACAGAAAAAAACTATTCCGAAGTTGAAACTCAATGCTCAAGACGTTTTGTGGCGTAAGAAAACTCTTCAAATTAGCGAGGATAGTATTAGTTTCAAGGGTAATTCAGATCTTTAGAGTGAAGTTATGCAGTTAGAGACACCGTTTGATTTTTTCAAGTACTACCTCACTGATAGTATACTAAATTGCATAACTGAACAAACGAATCTCTACTCCGTCCAGAAAAATCCGAATAAACAAAGCAACGTTTCTACTGAAGATGTACAAACATTTTTGGGAATAATAATTTATATGTCAATCAACAACCCTCCAAGAGCTCGTTGCTTGTGAAGGCATGATATTGGTATTGCAAATGTTCGGAATACCATGACAATAAACGAATTTGAACGCCTGAAATCTGCTTTGCATTTCAACGATAAGAGTACCATGCTTCAGAAACAAGACCCAAAATTTGAAATCCTACATAAATTGCGACCGTTCATCACAGAATTAAATAATCGTTTTGCGTCAGTGCTAATGACAAGCAAACTTTCAATCGACGAACAAATATGTTCCACTAAATGCAAGCACCAGTTAAAGCAGTACAATCCAATGAAACCGCATAAGTGGGGGTTTAAACTTTTCATGCTGTGCGACACAACAGGATTGTCTTATGGCTTCGAAGTATATAGTGGGGCTACTAACTGGTTTACTCGTTTAGTCCCAGGCGAATCAGATTTAGGAGCCAGTAGAGGAACATTGTAGTTCAACTGGCAAGAAACATACCGCGGAATATGAACTACCAAATTTACTGCGACAATTTTTATACATCGCTTCAACTCTTCGTACATCTTACCAACCAAGGAATTTATATGTTGGGTATTATCAGCCAGAATAGAATACCCAATAACCCACTTAAGCCTGAAAATGTATTCAAAAAAGAGCTTCGAGGAACTTGTGAAGAATTTGTGGCAAATATTCAATGCATTGATTTATGGTTAGTATCCTGGAATGACAACAAAATAGTAAGACTAATTTCTTCTTGCTATGGGAAGCTGCCAACTCATAACGTCATGCGATTCGACAAAAAGCAATGCCAAAAAATTAATGTCACATGCCCTAATGTCATTCAAGAATACAATAGACACATGGGGGCGTTGATTTGCTCGATAGCCATATTGGTAGATACAAGATTCCTCTTCGATCTAAAAAGTGGTATTTAAGACTATTTTTTCATCTTGTGGACGTTGCAATTGTTAATGCATTTTTACTGCATCAAAGAGTAGCCAAGTCGAAAAACAAACAATGTTCTAAAACGCAGTGGGAATTTAGGCTTGAGATTGCAGAGACACTTTGTCTAATTAACAGCTCAAAAGAAAATAAGCGTGGAAGGCCTTCATTTAGCCAATTTGTAATGATTTTACGTCTACGTGCGAACGCGGAACCGACCTCTCATCGGTTCTAGACGTTAAGTCTGAGTAGTGCCCACGGACGGTACCAACTGGTCAACCAATCCGTGCACCGTAACCCATTCACGCGGTGGCTGCTTGTCGGCCAGCTAGATCGGAGAGGATTTCGGTCGCGGGTCTCCGAATGGGTTACGCTCATTTACAATATTCAGCCACCTACACATGCCCGTTTTCAAACGCGTTACAAAACAAAACCATACGGAGAGGAAACCTACTTTACGTTACTCCGTATTTCTTCATTTGCTCAGTCAAGGACAAAAATCTAATTTTTACTTCGCGTTCCCGAATTTCCGACGCGGTACCGAAAAATATACTACGTTAACGTAATTCCGAAAAAAGCTACGCTAAAGAAAAACCAAAATCAACTAAGGTACCGCGTACCGCGCGCGACGCGAAACCGACCTTAGCGGATTTTCTCAAACCCTACCCTCGTGACGGCATACCTACCTTGCACCTCATTTTCCGCTGAAAAGAAGAACCACTGGAAAGGAAAGTCGTTGTTAAGGTTAGCAATACATAGTTTTTTTTTATTCTCTGATTTTACTTTTAAGCTTTTTATAATAATTCTATTCAAGTTTTAATATTTTTTTCAGTTCATCATTTTCATAGTAATCACAGAAGAAAACCATAAAATTTAATGTGATTTAATAATAAAAATAATTGTGGAATATTATCAAGTAGATCTAAATAGTTAATTCTTGTTCTCTTTTCTTTTGTAATAATTATACTAAAAGTTTCTTATTCTTAAATTGCAGTTTTAATTAACGTGTTCTTTTTGTTGTGTTTTTGAAACAAAAGGAAATTGATTTCTTTCACTTTATCAAAATTATCGGCTGACAATAAAGAAATATACAATTTTTGAAAAACACGCCATTGAATTTATTACTGGTGGAGATATTCATGTTGATTTGAAGTATTAAGTTAATTCCGAAATAAAAAAAAATATCATTGAAATGGGTGCATTCCACTATTAAATTGACTGATAGAGAGAGGAATAGAAAGATAATAGTTTCCAAAAAATATATTTATACAGCAGGAATGGTAGAGATTTTTTCCTTTTTTTTATAAAATGAAAGCCTCAATTAGCTCACTTAAGTTTTGCAGTTGATTCGGTAGAAACCTTTCTATGGTATTAAAATTTTATCGAAAGAGATCTTCTCAAGATTAATTCCTCGCATTCAAACATGATGAGATTACACTTGTGCTGGGCTAATACAGTTCTCATTCTCAGACGTGCCGTTCATAATTTTTTTAATCTACTTTATGAATAGGCAATACAAAATAATATATACAAATTATCTAAGCAAATGCCTGAACAGAATTTTGTGAACTATTCAAAGGTGCCGATTGGAAGAATACAACGCAGGTTGTATTCTAAGACATTTACGACGATTCAAAACAGGGCATTTCTTACATTAAATAGTTTTTCACTACGTACTTACACTACAATGAATTCTCTAGAATTTCCCTTTTTAAAAACTTCAACGGGCACAAAAAAAACTGTGACTAATTATAACACAATCAAACCTAAATTTTCTCGCCAATTGCAATTATATTAATAGAATATGCGATCTACATTCGGAGTTGCTTTAGTTTTTTCTTCTTTCGTGTGTAGTATTAGGGAGGCTAATTTTTCCTTTCAAAATTTACGTGAGAGTTCTGATTCACCACCCTTTTCTTTGTCCTAAGATCTCGTTATATTTATATTGACTGTACAGTTCAATAGAAATTAACTATTTGCTCTTTAGTACAACTAAAACCCTATTATCCTCAATTTTTTCTAGTTTTCATTTTTTCTTTGTTTTAACTGATCATTTATCTATCTATTAACCACATATTGTATCTTCAAGGAATATTGCTTCCATTTGCTTTCTAAATAATGAATAGACTATTATTTCAACTCTTGATAATTAAGTTCCAGCACCTGAACATGTAGAGGGATTAAATTATAACATGCATTTAATTAATCAGATTTACCCTTAGGTATATTTAAAAGTTATAAAAAGAACGTGTTCCGATTTATGTATGCTGACAATGTCATAGTTGATTTCCATCAGGAATCAGCCGAAATGGGAGCGAGTTAATGAGCTAGTCAAGTTCAGTTTAAAGATATTTGAGTTTTATCATTTAAGAATACGGACAGTTTGCAGTACCAAGTTGAACCGTAGAAATCAACAAACTACAAAATCTATAATTAATCCGTTTTAGCTCGGTTGAACGCCCCTTTTCCTCGATGGCTAGTGACTCCGTTTTGATTTCCTACTGATGTTACCTTCGATAAAAATCTGTAGGGTTTAGCTAGTTCAAAGGCTGTTCCAGGCAGCAGAATAACTGGAGTTGAAACATGTCCAGATTCAACGCCTAACATATTTAGATATTCATCGTCTCCAAAATCTGCTATCTCTCGGGCTTGGTCTAACCAAGGATTCCAAATGACTGTGTCGAGGAAATTGTATTTTTGCAGCCTCCTCTTTCGTCCGGAGACAACATTCGCAATAAGTTGTTCTGGTGGTGTATGTTGATATATTATATCTGTCCATTCGCCTATTGTAACAACTTCACGACTTTCTTGGTAGGTAGCACCATCTCTAGTCTTATCAATAAATGTACAACCGTGTAAACCTGTTATTTGGCATCGGCGCACATCGGGAACCTTCAGGTAGGTATGTAGGAGTAAATTGAATGAAAAGGTTAAGTCTTTACTAGGGTTGTAAACACCGATACGAAAGTGCAGTTCTTTTTCACGTAATATTAATCGGTACGTTATTCGAAATGGATAGTTCCACATTGATCTATTAAATTCATACTCCATTAAAGAAAATAATGCTTCGACATCGCCATTGTGTAATCGTTCAGGGGGTCGTTCAAATGTTAATCTGGTAATCCTTACAAATCCATGTTGCGGCCTGCGCTCCTCTATAATACATTAGCGCTACACTGTGATGCCTGTCTTGTCCGGCCGTATCCCACGTTTCCAATTTAACAGTCGTATCATCTATACAAGCAAATCTAATTACCCTGGTAGTTCTGAGGCCAAATGGTGGGAACATTCATTTGCACACTGTAGTACTGCTAACACGGCTGGTACGGCATGAAAGGTGTGTATATTGTTGGCACAACTGCTGGTGGTAAACTGCTGCTGACTGATCCCTAGGTATGTTGCTTATCGGAGCCGGTGGAGTAGCGGCATAATAAACGGCACCATTCGTTGCACATATAGTCTGTTCCTTTCCGGATGGCTCATACTCGTATTCTTCTTCTTTTTCCCAATTCCTGCAATCCGACTTTTGATGTAAACGCTTTCCGCAATATTGACAAGGATATGGCCGTGTATCACTCTGTATAAGTAAGTCAGTCGATAATGTACTTGAGCGTTTGAATGTTTTCCCACATTGTTTACACTGAAAACTTCGTTCGCGTCGTTTCTCCTCCGTATCGCAATTTCTTATCGACGTTACGACATCGCCACCATGCACTATAATCGCCGTGGAATCAGGTCTTGCACTTTCTGTTTCACTTTTTACACTCCGGGACTTTCTCGTGGGTGGCGGCCACTACCTCCACACTTCAATTCCATGTGGCTGTCAAATTCTGTTGGCATACCACGACAAAGTAGACGTGGGATGTGCACTGGTCGCAACCAACGTAAAATGACAAGCCACATAGCAGCAAAGTGTGTTGGTAGTGGTCACCAGCGGCGTCGCATGATTCATTACAAATTGCAACGTGAAATTGAAGCAAAGAAACATAAGGGGCCTGCAGCACATCTACCTCCCAAGAATGTTAGGATGGATCAACTTGCTCATTGGATAAAATATGAAACGACCCGTCAAAGATGTAAGCTGCCTCAATGTAAAGGTTTCTCTCATTTCAAGTGTGAAAAATGTGCGGTTCACTTATGTTTGACGAAAGACAAAAACTGTTTTAATGATTTTCATCTGAATTAGTTTACACCCATAATTTCATAGTGTAGCAAATTTGCAACAAAGGATATTTCAATAACAATAATGAAAAAAAATATTTGCTTCTCAGAAATGTGTCTTTTACTTCTTGATAATCCATGATTGCATGTAATTTTATGTTTAGTTTTTAATAATTCATGAAATGAAGGGTTAAGTAGCTAAAAAAAATTTTTAAAGGTCGCATCCATGTATGGGAAGACTCTTTTTAACATCTGAATGTTCAAGAGGTCACTGTTCTAATTAACTTACTACGTTTGTAGTCTGTAGCCACCAGAATTCGAAGAAAAGCTGCTGTGACAGACGCATGAACGAACGGAATGACAGGGAATTTTGCAAGTTAGTTTGAAATCTAAATAAAAAAAAAATAAGGGTGTAACTGATAACGTTCCCTCCTTTAAAATTCCAATAAAAAATAAAGGAAAAGTGATCTGCAAAAGATGGGACGGGCTGCAAGGTGAACTCTTCAATGAAATTGGAGCACTTTCCCTAAAGACTGTAATTGGGAACATGCTTACATCCGTTAACAAATGGAACCATGTAGCACATTATGTACGGACAGTCCTGGAGGATAAAAAAGGCATACTTGAGCGTCAGGAGGAGTTCAGGGCAGGGATTTCTTTTCAAGCAACCCCCTTCCTGCTCTTCCTTTCGTTAGAAAGAAGATTCCTGGATCCCAAAGACTAAAAATGAGGCCTAGCCCGAAGCAATGTGCTAAACGATTTCAGGCTGGGTTCTCAACGGACAAGGGAGTTTAGTGGGTACACCACACTATAGTGCCTTGTACGCTTGGGAGTCCCACACTGAGGGCGTAAATAGTCTTCACCTCCCAATCGCAAAAAAGGAAAAATGATTGCCTTCTTTCATATTATGGAATAATAGCCCCCACCTATATCCCAGTACTTGTTCAAACGCATACAACCAGAGACAAATTCGCTACAGGTACTTCTCGTGCTCTAAATACTTACACGAACGCAAACAATAAATTTTTAAATTTTTATTGACTTTTCGCATCGGGATTGAGAATAACACCGAAATGCAGCGAAGCGATTTGCGTTTGCCGGTTTATAGTATAAAAGTGCATATAATAACAGCTATCTCAGATATCAGCTAAATGTCTGCTAGTTGGGCAACATTAGAAAGAACAAGCTTAGATACATTTTACGGTACGGTTCAAGCAAGAGCCAGAATTGGCAGACTGTGAAAAATGAAGATTGAAGACTTCTTTTTCCACGTTCGCGCTCGTGCAGATTTCCATTTGGCGGCGACCATTAACAAAGCCTTGATATTCAACTTGCACCGCTTGCATCGCGCGAAGCTTTACTTATTCATTCATTCATCAACTCTTGTTAGGTTTGGTTTCGGTAATTGTTCTGCTACGTGGAGGAATAATTCATGTTTTACATTCATCTTACATTAATTGGAACAGGTTACTGTTTGATCATTATGTGCCTGCTTGGCGGTTGCTGCAGAAGATCTCTTCAGTCTTCACTATCCACCAATAAGATCAGATAGAAATATCTGGTGCAGTACTGCAGGAGTGCTAACACACATAGTGTTGAGAGATGCATGACAAGTGGTTTCCTGTAGAATTGTGGTTTGCTTGGAGAAGAAGATCAAATCAGACACAGATTACTTGAGTACGCATAATTAAATGGACAATATGATTTCTGATTACCCGAAACCGATTTGAATCTGAGATACTCTTATGAGTGAAGTTATCTTTTGTTGGTTAAGATAGAGAGTTATTGGTTTTAAACTGATAATGAATTGGTCAATAGCTTTCAGTAGCTATTTAAATCTCGAATTAGTGTATTTGCGTTTTGAAGTGATATTTCAAATGGGTTCTCTTTTGGTAAAATCAAAAAAAAGGGTTAAGACGATTATGTGATGCCCTATACTATATGCTCCGAATTTAGTAAAATCAGATTCTTCAACTACTTTAAAGATAACGAAAATGCTTTCAAATATGAATTTTAAAGGATTTCCAAACAGATTGCCAAATAATTGCTGTTGTCGTTGAAATTGCCTTAAGTGGCTTTCATGCAAACATTTGTCAATAGGATCTCAAAGAAGAATACAACCGCGTATCTTTCTCACTATTCAAACGGAATTTATCCGATTCATTTGTCTGGATAGAAGACGTGAGAGCTCCACATATTTCTTACAACAAGAAGCTAATTGTAATTGATATTCTATAATGAAAGGGAAGTTCATTTTAACTATGAATGAATGTACCCATAAGAGTAGTTCTAACTTAAGGTTTTCGTCCGTCCGCTGCATAGATATCAGAGAAAATGGATGTGAAATGCATAGAGAGAGTTGAAAAATTTCATGATGCTGCATGAAGTTGGTATTTTATCAACCGTTAATTGGGATTTCTGCAGACTTTGACGTGAGGTCTCTCGTAAAGTTTCACGTTTTCAGTTAAATCTACTTTCCGTGCAGCAATTATAATTTAAACAAAATAAAATATTGAATTTTACCTACTCAACAAAGAATACGTCCCGATCTAACTTCCGATAGCAGCTTTCACAATTTCGCACAAATCATTTCATTTTTCTGCTCTGGGTACAACAAAACTCGCGATCACTGTCAAACTTTTTAGTTTAGTTCTTTATCATTTTTGTGAGACTTTTGCACTGTATTCAATACAAGTTATCTTAAAAAAATGATAAAAGAAATAAAACAGCGTCAACTTGATCCACTGAGCCAATACTGGTGTAATTTATTTTGCCAAAGTTTTGGGAGTATTCAAGACATAGATATATTCTGCGAATTATTTCATATCAGTTTAAAATAATCAAACTACCAAAACAATTAAACTCGCTATGAAACTAAAACTTGAAAATAAACAATGTCTAAAAAATACAATTGTTTGCAGCCAAGCAGGTACTTGAGAAATGCTGGGAGTTCAGCATAGACGTACACCAAGTTTTCCTTGACTTTAAGCAAGCATACCTACTGTAATAACCGAGCTGTTAAAGGGTTAAAGAAAACCCCAAAATGTCCCAGATCAATCGAAACGATCGAACCGGTACGAGTGCAGATTGAATCGGAACAATTTCCGATTGATCTAGCACAATTTGCAATCGAACCGGTTTGAGATTGATCTGGTACGACGAAATACCTCGGACATGGCAGTTGTCATTGGGAGGAAGGAGACTGGCGGGAAACCCACAGGTGGGAATGATTGCTGTGCGGACTAAAGTTCAGGAACCCACGTCAAGTAGGAGTTTTGCTTGGGCGGACGGAGGAGTCTGTTTTAATCGCCACACGTTGCGCACGTCGGAGGAAACGCGCCGACAATGAATTAACGTGATCATCATTTTCGCGGTCTCAAGTGCTTTCAATTGTGTACCCGGATAGTGGAAATCAGTTTGCATTCACACAAAAACGAACGGATCTAAGTAGACAGTTAGCATATGAAAGCGGCTTGATTTGCATTCAATCTGAATTTGAATTTTTCCATAATCTCGGTTGAAGATTTCGTTTTCGATCCACTGGTCAGCATCTTCACGGGCCATTAGTAGATATGTTCGAGGAGGGTTAAAAAAAATACCGCTAAGATATATATCACTTGAAAGCCTATCACAACCAACGAACCAACCTCTCGTTTCGAGAAGAAAATTCGTATATTACTGAAAGTTTAGTGCAAGTTGTATAGTTACAGTAAATTAATGACACTCGAATTACATAAGTAATTTTTGCCCATAATGCTCAATGTGAACGGATAAAAGTCCTCCAATTACATCCACTAAGATTGGAATTTTCAACATTGATTACGACTACGAGATTTAAATGCGCATATGTGCAAGTCATAAACAGTTAATATTACATTGTAAATATGCTGGATTCTTCCGGCCTGGTGGTTATAAACCATTAATCTTTTTATTCTGGCTGTTCTTAAATCAACAATACAGTGGAATTTATATCACACTTTGCTGCTCGGTTACATTCTTACAGAATCGAAATTACAGAACCATCTGCATCGTCGGCGAGCGCTCGGAAGACCATGCGGGTGAGTACCCTCTTATTGCATCTATACATATATTTCGTTTGCATGTTCCTTTTTCATTTTTAAAATATTGCAAAAACAAAGTCTGATAAAAATACAAAAAAATCACGAATAACGTTGAAAATTACTGAGTATATACATTACGCCTGACACTGGAATTACATCTTGAATGTGTAAACGTAGTTGCAATAAGTTTTTATGATAAACAAAATACTATAATAGGAAAGTGAATGCGCAGCATTTATGGAAAATGTTCGTTGTTCTGTAAACATAAGAATCCGTCGCTGATCCCATTTCAGCTAGTTAATTAAAAGAGTTATAAACAAATTAAGAAAAAAAAAATCAATATAAACACAATTGTAATAGTGCTAAAAAGTCTTGAAAATATTTAGTAAAACAATTTAATAATTAACACAAACTTTAAATTGATTTTTACACAGAGCCTTAGCATTAAAATTAAATGATTTTTAATATCGATTTTATATAACTTAAAATATATAATAAAAGCATTAATGGTAAAAGTGAAAATATATTCGACTCAAAGTAAATAGAATAATACCAAATTGAGGGAAGGTGTTGTATTCAACTTAACCAGGAATCAAACACTTCATGGAGGAAATACCGAATTTTGTGGGTACTTGTTTTGAAATTTATTGTATGTGCATGGTTGCCGCTGGCATTTTTCCCGCAACGTAATTTGATGTTTAATAGTAAGAATTTTGTATCAGATGAATAAACGAAAAATAATTTAAATTTAGATAATCAAATGCAAAAACCGCATAAAAGAATATTCACAAGGAACTTAGAAAGAGTAGAAATGATAAAATAGTTTGATGGAAATGATAAAACAAAAATATATTTGATTTTGGATCATGAAAAATTTTAAACTTATAATTAAATAAAACGATATAACGTTCAATAGGATAGGCATGTTTGAAAATTATTTAGACCAAGAATTTCAAATCAGCGTTTGATCTATAATAAGTAACATCCGTTACACGCGTTTGGATAGAATACGAACGAAAAAGATTATTCTAATTACTTCGAATTCACGTTATTAATTGGAATGGATGAATGTATATAAATATTTCCTGTAGTAATTTCTTGAAAAAAAAAAAAAATTAAAATTGGTATTTCTAATATCCTACATGTTCGATTATTTTTTTTGTGAAGAAATGGAGATGCCTCATTAAAGGTGAAACAATCGGTCTTTCCTTTCCCAAATTCTGACCGAGTATAGGACCCGGTACGGTGGCAGGCTGCCCCCTAAAAACATGAGCCAGCCGCCGGGTACAGTTTAATCCTTTGTTTTCTCTTTGTTTCAGGTGACGTCGCGGGTTGAGTGGCCCAAGCAGAGTGCCTCTTTATGGCATAGAGTTATGCAATCAAATTGTATAATTCTATGGCATAAATTGGTCACCGGGGTACTCCCCTTCTGATGGGAAAGTTCATGCAATTCAAGTTGTATGAGTTTTCCACTCAGAAGAGGAATACCTGGCCACTGCAACAAAATATATATGGATTTATTCCGGTTGGGTGGGTGCGAAGGGGCTCCACCATCACCCGTTTGCCCCTCTTTCATTTGTGGGCCATGAACTTCGTCGGGTAATGACGAGGTTACCCCCAAGTCCGCCTTTCTTCTCAGGTTCCTCTTGTTCTCGAAACAAGTACTATCTCCCTCGACGTAGTTATCTACACTTTTTGCGACTTCGGTTGCCCCTGGATCTCCAGCAGTCAAATTCGTGAGTGCGAAATTTTTTTGTAGTAGGTCCTCGTGCTGGGGAAATGAACCCGCCCCACGACACCGCAATGCTAGCCTGCCAGCACATTCACGCGTCTCCAGACGAGGGCATTCTCGGCAGATACCGACACCTTCTTCTGCCGAGGCAGCAGAACATCGCTGGAGTCCTTTACGGACTTTTGAAACTCTTTACTTCACTACATTACGACAGTATTGGTCGTAATGTACTGTACCAAATAACGCTTTGCTTCAGTATCCCAGCGAAATTAGTCCGTCATACCAAAATGGCAATGACTTCAACAGCCTCCCAAGTCGGCATCAATAACCTACCCACCGACGCCTTTGACACAAATATCGGACTAAAGCAGGGAGATGGGCTGACCCCATTGCTATTCAATTCGGCTCTGGTATACACAAGAAAAACGTAATTACGATATATATATATATATATATATATATATATATATATATATATATATATATATATATATATATATATATATATATATATATTGTATATATACAAGACAAGTAATAGCCTATGCGGACGACATCAACATTTTGTCACGGTCGCTAATAATCGCCAAAGAACTTTTAGTGAAACTCGATAGCGAAGCTACAAATCAATGAGAAGAAAACGAAGCTCATGATGCAGCCAAGGAAAAGTACCTCAAACACACAAAATACCACACTTGTTGAATACAATATCAAAAATGTGGGCGAATTTGTGTATTTATACGCCAAAATAACGAGAACCGCTGATGAAAGAGACGAAATACCCCGAAGAAAACAGCTCGCAAATAAAATTTTTTATTCAGTTTTGACGATTTTGAAGACCACCTACGTATACAGGAAAACAAAGCTCCAGGTATACAAATCTATGATAAGACCTGTGCCATGCTATGTGTGTGAAAGATAAACCCAAGTATCCGCACATATATTGAATGCCTTTGAGAGACGGTTCATGACGCGGATAATTGGAGCGAAACTAGACGTGGACCAATGGCAAATTCGATACAACCATGAGCTGTATGAAAGCCGATTGTAAGACTATCGAAAATGGGCAGGCCATGGGAATCGTATGGGCAAACAACGGATACCCAAAAAGGTGTCGTTAGGTGAACTGAAGGGTGGGACCAGTGGGAAAGCCGAGAAAATGCTGGTCTGACTCAGTCGACGAAGACAGCTCATCGTTGCTTGGATTTCAAAATTGGAGGACGCAGTCAATGGACCAAGACAGTTGGGGGTGCTTGCTGCCGGAAGCGAAGGCCTGAGAGGGGCTGTAGTGCTACGAAGAAGAAACAGAATGCTTACCTAATGTCGGCTAGATATTGCCATAAATTCTTTCGAGCAAAGCTTAGCCTATTGCGTTGTTATGCTGTCACTTTCATAATCTGCAGATTAGTTGATGAATTTTCAAATGTGGCGTTATCTAAATGACGAGAAATTTATCTCTGCAGCGTAATCGCGGACAGTTGACATTTAGAATTGTTTATTAGACAATTTCCCTGCTCAAAAACACTCATTTGTCACGATCGGTTTCCGATGTCAACCTTCTTAAGTATGGCAGCAAGGAGAGATGTCCAATGTTTCGCTCCTTCAAATAGTTTCCACCACATGGTTCAAGAGGTGAGCAATGTTCAAATCATTCATTCAAATTGCGATAATCCCACACCGCTAAATGAGGTACTTGAGGATATTGATTTTGATTGATTAGGTCGAGCGTCAACCAGTGCAGCACCGGATCGTCGAGAAGAACCTCATGTATTGCTCCCAAATATCACATCGAGGTGCCTTTCCAGGTGGTTCAATGCGCTCCATTCCTTCGGTGAACTGAATCCAACTGAGAATTTGTTTCACTTGCACCTTGAGTCGTTGGCAATTGACAACATGCACATCAAAGATAATACTCTAACTTTATGAAAGATGCAATTAAAAACTTAATGAAAACGTCTCTCCTTGGTGCTGTCGCTAATTCAGCCCACTGAATTCGAATTAACTATGAATGATGATGACTAAATGCAAATGTGTCTCTTTTTTGGGTAGCCACTACATTTACAGCCAAACACTCGGTGCCATAAATAAGGCGTTTGGGAAATGTTTTACAGCGGTTTTTGCGCGAAAGCACCAAAAAATTTGCGTAAAAGGATTTAACACAAGTTTTTACTTCACTCCGTCGTCAAAATACTCCATAACATCGCATATCTTACAATGCCTCGCGACCAAATGATTGTCCGTCTGGCGAAACACGATGAAAAATCAGCAACTGTAACTATAACCATCAAACAGTGCGGCCAACCAGACGGGATGCAGGAGCATCGTGAAATTTACCCGAGAGACCTCATTATGACATCTACCATTCCTCCATGAAATCTCCCCGGTAATACGCCGGCAAATACTTACTCTTATAACAGAGCATACGTTTTATTGCTTCATTGACTTTGATCTGCAGCTGTATATAATTTCCAAGCTGTCACAGAAGCAGATTCCATATAACTGAAAACTGTGTTACAAACACGGAAGTCACCGCAGTTTCAGACACTAATATTTAGCAGAGGATTCTTTAACCCAGGGTGGCATACTGAGGCCGGTTGGCACTCAGTAGTGTCTTCCAGAAAATCTTCTGCCCATGCTGAGCCACCTTACACAGACAAATGAAAACTAACACGTAATTTGGAAGGGAAGGAAACGCGGAGCCATTTCGAGAAATGAAAAACATAATGTTTCTTTACAACATAAAGAACATTTTATTTAATATCAAAAACTGTGATTCACTAAAACAATTCTTTTTAAAGAAAAAAACCTTATAATTTATCTTTATCAAATTTAAGCCCCCCTTAACAATTAATTACATTAGCCGTAACCACACAAAAAGAAATTAATGGAAAGCACTTAATGTTGATTTGTAAGCAGTACCTCGAGTATGCAGGAGGGACAAACTGTAAGCGGCGCAGAGAGCAAAAGTAACAGGGAAGAGACGAATCTGTATCAGGCATTTTAGTACATTTTGATACCCGATTCCATTTACATGTTTTTGAATTCCATAATTTATTCGTGTTGTGAGAAAAATAAATAAAGTCCAGTTAGTGACGGACAATCTTTCAAATCAGAAGTGGGATCTGAATGTCAAAAGATCAGACGAAAGCAAAAGTGTAAAAGAAGGTCGAAAACGACCGATTCATAAACGCTGCATAAGTGTAGCAACAAGCTTAAGTACAAATGGAACGAAACACGAGAAACACTATCGTGCAAATGTGAGGATTGGGACAGGTGAGAATGAAAAATGTGAAAAACGAGCAAGATGTGAAGGAAGAAAAAGTGCAAAAAGATAGTTTTAATCGTCGAGCTGCGCACAAATGAGCTTAGAGTGAAGTTTCCACAATTAGAACCTAGCACTGGCGGTTCTAAACATGAATTAATACAACGACTGACCGAAGCTCTCGGGAAAGACGAAATAGGCAGCGGGGAAAGCGAACATGCAAGAACAAATTGATGATTTAAAAACAATGATACAAAGTATCCTTGTTGCGGTGCAAAGCTTATAGTCTACAGGGCCTACAGGAGGCGTGCAAGCGCACTCGACTGCTAACTACGCTGCGTTTTGCCAGTCTCAATCAGACGATTTTAATGATTGCGACGGTGAAAGTTCCGGGAGATTCAGTTTTCATCCCACATACTCGGAGAAAGAAATTAGACCCGAGTTGCGAACCGTTAATCACTGCTGAACAGTTTGTTGATCGTGTGAATGGCGTGCAAATGGCTTATGGCTGGGACGAAAAGTGTTTTATGTTAGCTGTATTTACGTGCCTCAAAGGAACAGCTCACGCTTGGTATGACGCAATGCACATTACCGCAGTTAACTGGGGATTTTCCAGTTGACTTTTTAAAAGAGTTTGGGCGTACCTACGATGAAGCGGAGGTACAAATTCGTATGTCTCAAGCTACGCGGAAACAGGACGAATCTTCGTATGTGCTGCTCGGTCGAAATTTCATATTGAGTGACAAAGTGATCATAAAATATATACGAGAAGAAATAAACCATCTAGAGTTGCAAGCGGCCACAGCAGCTATGCGTTTCACGTTTGTTACAATACCAGTATACCCGATATGTTTGCGCGTCCGCGCCTTTTATGAAAGAAATGCACGAGCGCTTCAAAGAATATTTACATAATTCCAATGCTCGGCGTAGTATCGAACTAAAACCGAAAGCATCAGGCGATGCAAATGAAAAATGTTGAGAAAAGATAAAAACGAAAACAAGTTGTAGTGTTTTAACTGTGTCCTGAAACTGATCATATCTCGAAAGATTGCCGAACGCCGCCGCGACATGGACGATGTCCCAAGCATAATAAAGTGCACCCAAAAGGATAACCGGAAAACTGTAGTGCAACAAACGTAGTCCGCGAAGCAAAATTTAGCGAGGGTAATGGCCGTTTCACTAAAATGGCAAAGCTAAACGGGGGTGACGCGGTACTTTTCGTTGATACTGGTAGTAAGTGTAGTTTGATTCAGAAATCTAAAGTGAACCTGTTAACACCGTGTGAAGTAAAATTGTATGACATGAAACATAAGGGCATCTGCGGTGGCGAATATATTGCGACAGAAGTGGTAGTGCTAAGCATTCTTATGGACTGTATTCAGAAGATGATTCATGCGTATATGGTGCCCGACAATTTTCTGTCTATGGATGTCCTTGTCGGACATGATTGTTCCCAAGACGCCACGATGGTCGATCGGGGCGGTAAATCCTTTTTGCCGAAAACGACGAAAGAATCGAAAACTTCAAAAGCGGACTCAACGACATTTTCGAAAGAGACAAATTGAGTCGTGTTCTGAATAAATCCCGCGATGTGTTTGCGGATGTTGATTTAATGCGAATGAAAACCGAATTGGACATGTTGACATCACTAGCTTAAATACCGTACCGTGTACCAGAGCCTAAACTTAGTGTGCGGATCAATGTGGTCGATGATTTGTTTAAAAACAACATTATCAACAAATCACGTTCTAATTAGGCAAGCCCGATGATTTTAGTGAAAAAGAAAAATGGTGAAGATAGGTTATGCATCAACAACCGACATTTAAATTAACATAAGCCAAAGGAAACTTTCCTACTCCAAACGTCGAAGAACGTTTGCTGGACGCAAAGTGTTTCAAATATTTCTCCGTGCGAGACTTGAATAGGGGATACTACTAGGTGCCAATTGCGCCAGACAGCCACAAATGTATGGCATTCGTCACTATCGATAGCCTTTACGAGTTCTTGCGCATGTGGCCTGAAAAATGCCCCGGCTTTTTTCCAGTGCCTGATGGCAAAGGTCAAAGGTGAAACATGACCGGGTAATATGGTTCATTATATAACATAGACGATATTCTAGTGGGCAGTAACTCTCCCGCAGAAATGTACGAGAAGCTACAACACGTGCTCAGAGCCCTACGTAAGTTGAAATTGACCCTAAATATGGCTAAATGCGAGTTCTTCGTGGGTTCAGCAGAATTCTTGGGACATAAATTGAATCCAAATGGCATCAGTCCTGGCGAAGCGAAGACGACCGCAATACGGGAATTTAGTGTGCCCACCAACATATCGAGCGTGCGAAGACTCCTCTGTCTAAGTGGATATTTTTGAAAGTTTGTCCCGGAGTATTCACACAAGGTTTACTCGGATCCAGGCAGCGTGGGTCTATCGGGCGTTTTGATGCAACGAGACGACGATAGATGGAAGTCTGTGATTTGTTTCAGCCAAACAATGACAATGGTTGAACAGCGGTGCCATAGATATGAACTGGAGACAATGGCGGTAGCGGAGTCACTTGGATCCCTACGCTATTATATTTAAGGCAAGCGAATTGAAGTCGTCACCGATTGTAGTGTGTTACAGACGGCGATGAAAAAACGTGAACTGACTCCATGAGTGCCCAGACGGTGGATAAGAATCCAAGATTATAATGCATCGCCTAGTAACCCGAATGGAACACGTCGATACTCTAAGCAAGGCCATGACTTAACCACTGAATGAAGCGGGCACGCCGTCCTTAAAAATCTCCAAGGTCGACATGAGCAGGGGTGATTGGTTATTCAGCATGCAGTTGCAGGATGCAGCTTTTTGAGAAATAGTCGACTCTCTCCAACGCAAAGGCACGTCAAGGACAGTTGAATATCTAAAGAGGCACAGACGATTATACCACGAAATAAAAAGCCGACAACTGTGGGGCGTACCGAAGGCGCTACGATAGAAAATCACGTTCAAAAACCACAATAAAGTCAAGCATATCGGCTCGGAAAAAACACTTGAGTGCATACAGGAGCTTATGTGGTTCCTGCGAATGCGAAATTTCATCAAGAGCTATATTAAATCGGGCAGGAATGGGCGTTTAACCAACTTCTCAGCGGGCAGCAAGAAGGCGAGTATCACTTCGACCAAATTGATCCAGTGCCCTTCCAAACCGTACTCGTCGAACACATTGGACCCTTTCCGCACAGCAGTCGACAGAATGAGTACTACTAGTACTCGTAGACGCATTTACAAAATATACGCTTCTACAGGCGGGAATATCTGCAGGAACAAAATACGTCTTAACCGTATGAGTAGAGCTGAGTGGATACGTCAGTGCTCCAAAGTGGCTAGTAACAGATAAAGGTACAGCGTATACGTCAAAAGAGTTTCAAGAATATTGTGACGAGTCCGATATAAAGCATATTCTTAGAGCAGTGAAGGCTCTGCGGCCAACTGTCAAGTAGAATGCGCAAACAGTCAGTCCAAAGTTAATTTTTATCGGGAAAAGCTAATATTGTCGAAGCAATAGACTCAGGAAATTTCTATCGAACATTATTTTACTTCGATTGGTAAAGAAAAGCGAAGAGCACAGAAAACTTCAGGACCGCTGGTATGGAGGAGCTTGACGGCTTCCCAGCATTGGGGCGACCCGAGGAAACGCCGAATAGGAAAATGGTGATAATTTACAAGAGAAAACATAATGAAGAAAATTTTGCAGATGGTGGACGCTAGCTGCAAATAATAGCGGACAATCAACAAATAATCAAACTGCAAAATGAAAATGAAGAACTAAGGCTACAGATACAGTCCCTCAAAGATCTATTCAAGAAAGGGATGAAGCATCAAAAAGACGCAGCCGCAAAATCAAGTGCAACAGGTAACAAAGGCGAAAAAAGTGCAAGCCAAGCAATTTCAGAAGAAGTCAAAACTATTTTGCAGCACTGGAAGAAGTTGATGAAAACATCGAAGGTAATTCTAATCAAGATAACGATGTAAATTTTATTCAATATTTAAAAAATAAAAATAAGGAGAAGAAACCAGCCCACAGTTCTGCTGATTTTTCTGAGAAAGCTTCCAAAAGGCAGAAAAAGTTCCGCCAATCAACGTGCTCGAACAAAGCGGAAAAGATATGGTTCGGCTATTGGCAGCCGAAAACAAACTAACCAATTTCGACATCAAAAGAGTTAATACTGAAAAATTAACTATTAGCACGAAATCACTGGTTGATTTCAAGTCAGCCAAAGATGCGCTGAACTCTGGGAAGGTTCCACACTCCATATATACCCCATAAAGTGAAAAAATTAGAACTTTTTGTTGAAGGGTTTCGACTGCGGAGAGGATACAGTCGATCTTCTTCAGGTGCTCAAAGGAACTCCACCAGAAATGGAATTTAGTTCAGTCAAAGCCTTTGCGACAAGAAGATTGACGCAATGCACTATCGGTGCGTCAAACGCAAAGACGTTCATGCTCCCGGTGAGTGCAAATTGGCTCAGACGGAGCCAAAAGAAAAGTTATACTGCGCTAACTGCAGTTTTTGGTCATCCAGCATCATATTGAGGATGCTCCCGATATCAAGATGCGAAAATTAAATTTTCTCCAAAGCAAACACAAGTATACCGTAGTGTCATAGCTTCCAATTTCGTGAAGTCCGAAGTATCATTTGCACTTGCCGCTAGAGGACCAGCAGATAATACTGCAAATAATGTAAACAATGTAAGTGGCAATAATGAGCTGCTTCTCAAAATTGACTAGCAAATTAATTCTTTATCGGAGGGAATCAAAAAACAAGATTCATTAATTAACTTCATTTTTCAGCGTTTAGGTCTTTCAAATAGCACAAAATAACTTGTCATTCAGTCACTTTCTCATGGATAGGCTTTGCCTCATCTCGATCGACATCAACTCTATTGTTACTCTACATAGACGTGACTATCTCCTTGCATTCATTGTTAAGCAAACGTCTGACATCATGCTTCTCACTGAAACCCACTTCAATTCATGGCACTCCTGACATTCATGGATTTTGAATTCGTAAGAAACGATAGGGTAAACGGTGAATGGGGAGGTGGCACCGGGATATTGGTTCGAAGACCCTATTGTTTCCAAAATATTGAAAAAGTCGAATTCAAAAACTAACTAAGTGTCCGCTATCAAAATTTCACTGCCAGGTGGGATAACCTTTTCGTTATCTCTGCCTATGCAACTAGTTGAAATGTTCTCAAGTTCAAGGAGGAGCTCAATTCCTTGTTTGAAATACTCGAACTGAACAGGCTGCACAATTATTATATTGTGCCGGTGGTCTGGATGCCAAGAGTGCATCATCGCTGAACGCCACCAATAATACTGAAATCGTGGATAACAGAGAACCAAATTGAATACAGGTGCAATCAATATGGGTCGGAGTTCTCAACATACCCTAGGACAAATTTATATTTGGACCTCTGCATTGCTGACTTGAATTCAGCTTTAATAGTACTCAACGGAAATTGCAGGTACCTCCTTACGATAGCGACCATAACGCAATCGTAATGGAAATCAATCTTCAAAGGGATGATGTCTTCTTCATTCCAACATGAAAATGCTCGGTTGAATTTAAAAAAAAAAACGGATTGGGGAAAGTTTCGAAAGAAGTTGAATCGGGATTACCAGATGCAATGTCCTCCTTCTGATGATGGCAACGCTTGCTCAATGGTTCCTAATGATAGGAATCTAGCTAACGATGAAATAGATCTCTATTTGTCGAAGTTAGAGAAGCTGACGTTGGAAACGATTGAGAAAGTAGTTCCCAAAATTAAACATCGCAACAGTATGGAAGGATATGAAACACCAACTATTGCAAGATTAAAAAGATAGCAAAGCCTTCTTCTCACACGCGTCAATGATATTTATCGGTGACACCTGAAGAATGCCCGGAACTTAATCCGTTCATACTTCAGGAGTGAGGTCAGCAATCAATGGGCGGAAAAACTGAGGGGTACTAACCCACAGAACCCAGATGGCGTTTTCACAAAAGTGAATAGCATATTCTACAAGAAGTCTCGAGTGAAGGCATCGAATCTTGAATTCTCTAGTGATGAGATAAATCTTCTCGATTGGGCTGGTATCAAAATTGATAAAACGGCTCCGGCTAGAAATGTAAACCGGATTATATGTGGTGATTTGCATTACTTTGCTCTGATTGGAACTCATTTTGAGTTGATTCATCTACCAAACCCTGAGAGAGGGAATCAAATACTTTCAGAGCTTTTTGAAGCAAAAGTTTCCGATTTCAAATCAAGCCTGAATGGCGAATCAATTCTTCATTTTGACGAAACAAGCTTGAATCTTATTGATTATTTTGTCGTCTATGAAGTCTTGTGTTTCAAATTTGGCATAGTTCTCCGACATTTACCTGAAGTTGCTATTAGTAATTATTGCATATTGTTCAACAACACGTTGAACAATTCATATTTCCCAAATGAGTGGAAAAAGGCTAAGGTAATAGGGGTACCGGTTTCGAAAATTGAAGCTTTATTGTGAAAAATTGCTTTTAGACGATCGGAAATGGTTTGTTGAGCGACGCCAAGTGATTTTGCAAGCTTGGGATCGATCTTGGTCGAGCAATGTCTCCAATTCGTGATCTTCAAACTTTTTTGGCTGTCCGGGCCGTTCATCGTCCTCCAAGTCAAAATTGCCACTTTTAAACCATGCAAACCACTGCTGGCACGTACGCTCAGATAGAGCATGCACACCATTACCTTCCACCAAAATACGATAACTTTCGGCAGCCTTTTTCTTCAATGAAGAAGTATTCCCCGCAAAAAAACTTTATTCGGCACAAAATTCAACATTTTCAGAGTAAAAAAAGTATTGTTGTTTACGCTTCAGCTAAATGACACAGACTGATTCTGAAATTATATGACAGTAGCTTTCCAACACATACTTGGAAAGGTGAGTCACTGGAATAAAAATCAAGTTACACCATCTGTTAGAAAACCACATGAATCAACCGGTACCCCTATTATTTCCAATCCTGAAGAAAGGAAAAGAATTTCCGTGCTCTAAAAGTTATCACCCAATCAGCTTGCTGCCTAACATCAGCAAAGTGTTTGAAGTGATACTAAACAAAGCATTAAATGCCCACATTAAGAAATATGACTTGATGCCGAATTGTCAATTTGGTTTTCATGCCGGGCAATCTACCATACATGCGATAACGAAAGTAACCACAGAAATCTGTTGGAAACTAAACAACAAAGAATCTGTTGAAGCGTGTCTCATTGATATGGAGAAAGCCTTCGATACGGTGTGGTTAGATGGACTAATTTCTAAACTCCTTTAGATTTCCCAGGTACCTTGTCGCCATGATGTGCAATATGTTATATGGAAAATCATTTGTTGTAACTGATGGAAATCTGACGGCGATGCGTGACTTCAAGGTCTTGAATGGGCTACAACAGGGAACAGCTACTGTGCCCCTGCTTTTCTCAATGTTCATTCCCAAGCTATTGAACGGCTTTGATTTTAATGTCTCGCCAACGCGATCATTGGTAGCGTTTGCTGATAAAGTTATCATATATACGGCAGACCGAAACGCTACAATAGTCTAAAGCAATCTTCAAAAAATGTTTAATGATTGCAGTAATCGAGCAGTCACCTGAGCAAACTGCTCAAAAACCATCATAATCCTGATCCCATTTAAATTGTAAATTTAAGAAAATTAATTATATGAATTTACAATTAAAATTTGGATACGGCTACACCTTTTTAACGCAGCTCATCCGCGAATTGCATTGCCGAATGCAATCTACAGTAGATGGATGAGGGGCTCGTCAACTACCGTTGCAACAGGTCCCGTACAGTGGCTGTTCAGAGAAGTGAGCAGTTCTGCTTGGGCGGATCGGGGAGTCTGCTTTTAATCGCCACACATTGCGCACGTCCGGAGAACTGCGATCTATTAAAATTAGAATTCGATCAGATATTTTAATCGAACTTCTCTAATGGAGGCACGTTCAAATTCAAATTTCCGCATCGATCGGGAACTTTAACTCTGAATTTCGCCATCAAAGTGACCATTCTACACGCTGGGAGTTGTCCCAAGTCTAGTGCAATTAAATCATGTGTGCGCCACTTCGCGGCCTACAACTGCGGTTTTCCCGTTAGAATTCCCTCACTTTGGTTTTCATTTTTCACCTGCGCTCGTGTGACTTTTTATCAAATCAACCGAGCCGATAGACGTCGAACCGTACCCGCTGCTGATTGTGCTGTTTGGAACGACGGCATTTCCTTAGTTACCGCTGGCATGAGCGGGTTAGTCGCTAAGTTGTGACGAAACTATTTTGAAGCTGTAGGATTCGGCGGTTTTTTTGTCGACATCGGATTGAGTACTTTATCGTGGACAATAGTTTTCCCGTGTTTGTTGTTATCCGTGAAAAATGTATGTTGCGACATTCATAACTCAGCTGAGCCGATTCCATCGCAATTGACGATCTAACGTAAAGCCGGGAAATTGCAGTTTTATGTTTTACTTGGAATATATTGTAGAATTGTTCTGATTGGGCCCCGCTGTCGAGTTTGCGCGTACTTTGTTGTGTATATGTTCATTTATTTGTTCGCACGTGCGTTCGAGGGAAGTTCACTGGCCACGAAGCCAAATCGAAATAGAAAGAACCCCGGAAATCGGAACTCTTGCTTTTCACTGAGCCTCAGGACCAGGCGGAAAATTGCTCATTCACTAGATACACAACGACCATGAAACTTGGCGTTCAGTATACAGTGTGTCGCGTTTGAAATTGTCCAGGCGCAAGTGTTGGCATGTTTTCTGTGTCTTTCGGCACTTTTGAAGCCATACATACATATTAAATCGCATTTCTCTGATTGGCCGGATCTGCTGTTTGCTATATATACAAAATGACCAGCAGTCGGGCGCCTTCAGCGTTTGCAATTTTCTAGCTCAGAACCGTAATCCTACCACTCCCACGTATCTAAAGTGATTTTTGCTTGGATTGTAGAATCTCCGGAAATATCTTTGGACTCCCGTCTTGGATATCAATTGGGCGCTGCAGTTCAATTGAGCTTGTTTTAAGTTGAACAACCAAGCAATTCCGGTGTAGAACGAAGCCCCTGACAGTAAAGGGTTAAAGAAGGCTAAGAAAAGAGAGTACGGAGAAGGCAGTGAAGATGGACTACCAGTAGAAGAAAATAAAGCGAAAAAGGCAAAGAAAGAAAAAAAGTGAAACACCCATCAAAATTGGCGCAGGAACGGGCGCTCCCAGAAATTCAAAAGGTTTCATTATTGCGTGCAATATTATCGAAGATAAAAAAAAAGTCCAACGAAATTTAATGCAGTTGCAGAAAATATAAACGCAAATAGACAAAACGTTGGAAAGAAATTACTGACAGATCTTACGGATGTGAGTCGAAGTGTAGCTCTGAGACTAAGATGAGAGGCAAATCGACACCAGGAATTATCAAAGAATAAAAAGAGCGGAAATAAAGCGGGCAGTCAAATTAAACTAGCAAGTAAAGCTGGATTGAATAAATTTAACAAAGGAAAGCATTTTGGCAGGCCTAGATTATCAAAGAAGAAGAAATAATGATTCGATTTGTTTTATAGTTTTGTTTGTTTTAAATCAAATTAGTACCAGGAAAATATCTTTATATATAAAACGTGTTGAGACGGCATACATAAGTTTTACTATCATCGTTCGTGTAGTTGTCCTGTCGAGTAATTCCTTTTCGGTATTTGTGAAACGGAAAATCAAAAATCCTCAGACACCCAAATTTTCGAAACCCAAACGAGACAGATCCAGTAGGTAGCGTTAATACATAAAATAAAGTATTTATATTTTTATCGTGTACTTTATTTGACGTATTTAAGATTTTTTGTACAGTCCTCACATTTGAGGGAATTTATGCATCCGCACGCTTATGAATAGGTTTTCATTGCTTTTGCTCTCAAATTAAACTAAAATTTTCGTAGTGACTTGCCAATAATTAACCCTAAATCGTTTTTATCAGATTTCCTATATCATTTTCATTCTCATGCGTTTGATATTTAACCTGGATCTTAGTTTTTCGCTGAGATATCGTACTTTTCATGCACTGTTTTATTCGTTGTTTTGATCTAATATCTAGTTATAAAATAATATAAAATATGTTAATGCCCATTTATTTTTTTTTCTATGGCTTGAAATAATAATGAATCGATGATTGAATAATCAATTTTGGTCTTTTTATTTGGTTTTTTTGAGCCACGTTGGCTGGCCCCTCCACTATAATGAGCTAGCCATCGAGTGAGCTCACCCCTTTTTAAGTCGTTTACAGGTGCCCAGGTAGAATGGCCTTCCGCTTGGATTTCTCATTTATGTTAAAGCATTATGTGATTCCATCATATAAGACTAACATAAATTTGAAACGTTCATATTTTTCATTTAAGAGAAAAATTCATGCAAATTATGTTCGTATGAGTTTTTCACTTAAATGGAAAATATATGGCCATGTCTACATTGGATCTTGATCCGGATAGGGAGGATGTGACGGGGCACCGCTTCCACCTGGATGCCCCAATCTTATTCGGGGGCCATAAGTATCGTTGGTAAAGACGAAGTCCTCTCAAGTCCCGTCCGTTTTCTAAAGACCCAGTTTGCCACTGCTTTAGCAATTTCAACCCTTATTAGGTTACCTCGACGAAATTTGAATGCGAATTTTTTTTTGTAGTGGGTCCTTGTACTGGGGTTAAGAACCCGCCCCACGACACCGCAATGCTAGCCTGCCAGCTCATTCACGCGTTCTCAGACAAGGCCAATCTTGGCGAACCCTCGCAGAGGCAGCAGTCCATCGCTGCTGTCCTTTACGGGCAGTTTAATCCACCTCATTTCACTACATGAAGCGCAGCTCTACACCGATAATTGGCGAATGGAAATCAATGCGCAGAAGTGCGCAACAATTTTGTTTCGGACAACGCTGCAGGGGGCCGGTCAAGACCTGAAACGTAATTGGGGGGATTTCCACATTATGGCTGTCGATGGTAGTTCAGAACAGGTTCCACATAAATCCTATGTTCGATACTTTGGTGCTCATCCCGATCAGTATCTGTATAGTACAGAGCATGATTTTGACATATTCAGTATAGACTGAATATGTCAACATCATGCTCAGTAAAGCACAAAAAGTAGTCATGGCCCTTCGACGACTCTTTCATTCCAGTTATATTGATCAAAAGGTCAAAGTTATCTGTTATAAGACCCTGGTTAGACTAGTTTTGACATATGGATGTCAGATCTGGTACAACCAGAGTGCTAGTACTATGGAAAGATTAAGAGTTTCCGAAAGGAAATATTTTGTGCATGTACTGGTTTATACAGAAAACCTGAGATGGATTGGAAACGCTATATATTGAATATAAAAAAATTATTAAACTGCTAAAGTGACGAGAGTCGATATCTTCATACTGCAACTTCTTCGGGATCATATCGCAAGATCTTTAAGTGTGAGTGAAAACCCCTTGATTTCACAGCCATTCCACCCTGCAGATGGGTACATTGTGACTTGCTCCGATACTAGATTTGTTCCTCCAGAAGTATTCGAAGCATCGATATGTTTTTGATTCCGACGGTGTTCCAATCATATCCTCGTATCACATAATATAGACGGGCCACCGATAAAGTATCCTCTGAATTTGAGTTCACGAGACCAACAATCCCAATGGTGACAATCATTTGCTAGATTCATTGAGGCTGGTCGAGCTGAGACGGAGCAATCTAGATATTGTCACTCAGCAATGACAATATCTAAATTATTCGTGTTTGTTCTCTGTTTTTGTGTTTTTCGTTACTTAGTTTTTAGTTTCATCTCATTATTACTACATGTAGTGCAGTTTATTTTGGTTAAAAATTTGGGATAGATTTCATTATAAGATAATGTTTTTTTTTGATTGAATTTGTTTATGGGATAAAAGTTCACGGTTGTGTTAGTATTATAAGTATTTCCTTAGAATTTCCAATTTCTGTCAAATATAGACCCTTTCAAGGGAAATAATTTAACTGCGTCAACTGCGCCTACTATCGACGCTTTATCGTATTCGTCAAATACAGAAAAGTGTATTTTACATAAATTAAAATAGTAAAAAGGGACTTCTTTCGAATGAAGTTAGTGAGTCTTTAAATTTCAAGGGTTAGTACTAATTTAATCATTTAACATATCGTTGTCCACTTTGCCTCTAAAATCAATGAATTTTCCCTCATCTTCCATCAAAATTTTCACAAATATAGTACGTAAATCATTAGCTATATTTTAGTATTTTTTTATACGTTAAGATTCAGTTACCTTTCCATTCAAATGTATCATCAAAAGAAAGTCCAAAAAAATTGATGAGCCATTTTATCCAACAATTGATCCAATTAATTCCCAAACTGTTAATTAACTCATTTCAAATTGACCAATTCATTGAGATTTCTCCCCAAAACTATTGATCAGATCAGTTGAAAATTTCATTTTAATTAAGCGTTAAAATATCAGGTCAAGAGATTCGAATCGGCTCCTTTCGAAAAAAGAAAAAAAAACTTCAATAGAAATGGCTTCATGCTCATTGAAAATGTGATACAAATTAACGCTTTGTTTTTCTTCTAATAGCAACGGATTAAAATTTTAAAAAGATTAACCGCCAAGTGAAATGCATCTCAAGTGGATTTTCGCATTAATGTAGACAGAATGGGGATGCAACAAATGATCATGCTCCGATAACTACGATTTCATTTATTTGTGTACGAATATGGTATCATATGTTATTTGCTGTACATACGTGTACTCATACATCGTGTTCGTTCATGTTTTCTTCGTCCATAAATTTACGGATTTTATCAAGATTTCTGGACGATACTGATTTTTACACGTTTTTGAAATTACTGGATTAAGACAAATTAGTGCTGAGAGTGCTTGATATTGACGTCTTTAGTACATATCTGTTATCGCGTGTAATTTTTAGGTGGATCAATTGTGGAAACATGATATGAATCAGTTTTTCACCTAAGTAGGTGGGTTTCTATTTTATCCGTGTTACACTCAGCAGAATGTTGCATCCATTACACCTGCGAAAGATTGAAAAGTGATTTTTACTTCTGGGCAAATAAGAAAAGAAAATGAATTCATGAAATACTGATTCATTGCTTGCAACTATGAATATTTAAGCTTTGACCTTGAATCTGCATACTGCAGAGCAGTTATAGCGGTTTCAACTATAGTTAAGGAAAAGTAATTTATTCATTTGAGTATGGAAAGTAAATCGTTAGTTAAACATGAAAACGAAAGGCTGTAATTAATAGATCTGAGCAACTCTAAATTTTGATGATTATTATGTTTCTGGCACTTTTGTATCAAAATGCCATTATACGTGTTCTAGTGTAAATATTTATATGGAAATAATGGAAATCCTTATGTTCCGTGATATTTCAGAACAGTGATTTCCAAGCGGAGAGTTGTGGACGGGAGGATGGTTTCGTGTGGGTTCGGTGTTCAGGGACCACCTTCTTTAGTCTGTACCTAACGCCGAACGAATCGATATCATCTTTCCAAGCCAAGCTTAATGCTCTGGAGGGTGCTGTCTCGAACGCAGAGGGCAACGTGCTTGTTGGGGGAGACTTCAACGCTAAAGCAATCGAATGGGGCATGCTTCAAACAGATCCGCGGGGAAAATGAACCCTGGAAATGGTGGCCAGGGCGGCGCTTATCGTGCTAAGCACCGGGAATACGCCGACTTTCCGCCGCATTGGCTGTGAAGGAACCATACTGGACGTGACATTCGCCTCGGAGTCCTTCGTGCGGAGGATACAGAATTGGAGATTATTAGAGGACTATTCAGCCAGTGATCATCAGTGCATTCTGCTTGAGATCAGTGATGTTGTCTCCCGACGTCCGTGCTCTCGGCTTTCTACAACTGGATGGAACATCGGAAGGATGGACGTCGCGAGTTTCACCGAGGTGCTCACAGCAGGTGAGCCGCTGCAGGGAGCTTCGGGCGGTACAAAAGAACTGGCCGCTCAAGACGTGTTGAACTCAACTACGAGCCTCATTACGACTGCTTGCTGCGCTTCTATGCCCCGTCGAAAACCCCGGCACGGCAAACCCCCAGTGTACTGGTGGTCAACTGAACTCGCTGAAAAGCGAAGGGAGTATCCCAAGCTTCGGCGTGAGGCTCAACGGCCGCGGAACCGTGATGAGGTAGCATATAAGACGGCCAGAAAATGCCTTCGCGAATTGATCAACAATAACAAGGCTCACTGCTGGCAAGACCTAGTGGACAATGTGAACAAGGATTCGTGGGGCCTTGGCTACAAGCTAGTTATGGGGAACCTTGGCGCTCTACGGAAGCCTTGCATACATGATGCGGAAAAGATGGACGAGATAGTGTTGGTACGTTTCCCCTCCCATCCCGTTCGTGTTGAGCTGTCTATGGTGAAACAGCAGTCGAGTGCCCACTCTTTACACAATCGGAACTGGAAGAGACAATCCTTTCATTGAAAGTGAGGTAGGCTCCAGGTCCACAATCGGAACTGGAAGAGACAGTCCTTTCATTGAAAGCGAGGAAGGCTCCAGGTCCAGATGGTGTTCCAGCTGAGGTGTTTCAGCTTGTATATCACCATTTCCTAACTTGCTGCTCCACATTCAACGCTTGCCTCCCGGTACGATGGATTATGGCGAAGCTCGTGTTGATCAGCAAGGGGAAGGAAAATCCCGAATCACCGTCTGCATACCGTCCGTTATGCATGCTAGACATGACTGAGAAAGTGCTAGAGGAACTCATCAAGGGAAGACTCACTTACGCGATACGTGCTGCTGGGGACCTATCTCCTTGGCAGTACGGCTTTAGAGCAGGACGTTCTACTATTGATGTGATTGCAGAGGTGGTGAGTGCGGTCCAGATGGAAGAGGTACATAGTAGCACCAAGCCATGGGTCGTCCTGTTGGTGAGACTTGACGTCAGGAACGCCTTCAACTCCGCTAGATGGGTGGATATTCTGGATACACTGAAAAACCCTTTTCAAGTTCCAGTATATCTAATGCGGCTTTTGAGGGATTACCTAGAGGACCAAAGCCTGCTTTTCGACATGACACAGGGCCAACGAAGGATCTATCCTTGGTTCAGACCAGTGGAACCTATCTTACGACGAGCTGCTGAGACTGGAGATGCCAGAAGAGTCGCGCTTGATCGGCTGTGCGGATGATACTGCGGCTCTGGTCGCTAGATGCACCGTTGAACAAGCGCAACTTAGGCTAGTTATGCTATTGCGCCGAGTGAGAGACTGTATGACTGCTCGCGGGCTCAGTTTAGCACTGGAGAAAACCGAAGTGGTCATCTTGACAAAAAAGATTAAGGATGATCAGTATTGAAGACATAATTATCGAATCGAAATCAGCGGTGAAGTACCTGGGGCTACTGATCGACTCGAAGATGAGTTTCTCTGAGCAAATCAGAGCAACGGTCGAGAAGGCTGCTTCGAGAGTATCGTGTCTGAGTCAACTTATGGCCAACGTAGGGGGACCCAGCCCATCAAGAAGACGCCTCTTGAACACCACTGCCACCATATTTAATGAGTTCTACTGGAACCTCATGGATACCCCACGCTTTCTTGTTCTTTTGGGCTTTGATGGTGGAACAAATTTCATCCAGAGTTGATGGGGCCAATGAAAGCTCTCCTGGAATATCTATAGGCTCCAATGTGTTGGAGCTGTGAGGAGGATCTTGAAATATGATGCCCATCCTGCTTTCATCAGCGATGATGTTGCCAATGTGATCACAGTAGAGCATGGTCTTGGACTGGTGAACTCGTCTTAGGCTTTTCACTATTTTGTATCCTTGTTTTGGGTTGTAGCTCACTGCACTTACATCGATATTTCTCAATTGGTCGTCATAGTATTTTCTTTTCTTAGTCCTAATAATCTTATTTGCCACTCTTCTGAGATTTTCATAAGGTTTTCTGTTCATCCTCTTCAAATATTCCTTGTACGCCTGATTCTTTTTAACTAACGCAGTCTGGCACTTATCATCGAACCAATCACTTCTGTTGCACCAGGTTTGACGTCTGACCTTCTGTTCTGTCACAGTCTTAGTTACCGCTTTCACTTCTATCCAGAGCTCGTTCCTTGTTTTCTGCGATGTGTCTGCTAGGATTGAAGCTGGTTACTTGATCAGGGTGGATCTTCATGAAAGTTTTAACCACAGGTACTGTTTGGAGCTTTTTCGTGTCAAATTTTTGTAGAGGGCTGGTCTTCGGTGAATACGCCTTTGACTAAGGAATGGTCCGAATTAAAATTGGCAATTCGGTATGCTCGAGGCCCAATGTTGTTGGATCAGAACATGGTCAGTTTGGTCCCTTTTCGTCTTATGGCGTTGAATTATCGTTACACGACTGGATACACTCACGTATCGATGCTGCTTTCTAGGTCATCCATATTTTCTAGTTCTAGCTGTTCTTGGCCATCCTCATCCACATTACAACGATAGATCCAGATTGTATTCCTCATAGATTTTCTTGATAGTAATAGCTATAATTGGCTCTTTATTATTCTCATGCATTTCCGTATAGTCCATATCTAGAAACACATCATACTGAGCCTTCATAGTATAATTTTCATCGATTGCAACAACTCAATTTTTTGAATGTCATTCAGTTGAATTCTGTATGCTATTGCTGAGCTAGAATATCCAACCAATTGTTCCTCGATCGACTTGTCATTAAGCTTGCTTCTTACTGGACCCTTATGTAGAGCAAACGCTTTTAAGCCAAATACCCTCAGATGTCTTAGATCTGGTATTTTATTGTACCAGAATTCGAATGGCGTCCTGCTTCCATGAAGTTTGCTTGAACTACGATTTCTTAGATAGTTCGAAGTAGCAGTAGCTTCCACCAAAAGCGGTGTATCAAGTCGCGATTGAATTAATGAACACCTTGTCATGTCAAATAACGTTCAGTTTAAGTGTTTGGCAACGCTAGTTTATTGCGGCGTGTTAGGCACAGTCAAACGTCATTTGATTCCTTCTCGTTTTAAAAAAATCATCGAACTCTCGATTGCCAAATTCCCGATTGTTGTCGGATTGTAACGCTTTGATTTTAAATCCCGTCTACAGGTATTTCTCAACAAAATTCTTGTAGTCTTTGTATACATCGAAAGCTTTGTCCTTGCTTATTAAGAAATATAACTGACACCATCCAAATCGCCTGTGAATGTCATAAGGCATTTAGATCCTTCTTTGGAGTTTACTAGTTTGCGCAAATCCGTAGGGATTATTTCGAACAATCTCTTGCTTTTTTCGGATCGTGGAATAAACGATTTGATTGTGATTGATTGATTGTGTGATGACGCGCCAGATGCTCGACCTCTCGATAAATCCACACCAGCATTCATGTGTAAGTGTCCGAGCCCTGCATGCTACAATTTCGCATCATTTATTTGTATTTCTTCAGCCATAATTATTTTAACATGAATCACTGTCTTTCTCAGATAGTAGAGATCTTCCCATCCATAATTCGTGCTTGCTTTCAGCATCGTGCCTGATACGATGAGAGCCAGCTGGTTGTCGAGAGCCTCTATGAAATTTTTTGCCGCAGACACCGCTCTGAGCCTTTGGATGTCAAACTTCTGTAGAGAGTTGATCTTCGCCGAATACGCCTTTGACATACGACATCTTTAGGCTAATTTGATCAAGTAATGATCCGAGTTACAATTGGCTCCTCGATATGTACGGATGTTGAATGTGCTCGAGGCCCAACGTTGTTGGATTAGAACATGGTCTACTCTACACAGGGCAAAAATATTCCATTTTTAGTGAAAATGGCAGCTAAAATATTAAGTTTTAAGTTTGCGAATTTTTTATTTTTCATCTAATTTTGATAATTTTTTGCGGAATGTAGAAACCTGATCTTTTTATCCATAATTCCAAGTTTCATTAAAATCTGTTGCAAAGTATGACCCCTAGAGGACCACTAAAATCTGAAAAAAAACGCATCATTGAATAGCCACCATTTTGAAACTTGCTCATGTATGATCATCAAAGTAATAAAATTCTTAGATATGGGCATTTTTTACTTTTCACTGCTACTTTCGAAATTTCAGGTTTCAACCAGTCTGGCTAATCATTTGACCTCTAATTTTTTTAATTGTTTCTTTAGGTACTTAAATTTTGAACTAAACGGCCGAATTTCATTAACATCGGTTGAAGCATTTGGTCACAACTACAATAACCAATTTTTATACGTTTTTTTTACGTTCGAGAGTTTGCCATTTTGTTTCTGATGGTTTGTCTTTGGTTTTTTTATTGTGAGATTCACCACATACTTTTATGAATCTTAGTATCAAGTTTCGTCCTAATCTGAGCTTTATTTTGGTGAAACAGAAATCACGACCGCCGCCATTTTGTTTTTGCTCGGCTGATTTAGTTGGTTAACAAACTTAGCTGAGATATTTACTCAATATACGTTTCCTAAAAAATTGGTGAAAATTTAAGCAAAATTGGAACCTATATATATATATATATATATATATATATATATATATATATATATATATATATATATATATATATATATATATATTAATTTGCACTCACCTTTAATTCGCACTCCACACTTATCCCAGCTTTACTATCGCGGTTCTACTTTCGCGGCTTTATTATCCCTCCGCATTCAGTAATTTAATCCATTTCCCATATATTGCCGAATGTTCTAGCGAGAACTACCTGGAATATTCGAGCAATTCTGAATACCCCGCAGTGACGTCACTTTCAGCTATTGATCATGCTTGGTCGATTCTTGTGCTTTCGAGTACATTCGTTTATTGATCATGATGTCGTTAATAGTTGCGACAACAATCGTGACAGGAGCCCGCAGAATTGTTTGGACATGTGACACTGCCCGCCCCCCCCTCTCAGTTCTTTTAGACCCGAAAAGATGCATCGCCAGATGTAGTCATGTCTCCCTGGATGTAATATGGGGCAAGACGGTCCAGGTGCACGATTTTCATTTTGGCTCTCGGCTTACGGTGTTCCTGTATCCGATATACGACGTCGTTGATTCGCTTTGTAGCCCGGTATGGTCCTTTCCAATTATGCTGCAACTTCGGATACCTACCCTTCCGCGGTTGTGTTTTGTATAGCCACACAAAGTCATCTTGCTAGAAGCCAGTAGAATTTGCCTTTAGATCATACCTGGTCTTCATGTGGTCAGTAGCCGTTTCGAGGTGTTTTCGCACTGTCCGATGTACCTGTATCTGGTTCAACCGTTGCCTTAGCTCACTTGCGTACTCCGAGATCGTTTGGGGTTTCTCAGGGGGTGTTCTGAACTTTATATACGCTATCAAGAATAATGGGATGTGCCGGTCCCAGCTCCTTTGGTTCTCGACAACCATCTTGGCCAGGTGTTTATTGAGTGTGCCATTGAAACGATCGACCATTCCATCGGATTGAGGATGCAGCGGTGTTGTCCTCGTTTTCCGTATTCCCAGCAGCTCGCACATTTCGCCAAAAACTAGTGACTCAAAGTTTCGGCCTTGATCCGAATGAAGTTCACAAGGCACGCCGTACCTACTGACCCAATTCAACACTAGCTATTCGGCTACAGTAGTTGCCTCCTGGTTGGGAATGGGGTAGACCTCGGGCCACTTGCTGAAGTAATCAGCCACACCCAGCGTGTATCGATTTCCCCATTCCTTTAAAATGGTACCCCCACGTTATAGGTTTGTATTTGTCCTCTCAGTGTCGCTTTTGACCTTAGACGGAAGCGCAAATCGAGCATCTGCGACACTAATCCTCTACGTCTTCTAGAGCGTGGAGCCAGTAAACCCTTTCCCACAATTTCGCTAAGGTCTTGTTAACACCAAGGTGGCCTCCCGAGGATCCTTCGTGTATTTTCTTAACCCCATCGTGGGTTCGGCTTTGGGAAGTATAGTTTGCATTCTATAGGAGCTGCCATCCGCCGCTTCCCATTTCCGATTGAGTAGGCCACCCTCCACCTGAAGGGAGTTCCATTGTGCCCAATAACTTTTCAGGCTTGTGCCGTGCATCGAAACGTCCTTCCACTCAGGCCGCCCAGTTGTCTCCTTCCATACGAGCAATGGTCCGATGTCTTCATCGGCTAACTGGCCATTTCGAACCTCCTCCGATGACCGACCTTCATCGAATTCGGCCGTTATCGCTTGCAGATCAACAGGCGGCTCGTTTTCCTCAAACCGTCGGCAATGCTTGCAGTTAGCTGGATATGGACGATGAGATAGGGCGTCAGCATTTCCATGAACTCCGCCTTTCCGCTGAACAATTTCGTAGTCGTATGACTGCAATCTTTCGATCCATCTCGCAACATGTCAGAGAACTCGACTGTAATACGAGAGGACTCTTTCTTCACCATCGATCTGCTGAGAGAGTACAGCTCCAATCTCGCCGTTGCTCGCATCGGTGTCAACTACAAACATTTTCCGGTTTTCGGGTATGCCAGCACGGGTGATTCACACAGCTTCTCCTTCAAGGTCTCAAAGGCTACCTGGCATTGTTAATTCCAGGCATACGGACGATTTTTCTCGGTTAACTGATTTTGGCAAAGTCTTTGACGAAAGCTCGATAGTAGGCCGCCAGACCCAAAAACTCCGTAGTTGGCGCTTGCTGTTTGGTATTGGCAAGTTTTTCACGGCTTCAATTTTCCCAGGCTCTGTTTTGACCCCTTCTGCTGATGCGACGTGTCCCAGGTATTTTAATTCAGCTGCGAAAAGAGTACACTTGTCGGGACTAAGTTTCACATTTGTCAGTCGCAATCGGCAGAACACCTCTTCTAAATTCCGCGCATGCTCTTCGCACGTTCTTCCGATAACAATGATATCATCTATGTACACCAAGCAGGTCTTCCAGGTCAGGCCTCGTTCCATCAGGCGTTTGAAGGTGGCTGGAACATTGCAAAGCCCAAACGACATCACCACAAACTGCTACAATCCGGTTCCAACTGAAAATGCGGTCTTCTCTCGGTCTTTCTTGTCGATTTTTACCTGCCAGTAGCCACTCTTGAGATCGAGTGTAGGAAACAATTTTGCGTCGACTAAAGTGTCCATAATGTCGTCGATGCGTGGAAGCGGTAACTATCTTTCTTAGTGACGTCGTTAAGCTGCCTATAGTCGACACAAAAACGAGTGCTACCATCCTTTTTCTTTACTAGAACTACTGGGGGCCCATGGACTTGCAGAAGGTTCGATAACGCCTTGTTTTTCCATGTCCGAGATCAGCGCACCCACTTCTTCTTGTTTGGCTATAGGAAGACGTCTCGGTGCTTGTCGAATCGGCTTGGCTCCCTGTGTATCTATGATGTGAGTTACCATACTCGTTCGGCCTTGGTCATCCGGGCTTGTTGAGAAAATGTCACTGTATTTGGTGACCAGATCAGAGGCTCGCTTGAATAGCTGCACTGGCAACTTGGTCTGCTTCAATATTGCAGACGTGAATTCCCGGGCTTTGTCTGCCTCTTGCCTCCTTTTCCAATGATGGTCGTGAGTAGTTCCAAAGAGGTGATGGTGGAAACAGGCTGGCAACTGCCGATGACTTCTCCCGCTTTGATGCTCATGCTTGAGTCTGCGGTGTTAAGGACTCCAACCAGCAGGTATCCGTTCCTTATAGATCTTACAAGGCTTCGTCCTACAATCAAACTGCGCAAAGCCGATGTCTTCATTGACTCTATCAGAAAAGATCGGTGGTCTTCAGAATCACCATCAAGTTTGGCCCATACAATGATTTCAGGGGAATTCGGTGCATCAGTGTCGGTACATACTACTACATTCATCTTGGGAATTTGGACACTGGAATCCTCCATCAATACTTTGACATTCTGCCATTTCAATACCCCTTTGCCAAATCCAACATGATTCCATGTGGTCGCAGAAAATCCATTCCGAAAACGCAGTCATCCATAATGTTGGCGATCAGAAAATTATGTCGGAACGCAAGGTCTTCCAACTGTATCTGGAGGTTGACCTCTCCATGGACAGGTGCAGTTTCTCCCGTAGCTGTCCGTAGTGAGAAAATCCTGCCCTTGTGAAGTAGTTATTGCCTCATTAGGTCTGGTCGAATAATCGATCGGGTTGCACCAGTGTCGATTGTTATGGTGCAAAGTTCTCCATCAACTTGACCCGGAAGGCATTAGTCCGCTTCTCCTCGATGTAGTCTTGATACGATGATGGTGGTGCTGGGGACTTCGATCCTCCTAGCCAACCTCTGCCCCATGAAGTTGGCTCTTACATGTTCCCCGACCCCTCAGCTTGAGAGGCTTCCATTCTGGGCTCCTAACTCGGTCTAGATGTTCTCCGCGCTGCACACCCTGGACAATTGCTCGTTTTTTTTGCTTCTTGCAGTCTCTTTGCAGGTTCCCCTTCTCTCCACAACTCCAGCATCTAGGTGCACCATTACCTACGGGTCTCTCTCAATTTCCACGCGCTCACACCTGCACTCATCTGCCACTACGTTGCCAACCCGGGCAGTGTCACATTTTTCACTGCCTCAAAGTTCAGACTTTAAGCCAATGCATCCTTAACCGTTTGCTTTTGGGCTAAACGCACGGCTTGTTGCAATTCCTGGTCCTTTAATGCGCTGATAAATGCTTCTGTTACTGCGTCATCTCGATGTTCTGGGTCGTAAGCTGGGTAAGCTAAAAGTGCCAGTCTCTCAATGTCTTGTGCCAGCTGCTATAAGGTTTCGCCAGACTTCTGCATCCGATGCCGTAGCTGTGACCGATAAATCTGCTTCAGATGATCGTCTCCATAACGCACATCAAGCGCATTCATTATGGCAGTCGAGTTTGAGTGCAAGTCGATGGGGAAAGTCTGCAAAAGCTCGGCAGCTGGGCCTCTTAGAGCAAGAATTAATGCAGTTGATCGTTCTTGCTCATTCCAGTGATTTGCCCTAGCGGCGGCTTCAAACTGGATTTTGTAAATACTCCAGACCGTTTGCCCATCGAATATTGGTCCTTTCACATTTCTGGATGTGCTTTGCGCTGCGGTTGTAAGTGGGGCTGGTGAGGTGGTTACTACCGCCTTCGCTGCTTCCAATTCCTTTTTCATGTTTTCCATCTCATGGTTGATTCTCTCCTTGACCTGGCTGATATCATGGTTGATTCTCTCCTCGACCTGGCTGATCTCACGTTTGATTCTCTCCTCGACCATTTAATTTGTTTGTTCAGACTACCGAGCTCCGCTTTTATTTCGGTTGACTGTTTTTGCAAATCTGCTTTCAAATCGGTTGGCTGTTTTTGCAAATCTGCCTTGATTTCGACCTCTTGTTGGTCCAGCTTCGCTGTTAAACTTGAACACTGTTCATTTAGCTTCGCAGTTAAACTGGATGACTGTTGTCGCTGCTCTTGCTGCATCAGCAATAACATTTGCATCAGCGCGTTTTCAGGTTCTTTTGATTTGGATGTTTCTGCTTCTCCATTTTCTGTGCCTTTTCCCGCATCTGAGGGCTCACCCGAATCCAGATACACGCCTTCCGATTCGATGGCGTCATGGAAGCGTGCAATCAGTGTGGCCTTTGTACCTTGCGTAACCAGATTCCGCTGTTCCAACTCTTCCTTAAGCTCCAACATGGTCAATTCATTAATTTGTAAATCGTGGCATTTTTATTGTTTTGGCTATTTTTTCCACTTGTCTTCACGTTAAATTTTACTATTGTGCACTTTAAAAATATTCAAATTTTCACTTTCAAAGTTTTTTTCATCTCACTTCTCGACACCACTGTGTCGTGTTATGGTTCGCGGCCATTAATTTTAATATACCGGGAAAGTGAAAACGCACTATCTTTTAAATTAAGTTAAAAGAGTTTATTTACCAAGAATGCACAATCATGAATTTCACTATTTTACATATCACATTTAAATCTAATTTTTACTGTCTATCAACTTTATATTTCTACTGGCTATAATTCGAAAATTTCCACTATTAATCAATATCGCCTTTAACTTGCTCTCCAAACTATCGCAGTTTTAACTATCGCGGTTTAACTATACCCCCCATTCATTCAGCTCAGCTTTACATAGGGTCTCTGGTCATTCAATCCATTTCTCGTATATTGGCGAACTACCTGCTGGAATATTCGAGTAATTCTGAATGGCGCAGTGACGTCACTTTCAGATGTTGATCATGCTTGGAGGATTCTTGTGGTTTCGAGTACATTCGTTTGTTGATCATGATCTTGTTAATAATTGCGAAGACAATTGCAACAGTAGCTCGCAGAATTATTTGCACATGTAACAATATTTTAACTCAAGGACCACCAGTCGCTGAAAAGTCAAGATACTTCCAGAAAAGTTGCGTGAAGCAGAGGCCGAATTTGAATATATGCTTCAAAAAGGAATTTGCCAGCCTTCGAGTAGCCCGTGGGCAAGCCCATTACATATGGTGCTTAAAAGATCTGGACAATGAAGACCTTGCGTAGATTATCGCCACCTCAATTCTATTACTATCCCGGACCGGTACCCTATAGGTCACATTAGTGATTTCGCTCACAGCCTTCACGGATGCACCGTGTTTTCAACCTTGGACTTAATGAGGACATGCAACCAAATTCCAGTAGCACCGGAAGATATTCCCAAAACAGCAGTGATAACACCGTTCGGACTGTACGAGTTTAATGTAATGACGTTTGGACTTCGCAACGCCGCGCAGACATTCCAACGATACATTGATAATGCTCTACGTTGTCTAAGTTTTTTTTATTCATATATAGACGACATCATCATTGCGTCCAAGTCAAACGATGAAACCGTGAACATTTGGATCTTGTGTTGAGTAGATTTAAGGAATATGGATTGTCGATCAACATAAGGCGTTTTAACCGTACAATTTCTGGGTTACCTTATAAATAAAAAACGATATAAAACCTCTTCCTGACTTTAAAAAGCCATCAACCATATCGGAGCTCAAAAGATTCCTAGGAGCAATAAATGTTTACAGGAAATCGCTGAAAAACGCAGCATCTGTTCAAGCACCTCTACACGAATATCTGATTGGAGCAACGAAAAAAGAGCAATAATATGGAATCTACAAGCCGAATCGGCTTTTGAGGAATGTAAACGGTAAATTGCTCGAGCAACAAAACGCTACTCTTGCGATCAAATCTGATGCATCCGATACGGCAATGGGAGCAGTCCTCGAGCAATTAAACGATAATGCTTGGGAACCACTCGGATCCTTCTCAAAAAAGTTCAGCAAAACGCAATGTAAAGATAGCACTTGCGACCGTGAACTACAAGCGATTTATAGCGCAGTAAAATATTTTCGCCATATGATCCAGGGACGCCCGATTATCATTAAAACAAACCACAGGCCGATCACTTACACGTTTAACCAGAAGTCTGACAAAGCATCTCCACGTCAACTAAGACAGTCAAATTTCGTTGGTCAGTTTTCTACAAACATCGTCCACATCACTGGAAAAGAAAACGTAACAGCGGATACACTATCTCGAATTGATAGTATCTCCATGCCAGTAATGATCACGGTTGAGGATTTGGCAAAAGCTCAGGAGGATGATGATGAATTAAAATATCTACTCCAGACTAACTCAAGCATCGACTTTCGGAAAATAAGATTGACCGGTGACGAAATATTGATCTATTGTGATGTATCAACGAACAAGATTCAACCATACGTTCCAAAAATACTGCAGAGGAGGGTATTTGAGGTAACGTATAAATTTTCTCTTCCCAGCGGACGTTCGACGAAGAAATCAATAGCTAAGAAGTATGTGTGGTCTTGTATGTCGAAAGACATATTGGATTATATTACTTTATGGAATTGCTTGCAGCTACATAAATGAGTTACATATTTTTTAATAATAATTTTTCTGAAATATTATTAGAGAAGAAAAATGTTAGCAGAAGGTGGTTTCGACGTGTGCACTAATTCTCCTCAGGCCATCACTCTTAGATACACACCGGTGATGGCGACCACCATGCTTAGAGGTGAGGGAGTTAATTTTAATTTTTCTACTTATGCAAACTCAATATGTTTTTTGTATCTGCAAGTTATGTTCAAGGTAAATTTCTCTTGTAAGTACTTGTATTAGCTAAACTTTAATTGGATCATTTCACCCTTTTCACATCAACTTAATGTAAATCTATACGACAAATTTGCTCTACATTGAAGCTTTTCTAAAAAAAAATATGTAACTCATTTATGTAGCTGCAAGCAATTCCATAAGGTAATTTACAAAAGCTATCGGAGCCACCCGAACGAGTGATCGATATCCGCGTGACGTTAGAAAAGCTTCAATGTAGAGCAAATTTGTCGTATAGATTTACATTAAGTTGATGTGAAAAGGGTGAAATGATCCAATTAAAGTTTAGCTAATATTGGAGCGAAATAGGAAGGCATGCCAGACCTCCACTTGCGCAGATAGAAACTCATGAAGCGAGATTCAGTCATTTCCACATCGACATCGTTTGACCTTTAAAACTTTCGAAAGGATATTCATATGTTTTGACAATGATTGATCGCTTTACAAGGTGGCCCGAAGCGGTTCCGTTAAAGACAATAACTGCTGATGAAATTGCACGAACCATTAGACACTCGCGTATGCTGATAGAAGAGCGACATCATACTAAATATGCAGACAACAACCCAATAAAGAGAGTTGCAAAACATTTAACTCATTGAGTGCACAATACTCTCCAACAATCTCCAGAGTCCAATTCAAATCCGTTCTCCTAAACGTCTTGTCCTCTCAATCCCAATCAACTATGAATGGCAGAAATAAATTATTTAATATTCTAAAAATTTTTATAAATGATTTAATATTTTAATATTTGATAACTTTTCATGTTCAATTTCATTTATGTATCTTGATGTATTATATGTATGTATGCCTTGTTTGGTAATAAATAATAAATAAATAAGCCTGCTTGCTAAAATGCTGCATATTTGATTTGCTCTGCTATAATTTAGGCCGTGGTGCTTATTCATTTAGTTGAAGTATGTTAGGTTAGTTTGCTTAAACATTTCACCAACGATGCAAACTACATACTCCTGGCTCTCGTGTTTTTCAAATATTCCATAGAATGTCTAGTGTTGATAATTTCTCAACGCAATGATATGAGCAAACAACCGTTTTGGGGAACGTCTAAAACAAATAAATTTGCATTCCAAATCTACTGAAATTGTAAATACTGTGGCAAACAAAATTTTCATTGACCAATCTAGTTTAATTACATAAAGTAAATATTCTCAAGCTTCTACCAATTGTTCGCAATAAACACTAACAACATAATTTTGAGGTCAACATATCCCCTTCTAATTCATTATCAAGATGCTTTAAAAGGCCCTCAATTTGTTTATTTTTATCTTCACTACATTTCGTGCCACATTTCTACTGTCAATTTTTTCATTGCAAAGAGAATCCATTTAATGACATGTCGTTCCGCTCGTTGCCACTTATCTCTAACCTAATCAAAGGTCTCATCAAATCTAATTTTGTAGGTCTTTATTGTTGCGTCTCACGCTATGGCCAATTCCTCCAACACTTCCTTCTTCTTTGGTTGGTTCATCGCTAACAGAACGAGAATCTTATCAATGAACAATTTTATTAGTCATCGAAGCAAAATGACACTTCGGGAGCCAAACACTTACCTGCGAGCCTGGTACGTTTTCTTTCAAGTTCTGCTCACCTGAGCCAACAACGGTAAGCTGTCATGGCTGTCGTCAACCAATAAGCGACGTAACTAAATGTTATTATTTGGAAAGAATATGCCATGCATTGGGCTTTTTCAGACGCAGCGTTAAAAGTGAGCGTTAAACAGGTTATATGGGCAAGAAGAGTGAGAGGCATTGAGGGGACCTGATGGTAAAAACAAGCCAACATTTTTTAGGGTGAACGGGCGTAACGCACATACACAAACGCATTTTGTTGATCATTTGGTGGGGGAAATTTTAAACAAACACCGGTAATCATTCCGAATTGAACATTCGGTGAAGAAGGTAGTCGTCACGAAACGATTGCCTTTCTTTAATTTGCGTGCAAAAATGGATGCGTGGACGCGAGAAGCTACGCGTTATTTAATAAATTTATAAAAGCGAGGCCATGTTCAATTTCAGGAAACAAAACGACGAATATCGTGATTTCTATAAAGTTAAAATGCCTATTGTAAATCCTTAGAAAATTAACAGTACGCTTAATCTTCATTGAATCACATTACAATAAGCAAGTTTACAACACATCATGAAAAATATGCGACTAAAAAAGATATTCATATTTGGAATACATTTTTCAGAAAGCGGAAAAACATGGAGGATTCAAATAAATCCAATAGAAGTTTCAATCGACATACTTTAACAATCATAAAATACATTTTTCATTCCAGTTTTTATTACCTTGTGCACAATTCAAGGCTAAAATATCAATTCTCAATCGCTTATCTCTCTACCTTCGCTCTCATGTTGTCCGCACGATGTTTAACGATCAAATGACCCTTTTGACACATACACTCGCAAGACGTGTATCGTATACAAAAATAGGTTGGCTGAACTATGCAACGTGTAAACATAAGGGCGTAAGCGCGAAACCTGTTTGGATATGGGTTTTTACCATTCCCGTGTGAAAGAGCCCATTTAATATAAATAAACAAACCGGCCGGTATGCGGTGGTGGCGTCTCGCGACCATTGACCGGAGGCTGGGATAAGCCATCAACCGGCCTAGTCCGACCACATGGTCGACCATCACCTTAAACTCGAAATAACTTGCGGCCATGATAATGATACTTTGACCGTGAATAAGAAAATTACAGTGGATGCGGAGAGAGCCCTATAATGAGGGAAATGATTCGATCGAATTCAGATTTATTTTAATTCGGATGCAGGCATAGCGAAGTTAAAATAAACCGGGAAAGGGAATTTCAGGCGGAGTGAAATATCAAAAGAGCTTTGTGTTTAGATGGCTGAAACGGTTATATTGAACAGTTGGACAGCAGGTTCTAAAGAACGGTGGAAGGATATACCACATAGTTATGGTGATGACTATTTTCATATCCCTTTCATTCATATGAAAAAAATTCCTGCGCGTGCCATAAAACAGGAAGCACATTACCAAAGACATATCCACCTATAAGTATACCTTCATAAGCAAATACATATGTAAGTATGTAAATCGTTACAAGGTGCGGAATTTTGGAAGCCGGGTCTAGAACAGGAGATGAAAGAATCTCCCCAGGATAGGACGAATATTCTCATGGATCTGTCGGTCATGGACCTGTTTTTACGTTGTTATATGTATTTGGAAACATGAACCGGGGCATATGCTGGTTACTATGCAGAATCGATTCTGCGCAAGGAACAGGATAACCCTAGGCAACCAAGCAAATGTTCTCACTGGGGGTTGGTACTGAATCTTACATACCGGCAATAATTCCATAATATTGTTGCAGTTGCTGCAAGTAGGAAAAACCGGTCTTTACCGATATCTTATTGCTGAATAGTTATGGTAATCATTATAATTAAGAAAATATTTCATTGCTTGAGATGTTGAACAGATAGGAGCAGATGTGTTGAAAGCCTCTGTATGGTCTTTAGGAATGTCAATAATGGACGATGTCTGCACAGTCACTGTTAATATTTGAATTGTAAGGAATGTGGTGCAGACAGTGTTCTCAGATTAAATACGCTTTTTGTTGCGTTATTTTATTTAAGGAGTCAAACATCTGTTGAGATACTATTAAATAGTTAACTTCAAAAGCTTAAATATTTTCAGTTGCTTATTCGAACTCAAGTACGGTTGATATATTTTTGGGAAATTATTAAAGAAAAAATCAGGGAAGCATACTGTAAGCACACGGATTGGTGCAAACCACAGGAGAAGTGGGAGAATGCTATCCAATTAATAGTTTATGGAGCATAGACACGATACAGTTGTGCATAACTTGTACACAATAAGGTTAAATGATTGCCTTTTAATGTTTCGCACATACTGATATTTTTGATAAGAAAAAAGGGATACTTCCGACAAAAATTCATACTTCATTGCAGGAAAATACTTTTGTAGGACGAAATTCAATCTAAACTAAAGAGTTTTTCTTAGAGGCGGAGAGCTATAACCCTTTGCGACTGACGTGTCCTTATTTTTAGCAATATGTACTAATATATAGTTTACTATGTAATGATTTTGGTTTAACGAAACAACACGAACGTCGAGATTTCCTGAAGGAAATCTGAACTGACCTCTCATCGGTTGTAGAGTTGACGTCATGGAACGTGACAACGGACTGTACCCTTCAGGCCAACAAGTCCAGACACCCTTAGTCTACTCGGAGGTGGCTGCTAGCTAGCTAGTTCGGAGAGGAGTTCGGTCTCGGGTCTTACGCGAGCAGACTAAGTCCGAAATACAAAAATTCCGCCACTGGTTCACATGCCCGATTTACTAATGTGTCAAAAATACCACCATACGGAAACGAAACCTATCTTTACTTTATTCCGCATTTCTTCCATTCATTCAGACAACACAAAAAAAAACTATCTAATTTCGCGTTCCCGAATATCACCGTCGCGGTACCGAAAAATATCCTACTCTAACGCGAACATCGAACCAACCTGCTCTAACAAACCTCAATGCAAATTATGGTACCGCGTACCGAACGCGACGCGAAACCGGCCATCCGTAAATTACACGAGCCCTACCCTCGTAACGGCATGCTCACCGTTCGCTGACATTCCTGCTGGAAAAGAAGGGTTCGCTGGAAAGGAAAGACTTTGTTAGATTTAGTAATTCATATTATTTAAAAAAAAATAAGGAATAATTTCATCATTTATCAACATAAACTAACTTCTATTAAATTCTTAAACAATACTGTCAATGCGAGCGCTGGGCGTTGTTTATCTTCTATTGAATTGATTTTTTGTAATTTACACTTACAGTTTTCTATCGATCTACATAGTGCCTGCATCAAAAATTAGATTCTTAAGCTTTATCAAAATTATTCTTGAGGATAAAATATCTTATCGGATATTTAGTTGTATAGAATGTATATTCTTCTATATCCTCTTTTGCTATAGCGAATGTATAATGCATATTTGATGTTAGTGTTGTTAACGGCGCAAATAATTTTTTATTTTGAATATAATCTAATGTGTCCTTTTGATAAGTGATGTATTTAAATGGGTAATTATATTTAATTATTTTAATGTTTTTATTTTCAAATAGTGGAATGATAAATGTGTGAAACTAAAGACAGACCATGTTTGATTGTTCATTTGATATTATTTGCTTACTTATAGCAAGTGAGATTCTGCAAACTTAAAAACTTTTGAAATTATGCATTCAAAATTTTCTGGACATGTGTAGTATTTCAATTTTCACTTGTGTTGATCAACATAAAGCACGGGATTTATTTCCTTATGTTACTCATACAAAAAAATAACAATGAAGCTTTTGTTTTTTTCATTTTGAGTTTTGATCGGTTTGCAATATTTCACTCGTTTATATTTTTCATTACGAAATTGAATTGATCGTCTGTTAGAATATGCTCTTCGATTTTATTGAAAATTTGCGCGACACGGACGGCGTTTAGGTTCTTGCAAGTATATTGACTTTGGTGGGCGAGGACTTGAATTTTAAATGATTGACACGGCCAATAGTTTACATAAGGAAATAGTTTGTAAGCATGGTTGGCGTGTCCTTGCACTTCGATCAACTCCCGAACACGATTTGGTGGCTTATATACAGCTGTTTTGACACTATTTAATGTTTCTAAAGCATGTTCAAATACTGTACCGAATAGAGAGCTGAGTTCTATGAGATCGGCATCTTAAAAGAATGTTTGTTGGGAGTTTTTATATTTGTCTTCAAGTTTCCGCAAAACAGATTCCACTAATTCAAGTAAAATGGAAGATGGCCTTATTAGCCTAATATAGTTTTTAACTACAACCGTACAGGCGCCAATCAACCGGCTATCACATTTATAACAGAATACAGAATAGTTTAAAGTATAGTATTCATGCAAACCTTATGATCATTTGGATTGAAATGCTTCAATACGTGAGCCTTTTCTTAGGTGCATCTTCTCAATTGCTGAGTTTTCGGACCGGTTTGATTATACTCGGATTTGGACACATGTATAGACCAATTAGCAAATAATTGCAATCAAATTCGACTGGATGGCATTCAGACGACGAATACTCTCCGGCGTAAGGACATTAATGCTTACTTGTTTCTGCCGTGCTTGTCGAGGAGGACTGTAAGTCAATTCCACAGGCTGCACAAATACACTGTTGCCGTCTTCGCATTCACACGGCTTTTTCTGGCAGAAAATATAAACTTTTTCCTAATTCACGACGTCGGAACTTAGTAAACTCGGACAGAAAATTTTCTTCCCGTCTACCGTTTCTGCGCTCGACTTTTCGCACAATTTTTCACGGTTACGGGGAATTTTTTTATCGGTTGCGTATATTTTATTTAACGTCCAAAGCCCGATGACATCTGAAAATCCTCATTGTAGTGTAGCCATCTTGTCGGGGCTCTTCAGCTTTCCATTCCACCACAACTTTCATCTTCCTCCCAGCTGTCAAAACGCGGTTCAGTGTCTGCGAGTGGTTAAAGGGTCGCTCCCGAACCGTCGACGTCAATAACAACCTGCGGGTTTTTGTCAGTGGCGTAGGGCTGATTTATTACAACTACATACTAATACATACTTATATTGGATAGTCTGAAAAGTATTGAGCCTTTTTAGGGTTTTGTAAAATAATTTTACAAAACCCTTCTAAAATCGCGTCCTGTCTGTCCGTCTGTCCGTCTGTCTGTCTGTCTGTCCGTCCGTCCGTCCGTCCGTCCGTCCGTGTGTCACAGCAGTTTTTCTCGGAAACTACTTGAGCTAGAAACATCAAATTTTGTATGTAGGTGTAAAGTGGTGATCTCTTCAAGGTTCAAATATAAAAAAATTTTTGAAGGCATTTAAGGGGGTCTCCCCATATAGGGGAGTGACCCCCCGAAAAAAAATTTTCATTGAAGGTAGCCGATATGGGTATCAAATGAAAGGTCTCCATGAGAACTTTTCAAAACAGGTCTTCGTTTGGCAAAATTTGCTTCGAGGGGCGCACAGGGAGGGGAAACACACGAAAAATTTGTGTCCCCCCCCTCGCGATTGGACACCTGTGATCCGAAAAATCTGAAAAAAATCAAGAATGTAGGTCTTGATGAGTACAACAACAACAAATACGTTAGAAGTCGCAATTCACTCAACTTTGTTAGTAATAGTATGATTTATCGATTTTATGTTTTCTTGAATAAAATCTTAACGGTGCCCTTAAATTCAGTACACAGATGACTATTTATAAGATTGATCTATTCTGAAAGTTTCATAAAGATTGAATCATATTTAGCGAAGTTATAGCAGTTTGAATTTTCCCGTATCACTATGGAACAATATGCGCTGCATTTATTACTATGGCAACATATGGCTATGGAACAACACGCGCTTTTTACCGACTCAGACACTACAGTTTTGCTAGGATTTGCATGAAAATTTCAGGAATGATAGGTGTCATGTATATCTTTGAGAATCGATTGAGCTGGTGGTATCAGTAATCGTAAAACAAGAAAGTGGCTGTTTTAAATGCGAAGATTGAATAATTTTGAGTTATTTTTTCCCAACTTCAACGTTTAAGGTGCATGCTTTGAACACTTGATTCAATTTAATGAATGACTGTAGATCAGTACCTACAATTAATGCTTATAAGTGAAACAAGTCAAGGAGGTGGGAGAGAGCTCCTAGCAAAAGGGTTTTGTAACCATTCTAGGATTCGAAAAAAATTGGCCATTAATCGATGATAACAGTACAGGAGAGTGGCCCCTGAAAAAAAATTCATCAAACGTAGCCGATATGAGTATGAAATAAAAGTTTTCATGGGAGCTTTTCAAAACAGTTGTTAAACTGCCAGTTTTTGCTTCAGTGGGGCACAGGGGGTAAATGCATGAAAAATGTGTTTCCTCCGTCGCGGCTGGACATGTGAAATAATTATCAAGGGAGATATTTATGAGTATACCAATACCAAAAACCTCAGAAGTCGAAATTCGTTCAACTTTGTTAATAATAGTATGATCTTCGTATTTCATATTTTCTCCAATAAAATCGTCTTTGACATGTTTCTTGATGTGATTCGATCTGGTGACTGCATTTTGTAAATTGAATACAAAACCCTTCTGACATGAGCGTAGGTCTGTTTACCCAACTTGTTTGTTACTAGATGGTGTTCGTTGTCATACATCGGGCCATACTTATCAGATTGAGTCAAACTGACATGTGTGAAAGGTGACATTCCAGTCTACAAATTTCGTTTGGACCGTTTTGTATTCCGTCATTCTTATCAAAATTTGTATTCATGTAAAAATGAGTGAAATTTCTGAAAAAATTCATTATATTTTACAATATCACTACGATCAAGGAGAGAATGCATTAGAGGCTCGTGAAAAAATATGTGGTGTCTACGGTCAAGATACTTTATCAAAAGCTACAGCCAAGAGATGGTTCGCTCGCTTTCTTTCTGGAAATTTTGATGTAAAAGATGCACCTCGCTCAGGTCGACCAATCACTGAAAAAGAACTATTTGCGTAAGGCTGAATACACAAAGAAGCTCGACGTTTGGGTGCCGCATGAATTAATACAAAAAAATTTGATCGACCGAATTTCCATTTGCGAAATGCTAATAAATCGAAACGAAATCAAGCCATTTTTGAAGCAAATCATTACGTGCGATGAAAAATGGGTAAGATACAAGAATGTCGTTCGGAAAAGATCATGAACAAAAAAGGTGAATCATCACAAACGACTTCAAAGCCAGGATTTACACCAAATAAGTTACGGTGCGTGTATGGTGGGATTGGAAGGGAATTGTTTATTATTAGGTGCTAAAACTGGCCAAACACTCGATTTGGTTCTGCACTGTCAGCAATTAACCAGATTAGAACAAGCAATTCAAAAAAACCGGCCAGAATTGATCAATTGAAAGGGCGTCATCTTCTATCATGACAATGCCAGACCACACACAGCTTGGCTGGAAAGTTTTGATGCATCCCTCGTATAGTCTAGACCTTGCACCATCAGACTATTATTTGTTTCGGTCTCTGCAAAACTTCCTTAATGGAAAAAATTGACTTCAAAAAGGGACTGTGAAAATCACTTGGCCAAGTTTTCGTCGATAAACCACAGAAGTTCTACACAGATGAAATAATGGCTCCACCCGAAAAATCGCAAAAGGTCATAGATAATAATGGACAATATGTACTTAAGTGAAATCCATTTTAAATGAAAGAAATATTCGATCGGAAAATGACCAAAAAGGCTCAATACTTTTTAGACTTACCAATGTTTGCAAAGTTTTTTGCTATTTTCGCGACAATATCTTTCATATATTATTTAGATATCAAATAACGACAGGAGATTTCAATTGTCGTAAATGTTGCACATCGTGTCCACATCCATTTAAATCGACATCTTGAGACGTCTCCTGTCCGCAGTGATTCAAACCAGACTCCTCCGATTCGCCCAAGCAAATCTCCGCTTAATCCCAATGCCGTATCGGTAAATTGATACAAGCTGCTAGCTCAGCCAAGATAGAAGGCATTTCGCAATGCAATACATGGATGGCTGTATTATGTCTATGTTCTCATGACCGAAATTTCAATTGCCAATTTGAATTTTTGAACTAATAGAAGTTAAAAATGAAAAAAATTTTAAATAATAATAAAAAGATAAATATCATTTTTTTGTGCTTGGAAGGTGAATGCCATTTACGCACAAAGCGGGAGGGGAGAGGGGAAGAGGAATCGCCAGAAAAGCGATCCCCCAGCCCCAATGCCCCCAGGTGCAGTGAGTCCATTTTTTCTTTTAGGACTGCCCGAGCATAATGTGCCACCTGGTTCCATTTGTCAACCGAATCGAGCCTCACCGCGACTATATTATCTGGGGTGAGCTCTCCCATCTCCTCCACAGCCTGACCCATTTTGGGCACGCAAAAAATGTCCAGCAGCACGAATCGCGTCAGTGAGTCTTCCCTTGATGAGTTTCGGTAGCACTTTCCCAGCTATGTCTAGCATGCATAACGGGCGGTATCCAGACCGCAATCCGGGATTTCCCTTCCTCTTGCTGATCAGCACGAGCCTCGTCACCTTCCATCCTACCGAAAAAACCCCCATCCCGTAGGCAAGCGTTGAATGTGCCGAGCAGCAAATCAGGACAAGGGTGATATAAAAGTTGCAACACCTCATCTGGAACACCATCTGGACCTGGAGCCTTCCTCGCTTTGAGCGCAATGACTGCCTCTTCCAGTTCCGGCTGTGTGAAGAGTGGACACCCGACTGCTGTTTCACCATGGAAGGCATCAACATGGACGGGATGGGAGGGGAAGAGTGCCTGCACTATCTCGTCCATCTTTTCCGCATTATGTAAACAAGGTTTTCGTAGGGCGCTAAGCTTTCGCATAACTAGCTTGTAGCCAAGGCCCCACGGATCCTTGGTCACATTGTCCACTAGATCTTGCCAGCAGCGAGCCTTGCTGTTGTTAATCAGTTTGCGAAGACATTTCCTGGTCGACTTATATGACTTATATGCCGCCATCTGGTTGCTTGCCTCGTCACGGTTCCGTGCCCGTTGAGCCTCACGCCAAAACTTATGACGCTCCCTTCATTTGTGAGTAATTTCAGTTGACGACCAGTACACTGGGGGCTTGCCGTGCCGAGGTTTTCGACGGGGTATAGAAGCGTTGCAAGCAGTCGTGATGATGCTCATAGTTGAGTTCACCATGTCTTGAGCTGCCAGTTCTTCCGTCCCCTCCGAATCTCCCTGCAGCGGGGCACCTGCTGCGAGCTCCTTGACGAACCTCTCGGCGTCCATTCTTTCGATGTTCCATCCAATTGTAGAAAGCCGAAAGCACGGACGCCGGGAGACAACATCACTGACCTCATGCAGAGTGTACTGATGATCACTGGCTGAGTAGTCCTCTAATACTCTCCAATTGTGTATCCTCCATGCTAAGGACTCCGAGGCGAATGTCACGTCTGGTATGGTTCCTTCACAGCCAATACGGCGGAAATTCGGCGTATTTCCGGTGTTTAGTACGACGAGCGCCACCCTGGTTGCCATTTCTAGGATTCGTTTTCCCCGTGGATCTGTTTGAGGCATGCCCTATTCGATTTCTTTAGCATTGAAGTCTCCCCAACGAGCACGTTGCCCTCTGCGTTTGAGAAATTGCCCTTCAAAGCCTGAAGCTTTGCTTGGAAAGATGATATCGATTCGTTTGGCGTTAGGTACACACTAAAGAAGGTGGTCCTTAAGTGCAGAACCCACACAAAACCATCCCCACGTCCACAGCTCTCCACCTGGAAATCACTATTTTGAACCCAGGTGGCGGCAGTACTACATTCATTAGGATACTATGATGCAGAACTTTTATCATGGTGTTGCTCACTCAGGAGCAAAAAGTCGGCTTTCATGTCCCTCGCAAACTACTCAAGCAAATTTTATGCAGTTGAACTGCGGTGCATGTTTAGCTGCAGGATGCGGGTCATCGAAGTTCTGATTTTGCCTTGGCTAGGGATTCCTGGAAAACCCAGCATTTCCTGATCCCAAGACGTGTCCAGTGTGCCTTCTCTGTACACTCTTTTCTTTTATGCCCCATTTCACCGCATTTGTAACATAGGGAAGTCCTATCGGATCCCTTGCATACTTTTGTGGTGTGGCCATAGCCAAGGCATTTGAAACATTGAAGAGGGGTTTCTCTTAGCCATATCCTACAGACAACTCACCCTATTCGTACTTTGCAATTATACAAAAATTGTTCGGCCTCCTTTTCGGTCAAGTCAATTATGGTCATGCGTTGTCCTGTATGGTTTTCTGGTGTCAGCCTCGCTTTGATCCTGCTCACGCTAGGGAACTCGCTTTTAATGGCCTCTTCTACCTCGACCAGATCCGTGACGTAGTCAATGTCTCTTATTTCGATTGTTGCCATCGGCTCGAGCGAGGCTATAGTTGCGCTTTTGTCGAGGAGTTTCTTAACTGCGTCGCAGAATGCTTCCCTATCCTCGACCTCTGCTCTGAATCTGACTAGTATGTGGCCCGACCGCGTTGGTCATACTGCTTTAATGGCAGTGTTGGTGTCTTCGGGCCTTACGTTTCCCCTGATGTCCCGCAGCACCTCCACGTAGGACCGGCCATCTTGGCAGTGCCTGCTGCCGGGGTCTTCGTGGGGGCTTCTTTCTCTCCTGTTTCGCATCAGGTCTTTTTCTTGTAGGGCGTCCGTGCGAACTTTACTTTCTGGCACTTCGATTTTTTTCGCGGCTTTCTTCGCTCCTTTTGTCAGCACTGTCTGGACCCCTGATCTGGCATTCCACGCCTATCGTGCCTCTTCTTTCCGTCTTTTATCCCGATCTCCTTCGATCGGGTTAGACGTCATTCTTTTATTGATTTTTGATTGTGGAGCTACCTGCACGTGCCTTTTAGATTTCGCTTCAAGCGCTTCTTTAGGCTTTTGCTCTTCTTCGGCCATCTGGTCCTCTTCGGCCTTTAACCAGCTCCTCCGATAGTGCCCTATGTGGTCTAGGAGCTCCTCTAGTTCAAGGAGCCCAATCTTTACTGCTTTAGTGATCTTTGGTTAGTCGCATGCAGATTGCATACTTTTTAGAGCAACTCCCGCTTTTCGAAATAGCCTTTCTTCTTCATGCCGCTGGGCGGCAATTGTACTTTGCGGCCATCGTCCTTGGGAGAGGTTATCGGCTTCTGTTTCGAAATACAGTACTTCCGCCACCTTTTCAACATTGGCGATGAATTCACACATCGTCGCTTTATTTGCCTAGTCACTCGTTTCTTTTCCTGCCGTAATCTACTCGTTGACTTCATGACGGTTCTTTATTATGTCGGGATTTACGACTCTTGTTTATATTGCCTCGGTAGCGATCGCAGCAGTAATCACCGAGTTCTCGAATTTCTTTATATTTTCCTCCACCGCTCGATCATCTGACGTGTTCTGGAGAGTTTCTCGCTTTTCTTGTATAGGATGCTCTGGCGTTCGCATCATTTTTTTGCTGCGCCCGAACACCGCAGGAATCTTATTCTGGACCAGACTGTCTGTTAATCTCCGTTTTTTGTCCGTCTTCACTGTCATTGTATTAATCGTCGTTTTTGTCATCGTTAGTACCGCTCCCGATGTGCTGTTAACACCGTGGCTGCAGCCGCTGGTTGGTCGTCGTTGTTGTTATTTTTGCCTTCTTTTTTTGGTTTTTTTTTAAATCTTTTTTAAGAATTTTTGGTTGCTCCAGTTTGATTGGGTCCCCCTCGGAGCCGCTGTCTCCGTTCGTGTGTGAAGTTGCCTTTTTGGTCCCATGGTTGTCTTTGCAGAGCATGGAGGCCATGCGAGGATTGACACAAGCCTTAATGGGGACAAGTGCTCAGAGCCAGATTAGCGCTAATCGGGAGTCCGTCTCAATCGTACCTACAACACCAACCCAATAATGTGAACTGTGAACGTACTCCGAGGCCTGCCAAGGTTATACCGGGACGGAGACGGTATGATAGTTGAATTGGAGCCGTTTACACACGAGTGTCACCTCGGCGCCACCGTACAAAGCAACTGTACCCATCAGGTCAACAAGTCCGGACACTCTTAGCCTACTCCAAGGTGACAAGCTAGTTCGGAGAAGAATTTCAGTCGCAGGTCTTATGCGAGCAGACTAAGTCCGATTTACAACACAGCCACCAGTTCAAATGCCAGATTTAAAACGTGTCGAACAACTTACAACGACTCTACTTTAAGTTACGCAACTTCGTTCCGCGGTAAAAGAAATAAGACAGCCACTGAGAAAAATACGTGCTCCCGAATATTACCGACGCGTTGCCCGAAATGCACTAGTTGAATTCAAAACCGAAAAAATCTACTCTAATAAAAACACGCAAATGCAAACTATGGCACCGCGTGCTGACCGCAACGCGAAATCGACCATTCGCGGATTACTGGAACCCTACCCTTTCGGCAGCCTACTCATCTCTCGCTCTCATTAACCTGTTAGAAAGGAAAGACGTGATTAGCAGTTCAGCAATTCATATTTTTATTACATAAAAACAAACGAACTATATATTACAATATTTCTGAGTGCAGTTTCTTTATGCCTTGATTTTCTATTTTAAGCTACTTTTCTTTAAATTCTATTGTTTTGTATTTGGGGAGTAATTTCAAAGAATATAAAAAGTGTAAAAACAAAATTACGTGCTAAGGGGGGTCGCTGTGCCTATGTTATAAAACATTTATTAAATTTATCATTTTTGGATAGTATTTATTATTACTGGTGAAAGCATGTCTTATTATTATATTTATATTATTAGTTATTATTTATCATTATGATATATATTATGTCTTGTTATCACTTGTATTATTTGTTATTTATGAACATGGTTAGTATTATTTCTTATTATTATTTGTTATTTATTATCATAGTTAGTATTATTTCTCATTATTATTTGTATTATTTGTTAGTTAGTAATACGCGTCGTACTATTTCTTATTATTATTTGTTATTTATTATCATTGTTAGTATTATTTCTCATTATTACTGGTATTATTTCTTAGTTAGTAATACGGGTCGTATTATTTCTTATTATTATTCATATTATTTATTATTTAGTAGTACGGCTCGCATTATTTATTATTATTTGTTTTTTCTTTCCATTTAAAATCGTTCTACGCCATTTTAATAAGCAGTGGTGCCCGAGATTGTTGTAGTAAATTATGTTAATAAAAAACAATTAATTTTTGGAAAATTCACCTTTTAACAAAAAAAAATTACTTACACGAATGGTCAATCTTTAAAAGAAATATCAATGAAAAATGTAATTTCTCCGGATGCTATTTCAATGAAGACAAAACATTGAAATAAATTCTTCACAAAATTCATCGTAGTTTCTGTTAATGCGTGGGAATGTAATAAAACAAAATCGATCGTTGCTCGCACAAATTACTCCCTCCTTGCGAACGGTTTTGCTGTCGTTTTCGTTCAATTGAGTCAGCAGCAAGATGGCGGCGCTGGACTTATTGTCGCGAAATCACAGATGCGAGGCGTTAAATGTTTGGCGTCAACTATTTTCTTGTTGGCCGATGCGATAACTTTCCATCATAAACGCCAAATTGTTGCATGCACACGTTATACATGCAACCGAGCGAACGTCGGATTTCTGCACGATTTTCACTGTTCTGCTTAGCGTGACTTGACACGCTTGAGATCTGTCTAAAAGCAAGCTTATAGCTATAGCTCCGGTAGGATTACAATCGAAACTGCTTTTCGCTGAATAAACGCGTTCACGAGCCAAATGGAATTTCGTGGGGACGCGATCGACCACTGCCAAAAATTCACAGCTTTTTCGACTTCTCGAATTGCACGCGTAACTAACGCCAAGCGTTTGGCCTCTTCACTCGCTTGGCTTTTATCCAAACGAATAAAGAAACTAAACATTTTCGAAATGAAGAAAAATCTGAACATGTAACGCACTTTTATCGAAATTACTTGTACGTTTCCTGCTTTGGGAAAACACGTCAAAAACTTCGCCTTCGAAAACTTTCCTCTGCTCCTTTTTTCCCACGTACGCAAAGCTGGCGTAGCTCTTCTCCAGGAGGCTATTTCCCTAACTCTAAAGTCTTTTCGCGTTGGTTCGAAATTATACAAAAATAAAAACTTCTGCCACTTAACTTTTTCGCCTTCTTGTAGTGAATTGGGTATGGATATTGTCCGTTAAGGACTGCAGCGATTGTCTGCTGCCTCAGCGGAAGAGGATGTTGGGATCTGCAGAGATTGGCCTTGTCTGGGGACGCGTGAATGCGCTGGCAGACTAGCGTTGCGGTGTCGTGGGGTGGGTTCTTTCCCCCAGCACAAGGACTCACTACAAAAGAATTTCACAATCACGAATTTCTGGAGTCAAATAAATGTCGACTGAAGGCGAAAAAGGAGGTAACCAACTAAGGATCGGAAATTGCTCACGCAAAGGACAAACTGGACCTGGGGAGGACAGACGGACTTAAACGTTTCTTATGGCCCACAAATAAGATCCAGATGGAGGTGGTGCCCCTCGCACCCTTCCAACTGAATCAAGATCCAAACGTAAACGTGGCCATACATTTGCCATTTGAGTGAAATGCATGAATTTTCCCATCAAATGAGAAATATAGACGTGACCAATTTATGTTATAGAATTATGTGATGGAATCACATAACTCTATACCATAAAAGGGCACGCGAGTGAAAGGCCACTCTACCCCTGTTAAACAAACAAAAACGGAGGAGCGCGCCCGATGGCTAGCCCATGATATAGGAGGAGCCTGCCATCGTTGCGGGTACTATACCCGGTCAGGTAAAATGAAATGGAAAGACCCAGTTTTAATGTTTAACAATTAATTTTTATTCTATATTAATTATTATATTCTCTCATAATCATCGATATAACTTTTCAAGCTTATACGCTGTTGAAAATTTAGCTACGGAAGCCATACAGTAAATGTTAACAAATAATATTATCCGTAATCCGAATTAAGATGCCTGATGTCCGCCTCCGGGGATGTTCGAATTTTCGATCTTTTGGTGGTTGCTGATCGGGTTGGCGCTTCCATTCCCAAATCCAGTCCGTATCTTTTTGCACTTCACCATGCACCCAATAAATCGTCTCCCGATCATGGAGGTGTTGTCATTTCGATGTGCTGATAAGTTTAGGGAATGTATGGAAGGCAAAAGTTTCCTCTTGCAAGACGATTTAGTTAGCTTCAAATTAATGCCACTGAAATTCAACACATTCTGCACTTTGGTCAATGCCTTCTCATTCAATTATACTGGTTTTTCCTAAACCACACTCACCCACACAATAAATAATTTCACCCGCTAAGGCAAGTTGCGCATTTACGGGGAACAAAAAACTGATATGGCGTTTTTCAAGAGTCACGTTCCCTTTTAAATCACGCGGGCACTGGACTGTTTTGCTGCAGTCTTCACATTTTTAATAATTGCAATTCGACATTCGCTCACCACCTGTCGGCATCAGTGACGTAGGGTATAGGAATCGGCTGGTCGGCGTCAGTGGCGTAGGGTGTAGGGATCAGCGTCAGTGGCGAAGGGCACCAAGGGCGATTTTATCACATAGTCATGCGAACTAATTTTGTTATTTTCATTTTTAATTTTAGAGGGAGGCAGCAGCCCCCCTGCCCCACGCTGGGTACGTCATTGTGCTCAAACATTGAAATCAGCACACTAAAAATAAAAATATATCCGTTTTCTGAGCTCAATTTGTGTATTAGTCAAGTTTTCATACGTTGTTTGATTTTCTAATTATTGTACAATACCCTTCTGGCAAGGGAATCCTCCTGTTACTTTTACTTGTTCTTTGCCCAGGGCTCCGACACCCTGCATGCGGCCCTAAATATATTTTTATAGAAACGTGTGAAATGGCTTGCATTGGAATTTTTTATCCAACAAACATTTTCCTTAGACACGGTTTGACTTTCAAAGTTGCGGCCAATAAAATTATTATTTGCTTTTAAAAGTAAGGGTACATACGAGAAATTTTTCTCTCCCGCCGGTGGTGTCACGGGATTTTTTTAATTGCAGGAATAGTCGATTTAATCTAAAATTGCGGCATTCATATTTCGGCGCGTTTGAATATTTAAACTTTAAAGCCAAATATGTAAACTCTACGCCTCCTTTGAAATTTTGAGGAAGATTGGAGTAAAATCGCACACATTCAACGCAATAGATAGAATATCAAGAAATCTACCTGAATTACTATATTTAATCCGGTTTGCAGAAAATTTAATCGACAAAATGTGAAATTACGTGCTTTACTACTTAATACCATTTTTACTAGAAATTGACTTCGTACGAATACCATATTTAGCTTGTGTACGCATATTCAATGCAGCGGCTCCTTACTAATGCATTTTTTATCACACATACTAATTCTAACCAGACTTTTTCCGATGCTCCATTTATCAACTTGCGAAAATTCCAATTGGGTTCACGACTACATCGTTCACTACAAAATGAGAGCACTGTCGCCGGTGCTACGACTGCAAAGTGGAGTTCGATCCCCCGTTGCCGGTGATACCGGCGGAGCATGGCATTGCATGGGTGCGCAGTCATCAGCGCTTCTGGGACTCCCTTGTCCGTGTCCAATACCAAATCTAGCGAATGCCGGAGCCGGTGTTGACGCCGATGCCGGTGTAAACGGTGGAAGAAACTCCATCCGCTGCCTTGGAGTAGCTGGAACGGAAGGCGCAGAATGCAGAACGCAAGACAGAAACGGAGGAGTAGCGGCAACTTGACTGCGACGGCTACGTTGACTACGTCTGCTTCGACGGCGGCTACGAGGCGACCTTCTGGCAAGAGCAGCAGCTCGGGCTTCATTAGTGGTTTGGCTCGAGTGCGATACAGACACGCTATAGTCTGCACGGAACGTCTTCGCAACAGAATCAAAGATTCCTCCTCAAGTCTCATTGTCCAACGCTGCAAACGGTGCACGTCTTTTGTTCGAGCGATCCGAGCAAGTTCAAAGTGCTTCCTCGTTTTCCGGGCTACGTCCGTGATTCATTCTTCTGCTTCCAACAAAGGCCGAGTGTTGTCCGCGATTGAATTCGAACGTCCTGTCGACAAATCCAAGGAGTAAACGGAACATTTTTGGTGAAACTATCGCAACCGCAATCGATAATTCCAAGAGTTGCAGCGCGCTGAGAAGAACTCGAGGTGAAACCATCTTCGAATCGACGTACCTTCACCGCTCGCTAGTAAAGTTTTTTTGTACGGTCCCCGAACCGGCTTTTACTGACTGTGCTGTGTGCTTCCTCCACTCGGGACTGTTTTGCTGTTCCCGCACCAGTTTCGTGCATTTCGCGTTGGTCAGCTCCGTTGTAAGCAATTTGCAGATTTTTCACGCGACCAGGAAGGCATCCGATCCGAACCCCAAAGTGTTGCTGCCGGTGTCGAGGCTGATCTCGTTATTTTGAACTCTTGCTAATCAATTTTCGAGTGCTGCACGTCCCGTAATCCGCGAATCGGCGTGTCAACTTCGTATAGAACCGTGAAGTGTGTTGAAGAGAATTGTGTTGGCCATTTTTACGCTTTCTAATCACTCCTTGTACAAAACCAATTGTTCGGTTCCATCGGAAAGGGATAATTAACCGAGAACGTAGTGAACTTGTCCTGTAAAGAAAAAGAAGGAAATTCCTTGGAATTAGGTAAGTCAGACTATCGTCTAGTTGTTAGTCACCCATAGTCCGCGCTTAATCCTGTGTAGGCAGGGAGTAGCCGGGAATGTTCAATGTATGTCAAAATGCCGAGTGCCGGCGAAATAACGAGGGTCATGCCTGCCGGCAGGCGCTCATTGTGTACGCGCGGCGGCACATATGGCGTTTGTCAGTCAGATTTATTTCCCTATGGCTCGCTCCTTCACGGCCGACCAAACCTTCATGCTCCCTTCATATGTCCCTGTATGTAAATATACATATGAGAACGTATGCAGTCGTGTCTCCACTACGCTAAGTATTTGCCCTTGGCCATGGTTTGTGCAGCGGAGACTCACAATCAGCCTCGGCATTGCTTCCTTTTTTGGGCTCAACGCCGGCGAAGACGTCGACGACTATAGCAACGATTTGAAAGGCAATCGAATATCGCACTTGAGAGATTCTCGAGCACATCCATCCCCTGGGAAAAGGATGAATGGCGAAAAAGAAATCATTGGCGAGGGAGAGTGATGTGTATGTAGTAATAATGTGTGGGTGTGGTACACATGGTGGAAATATTTAAATTAGCTGCTTGGGACACATGAGAGATATTGCTTTATTGAATACGAATTGAAAATTCCTCATTCGGAATCCAAAATCGGGAAAAGGAACTAAGAGTTTGCTTTCTTTCTTGTCACAACAATGGGAGCGGCTGTTAATAGCTGGCATGGTGAAAAAAAATGAAAATATATTATCTAGGCGTGGCACATTTATTTAATAGTGCTGAAAAATTCACGTGAAAGACTTTTGAACTTAGAATTCGTCATATTTCATTCTTGGTCACAATAGGGAAGACTGGAAAAAATCAGAAGTGCGCAGTTATCCATAGGAACTTTCGTTGGTTTGGAATCAGGTTGCACATCAAGTGAATCATATGACTTTCATTTAAATTACGTTCTTGGATTCATAAAAACATTTAGATGACAAATAAAAAAACATGGAGAAGATAGTATCCTAGACCATTGAATTAAAACATTCTTGAAGGTTTCGATTGCAAATTCCTAGATACTACTGGGCAAAAAGAAGAGTGTGATCCAAATTTGTCTACCAGTCGTCAATTATAATACATAGAAGGCATCCGACTCCTCTCAAGGACATTGAAAGACAGAACCCAAATTTAATTTAAATCAATCACCTGATGTCTTTTTTCCTGGACAGGATATTGGATGTAGAGATACAAGAAACATTTGTTCGATATCTGAAAGAATGCAAGTTGGCCTCCGCTAATGGAAGGAACAAAAATTCAAATGTACGAATAGATATAGTCGATTAAAATTTATTGGATCTTATCTCCATGAAACGAACATTTCCCTGCAGTCAGGCTTTCAGTTAAAGATTTAAAAGTAACATCTTAATCCAAGCATTAAAATCTGAAACCGGATCATCGCAGAATTAAAAAATATGCAAAAAATACTAATTTATTTATTTAAATCAATTCAGCTGGCAAACATCAAATAACTGAAGAGATCTGAAATTAACGAAGCAAAAACAAAATTGGAATGAATGAATCAAAAAAATAATAAACAAGAGAAAGTTATAGTAAATATTTTGAAATAATTTTTTACATCACATATTGATTACACGAAGGAACAAGGGCCAGACAACCAAAACCGTAATCACATTTTTTTTATCCTGCTTTCATCGAAGTGTTGCGATGTTTTTCATTTATTTAATGTTGCATATTACGCTTGAATTGGTCTACGGTACGTACGTCCTCGCAATAAATTTTTGTGAACACGTAAAATGTTTTTTTTTCTATTGTTAAAACAAGCCAGGTTTAACAGATGTTTTATGTACGGTCTTATTTTCAACTTAGAATTTGAGATCTAGGAAAGCTGTGAGCGGTATTTCTGGTTACATAAGCGCGGCGAGGACATGGCTGTTGGCAGCTGTACTTAACATATCTCACTTCGAAACTAAACGGATAAACCCAGCAAAATAAGGATGAGAACGAAATCACTGGTTGATTTCAAGTCAGCCAAAGATGCTCTGAAGCCTGGGGAGATTCCACACTTCACTCGTACCCCAAAAAGCGAAAAAAATCAGACCTTTCTGTTGAAGAGTTTGGAGTGCGAAGAGGACACGGTCGATCCCCTTCAAGTGCTCAAAGAAGCTGCACTAGAAATTGAATTAATTTCTGTCAAAATTTTTGCAACGAGGCGATTCACCATCGGTAAGAAAACTTTACCGCTTTATTTAGTATAAATTTCTAAAAACAGCAGTCCAAACGCCCTTTAACAAATATGGTACTTGAATCGCACAGTGATGAGGTGGGAATGCCTTCAGGAAATGTTACCGGTGTTTGGTCATTTGGTTGTTAAATGTGCCATGCACTATCATTGCGTAAAATGCAAAGAAATTCATGCCACCGGTGAGTGTGAATTAGCTCAGAGCCTGAAGAGACATAGTACTCCGTCAACTACGGTGTGTTTGGTCATCCAGCGTCATACCGAAGATGCCCCCAGTATCAAGATGCAAGAGTTAAATTTATTCCAAAACAAACGCAGGTACACCGCAGTGTGATACATTCCAGCTTCGTAAAATCCGGCTAATTACTGCGCTCGTCGCTAGATGACCAACAGACAGTACTGTAAATAATGTAAGTAGCAACAATGAGCTGCTTCTTAAAATATACAAACAACTTAATTCTTTATCGGAAAGAAAAAACAAACAAGATTCGAAAATAAACTTTGTTTTTCAACGTTTTCATCTTTCAAATGTCTCAAAATAACGCCATTCAGTCACGTTTCCATATATGGTCCTCGTCTCATCTCGATCAACGTTAACTATGACTCTACATCGACTTGACTATATCCTTACGTTCATTGCTAAGCAAAAGCCTGACATTATGTTTCTCACTGAAACTCATCTCAATTCATGGCACTCATTGACGTTCAAAGATTTAGAATAAGTTAGAAACGAATTCGCCATTGGTCCCCGTATTGCTTCGCTCCGATTATTCGCCTCAGTGCCCGTCTTTCGAAGGCGTTCAATATATTTGCGGATTCTTGGGTTCGTGCCCATGTTTTATATCCATAGCATAGCATAGGTCTTATCACAGATTTGTATAACTGGATTTCTGTGTATGCAGCTGGTCTTCAATATCCTCAAAACTGAATAAAATATTTTATTTGCGAGTATTCTTCGGTCACTTTCATTAGCGGCTCTCGTTATTTTGGCGCCTAAATATACAAATTCGCCCACATTTTCGATATTAATATCGATAGGTACCTTTCAGATGTCATATTCCACAGTCGAATTGAATAGCAATGGGGCCAGCCCATCTCCCTCCGTTAGTCCGATATTTGTGCCAAAGGCGTCGACGAGTTAGTTATTGATATGGACTTGGGAGGTTGTTGTCGTCATTGTCATTTTGGTAAGACAGGCTAATTTGGCTGGGATACCAAAGCAAAGCATTATTTGGTACAGTACGGTACGATCAATACTGTCGTATGCTTGCTTAAAGTCGACAAAAATTTGGTGTAGGTGTATCTTGAACTCCCAGCATTTTTCAAGTACCTGCTTGACAGTAAGCAATTGGTGTATCGTTTATCTACCTCCTCTAAAACCACATTGATACTCCCCAATAAAACCGTTGGCGTATAATCTGATTTTAGTTTTCAAGATCTCTGAAAATATTATCAACGCCGTACCAAGTAGTGATATGCCTCTATAGTTTTCGCACTGTAGCTTGTCACCTTGTCTGTGGATAGGGAAAATAATTGAATGGCTCCACTCGTTCGGCATATGTTCTTGTTGTCAAATGTGGTGGGTGACTTTATGGATAGGTTTCTGGACATCGCTGCTAACATATTTTATGATCTTCACTCACATCGATGTCCAGCGCATTATAAATAAGTCTTTTGGGCTTTGATGGTTGAAGAAACTTCATCCAGAGTTGGTCAATTTTTATTATCTTTGAAATTTTTTATTACGAAGTGTCAATTAAGCTGCTCTACAAATATGTAAAAATTTCATCTCACCAATGTTAGCAGACGCGATGCATTGAGACGAATGCAAGTATCAAACAATAGGAAAAACAAAAAACAAAACTGCAGCACTACAGCCCCTTTCGGGCCATCGCTTAGAGATAGTGAGAGTATCTCATTATTATGATTGAATGTGTCGGCACTCCACGTCAGTATCAAGCTTTGGCCGTGTGTCCGCCCCCAGCAGCGATACATTCTGATTGTTTACATCAGCACGTATCATAACTGAACGGGCTTATAGTCCGTCCGAAGAGTCACTCGAACTAAATCTCGTTGTCGCCAACGAGAATTGAACCAGGCACCTTCGGCTTACGGGATGAGTGTTCTAACCACTACACTACGCGGACTACTCAATAGAAAAAAAAACCTACGTTGTTTCTCAGAAGAAGTTCATTGCATTACAAGGGGAAAGGATAGAATACGCATGGCGTGAAACCTAAAGATGTTAAAAGTCGCTAAAGTAAACCACTCACCTCTACTTAACTTACGGAAACTTGATGTGTAACTATCTCAATTCTAACACTAATTTTTCTTTGAAATAAAGCGATTTTGGACGAGGTGACTGGCCCTTACCTCGTCAGAAGCTACCACTGCTAATTACCTCGGGGCAGCTAAAGTGCTACTTGTTTTTAAGTGAGCTCCAGTTACTGTCTTTCGTTCGTCCGTACGGATCCCCAAACTGAGGCAATTTCTAGCAGTATATTTGAAAATCCCAGACATCATAATTTCGTTCGAAATTATACCTGTCCGACGTCAAACTGTATAAAAATTGGCAAACCATTCTTCTGGCAACATGCAGGGATGTAAGGATCTATAACATCATCTGCATGTTCAGGTGGCTTAGCCATTATGAAGATAAGAATTTTAGATGATGTTATAGACCTTACTATCCTGAAGACAAAAAAACACAACACCAAACATATATTTACTTGTGACTCTATCTCTTTCTATTTTTTCTTGTACTTCCCCTCCCTGTGCGTCCCTCAAAGGAAAAAATGTAAATCTACGACCTGTTTTGAAAAGTTCTAATCAAGACCTTTCATTTGATACACATATCGGCTACCATTGATGAGTTTTTTTTCGGGGGCCGCTCCTCTGTATAGGTAGACCCGTTTTAAATGCCTTATAAAATTTTTTTTGTAGTTGGACTTTGAAGAGAGCACCACCTTAACCCTACATACAAAATTTGATATTTCCAGCTTAAGTAGTTTGCAAAGAAAATTGCTGTGATACACGGACAAACGGACGGAAAGACAGGTCGTGATTTGAGTAGGGTTTTGTAAAATTATTTTACAAAACCCTAAAAATGTAAGAACTCAAAAGAGAGGCATCATTTGTAATGATTCGGAGTCTTTAAAGTCCGTGTAAGACTCAGGTACCGATGTTCTGGCTCAAGGGTCAGTAACCTCAGCCGACTAAGTTTTGCTTTAAGACCGCGTACGCGCGCTTGTCGGCTAGCTATTTGCAGGATCATATGAGGTAGATTATTATCGCGCCACGAAGTTACACTACAAAACATTTATCACCCATACTCTACGGTATCGACCATCCCGATCAATTTTTACTATCTTTGTGTCAATCAAGCTACTCTACAAATATGTAAAAATTTCAAATAATAAACAAGTTGGGTAAACAGACCTACGCTCATGTCAGAAGGGTTTTGTACTCAACTTCTCAGAAGTGCAGTCACCATCAACGAATAAAGTCCAGAAATATGTCAAAGAGATGTGCACGTTTCAAAGAAAATCCATTGTTTTTTCTATTTTCAACCGGCGTCATTTTGTTGCAAGCCAACAAAAATCACTTAAATAATGAACTTCTAAAAATATTAATGTCATTGCCCTTATTTGAAAATTTCAAGAAGATTAAATCAAAACTGCAGCGTCTGATTCAATGAAAAGTCTGTAAAATACCAAAATTATGTGTATCTGTTGTTGTAATTGGAGAAATTTCAAATGGCTATAACTTCCGTGTACATCATTCGATTTTCATAAAACTTACATAGTTTAAGGACCTTTTGTAGGACTACTTAAATATCGAATTTTGTACAGTTTAAGGGTACCCATACGATATTATTGGGGAAAATGTGAAATTCGAAGGTCACAATATTATTTACAAAGTTGAGCGAATTTCGACTTCTAAGGTATTTCTTGTTATTGTACTCACAAACACCTCCACCCCTAATTTTTTTCAGATTTTTCGGATCACAAATTTTTCGTGTATTTCCCCTCCCTGTGCACCCCTCGAAGCAAACTTTGCCAAAATAAGACCTTTCATTTGATACCCATATCGGCTACCTTTGATTAAATTTTATTTCGGGGGGTCACTCCCCTATATGGGGAGACCCCCCTTAAGTACCTTTTAAAGATTTTGTAGTTGAATTTTGAAGAAAGCACCACTTTACACCTACATACAAAATTTGATGTTTCTAGCTTAAGTAGTTTCCGAGAAAAACTGCTGTGACACACGGACGGACGGACAGACAGGACGCGATTTTAGTAGGGTTTTGTAAAATTATTTTACAAAACCCTAAAAAAAACTCCGTTCTCCCTCCGAAGTAGATAATTGGATTACATGGGGAAACGAGAAAAAACAACTGGTGTCAACCCTAAAGATGTTAAAAGTGGCTAAAGTGAACTACTCAACTCTACCTAACTTATGGAAACTTGATGTGTAACTGTCTCAATTCTAACACTAATTTAGCAAGCAGTTTCGGACGAGTGGACCGGCTTCTCCCTCGTCAGAAGCTGTCACTGCCAATCACCACGGGCAGCTATACTGCTGCTTTTTTTTAAATGTACGTCCGGTTACTGTCTTTCTTTTCGTCCGCGCTTCTTTCAGGAGGTTCATAACAGAACCGGTATCGATTTTCGAAAAAAAAGAGAATTACAATATTAATCCCGAGAATTAGCAGTTTTCCGTTGGGAACGAGGTTTTATAAGCGACGAAGAACAAAGGAAATGCATTTTTTGTTCCTTGTGCGACGGGATTCTGGATACTCAGCTGCGCGATGTTGCCGGTATATAAGAATTTAACTCGATGCAATCGTTGCTGCGAGGGTTCGAGGAGATATCGCTGCGTGACAAGACGACAAAGCGGACGGCGGTAACCGTAGGAGCGAAAAAGCGATGAACAGTAAGAGCAAGACAGGTGAGAAAGGTTCATCTGATGAAAGAGGCGCGTTGAGCGAGACTAAAGAACGGGGTGTAAAGAAAAATTGTTATAATTGTGTTCAACGGGAGCGTATCAGTATCAATTATCCGTCGAAAAATAAAGGAACGAAATGTTTCGCGTGCGGCGAGTACGGTCATATTGCACCGAAATGTGAGAACAGAAGGAAATATTCGACGAAGAGTAGCTCGCAGTAACCCAGGCGAAATTGAGCGAGTACGATAAGCAAGTTTTGATTGATGGTGCCCCGATCAAAGCAATACTCGATAACGGAAGTGACTTGACGATTATGCGAGCAGACGAGTATGTGATATTAGGCTCTCCGCGTTTTGAGAATAAGTCGATTTCGTTTCGGGGGATTGGAAAGGAGAAAAACGCAACGTTTTTAGAAGTTCGAGCGACGCTGACGGTTGACGGAAACTCGTAGCCGATTTTAATTCGTATGATTTGTGACGATTTGCTAGCGCATAAATTGTTAATTCGTCGCGATTTTTTTGCATACGATGGATTGAACGATAAAGCGCGGTAAAGCTACAATCAGCCCTTCGGCCGAAAGTTCTTCCGCGTGTGACGAAGCGTCAGGGATATATCGAGTCAATGTAGTAGAGTGCTGCGATGCGAATACGACAGATTTATCGAATATTCAGGACAAAAAGTACAGAGAAGCTATTCAAGTCCTCATCGACGATTACAAGCCGGTAAAGACTTGCGACGTGGGTGTAAACATGACACTTATATTGAAAGACGACGAACCTGTATACCAAAGACCGAAACGATTGGTGCCGCACGAGCGAGAGCTGGTCAATGCTTAGATTATCAATTGGATGAACGACGGGATTGTTTAATAGTCCGTCTCGGGTTATGCGAGTCCAGTTGTCCTAGTAACAAAAAAAGATGGTTCAAAAAGACTTTGTGATGACTATCGACTCCTAAATACAAAAAATTATCAAAGACGGGTATCCGCTACCGCTGATTGAAGACCACCTAGACAGACACGAGCTTATCCACGTGCCAGTCGACGAATCGAGTCAGAGGTATTCGGTTTTCGTAGTACCTGCTGGTCATTTCGAATTTATGAGAGTACCATTCGATCTATGTAACTCGCCAGCTATTTTTTCAAAAATTCGTGAACCCGCATTTTGGAAGCTTATTTGCGAAGGTGTCGTGTTGACGTAGGATGACTTGTTCGTGCTGCAGAAGATTATGAGAGCAGACTAGAGAAAGTAAAGCGGTTATTGACAGCTGCCAGCGAGACCAACCTTATCGTGAACTGGAAAAACTATGCATTCCTTCAGACGAAAATTGAATTTTTGGGTCACATCATTGAAAATGGACGTGGCCAATCGAGCGAAAGGAAAATCGAAGCTGTTGCGAAGTTTCCAAAGCCGAAAGACGTTCGACAGATTCAGGGGTTTCTCGGGTTAACCGGATATTTCCGAAAGTTCGTACCCAGATACTCTCTTACAGCTCAACTTGTTGAAGTCGAATGTAAAATTCGAATTAGGTGACACCCAGAATGACGCTTTTATGCGCCTTAAGATTATTTGGACGAGTCAGCCAGATTTGAATCTACTGCGTAGGCGCAGAAACAGAACTGCACACCGATGCGTCGAAGCACGTTACGGGGCGATATTGCTTCAGAGGAACAGTGAAGAGAAAGCATTGCATCCAGTTTATTATGCTAGTGGTAAGACGACGCCGGCGAAAGAGAAGTACTTGAGCTATGAACTCGAGGTACTTGCGATTGTAAAACCGCTCAAGAAGTTCCGGATATACTTACTCGCGATTCTGTTCAAGATTGTAACTGATTGCCGCGCGTTTGCTCTTATTATGAATAAGCGAGACCTTTGCGTGCGTGTTGCGAGATGGGCGGTTCAGATGCAGGAATTGGCGTATAAAATAGAAAATTGTCCAGGCAAAAGCATGGCACATGTTGTCGCGCTTAGCCAAAAGCCGCTGCCGACGTGCACGCTAATCGAGGAGATCGACGAGGGATTGTTGCCGAGATTGAAAAAAGCTCAGCAGGAAGGTGCAGAAATCCGAAAAATATTCGAGCTGGCAGACAAGGATGAAGCTCGAGGTTACATCGTTGGCGGAGGCGTGCTGTTCCAAAATGACTACGAGAGTCTTGTAGTTCCAAAAGGAATGCGGACGCAAATTATCAAAATGGCACACGAGAGAGGTCACTTCTCGATGAGCAAAACGGAGGCTCTCGTGAAGAAAGACTATCGGGTGCCATGTCTTCGTGCCAAAGTCAAGAAAGTGATTCGCAACTTGCATACTGGCAGAAAAGAAGCAAGGACGACTAAAGGGATATATAAATCCCATCGAGAAGGGTGAAGTCCCTTTGGATACTTTTCACGTCGAACATTTTGGACCTTTGGTGACGACAAGGAAAAGTTACCGACATATCTTTGTCGTTTTTGACAGCTTTTCAAACTTTACATGGTTATACGTAACCAAATCGACAACGACGGCGTTGAATCGGCTTACGAAGCAGTCCGTGACGTTTTGAAATCCAAGAAGAATTGTATCCGATCGTGGTATTGCCTTCATATCGAACGATTTCGAGGCCTACTGCAATAACGAAAAGATTCAACATGTGCTGATTACGACGGGAATCCCGAAAGCAAACGGTCAAGTGGATCGGGTAAATCGTACGCTTATCCCGCTGCTTACGAAGATATCTGCGCTGTAGCAGGAATAATGGTGCAAATATCTGAGCACGGCCCAGCTGTACTTGAGCAAAACTCCTCACAGAACTACCAATAAGACGCCATTTCGTTTACTTATTGGAACCCATGCGCGTATTCGTGAAGATCTAAATATTTGCGAGCTTATCGAAATCGAATGGATCAACGCCTTCGACGAAAACCGCGACGAAATCAGGTTTCAGGCCAAGGAGAGTATCAAAAAATTCAAGAGGAGAACCGACGCTATGTGTTTGCGCTCATACGAAGTAGAGAGAGCCTTGCGGAATGACAGATATACAGTTCGCAAAATCGGCAAACACGAAGGGCCTTTGCAAACGTCAACGGCCGCTGATCACATGAAGTTGTGGGCATACGACGGAAATAGTAGCGATTCCGAAGACGACGAGGGCGACGGCGACTATAAAGTTCACAACGACGAAGAAGACATCCGAGGAGGGATGACATACCTCCTCGGATGTCGAATGTAGGGAACAAGTAACAAAGCAACCATACAGTAGAGCTAAAAGTCAAGATTTATTATTCGTCGATGCGAGTTGACCTTTGTGTGTCTAATTAATAACAAATTAAATCATTTTAGGTTTGATCTAAACCCGAGTGTTTTCTTTAGTCGCAGGGATAAGCTGTTCCTATAGTACCGATTTTTGGAGTGTTTATTTCGGTTTATTTAACAGGTCACCAATTTCACGACTGGGCCCGTGACTTGAAGAAAATTGGTTTCTGAAGAATGTTAATCAGGGTAAGTAAACTGAGTGGCAAAGTGTCATCTTTTATTTATACGTCTGATTAACAAGAGATTTGACAAACGAGTGATAAATGAATGAATTGTTGATTAGCTGTATATGCGGTGATGTGTATATGTATTCGGGAGAGTATTATCATCCAACATCTATATATTGTTTTTGAATTTGAAATAAATTTGTTGCAATGAAGTTGTTAGGATATTTGTGAGCTGCATAAAATTGGATATTGCGTATTTATTCGGTAGTTCCAGGCTAGTTCACCCAGTAGTTCTGTATTCAGAATATCATCTCCCAGAAAATTTGAAGCCTGTTTTCTCTTTTTCCAATATTTTTCATACTTTAACTGGTAACAACAACTAAATACGGCGTAGAACTTAAATTTATTTCAGTTAAATTAATTTAATCCCAAATCAAAAACATCCGAAAAAGATCAACATCTGAAAAAAGAAAGCGATGGTAACTTTGACAGACCACAATAGTAAATATTAATGATTAATGACAATCATTTTTGCAACTGTGAATTGCTTCGCCCAAGGAAATGTTATTGCCTTTGTTCAAAGACAATTTCCAAACCGTTAACTCACGGATGGCAAGAAATAAAAGTACCAAACGTTGCCACTAATGTAGGAAATAATAAACAATTATTTTTGTTTATGAGGCAGAACTGTGGCGATGAAGAAATAAAATCGAAAATGGTGATGGATTTCCACTGTTTAGTTTTGTTACCACATCCACCATCGTTCCAGCGCCTAGAACGACTGGTGACATTGAAAGACAAGACAAGGCGATTAAACTTTCTTCACGAAGCATTCGCTAGCAGAATAATCCAAGAAACATCAACGCACAATGAAATATAGGAGTAATAATTGTATTCAATGGACGTTTGTGATTGATTTAATGCCGCAGTTTGAGGCGATACATCAATTAGTATTAATCGCATTTAAAAATACATAGATCAGCTCTATGAAGACGTTCATTTCGAACTTGGACAAGTTTATCTCCTATACAAGAAGTGTTTTGTACCATCTGCTTCATGAATAGTTCCAATTAATTTCACAAGATAACATTAATGAGATAAATTATTTATAAGTAAAAATATATTAACGCAGCAATAAAGAGGAATAGCCAAGAGTTCACTTGCCTGATTTCCTCGTGGGTTGGAAATTTTGACGAGTGAACGTGAAGATGTTAACATACTTTGAAAACTTTCAAATTCTCACTCAGTTATTATGAATTACTTGGATAAATTCGAGTTAAATTTGAAATACGAGTAGTTTGCAGCAGCATCATTTAATCTATCATCAGACGATATGATTGATTATCATCTTCGAAAATTCTTCATTTAATAAATTTTACATTTTTTACCCATAATCAGAAATTAACTGCTACCGAACCAGGTCGACTCTGATTTTTAAATTGTTCGATTCACCTTAAGTTTTCAGAGGCAATTGGAGAGTGTTAATATGCAAATTAGGCTTTGAAAGGCACACATGCGTGCATTATGATTAAATTTCTTCTTAACAAGTAGAAAGTAAACTGATTTAAATGCAAATTTTTCAGATATCTTGACTAGTTTTTTATTGACATTGAATCTAACAAGATTTTGTGGTTGGAAGCTGTGCAATGAATCAACATATTTCTAATACAAGTTGCAGTTAATTACTATCCTTTTGTTTGACTATCACGATAAGTAACGTATTTAAAATAAATTTTCCAGTAGCTTTTGTAAATTTATACGGAAATTTTGGTATAGGGGAGACCGAGGCTAGTAGGTATAGGTTTTGACTGTCGATTTTTCAATATAAAACGCTAGTTATTGATGAGATTCCACTAGAGCTTATAAAATATGGTGACAGCGATCTTCAGAAAGCCATCCTCAAAGTCATCCAGCACATTTGGCAACAAGAACATATCCCAAACGAGTGGAGCCAATCAATTATAGTCCCTATCAACAAAAAAAGCCGACAAGCTACAGTGTGAAAACTGTAAAGGCATATCACTTTGCACGGCGTACAAAATATTTTCGAAAATCTTAGAAAATAAAACGAACTCATACGCCAATCGTATTATTGGGGAGTATCAAGGTTTCTTTAGAGCAGGTAGATAAACGATATACCAACTGTTTACAGTCAAGCAGGTTCTTGAGAAATGCTGAGAGTTCGAACACCGAATTTTCATTAATTTTAAGCAACCATACAACAGTATGGATCGTAACATACTATACCTAATAATGCTTTGCTTCGGTATCCCAGGCAAATTAGTCGGTCTTACCGTAATGGTCTTGGCGTCGACAACCTCCCAAGTCCGCGTCAATAACCAACTCACCGATGCCTTTGGCACAAATATCGGACTAAAGCAGGGAGATGCGCTGGCCCCCTTGCTATTCAATTTGCCTCTGGAATATATTATAAGAAAGCCATCTGTCGACACACGAAGTACATTACTTTACAAGTCGAGCCAAGTGGTAGCCTGTGCGGATGATATCAAAATTTTGTCACGGTCGTTAGCAGCCGCCAAGTGCTTTTCCTGAAATTTGACAGCGAAGTAAAACTAATATTGCTAAAATCAATGAGAATAACAAAGCTCATGACACAGACGAGGAAAAATACCTCAAAGACTTGGCGAATACAATATCAACAATGTGTATTCAGGCGCCAAAATAACGAGAGCTGGTAATGCAAGAGATGAAATATGCCAAAGAATACAACTCACAAATAAACTATTTTATTTAGTTTTGGCGATCTTGAAAACCAGTTGCATACAATGGAAAACAAAGCTCCAAGTATACAAATCTGTGATAAGACCTGTGGCTATGGGTGCGAAACATGGGCCCTACTCCAAGTATCCGCAAACATATTGAACTCCTTCGACCGAAGCTAGACGGGACCCAAAAGCGAATTCGAAACAAACATGAGCTGTATGAAATTTTTGATGAGCTGGAGGCCACAATGATTGTAAGCTTGCGGAAGCTGCAATGGACTGGCAACAAGAATCGTATGAACGAACAATGGATCCCCAAAAAGGTATTCGTTGGGAGAACTGAAGAGTGGAAATTAGTGGGAAAACCGAGAAAACGCTGGTCTGACTCATTCGACACAGACAGTTCATTGCTGCTTGGAGTTCGAAGTTGGAGGACACAGTAAGAGGCGCTGTTTGTATGAAACAAAGGCCCGAGAGGGGCTGTAGTGCTACGAAGAAGAGTAAGAGTAAGTAAATTTTCAACATTTTAAAATCGTATACGAGTAATGCCGATCAGTCAATAATGCACTGTTGTTCATTTCATATTTTAAAAAAAGGCGGTTGGTACATGCCTACTGGCAGCACCTTATCTGTCAACACTGCAACTGTCTTTAAAGTATTCAGTATTCTTTAGACGCTTCACATATAAGCACGTCTTTCATTCATACGCCCGCTCCATACATTCACGATTTCCAACCCTCTTGACCACAGGGCTCGGTCTAGAAAGTTGGATAATTTACTGGGGATATTGAACTACTTCCACTAAGCCTAATCAGTAATCTGATGCCTGTTTCTGTCGCACAACATGATTCTGTTCTTTTAGCTGAACCTTCGTTCTAGCTGTTTTGTTACTGGCCTTCTGGACTATTCAGAAAACTTCGTTCAAAGTTTTTAACTAGCGGATTTATGCAACAGAAAATTGATCGTAGTTCCCGTAGTGTAGTGGCTGAAGTGCTCGCTGCGTAAGCCAATGGTCCCTAGCTCGAATCCAGTTGGTGACAACAAGATTTGTTTCAGGTAATTTTTCGGAAACGTAAGTCTGCATACAATGTTGATGAAATTTGATTGTGGGAGAGTTGATATAGAAAACACTGATCTAGATAGATGCGACGGAACGACAGACTAGGAAGACATAATAAGGATTAATGACATTCATAAGGTTGATATGAGATTTTGAATTTGTAAAACTTGACTCGAGTAAATTTTCGCTGGACATACTCTAACGAGTTAATGAGGTAGGAGTGTCGGTGAGACCAAACTATAGAGCAATATTCAAGGATAAAACGGACAAGACAGATAAACAACCGGACGGGGGTGGATATATTGGTAAACTTATAAGTATGCCTGAAAATGAGTCCCAGTATTTTTGAAGCCCTAGTAGTTGCGATTAGAATGTGTGCATCAAAATTGACCTTAGGATCAAAATCTTTAGTAGAGCTCAGCGAGTGGAAATACATTTTACATATAGGTAAAAGCCAGCGGAGAGTGATTTAGATAAAAAGTCATTTTATAGCGTTTGGCAACATTAAAACAGAGGTAGTTAGACGAACACCAGTTACTTAGTGCAATCAGGTCCTTCTGAAGATATTGACAATTTTGTACAAATCTAATAGCTCGAAATATTTTAAAACCATCGGCATACAGTAGGCACTTGGAGGCGATATATGAAGGAAGATCATTTATAAACAATAGGAATAGTAGAGGACATAAAATGGAACCTTGAGGAACACTAGAGGACGGATAAGATGGAATAGAGGTAGTTCCACAGTAACTGACACAACATATACGAGAAGACAGGTGGGGTCCATCCATGATAAAAGAGGATCAACAACCCCAAAAGCTTGCAGTTTGTGACAGAGTAGTTGATAGTTGACCGTGTTAAACACCTCGGAGAAGTCAGTGGAGATAACATCAACCTGGAATCCATTGTCCAGGGTCTTCGCAATGCAATCGATGAATTCAATTAAATTTGAGTTCGTAGAGCGACTTTTGAGAAACCCATGTTGTTCCTTCGACAAGATAGGAGTCAAAGAAACTGAAAGCCGGTTATGTACCAGATGCTCGAGTAATTTCGGCAAATAGAAGAACAAGGAAGTAAAACGATAATTGGACACAGAAGGAGGATCACCACTTTTAAGAATAGGAACAATGTTTGCTCTTTTCCAACAAGTCGGGAAAGTACCAGACCAGACTGAGGTTGAAGAGAAAAGCCTGAGGGATAGAAAGTGAAGACGATATTAACTTAATGAAAATATTCAGTAAACCATCAGGATCACGTGAAATATTGGGATTAAGTGAATTAATGAGGGATTCAACTTCAATATAGTCATTGAAAAGTGAGGAAATGTCAATGGAGTAAAGTACAGGTGTATTAACTGGATAGGTGATATATGAAGAAGGAATAAAAGTTGACGAGAAGAACTGAGAGAACAAGTTGGAAATATCACGCGGAGAAGAGCTAACGATATTATTCCAGTGGACAGAAAGAGGGACAGAACAGGAGGACTTAAGGATCTAATGTATGACCGGAGGGGTTTCGCATTATTCGTCTTAAGTGAACTCTCCAAACTACTGAAGTAGTTTTTCATTGCACTGTTTAGTTATTTTTTGCTATAAACCGCAGATCACAAAAACGGACTCTGGATTCTTCAGTACCACAACGATTGAAACATCGGTGTGCCTTACTTTAAGCAGTCAAGGCACAAAGTACTTGCTTAGTTAGCCATGGTTTCTGCTTTACTTTGCGAAGAGTTTGTAAATGGCGAAAAAGTATAATAGCTTGTAAAGGTGTGAAATGTTTGATCAATTCATAAACTCAGAGCTCGCTCACACTCCAAGTTATCATTAAACTGCAGGCAATCAACCGAGTAGAGTTCGGATGCCAGAGCTTCGTAGTTTGCTTTGAAGAAGTTAAATTTTGCAGAAGGAGCAAAAGTATGATGTGTCAAACGTGCGACTGAGATGTCGAGCGATAATGGTGGACAATGCTAGGACAACAGATTGACAGTAAAGTGGAAAGTTAGAAAGAACAAGGTCAAGTACCCGACCATTAGCATTTGAGATATTATTGAATATCGTAAGTGTACAGAGTGATAGAAACGAGGAAAGAGATAAACAAGCTGCATCGATTGATGAAACAGAGAAGGGAAGGTTCTTTGTCATCCGAAATCAGAGTAGCCACAGCCGATATGTCAACACCAGATGAGGGTGGAAGACTAGGCGAAGGACTATTTTTGGTTTTAGAGAGCGCCCCCCGATTGATTGATGAGGTTCCCAGAGAGCTGTCGCCTGTCAAAGGTAACTTATTACCAGCGATGTGTCGAATTGTTTGCTGGAGAACTTGAACGCGATGGAATAGTCCTAGAACCAGCAGCATAATTCGGGGTTTTAAGAGCCGATAACTTTACCAGTAATTTACTTCGAGTTAGAATGTAAGGTCTTTGTACAGGTGTATTCGAATCGCTAATACATTCGTGCTATGCTGTCGGTGTAAATAATTGCATCTTGTTATCTACATCAGTGATATTCACTGAAGGCAGAGTTTTGAGCGATGCGTCCTCTGTGAATCTGACAAGGGTCTCAAATTCTAGGCATGCACTCGAGCACTTAGTTTGAAGCTGTTTAAGCTCTTACGCTAGCGATCTGATTGTTTTTTCAGCTGATTGCAGACTAGAAACATAAGTTGACACCGTTACCAGCCTTATTAATCAGGGCGGATGCAGTACCTTTAAGGTTAATACATACCGAATGTAATGAAAGCTCGCAAAAGCCGAAGCAAAGGACCATAGGGGTTTTATTGATTGGATCAATGCATTTAACGGTAATGCAGGACATAATGGAAATCAAGATCAAAAACAATCAAAATAATGAGATACTCTAACTATTTCTGAGCGAAAGCCCGAAAAGGGCTGTAGTACTAAAGCAAGCGTTGCTCTGGTTTGTTTATGTTGGAAGGTGTGGTCTACTACTGAGAAAATTGTGTGAGAATCTGTAACTTCCAACAAAATCGGAAGCGGGACGAACCAGAACACCAAAAAACAAAAACTATCTACCTGGCTAGCCCATCCTAGATGATTCAAAGGAGTTGAAACACGTCTACTCACTCAAAACCCGACGGTTTTTAAGAAAAAAGAGAACTTACTAAAAAATAAAATTGTTCGTTATATTTCCTTTTTAAAATTAATTTATTTACAAAACTGTTGACATTAAAGTCCGTATGGGGCTTACGGTCCCCCATCCGACGCGTTCTCAGGTAGCGAATAGAGGATGCCGTAATCGGCTAGCCGGTCGGTATGTGGGAAATGAAATACCACTCATAGACCAAAAACCGATTAAGTTGAAGTATTTACTTGTCATGGAACCAGCGTAACAGCTTCGTTACAGCAATGTGTAACGCACCGTCGATGCATTGCCGTCAAACACCATTAAAATTGTTCTAGGTGACTTCAATGCAAAAGTCGGCTGAGAAACGGCACATAGAGGAACAACCGGAGGACAACGGAGACCGCCTGATAGACTTCGCTACTAGTAGAGGCTTCACAGTAACCTGCACACGCTTTCCGCATCGAGACATCCATAAGAGAACGTGGGTATCCTCAGACGGTCGCACATACAACCAGATCGACCATGTTCTGATGCAAAAACGAGCCACCGTCAGCATTGTCGACACGCGCTTGTTACACCGCGTTGTCTGTGATTCGGACCACTACCTTATAAGGGTCAAACTCCGATGCCGCATCTCCAAGAGCTGTAAACAATGAGCATCATACTCTGAGGTACCAGATACACAAGCTAAATGATAGCTCAATAATGTCCACATACATGTCAGCGCTGGAAAATCGCATCAACATATCCCCACAGACGGGAGAAAGTAGTGATGACATCAAAACCATGTGGAAGGCAGTAAAAGTAACAGAAGTAGCCGAAGAGGTATTTAGGCACCAGCCAAAGAAAAGAAAGAACGACTGGTACGATGAAGAATGTAAGGAAGCAATTGAAATAAGGAACCAGGCGCACAAAGAATACATCCAGCAACCAGCTCGGGCCAAAAAACAATATAAAACCCTTCGATGCCAAGCTAAAGAATGTGCCGAAGAAAGAAACGACTGACAATCAAAACCAAGATCCAACAGATGAACGAAAACATGACTGTCATTTAGACGCATGCTTCTATTAAACAACTAAGAGACGGCTTCAGTCCACAAACAAGTCTTTGCAAAAGTGTATAAGGAGCAATCATAGGCAACCCAGTCGAAATCAAAAACAGATGGCTGCAATATTTCTAGAAGCTGTTCATAGCGTCCCCAACAACGACTGAAGCTGTGAACATTCCAGAAGCAGAGCAAGGGATCCCAGTCTCACCACCAACCAAAGACGAAGTACAGGCAGCAGTACGGAACCTAAGAAAAAACAGGTTGTGTAAGTAGGAGAGTGCTTCTATCAGAAGGTTTTTGTAACCACCCTAGGGTTCGAACCAAGTTTTCTAATAGCGTAAACCGGTGACTTGAATTATTCATCCATTACTTGGGTTATAAATCTTTCAAATTTACGCAAAAGATGCAGTTTCCTTCATAAGCACGTTGCAAACGCTATTTTGTTCCAGATTAAATAATATTTCTGAATGCTAGGCCGATTGAATGTATTTAAATTAAACACTATTCCTTAAATTTTCATGAAAATTGAAAAAAAAAAAATAAAAATGCCTGGATTAATTATACTATACAATTAAAATGGATATAACTCACTTGATTATGATTGGATTTCCATAAAATTTGGTGAGCATAACGATCTTATATCAATATAATCGCTGAGCTTCAAGAACTTTAAAGGTACCGTTTTGATTTTATGGGTGAAAATGTGAAATCTACAAATCATGCTACTATTAACAAATTTGAGTGAATTTCGATTTCTAAGGTTTTTGTTGCCCTTGTACTCATAAAGACCTACCTCTGTGATTTCTTCAGATTTTTCGGCTCAAAAGTGTTCAATCGCGAGAGGGAAAACAAAATGTTGGTATATTTGGCCTCCCCCTAGACCCCCTGATGCACAAAATAACTTTTTAAATCCAGATTCTGAAAGTTCTAATCAAGACCTTTCATTTGATACCCTACTCGACTACCTTTAATTAAAAAAAAAAATTTAACGGCGCCTATGTTATAAAAATTTTGAAATGTTTAGTAAGACAAACTTTTGAGAGACAGCACTTCTGGCCTTTTCACAAAGTTTGAGCTTCCTAGCATCTATAGTTTCTGAGGGAACTTGCTGTGACGCACGGACAGACGGATGGACAGACGGACAATCAGGTTGCGAAACTAGTATGTCTTTGTAAAAAAATGTCTTCACAAAGACCTAATAAGGCTCCTGGGAGAAATGAAATAACAGCAGAACAGCTCCAGAGCATGGGTCCCCATCTAAATAATCTTCTGCATCGACTAATAGCAGAATATGATTAGAGAAGCAGTTACCAGAGACCTGGCGAAAAAGTATAATATGCCCTATACACAAAAGTGGGGCAAATTAAGGTGTGAAAATTATAGAGGCATCGCTCTATTGTGTATGTCTTATAAACTGCTTTCCAAAATCATAGAAAGAAAATTAAAGCCGTACTATGAAAGCATTATTGGAGAGTATCAGCGAAGCTTTCGAAGTGGACGGTCTACAAGAGACCAAATATTCTCAGTAAAGTAGGTGCTTGAAAAACTCTGGGAATATAACATCGATGTGTACCAATTCTTTGTAGACTTCAACCAAGCATACAACAGTGTTGACAGAAATATGTTGTACAAAATAATGCTTGACTTTGGCGTCCCAACAAAACTAGTCCGCATGGTCAAGGTCACGATGCGAAACACAGAGTTCCGTGAACTAACGGAAAGCTTTAGAACGGAATCAGGCTTAAAACAAGGGGATGGACTTGCCCAAGTTCTCTTTAATATTACGCTGGAACACATAATCACGAAGACATCAGCTGAAACCTCGGGTACACAAATGTTCAAGTCTACACAATTGGTAGCATACGCTGATCTTAGATGCCAAAAGAGCATTTCTGAGCTTAATATCTGAAGCAACCCGAATTGGCCTACAAGTTAATCAAACTTAAACTAAATGCATGACTCAAACGTGAAAGAAAACTCCAATTCGACACAGCCTAACCTAACCTAAATCAAACGAGGAAGAAAACTAGACAACTATAACCTTGAAAGTGTGGATAATTTTATCTACCTTGGAGCCAATGTGAATAGAAGAGGTGCTGAAAAGGACCAGATTAGACGCCGCTAAATGCTGCAAATAAAACCTACTACTCCATGCTTCCCATCCTAAGGTCTAGAGTTGTGCACAGGCAAAATAAGCTCCGCATTTACAAAACACTAATCAAGCCTGTGCTATTATATGGGAGTGAAACATAGACGCTGATGAACGAACCCAAAACGACAGTGGACGTATTTGAACGCATAGTGCTCCGAAAAGTCTACGACCCAGTGAAACAAGGAACAGAGAGGATACTACGTTACAACGATGAGTTGTATGAACTATTTGACGATCCACCTGTTTCCTCTTACGTAAAGTAAATTGCAATGGGCAGGCCATGTAGAAAGAATTGAAGAAAACCGGCCACCCACAAGAACATTGACGTGTAGAGCCCAAGGTAGACGTCCTGTGGGAAGACCGAGTACTCAACGGCAGGACACGATAGAAATAAATTGATAATTACTACTTTTAAGATACACACATAAAGGGTGTTGTTTTGAAAGGCGTGGTGCTTGAATTTGAAACAAAGCAAAACATTATTATAATTAATTTCCATGAAATTGACTTCAGTAAATTCATTGTATCGCGTGCTGTATGGCATGTGGCTCCATCCTGCTGAAACCACATGTCAGAAATATTAATGCCTTCGAATTGAGGCACCAAAAATCTAGTAATCATGTCTCTGTACCGCTCGCCGTTAACTGTAACATTGTAACTATCAATATTTTTGAAGACATATGGCCCAAATATCCCATCGGCCCATAAAGCACATCAAGTGGTGAATTTTTCTGGATGTATTGGTGTTCTGAAAGCTGCTCGTGGACTATCATCACTCCATCGCTCTGTCTCTTGACGTAGCCATTTAACCAAAAGTGTGCTTCATCACTGAACAAAATTTTCAAATGAAATTGAACCGTGTTTTTCAAAATAAATCTGAATAATTCGTAAATGATGCAACGGCGTGAGTCTATTCATGATGAATCGTCATACAGATCTAACCTTAAAATCTTGACATCGGCTGTCAACGGTAACACCCTTATGGGGTGGAATTTTTTATGAGATAAGCTGGCTAATGTAGTAGTCCGCGTAGCATGGTGGTTAGAGTACTCGCTTCGTAAGCAGAGGGTCCCTGGGTCGAATCCCGCTGATTACAACGAGATTTGTATCGAGTGATTCTTCGTATGGACTGTCAGCTCGTTCAGTTTTAATACATACTGGTTTAAAATCACAGCGTATTACAGCTGGGCAGACGGATCAACTGCCAAAGCATGGTACTGACCATATCACCTTCTCGAGTGCCAATATATTCGATCAAGATAATGAGATACTCTATTCTTTCTTCAATGCATCTCTCCTCAAAAAACACGCATATTAATCAAAAATCAGCCACGAGACAGTCAATTAGAAAATAAAGACGTTCATCGTGCTCGAATTCCCCTTTATGAGCAAAATCAATCTTCACATCGAATTTTATGACAAATACATGCTAGGAAATCAACTAAAACAAATACTAAAATTTATCTCCCCATGTATCACGATATGTTAGGGTGTGGATGAAAACCATCAAAAAATATATCCTTCAGCAAAGCATTAGCTTCTGTCCAAAATTCGAACTATTAATTTTCACACAGAATTTGCGGGTCGAGAGTTTCTTTCGTAACGGTATGATAATTTTTTATAAGCCTCAGGTGAAGTGTCTTTTCTCCACACTAAAAAAAGAAAGGTGTGGTAACAAAATTGTCATTCATCCGTATCTTTTTGCATGCCCTCTATCTTCAACGGCAATCTATATTTATGTTTACGAGTATGTCCTTGCCTAATAAAGAATCGTGTACTTATGACACGCAGAGATAAGCAGATTTTAATCCCTTATTTGTTTTTTGTTCTTTTTTACGTGAAGGAGGTTTTCTCTTTGTAAATAAATGCTGATATTATGACATTGTGTAAACTCAAATTTTTTATGTTGGGCTAGTCAAGGACGTGTCATGTTAATTAGATTAAAGCAAGAGCGTGAATCAGTGAGTGGTAGGATTTTAAACACGCGAAAAAATAGCAAACATACAAATCACACAGCAATTACGAGTATGCGATATGGTAAACTAAAATGTGTAATTTGGGCAAGTCCAATGACTGGAAATATCAAAATATATTTTCTTTTCGAGGAATTTGCTAACATTTTATCTTGGCCAAGATATTTGCGAACCTTTTTATTCACTTTAATATCGTGACTAAGTAAATTTTATTTAGATTCATTCTAACTTAGAAATTAATCTGTGGAAATTCGTTCAGAGAACACGCCTCAAAAGCCTCGTTGTGGGTTTATTTCAAATATATTCTGATGAAAATACTTATTCAGTTCTTCACGATTTCTATTTAACTAATTAGATTTTTATCTTTTCTTTTCAGGTAAGCAATGATTATTTAGATGGACTAAGCGTTCAAAATATGCAGTGTAAATGTATACACGTGCAGAGGTAATTTGTATAAACGAAAAATTAACAGTTGACCGAGAAAAGATTGTTTAATTAATAGTTTAACATTATTCAGGCTTTTACATAAATGGATAGGTTCGTCTATTGTTTTTTATATGAGATTTTTGAAAGCAAAGTTTTAGTGGCTATAAATATTTGATTGAAAAGTAAATGTTGATTCTTGGCTGCCTCGTCGATTCATCTTATTCACAGTTATTCGTATTTTCATCAATTCAGTTTCATCAATTCAGTTTTATTGAGATTCATTTAAGAAATACAAGTACCTAATCGTTTTTTTTTGTTTCTTCCATATCCTATCTTATATTTTATTCAGTATTCGGCGAATAAATTCAGAAAAAATATTATTTTTTATTACACACCTTTTTTCTATTGCTATGGTACAAAGACGGGTGCGAATAGCAAAAAAAAACTTAGCGGGACATAAAGCTCGAAAATAAGATCAAATGGCCTAAAACTTTCTGTTCCCTTGTATTGAATAGTGGGTTCTTTGTCCGTAAAGGACTGCAACGATGGTCTGCTGCCTCGGCGAGCGAGGATATTAGTGCTCGCCAGAGTTGGCCTTGTCTGAAGACGCGTGAATGGCCTGGCAGGCTAGCATTGCGATGTCGTGGGGACGGGTTCCTTTCCCCAGCACAAGGGACCTCTACAGAAAAATTTCGCATTCACAAATTAAAAGACCAAACGACTCGGTTCGACTGTGGATGAGAAGCATTACAAATCATTTTGAAATTTATGACAAGTTATTTCTGTACAAAAGTGGTTCTTTCGTTTTTTGTACAAAAGTGGTTCTTTCGTTTTTTGTACAAAGGTGGTTCTTTCGTTTTGTTTCAAACGTTCTCCTCCCCTGGACTCTATGCAGTCCAGCTGCTACTAGTTGTTGGGGTTAACAGATGAAGAATCAATTTTAGGTCCTTTACTTTTTCTCATTTTCATCAATTACTTTATCGTCATCCTGTCTCTTATATGCAGACGATTGTAAAATATTTAGAGTTATTGATAATATGGAGGACTGCGTTTTGTTGAAAAATGATCTTCATAAATTAGGTCGATGCTGCATTTCCGACGCTCTTAACTTGAATATTGCTAAATGTTGCCAAATGAGATACTCTAACAAAAAAATCCTTTGTTGTTTCCTTACTCCATTCTTGGAGAAGTCCTGCATGAAAGTGTGTACATAAAGGATCTAGGGTTATCTTTGGTGACAAACTAAAGTTTGATCATCACATAATGATGATCGGTTCTAAGGCATCACGCCGTACTGGGTTTATCCTTAGACCCTCTAATAACTTTTGCATTCCTTCTACTTCCATCGGTCTCTTCGTTTGCCCAGTTCGTAGTGTGTCAAAATATTGTTCGCCAGTATGTTCCGCACCTAAAATAGCTTATTGAATCTATACAACTTAGATTCACACGTAATTTATTTTAACAGATGCCGGTTGGACTACAAACCCTACATAGATCGCTTACTAGCTTTACACATTCCTTCTTTAGAATCGCGAAGATTATTTTTGGATGAATGCTTGCTTTTTAAGTTCAGTTAAGTTCATCATTTACTTCCGGATAATCTTTGCTCACTTATCTCTCTTTATAGTTCAGTCAGGTCGTATAAATTAATTTTAATTTTATTTTTCGATATATTTCGTATAATTGACAAACGTATACTAATTCTACAGCTGATTGTAACTTTAAATTAGACCTAACCAAGTCCACGTGACCGCTGACTCCCGACAGGTGAATACGAGTAGTCTCACCTGCAATTTATGGGAACTGCAACTTTGCGTCTGGAGATTGTCCGGTGATTTTCATTGAACGTAGGAAAATAGAAATTTCGTAATATGATGACGCTAGTAAGCGTGTTAAATGTGGGAAAATCTTGGTTTACTAGTGTTAACTCTTCCCCCCTTTGGTTGGATGTCTTCATCCAATTAGAAAAATTGATTGTTGAAGGGATTTCCGTATCCCTGCATATTGGCTGTAATCCCAGGAATAATTAAATATGTAGGGCGATCTACTGGGGCCTTCGACTTCGATGCTACCTTCGGTGCTGGTATGGAAGGTGGTTCGATTTATTTTTGCACAGGCCATTGAATTTTGTGAAGATTATAATTGCAAACAAGATAAAAAAACAGGCCAAAATTTATCCATTTCAGTGTTTTTTCGGTTCTGATGAGGTCTATTTATTTGTTTATATGAAGTTTACGCATCATTTCAAGAGAATGATGAATATGCGAAACTGGGGGAATTGAGTGAAAGTGTGCTTTTCGCTTAAGCTTTCGGCTTTCCTACGATCTTTTGAGGCGAATTAGCGAAACTGGGGACATTGAATAAGAGAGCGTTTACGCCGGAACTTTCAGTTTTCCTTTCAGCTTAACTCTCTTCGAAGCACACCCAAAGCTTGTCGTTCACGATGTGATAATCGTGTGAAGCGCATTGCGGGTTAATCTTTTTATTTACTTTTCCGCTCACTTATTTACTTTTACACTTGATCATTGGACAACACGCTTCGATAACAACGAGCGTATGTGCTTGCTTGACTAATTATATTGGCGAAGCACGAGTACATGGGTAGTGTTTGCTCGCTCGCAACTACTTCAGTGATGAAGCGTAAGTATATATGAGTATGTTGTATTTGTTCACCCGGAACAGGGACATTTCCGCTGCAAAATATTGGCCACCAAACTTTCCACATGGGTGTTCATACAATATTAACAGGTTGTTCCTCTGGTTCGGGGCCAAGAGAATTTCTAACTGGGTTCGGATGACTATTTTGACTGAGTAGAGCGGATAGAATCAAATTTTAGTGCCGGGCCATATCTAATGAAAGAGCACCATCTCCAATGAATGATCTAAGGACACTATCACAAATAATTTTAATCTTAAATTACGTACTTGCTTGACTTTCTCTTTCCACCCTATAAGTTTCACTCAACTTTGAAGCTTATTTGATTTAAACATTGTGAAACCGCACATATGCCTAAATTTTCTCTAATTTTAATTCTATTTGCATTTAATTTTCTCTATTTATTTCACTGATAATGATAAATTTAATAAAAACCACTAGATTTTAAATTTCCCCGATATTAGTCTCAAACTTACTTCTTAATTTTTCATTAATCTTGCATTATCACTTAATTTAAATTTTCACTAGAGGTACTCCACCACTTACAGTAATAATATGAGAAATTTCATTCTAGAGGCAACTGCTGATTTATTCAGCTCCTTTTGCCTGCTATCAGATTACGAGGGGGCCTCGTTCCTCCAGAACTTTAAAAAAGACGCGTGCAGGGTTTTCCAATAAGAGGTGTTATTTTGATATTAAAAGAAAAATGCCATTTTTTAATGTAAATGATCGGATGTTTATTTCATTATAAAAAGGAGTGTATGCCGTTGATAGTGAAAATTACATCAGGCAAATGACCAGCACGACCACGCTTACAGGACCATATCCTTTTCATGAAATTTTCCATAACCAAATCCCAAAGTGGCTGCCCTATGTCCTCGATAGCCTAACGAATTCCATCTTTGAGGTCTTGAATCGACGCTGGGCTGCTGGCGTAGACCTTATCTTCCACGTGGCTCCTAAGGAAGAAGTCGTAGGGTGTTAAATCACAAGATCTCGGTGGCCAATTGTGATCACCTCTTCGAGAGATAACACGGTCCGGAAACTTTTCCCGTAAAAGATCAATGGTTTCGTTGCTTGTGTGGCACGTAGCGTCGTCTTGTTGAAAGTAAACGTTGTCCAGATCAATACCATCCAATTCCGGCCATAAAAAATCATTAATCATCTCTCGATAGCGCAATCCATTTACCGTAACTGTTGCTCCAGCCACATTTTCGAAAAAGTAAGGTCCAATGACTCCGCCGGACCATAAACCGCACCAAACAGTCACACGTTGAAAATAGAGAGGCTATTCAACAATAACTCTTGGGTTTTCCGAGCCCCAGATGCGACAATTTTGCTTGTTGACGAAGCCACCGAGGTGGAAATGGGCCTCATCACTCAAGATGATTTTTCGATGGAATTCCGGATCATTTTCATGCATTTCAAGGACCTAATCAACAAAGACACGACGTTGTTGACTTAATTTCTTTTGTTAACTGTACTTTATAAGCCTTAAGACCCAAATATTTATGCAAAATACGGTGTAATGACGTTTGTGGAATCCCTAATTCCAAAGATTGACGAGGAATGGACAAACCTGGGTTTTCTTCAACACTTTCGGCTACAGCAGCAATATTTTCAGCTGTTCTTGAGTGACGTGGACGGGTTTTATTCTTCACATCACAAAGTTGCCCCGACAGCTCGAATTTTTCCACCAATTTCTGTATTGCGATCCGACAAGGTGCCTCACGACGACCCAAAAATGTTCGAGTTTTACGAACCGTCTCTGCCAAATTTTCACCATATTTATAGTGAACTTTAATAATTTCAAGGCGTTGTTGAAGCGTGTATCGTTCCATTTTTATTAATGGCGTTGTTTTTAATTGTCAAATGTCAACAAATGACAGCTTCAAAAATGACATCTACCAAAATAGCGGGCTATTCAAAATAACACCTCTTATTGGAAAGCCCTTTAGCAATCGAGCCTTTCGTAGCGTCCTGCAACTTTCGGACGATTTTCACCACGAAACCGAACCTTTCTTGTTTAAACACCTTTTATTTTAATAAAAACAATATAAAAAAATTTTATTTTCTTTTTCGATATGTTTCGTAACTTTAAATTAAACCTAACCAAACCCAAGTGACCGCTGACTCAAACAGGTGAATAGTCTCACCTGAAATATATGGGAACTGCTACGTTGCGCCTGGAGATTGTCCAGTAATTTTCATTGAATGTGGAAAAATAGCAATTTCGTAATATGATGACGCTAGTAAGCGTGTTAAATGTGGGAAAATCTTGGTTTGCTGGTGTTAACTTATATCCACTTTCAACTATCGTCTAACTGTTTGTGTAATAATGTTTATTCTATTTTCGTATATTTCCCCTCCCTGTGCGCCCCTCGAAGCAGAAAGTGTCAAATTAAGACTGCATAAGGTTTGCTATCTATCACATTCGTGTAGGTTTTGCGGTCACCGTCATCAATATAATTACCGTAAAAGACATCATAAAGTTCTTTTGATCTATGAAAAATGTTTACGGCTGGGTCAGTTTCCATTTTTCCAGCAGATCTTTCGTGATTAGCTGAGTATTCAGATTCATGTTCCTCGTACCACATGGCAAAGTCTGCCCCACTGGGCTGAGATTTATTTATGTTGCACGCTTGCTTTTGCCTGCAAATCTTCCTATGACTGAAAAAAACACCCATCAATGATGTAAAACCTCTCTTAGCCCAAGTACCGTCGCCTGATACAGTCAAAACGTTAGCTATATTGCCAGCCTCCTCATTTAATTGCATTTCTTCTTTGACTGCTGTTTTAATGACAAAATCAAAACATTGTTTACAAGCTTTATGTATTCTTGAAACTGCAGGATAATAAAGCGAGTCCGAAAATTTTGCAGGAATATCCATCAAACTCAAAAACATATTCACGCCATTATACCCTACGCCGAGAACTCTCAAGACAAATATGAGTCTCTGATTTATTTCGTACAAATTTCGAGGTATATTTAGGGAAGATTCAATGAATTTTCTACTACACGAACATTCAACACAGATTTTACATCCAAGGCCTCTACCTTTTTGTTAGGTAAGTGAAATTTCATCATTACATTCTTTGCACTTTATATATTGAGAAAGAGCTGAAAAGACTAAATTTAAGCACAAAATCAAATACTGGATAGATTGGTCCATAGGAGGTTGCAATTCACTACTTGTTTTAAATTTTTTAGCGCAGGAACTTGGTAAATCAGGATTTTTTTCTGCAGTAAACTGATTGCCAGTAAATGTTCTTTTTGTGTTTTACGTCTAAAACTAGGGGAACTCCGATTACCTTTGAAATGACCACCAGGTTTAGACATTTTTTTACAACTTTTTTGCCAATTTTTAACGAATTTCAAAAAAAGAAAACACGTGCTTGATCAAAGAATAACACAGAGCAATTACGGAGCAGTACAGCGTCACATATATGTATACCAAAGATTTTTACACCAGGAAAAGAAGCAGCTGGCGCGCCGCGCTACACGCATGAATAGAAACCGGTTTTTACTCATGGGCAGGGCTGTCGTTTCGTAATTTAAAAAAGAAATAAAGTGTGAGACAAAAATGGAGCTTAGCTGGTTCAATCGGAGCACGCAGAAATATGCTCCCAAACTGAAAAATATTGCACTCAGAATAAACAAAACTAGAACTTGTTCATTATTATAAACATATATATTATAAACTCAAAAATCAAAAACTTATAAACATATCAAAATCAAATATAATCCAATTTCTGATCCACCCATTTCTGAATGGATTTACAAAAAATAATAAATTTTTTCAGAACATATTTTACAAGTTTCTTTGTAGATAATCAATCCAATTTCTAATTTACGAATTTTTAAATGAATTTACAAAAATTAATATATTTTTTCAAAACATATTTAATCAAACCGACGGATTAGCAAAAACATCAAAAATAATATATATAGTATATATATATATATATATATATATATATATATATATATATATATATATATATATATATAAACTTCTGAAGTTCGGCATCTCTGGGTCCTTACTGAGTTGGATTGCATCATACCTAAATAATCGAACACAGTTTGTAAAATTCCAGGCACTTTTTCCAGAGAAATTATTGCCTCCTCTGGAGTGCCACAAGGTAGCCACCTGGGTCCCCTTTTATTCAACATCTCTATTTCCGACTTGTCTGAAATTTTAAGTGACGTACCTCATCTTCTGTATGCTGACGACCTCAAAATATACCACACCGTCAATTCCGACTCCGAGGCTTTTTTTTCTCCAAGCCAAAATAAATTCATTATTGAAATGGTGTAACGATAACAGGCTTATCTAAATGTTGGAAAGCGTTATGTTATAAGCTTCTCGAGAAAAAATTCAGTATTTGAGCACACTTATTACCTGAACTTCAAAAAGTTGACCAGATCTCAGACCTGGGCGTTCTGTTGGACAGAAAGTTGAATTTCCATTCTCAATACGATACAATTCTTGCTCGGGCATGTTAGCAGCTTGGTTTCATAAAACGGCGCGCCAAAGAATTCAAAAACCTATGGGTCACCAAAACTCTATACACCTCATTTCTTGGCCCCCTCCTTTAATATGGTTGTATTATTTGGAATCTATGCTTTGGGAATCACAGTTTCCGCATTGAATCTGTGCAGAAACAGTTTATTCCAACATAAAACCACCTACGCAGACAACAAGCCAATTAATAGGTGTTTTCAATTCTGTGAGTGAACATTACTCTTCCTCTATCTCAATATATAACTTCAAAAAAAAAGATTACTAACGCATTGAAATAGGTTATTGTTAAATATATATTTACTTTTTTTGTGATTTGTTTAGATAAATAAATAATATAATGATTTTAAACAACAATGAAGAAAAATACTGTTTTTCATTATGACGGAATCCTTAATTTTATTTTCGTACATAAAGTATGATATAATACACAAATAAAATTTAGAAGCCCACTTTAAAGGCAAAACAGCACTTTTTTTGCATTGTTATTTATTCAAAGGCGTGGAAAAATTTGACAGCACAAGCTTGGCTAAATTTATGTTAAGACTTATTATATTTAACAAGGGTCTTTGAACAAGGTATCCATTTATTCAGCCCGATTTCCGAGACGACTTCCTTGATTATCATTATGGAATTTACTGTTTCGATACTGAGAGAGTTCCTTGTTTTTGGTTTAATAAGGTTTAGTTCAGAAAAACTCCTTTCTGCACTAGCGGAACTATGTGGTAAGGATATGAAAGATCCAATAAAATTTGCAAGCTTAGGAAACATATATTTCACTCCAATATGTTTCAAAAGGCAATTCTTTTGATATCGTTTCCTGCAATAAAGCTAGCCTCCGCTCATCTTCTAGCACGTCATAATCACTATTGTCGCATAAATTTGGAAAAAGTTCAGTCAGATTAATCAGAGTTGGAGTTAAAGAAGTAGGATTGAGTCCTTGCACAGCTTGTAAAACAGGACCTTCAAAGTTGATGCGTTGCAAAATTTGTTTGCATAATACAATATAAAATTGTCGGTATCTCTCTTTAATATCTAAAATTTCGTCTTTAGTCAGTTGGTTTTTATAAATTATTTCATCTACTTTTGGTCCCAAGTATAGATCTTCTACACTTTTCAAAACTTATAAGTTTTCAAAATCAATGTGATTTAGACTGACATTGGTAACTTTCTCATTTTTTACAAAATTACTCAAGATGTTTTTGTAAACATCTTTAATGTAGACAAAAGAATATGAAAACGTGATGTTTCAGCCTGGAATTCAAGATTTATTTTATTTATGTGACCCAAAGGGTATGCAAAAAAAACCAAAATAAGCCTTCGTTAAGTTATTCATACTGGTTTGTATCCTATTTATCAAATCTGTATTTTCTTAAAATTGATTGCATAGGAAACAAGTCAAGTCAAAGCCCAAAGCGCTTTATTTAATACCAATCGTTATAAATTTTTAAAAGAACATAAAGCAAATTCCAAACAATAAAACTATAAAAAACTTAATGGCCCGAATGGCTCTCTAAATTTATACGTTTTCAGTTAAACACATTTCATGAAAAAAAATACACTAGCAAATTTAAATTAATTAAGATTATTACATATTTTTTGATTCAATTGAAAAAAGGAGAAAAAACCAACCAGCATTATTTAAAAATTACTTATATTACTAACACAACAATGAACTTATATCCTATACCTAATATGTTACACCCTAATTCTAAATAAGTCCAATCAAAAAAAAAAAACGTTACCTTATATTGAAACCTATACCTAATTTATAATACAAATAAACAACAACACTGGATGTAGCAATAATGAGATGAATCGAAAAAACTTAGTGACGAGAAAAAGCACAAAAACAAAAAATAAACACGAATAATTTAGACATTGTCATTCAGCCACCAATACCTAGATTGCTCCATCTCAGCTCGACCAGCCTCAACGAATCTAGCAAATGAGTATCTCCATTGGAATTGTTGGTCTCGTGAACTCAGATTCGGAGGATATTTTATCTTCTTATCGGTGGCCCGTCTATTTATGTGATATATGATTGGGACGTCGTCAGAATCAAAAACATATCGATTCATGTCCAAATACACGAATGCTTCTGGAGGAACGAAGCCAGTCGTGAGGCAAGTCACAATATACCCGTCTGTAGGGTGGAACGGCTGTGAAATCCAAGGGTTTTCACTCACAGTCACAGATCTTGCGATATGATTCCGAAGAAGTTTCAATATGAAGATATCGACTCTTGTCACTTGAGCGGTTTGATAAATTCTTCTATTCGATATATAGTGCTTCCAATCCGTCTCAGGCTTTCTGTACAAACCAGTACATGCACGAAGACATTTCCTTTCGAAAACTCTTAATATTTCCATAGTACTAGCACTCTGGTTGTACCAGATCTGGCATCCGTATGTCAAAACTGGCCTAACCAGGGTCTTGTAACAAATAACTTTGACTTTTTGATCAATGTATCTGGAATGAAAGAGTCGCCGAAGAGCCATGACTACTTTTAGTGCTTTACTGAGCATGATTTTGACATGTTCAGTATAGTACAGATACTGATCGAGATGAACGCCGAGGTATCGAACACAGGATTTATGTGGAACCCTTTCTGGACTACCCTCACCAGCCATGATGTGGAAATCCTTCCAATTACGTTTCAGGTCTTGACTGGCCCCCTGCAGCGTTGTCCGAAACAAAATTGTTTCGCACTTCTGCGCATTGATTTTCATTCGCCAATTGTCGGTGTAGAGCTGCACATCATTAATCATTTTTTGAAGATTGTTCTGAACTATTGTAGCTTTTACGGTCTGCCGTATAGATGATCAGATCATCAGCAAACGCTACCAATGATCGCGTTGGCGAGACATTAAAATCAAAGCTGTTCAATAGCTTGCGAATGAATATTGAGAAAAGCAGGGGCGCAGTAACTGTTCCCTGCTGTAGACCATTCAAAACCTTGAATTCGCGCATTGTTATCAGATTTCCATCAGCTACAACAAAAGATTTCCCGTATAACATATTACACATCATGGCGACAAGGTGTCTGGCGAACCTGTCCTGAAGAAGTTTGAAAACTAGTCCATCTAACCACACCGTATCGAAGGCTTTCTCCATATCAATGAGACATGCTCCAACACATTCTTTGTTGTTTAGTTTCCAACAGATGTCTGAGGTTACTTTCGTTATTGCATGTATGGTCGAATGCCTGGCACGAAAACCAAATTGGCAATTCGGCATCAACTCATATTTGTCAATGTGGGCGTTTAATGCTCTGTTGAGTATCACTTCAAACACCTTGCTGATGTTAGGCAGCAAGCCGATTGGGCGATAGCTTTTAGGGCATGAAGATTCTTTTCCTTTCTTCAAGATCGGAAATACCTTAGCCTTTTTCCACTTATTTGGGAAATATGAATTGTTCAACATGTTGTTGAACAATATGCAATAATTCCTAATAGCAACCTCAGGCAAATGTCGGAGAACTATATTTGGAATACCGTCAGTACCACATGATTTTTTGTTGTTTTATCTGCGAAATACGAAACACAAGTCTTCATAGCTGACAAAATAATCAATAAGATTCAAGGTCGGTATGAGGTCAGTTGTTAATGTTTCATCGAAATGAAGAATTGATTGGCCGTTCAGGCTTGATTTGAAGTCGGAAACTTTTGCTTCAACGACCTCCGAAAATATTTCATTCCTTCTCTCTGGGTTTGGCAGATGAACCAATTCAAAATGTGTTCCAATCAGGGCAAGTTTCTGCAATCCATTACATATAATCCTGTTTCCATTTCTATCCGGAGTCGTACTATCAATTTCGATACCAGCCCTATCGAGAAGATTTATCTCATCACTGGCGACTTCAAGATTCGATACCTTCACTCGAGACTTCTTGCAGAATAAGCTATTCACTTTCGCAAAAACGCCACCTGGGTCTTGTTGGCTAATACCCCTCAGTTTTTCCGCCCATTGATTGCTGACCTCACTCCTGAAGTATGAACGGATTAAGTTCCGAACATTCTTCAGGTGTAATTTCAACAAAGCCAATGAGGGATGGTTGTAGGCCAAAAATCGTCGATAAATATTGTTGACGCGTGTGAGAAGAAGGCTTTTCAATCTTTTCAACCTTGCGATGGTTGGTGTTTCATATCCTTCCATATTGTTTCGATGTTTAATCTTGGGAACAACTTTCTCAATTGTTTCCAACGTCAGCTTCTCTAAATTCCATTGAGCAAGCGTTGCCATCATCAGAAGGAGGACATTGCTTCTGGTACCCCCGATCAAACTTCTTTTGAAACTTTCCCCAGTCTGTTTTTTTGAAATTCAACCGATGATTTTTATATTGAACTGGAATGAGGAAGAAATCATCCCTTTGATGATTGATTTCCATTACGATTGCGTTATGGTCGCTATCATAAAGAAGCACCTGCAGTTTCCGTTGAGGACTATTAAAGCTGAATTCAAGTCTTGCGTCAGCAATGTAAAGGTCCAAATATGAATTTGTCCTAGGGTATGTTGGGAACTCCGACCCATATAGATTGCACCTGTATTCAATTTGGTTCTCTGTTATCCACGATTTCAGGAATACACCTCTTGGATTATTGGTGGCGTTCAGCCATGATGTATGCTTGGCGTTTAGGTTACCAGCAAAAATAAAATAACTATGCAGCCTGTTCAATTCAAGTATTTCAAACAAGGAATTGAGTTCCTCCTTGAAATTGAGAACATTTTGACCAGCTGCATAGGCAGAGATAACGAAGAGGTTATCCCCACCTGGCAGTGAAATTTTGATGACGGACACTTCAAGAAATTCAAAGCTTTTGAATTCGACTTTTTCAATATTTTGGAAACTATAGAATCTTCTCACCAATATCCCGGTGCCACCTCCCCCATCACCTATTACCCTATCGTTTCTTACGAGTGCAAAATCTTTGAATTCCATGGAATGCCATGAATTGAGGTGGGTTTCAGTGAGAAGTATGATGTCAGGCTTTTGCTTAACAATAAATTCAAGGAGATAATCACGTCGATGTATGGCAACGATCGAGTTGACGTTGATCGATATGAGGCGAAGCCTTTCCATGGGAATATGACTGGATGATAAGTTATTATTAGGCGTTTGAAAGACCTAAACGCTGAAAAGCAAAGTTAATTTTTGAATCTTGTTTGTCGATTCTCTCCGATAAAGAATTAAGTTGCTGGTAAATTTTGAGAAGCAGCTCATTATTGCTACTTACATTATTTACATTATTTCCAGCATTTTCTGCTGGTCCTCTAGCGGCGAGTGCAAATGATACTCCGGGCTTGACGAAGTTGGAAGGTATGATATTAGGGTGTACTTGTGTTTGCTTTGGAGCAAATTTAACTTTTGCATCTTGATATCGGGAGCATCCTCGATAAGATGCTGGGTGACCAAAAACACCGCAGTTAACGCAGTATAATTTTTCTTTAGGCTCCGTCTGAGCCAATTTGCACTCACCGGGAGCATGAGCATCTTTGCATTTAACGCAACGATAGTGCATGGCCCAATTGGCAGCCGAATGTCCAAATCTTTGACACCGGTAACACTGGTTGACTTCTCTTTTCTGGAGGCGTTCCCACCTCACCACTCTGAAATTCAAGTACCTTATTTGTTGAAGGGCACTTGGACTGCTCTTATTTGCAATTTGTACCAGGTAAAGTGGTAAATTCTTCCTTTCTGTGGCCGACCTTCTTGTCGCAAAAGCTTTGACTGAAACAAAATCAATATCTGGTGCATCCTCTCCGCTGTCCAAACCCTTCAACAAGAAGGTCTGATTCTTTTCACTTTTTGGGGTATAGGTGAAGTGTGGAACCTCCCCAGAAATCAGCGCATCTTTGGCTGACTTGAAATCAACCAGTGATTTCGTCCTTATAGTTAATTTTTCGGCATTAACTCTTTTGATTTCGAAATTGGCCAGTTTATTTTCGGCTGCCAATAGCCGAACCATATCTTTCCCGGTCTGTCCGAACACGTTGATTGGCGGAACTTTTTTTGTCTTGTTGGAAGCTTTTTCAGAGAAACCAGCAGAACTGCGGGCTGGTTTTTTCTCCTTATTTTTGTTCTTTAAATATTGAATAAAATTAAAGTCATTATCTTGATTAAAATTACCTCCGATGTTTTCTTCAGTTTCCATATCTTCGGTTAATCCCTCCAGCGCTGCAAAATAATTTTGGCTCTCGTTGGTGCCACCAGCACTAACAACTTCTTCTGGAATTGCTTGATTTGTACTTTTCTTCGGCTTTGTTACCTGTTGCCATTGATTTTGTGGCTGCGTCTTTTGAGGCTTCATCCCTTTCTTGAAGAGATCCTTGAGAGACTGTATCTCTTGCCTTAGTTCATCATTTTCTTTCTGAAATTTGACCATTTGTTGATTGCCCGCTATTATTTGCAGCTTGCACCCTCCATCTGCGGAGTTTTCTTCGTTATGTTTTCTTTTGGTGATTATCGCCAGTTTTGTATTCGTCGTTTCCCCAGGTTGCCCCAACGGTGTGAAGCCGTCAGGCTCCTCTGTACCAGCGTTGAAATTTTCTTTGGTAATTTGTTTGTCGTTACCAATCGAAGTAAAAGTATTCGGTAGAAATTTCCTGAGTCGATTATTTCGACAATATAAGATTTTTTCCGATAAAAATTAACTTCGGACTAACGTTTTTAAAAAATTAATTTAATTTTTGAAAACTTTTGACAGGAGCGATTTCGCATAGGAAACAAGTTGAAGTAGCAGGAGGATGCTCCTGCCAGAAGTAAAAAAAGTGTGTAAAAAAATTAGTAAATCAAACAATATATACTGCATATCAAAACTTGACTAATATACAGCTTCCATAAATTGAGTTCAAGTGTTTTGACCCCGTTGCGTGATTAGTCTACATATTTGTAGTGTCTAGGTTGCAAGCGTGTATCTCCCTAGTATCACGTGTTAATGTTGCTGCAATTGTTAGATATTCAATCGGCTGTAACTTAGCTGTTTATTGTTCAGAAAACTTAAATTCTAGATTTTGGGAAATTCAAGGGTCCCATCTTGATTTTATAGACAAAAAAGTAAAATTTATAAAATGAACTATTATTAATAAAGTTGATCAAATTTTGACTTCTAAGGTTTTTGTTGCCCTTGTGAAGGAAAAATTGTCAGTTTAAGTACTATTTTGAAAAGCTCTTATAAAGAACTTTCATTTGATATTCATATCGGCTATCTTTGATGAAATTTTTGTTCAGCGGCCACTCCCCTGTACTGTAATCATCGATTCATGGCCTATTTTTTGGAATCCTAGAATGGTTACAAAGCCCATTTACTAGGAGCTCTCTCCTGCCTCCTCGACTTGTTTCATCTATGAGTATTAATTGTAGGTACTCATCTTCAGGCATTAATTAAATTGAATCAAGTATTAAAAGCATGCGCCTTAAACGTTCAAGTTGGGGCAAAATACATCAAAATTATTCAATCTTCGCATTTAAAATGGCCACTATTTTGCTTTACCATTACTTATACCGCTAGCTGAGCCAATTCTCAAAGAAATGCATGATACCTATCATTCCTGAAATTTTCATGCATATCCTAACAAAGCTGTAGTATCTGAGTCGGTAAAAAGCGCATATTGTTCCATAACCATATGTTTCCATGGTAATACAGCGCATATTGTTCCATAGCAATACAAGAAAATTCAAATCGCTATAACTTCATTAAAGACCATTCCATCTTTATGAACTTTCAGGACAGATTGATCTTATAAATAGTCATCAGTGTACTGAATTTCATTAAATTTAAGGGCACCGTTAAGATTTTATTCAAGAAAACATAAAATCGATAAATCATACTATTACTAACAAACTTGAATGAATTTCGACTTCTCACGTATTTGTTGTTGTTGTACTCATAAAGGCCTACATTCATGGTTTTTTCAGATTTTTCGGATCAAAGGTGTCCAATCGCGAGGGGGGACACAAATTTTTCGTACATTTCCCCTTCCCCTGCACCCCTCAAAGCAAAATTTGTCATTTTAAGACCTGTTTTGAAAAGTTCTGATTGAGACCTTTCATTTGATACCCATATTGCCTACTTGCGATGAAAACTTTTTTTTTTCAGGTGCAACTCCCCTATATGGGGAGACCCCCTTAAAGACCTTATAAATTTTTTTCGTGTTGAAACTTTGAAGAGGGCGTCACTTCGCACCTACTTACAAAATCTTATGCTTTTAGCTTATGTAGTTTCCGAGAAAAAGTGGTGTGACACACGGACGGACGCACAGACGGACAGACAGGACGTGATTTTAGTAGGGTATTGTAAAATGATTTTACAATACCCTTAAAATGAGTTCCCCCCAATCAGCAATCATTTTATATAAGCATTCATCTCGCAGGGCAGAGTTAACGACTTCGGTTGCGTTTGTTTTTTCGCATTTAAGGTCTTTCATTATAGCACTGTCACTAGCAATATTTTTTAATAATTCAATTAATGGTGTTATCAGTGTGGATGGTAAATCATACATTAATAAAAAAACGATTAGGTTAATTTCAGCAATTTTAGTTTTTGTGATTTTACTTTGAAAATCCTCAAACTGCTTTGTCGTTATTTCTGGCTGATTTTGTAAACTGCAAAGTGTTCGCTTATGTGTATCTGAGGTTTCATGCCTTTTAATATGAAAAATGTTGTTTGCCATTGATTTGAAATATATTTTACGGTAAGCTTTGTTGTTTTTGTTTTCAAGCCAGCTGTAGGACTGCTTCCAGGAAGTACAAAAAATTTGCTTGCGTTTTACCTTTTTCTTTTTAGGAGAACTTTTAGCGGTATCTGAAAATGCTGATGATGAAAAAGCAGAAGCATTGCGAAACTCATCCTGCTGCAAAGTACATGGGTTGGGGTTATTATTTTGCGGTTCGACATCTGGTCCGCCATTGTCCTTTGTCCCCCTTACTATCCATCTAAAATTGATAATGAAAATTAAGAATACTCAGAGAAATAGTGCGAAAAGGCATTTATTTGTCCATTTTCGATTTTTAATTTTAACTGCAATTGTTGATAATCAGAGTGCTTTTCGGGCAATCGCACACTTTGATGCGGTGCAATTATCTTCGCTGTCGCAAGAGATTTATTACTCGTGTCGTGACTATCACTGCTCTTCAGATAATTGCACACTTTGATCCGATACAACTATCCTCGCTTCGGCAAGAGGTTGCTTACTCATGGTAGTGATATTCAACCCAAGCGCCACTTGTCAGCATCCACTACAAAACTATTTGTGCGAAAATCTGTAATCCACATCCAGTTGACATTGACAGATTGACAACGCACAGTCTAGCCAATTAAACACAGCAGACAGTACAAAACAATACATAATTTTTTGTACAGGCTAGTAGAAAAGTCACTTAAAACGAAATATTTTGTTGTTCTTATTAAATCGGAGTATTTAGTTCTAAGGTGGAGTACCGGAGTACGCATTGTTAAAACGGAGGAAAAAACTCCGATCGGAGTACGAACGACAGCCCTGCTCATGGGCATACGCTGTTACAAATATAGCTGTAACTTTTTTTCTATTACGAATTTCTTGATAAAATTTTAGGAGGCAACTTTTGAACGTATATAGAATCGAAATATGTAAAAATCACAAAATCGATTTTTTTGAAAATTTCAAAGGCCCCTTAAATGCCTTATAAACATTTTTTGTAGTTGAACTTTGAAGAGTGCACCTCTTTACACCTACATACAAAATTTGATGTTTCTAGCTTAAGGGATGCATCAGTCGCAAAACTGTCGCAAGTTACACATGGTTAAATGGAAGCCCACACACTGCGATTTTCGACAATTTTGTCCAGGTCGCCAGTCGCAGGAATTTGCGATTTTTCCTAAAACCAGTTTAGTAGGTAGTTTTTGTGATACTTGCGCAGGCGCACATCGTTTGGACATTTGACGCTGACGAGCATGGAAGTTTCTTGCATAGCGCACAAATGAGTTAACGCATGTGTTCCCGGCAAAGACATACGTTCAAATGAGCATATTAGTTCTGCGCATGCCTGAAGTTCCTTTGGAAATCTTGTCGTAGTGTGTTCGTATTTGCGTCTAAGAATCGCTGGTTACGACAGGAAAATCGCAATGTGGCCGAACCCTAAGTAGTTTGCGAGAACAATTGCTGTAACGGACGAACAGACGGACAGAAAGGACGCGATTTTAGTAAAATAATTTTACAAAACCCTAAAAACTACAAGTATTGCATAACTCAGTATTCCACGAAGTTGAAATAATTCATCTCATATCTGATTTTGAAATAAACAAAAACCATTTTAAACCAGTTTCAAACTTTTTAACACATTCAGTTAAATAATTATCACAGCTACAAATTACGAAGTTAAAAGGTAAACCTAATGTCACACCTCTTGTGAAATTTTAAGTTGCTATTCACGTTTTTACTACGTCAGCTACAAGAAATAATTCATCGGATTTATTAAAGAAAAGATTTTATTTAATGGATTAAATCCATCCAGAAATAATATCGTTTTATGAATATCACAGTCCATTCAATGGTCAACAAACTTTCATTCTAATTGCATAAAAAGTTCTGTGATGGCTCCAGCAAATAACTGACCCATTAACGATGTTTTGTTAAACCGCCCAAAGGAAGGATTGCACTTCAAGGAAGAATACAATTAAATACAGGTTTCATGTAGCCTTTTGAGCATTTCATTTCACCGAGTCTTTTCAGATGTTGAATATACGAGTACAGGTAAACACAAAAGTGGGACACTCATTTGAAAAAATGAATGTTTGCAAATATACGTTTTATCTATCTCGGAAGCTTTTTGTTTGAAGAGTATCTATCTTTACTGGATTTTAAAAATGCAAGTAAAGTGACTCAACTCAAATAATAACAAATAAAGCTAAGAACTTTTTGTTTTGAATTACAAATAACGTTCTACGTGATATCTTTCAGAGTAAAAGTAAGCTAGTCAATATGGCGTTGGCTGGCAAATTTACTAACGGTTTAAGTTTGAAATTTTTAAATCCTCGCCTTAGATTTTCTCACGCCTGGTAATTGGTATGCTGCAAAAGATTTCTATTAATCTTAAATGAACTCTTAAAAGGAATTTGAGAAAACATTTTTTGCATTGTAAAAGTTAGCATTAACCATCATTATAATTCTCTTCACATTCACACCCTTTCCGAGCATCTTAGGCAAGTCACATTCCGCCGCAATTTATCAACTTGATTCTGATATTGAATTTCCTTGACTGCACGTCTCAAGTTCATTTTTAAATTCTTTGTTTACTATGAGCGTACACGTCTTCTGACTTTTTAACACAAGTTTCATTTTCTTTTAAGAACGAATGAAACGATAATGCAAATGAGACGATATTTTCTAAATATAGATTAAGATAGGTCAGCATTTATGTATGTCGCATTTCCTTCAGAGCCGTTTGTTCTTTCGAAGAAAAATTTAAAGCAAGTCGAAAGCAAGAATTTATATCTAAGGATTTTATAGCTGGTTTTTGAAAGTTATAGGTCAGATAAATTGACAATGAAATGCATACTTTTATTATTATCATTAAGATTATATAAAGCCGAGGTTAGAATGCATATTTAGAAAGTTAAACTAAACCATGATGCAATTTTCACCTTTTAAATTTATAAATGCTAGATCAGAAAAATTTCCGAAATTTCAATTGTTTATTCTTCTTTTCCGAAATCTAGTTTGTCCTTGCCATTTATGGAAAGAAATATTTTTTATTATCATTCTTTTGTTCCTAGAATATGGCAAAGTTTTGTGGTTGAATCATACTTCCAAACATAACCAAAATTCGAATCGCAATCACAATCCAACGAGCGGAAAGCAATATCCGATAAATTTGAAAAAAACATCCGAAATAAATAAAAGAACAAAGAATCAATTAAACCATATTTAGCAGAGAAATGCCATCTTAAGCTTCCATTTGCGTATCAAATTGAAATTGAAAGCCATTCCCTGATTTGCATACAAAATATTTGTCCATAAATAGTAGCCGATTATTTGGTTTTTAATTCGCATTCTATCCATTCTTTTCTTAATTGAATTGTAGTCGATTCATTTAATGTTTGTTTATCGACGTTAATATCCTCAATTCAACAAATGTATGAGATAAATGATTTAATGCATACTAATCACTTTGAAGTCAAAGCCCAGATTTTCATTTATTTTTTGTCTTCTGCATACATATTAATATGCAATCGAAACAATTTTTCTACGGGGAACTCATTCCATGAATTGGGGTCACCAGCAGTCATTGGTCTGGGGAAGAGAAAATGTCAGAGATCTGCCCCGTGGTCTATTGCCCATTAAATTAAAATGCGATGGATACTTGCATATCTTTTGAAACATTTTCTTAAGGATGATGCATAAATGAATTTTCTTAAATACTAATCACTAGATGCGAACTCTAACTGTAGTAAGGTCTTAAGCTCATTGTGGGTCATTACCCAAACGTATGGGGAGATTCCGTTTATGAAATATTAATTGCAGTTGTGATATTAGAGTGCATATGGGAATGAAAGTAGAGAAAGCAAATTTTTGTATAGAGTATTTATATTGCAATCGTTTATTTAATTGATTGCTGGAAATTCAGCTAACGAGCAAAAACTGTTCAAGAAGAATGAAATGAAAATATACAGTGGCCAATTTTGTATACTAATTGCTTTCAGTCCTTCTTTGATATCTAAACGAAAAATTGGGTCAAGTTTACGATAATCAATCAGCATGGGAGAGCGTATCCAACTGAAATATGTTTAAATATAGTAGAGCGTCGAATATCCGAACTAATTGGGATCAAAGGTGGGTACGAAAACCAATTTTTTTCGGATACTCGATCTGAGAGAAAAATATGAAAAAACAATTCTGCGCCTACTTACATATATGTGCTTTATTGTTTGGATTTTACACAAGCTATTCTGGCTCTACTTTGAAATATACTTTGAAAAGTAGTTAGTTTCTTTTGAACAATGTTTTTCCTCTTCATTATAGCCTTTTCAAGAGAAGTAGACGACTCGAGATAGATTCTTATTGTCGTTCATACCAAGGCATTGCAGTATCCAATGCAGTAAAAGCTTCATCGTTGTTTGGCCCACTTTGTGTTAGAACTTCATCTTCGCCGCTGTCGTGGTTTCAGAATCTAGTGTTTTTTCTAGGATACTAGACAAAATTTCGTCTTCATTTAACATTTGAGAGTCAGAATCGCTGCAATTGTGCATCTCTTTGCCGCAATTTTCAAAACCAGGAATGTTTGTGAAAATTACAATTTCATTCACGTCTGCTTCATTGACATATACACCTCCTAACACCCTTATCCATTTATTTTGAAGATTTTCTGGTGTCAAACTGTTCCAAACATTAGCAACTATGTAGGAATAATCTTTGAGGCAATTTCTTCCCCAAACCTTGAAGGTGGTGGACGCAGTAACAGCAATTGTGAGGAGATATCTAGCTTATTTTTTCAACAAGTGCGACAAGCCCATTTAGTATCCCGGTGATCACCAGAAAGCATTATTTAAGTGAGTGTACCGTTGGTGGTGCAGTGTGCCACACTTAAAACTGGACCATGGCTGAGGCCATCAGTGATAAAAAGCCCCCTGACCCAAACGAAAGCAGAAAAATGGAAGTTAACCCCAACGACAAAATCATAAGGGAAAGACGCGAACAATCGTATGAAAATGAAAACAATGTTAAAAAACTCATATCCATGCAAGAAACCCAAATTAGACAGTAAGTGTACCATTCCAACTCCGTCACACATCTTAGCCGCCCTTAAAGTCCGAAAAATCGTAATGTGGAGGACATTATGGAGTTTCAGGTTCCAACAACAACCATTAACCAATTCAGTGCGTCTATAATGGAGGAAATACGGCCGCTAATAGTAACTTACAAAACGGACTCACATGTTATTTGTGAGTCCGTTTTTTAAGTCACCCCCAATAAAATATAAGGACGGAAACGACATCAGTACTAACTTCAATGCTAATATAGCGTGATTCATTATGAGTTGATGCCGAATTGCCAATTTGGTACTCGTGCCAGGCATTCGACCACACTTGCAATAACGAAAGTAACCTCGAACATCTGTTTGAAACTAAATAATAGAGAATGTGTTGGATCATGTCTCATTGATATGGAGAAAGTTCGATACGGTGTGGTTAGATGCACTAGTTTTTAAACTCCTTCAGGACAAGTTTCCCAGATACTTTGTCGCCATAATGTGCAATATGTAATACGGGAAATCGTTTGTTGTAACTGACGGAAATCTGATAACAATGCGCGAATTCAAGGTCTTGAATGGTCTACAGCAAGGAACAGTTACTGCACCTCTGCTCTTCTCAATATTCATTCGCAAGCTATTGAACGGCTTTGATTTTAACGTCTCGCCAACGCGATCATTGGTAGCGTTTGCTGATGATCTGATCATTTATACGGCAGACCGAGAAGCTACAATAGTTCAGAGCAATCTCCAAAAGATGTTCAATGATGTACAGCTCTACACTGACAATTGGCGAATGAAAATCAATGCGCAGAAGTGTGAAACAATCTGGTTTCAGACAACGCTGCAGGGGGTCAGTCAAGACCTGAAACGTAATTGTAATGCTGGCGAGGCTAGTTCAGAACGAGTTCCACATAAATGCTGTGTTCGATACCTCGGTGTTCATCTCGATCAGTATCTGTACTATACTGAACATGTCAAAATCATGTTCAGTAAGGCACTTTAAGTAGTCATGGACCTCCGAAGACTCTTTCATTCCAAATACATTAATCAAAAGGTCAAAATTATCTGTTGCAAGACCCTGGTTAGACCAGTTTTGACATATGGATGTCAGATCTAGTACAAGCAGATTGCTAGTACAATAGAAAGATTAAGTGTTTTCGAAAGGAAATGTCTTCATGCATGTACTGGTTTGTACAGAAAGCCTGAGACGGAATTGAAACATTATATATCGAATAGAAGAATTTATCAAACTGCTCAAGTGACGAGAGTCGATATCTTCATATTGAAAATTCTGCGGAATCATATCGCAAGATCTGTAACTGTGAGTGAAAACCCTTAGATTTTACAGCCGTTCCACCCTACATACATATTGCAACTTGCCTCGCTACTGGCTTCGTTCCTCCAGAAGCATTCGTGTATTTGGAGATGAATTGATATGTTTTTGATTTTGACGACGTCCCAGTCATATATCACATACGAGTATATAGACGGGCTACCGATAAGAAGATAAAATATCCTCCAAATTTGAGTTCACGAGACCAACATTTCCAATGGAGATACTCATTTGCTAGATTCGTTGAGGCTAGTCGAGCGGAGATGGAGCAATCTAGGTATTGGTGGCTGAATGACAATGTATTAATTATTCGTGTTTATTTTCAGTTTTAGTGTTTTTCGTTACTTAGTTTTTGAGTTTCAGCTCATTATTGCTACACTTAGTGTTGTTGTTTATTTGTGTTATAAATTAGGTATAGGTTAGGTATACTATATGTTATCTTTATTTAATTAGGTTAGAGATAAGATTAAATGCTTAGGTTAGGAACATTGTGAGAGAATTTTTTAGTATAAGATAAAATTTTTGATTGAACTTTATTAGAATTAAGTTAAAACATATCAGGTGTAGGATCAAAGTTCAGTGTTGTGTTTAAATAAATAATTTTAGGATAGTATTGGTTGGTTTTTTTCTCCTTTTCCAATCAAGTCATAAAATATGTGATAATCTTAATTAATTTGAATTTGCTATAGTTTTTTTTTGGATAAAATGTGTTTAATGATATTGTATAAATTTAGAGAGCCATTTGGGCCATTAATATTTTATTGTTATTGTTTGGAATTTGCTTTATATTCTTTTAAAATTTATGACGATTAGTATTGAATAAAGCGCTTTTGACTTTGACTTTCGGCTGATTCATTATAAGGTTTGGTTTTTAATCTCAAATAAAAGGCATAAAGTTAAATCCTATAGTAAAAATTTTATTGTGAGTCGTAAGAACAATATATGAAATTTTATTACCAATTCCCTAGCTGCCCCACCGCTATATTGGGGTGACTCCAGCGGAGGCTCCACCGACCCAAACTAACTCACCCGAAGACGTTCGTGGGCGCCACTCGTTCGATTTTTCGAGCCGTCCGAACGAGAAGACTACCGTCCAGAGCAAAATCACAAATATGTCAGTTTTGGGGCTCGCCGCCACTTAGACGCGAAAATCACCTACAAAAAGAAACTCTACCACGCAGAACGAGTTAAGGTGTTTCGCCACCACACAAAACTCGTAGTTTCTCACAACCGGGCAACCGAAATTGCCTAGAATGCCACTAACTTTCACTGCACCCACGAACACTACCACTTCAATTAATCTCTCCAGGTTTTCCAGCCTGTTCAACGTCTCGGGAAAAAATTCCTGAGCCACACCTTTCACAGCTGAAAAGGAAAGTTTAAATGTCGAATTGTAGCGAGGAAAGAAAAATCTACAATTTTCTTTATTCGACTTTATACTTTACTTTATTAAAAAAAATTCGACCAATATGAGATAAAATCAAAACCACTTACATTTATTCCCTACTCTAGTATGGGGCCCCTTTCTTCCGTCTTCGTGATTATCGCCACCGCACAGTTGTCTCGTCCCAATCTAATGTTCGAATATCCAAGGTTCGTCTCCAATGTAATGTTCCGGAATCCAGTGTGCGTCTCCAATTCCTCGGTAGTAAATACTGTCGCGGATCAACGTTCTATTATATCTTTGTCGATTGCTCCAAAAACTCCCCAAAAGAATAGAGAAATCTTCCTGGGCTTAAATAACCTCCGGGTTAACGTTTTTTTCCTCCCATCCACCGGGAAAATCATGTTTTGGAGTGCTGTTTTCCGTTGGTTCGAGTAATTTCCCTCGCTTAATTTCACTCACAACAAGTTCCACTCGGTGGCGATCCTAGTGGTAATTAAGTGTGTTACGCGCTGAATGTATTTTACTGACAGTTCGAACTGTCAGTAAAGTTTTTTTACATCGCGATAATCCTCGTTTTTTCCTTTTTCCCTTGAGCCGGCACTAAGATTCCTTAGTTTTTCTTGTCCCCGCCGGTAGTTTGATCGCCGTGCCAACGCGTGGAGTGTGGTATGTGTATATTTACCCACCAGTTTCCACTAATTTCGACCGTCGAATCTCTTAAATTCGCGAGTGTCTTCCTTCGGTATGCGTGCCATTGCTGCCTCAGCAGCATCTCTGGCTTCGTTACTTGGCTCTTTCCTCTTTGGTGGCATGTATCCATCCCTGCTGGGTCTGTGTGAGTGAGAAGATGTTTACGGCGGGATCGTTAAGTTTGTGTCCTTGGCTGGAAGCTCAGTGGCTGCACACCTGATAGGGATGTCGAGTTTGACGGCAGCCTCACGTTTAGATCCGCACTCAAAATCGTTTCCCTGTAAATTTCGACAGCACTCAGGTTCGTATTTGAATTAGTCGAATTATATACTGCATCGAAATTCATTAGGAGTCTATGTCGGAAAGTAAAATCAATGAAAACACAGGCAGTATGAAACCGTGATTTGACGAAATGATGTAAATGCCCGCAAATTATCGCGCCTATCATGAACACCTCTTGTCGCATGACGGGAGCAACGATTCAAATTCGGATTTCCTACCAGCGTTGCATGTTATTTTGTTTGCGACGCAATTCCGATTGCTTCGAGGGGTTATATGTTTTATGCTGCCGCATATGTTGATTCGATGACGAAAGTTTCCACTACCGTGTGACCTAGTCGTATTGTCGGGAATTAAAGTTTCGTTTCGAGTTCGCGTTGGTTCCTGATGCTTTCGGCGCTTGTTGCTGCTTGCGTTGTCCATAATGCGGCGTGTAAATCAGAAGGGACCTAGCTACTTAAGCTTAATTACATAAAGTTACAAAGTAAAACTTATAATGTGGCGTTCTTTCTGTAATCTAACAAGTAGTCATTTTATCAATGAAAATTTAAATTACTTGCTGTTGGTTACATCATTAGGTTATAAAAAAAATTAATAAAGTGCGGCTCGGTATTGCGTAGGTTTAACTCTTGCGAAATCGTGTATGGTAGTGTTCGGGGTGAGCAACACTATGGTATCTAAATGTTCACCCGTAACAATTTACTTTTTAAAGTTTATCTTGTTTAAATGTTGACTGCGACTACGCCGTAAATGGTTCATCCTGACGGTCTAATTTCGGACGACGCGTTCCAGTATAGCGACCGATATCTTGCGAATGACACGAGTATTGTTGGCATCCAAAGCGTCGATTGAAGCTGGCTTATCTTTGAAGACCAAAGACTTCGTGTAACCCGAAAGAAAATAATCTAAAGGTGTGATATCACACGATCTAGGCAGCGGATGGTATTAGCTATAGTGGTCTCGGAAGGTTAACAATGCACACCATAAGTTGCTCTAAGAGCACGAAAAACATTTCTCACAGAACGCTGATTTTCGTAATACAACTGAACAGGTCTTTCCATGTTAATTTGTCCAATAATACCGAATAAAAATCACATTACAGTTTGACAGGAGTCACGCGTGAAATGTCAAAAAAAGCCTATTGAAAATCAAACCTCATAATGTTTCATCATTTACAAATGAAAGTTCTACTTTTACCGCCACTATGAATTGGTCGTCAACTAAACCACAGGGAATAGATACTTCTGAACCGGTTAAGGTTGCCCTTTCAAGTTAAAAGAAGAAAGTTAAACAAGACCGCGTACAATGGCTTAAATCCAGACGCCACCGAACAAAATTTGCAATAATTATTCCTGTGAAGGCAAAAGGAAAAGGTTTTATGTGATTTGTGTCAGGGATGTTGAAAACATTTATGATAACCCCCTATCGGTCCTTGTGTTCTAAAAAATAAACAAATCACTTTACCCTACCTGCTCGAGCCCCCCTCCCCCCCTGTGGCTCACCTGACAAACCCTCTTGCATATGATAAAAATCCTACTTACCCGAAGGAAACCGTTAATAGACATAAGACTACTAAAATAGAACGCATTTTAAGAAGAATTAAGTACAATTGTAGTGCAGCCTCATCATCTAACAATCTAATCAAACCTCACCTGTCAGACCTCAACACTCATCCTCATCATAGAGCATATCCTAAAAATTAATAAAACCACACCAGACACCAATCACAACAAAGATCATTCTGAAAATAATCCAAATAATCATGAAAATAAATAAGATCACTTAGAGTAAACTCTTCTTTTTACAGTTTACAGAGATCACCATAAATAAACTAAATATAGATTTTGCCCTAATTCAAAAAACCTTAACTGACACAGGCCACAAAATACGTTCCTTTCCCAAACAGGAATGCACCTCGATGCTGGCATTCTTTGGGAAGCGCCGCCCCCGCGGACCCAAGGATAGGAGGGCGCCACGAGGCTCCCTTCTGGGATGACAGGTAACGACCTTACCTGTCCTACCTTAAAGTCAAAGTCAAAAGTGCTTTATTCAATACTAATCGTTATAAAATTTTAAAGAATTTGAAGCAAATTCCAAATAATAACAATACAAAAACTTAATGGCCCAAATGGCTCCTTAAATTTGTACATTTTCAGTTTAACACAATTTATCAAGAAAACTATAGCGAATTCAAATTAATTAAGATTATTGCATATTTAATGATTTGATTGGAAAAAGGAGAAAAAACCACCCAAAATTCTTTATAATTTTAACACAACAGTGAATTTTTATCCTACACCTAATATGCTATCACCTAATTCTAATAAAATTCAATCAAAAACTTTATCTTATACTAAAAAAATTCTCTATTCCTAACCTAAGCGTTTAACCTTATCTCTAAACGTAATAAAATACACACAGCATATAGCTAACCTAACCCTAATTTTTAACACAAATAAACAACAACACTAAATGTAGCAATAATGAGCTGAAACTTAAAAACTAAGTAACGAAAAACACAAAAACAGAAAATAAACACGAATAATTTAGACATTGTCATTCAGCCACCAATACCTAGATTGCTCCATCTCAGCTCGACTGGCCTCAACGAATCTAGCAAATGAGTACCTCCATTGGAATTGTTGGTCTCGCGAACTCAGGTTCAGAGGATATTTTATATTCTTATCGGTGGCCTGTCTATATTTGTGATATATGATTGGGACGCCATCAGAATCAAAAACATATCGATTCGTGTCCAAATACACGAATGCTTCTGGAGGAAAGAAAGCCAGTAGCGAAGCAAGTCGCAATATACCCGTCTGTAGGGTGGACCGGCTGTGAAATTCAAGGGTTTTCACTCACAGTTACAGATCTTGCGATAACATGTCGTCCTTCTGATGGTAACATGCGCCTTAAACGCACCTAGTATGTTGCAAAATGAATTCAAAAAAATGAAAAAATTTTGAATTCAATTTTATGTTACATTTTAATTGGCTTCATTGACATTGAAATATCTCAACTCATGTTAATCTCCAAAGACTGCACCAAGCATTGCAATAGCTTTATAAATCTCTAACCAATCTTCACTGTGATCTGTAACTATACAAACAGTATTTATCCTCTGCTACCATCACAACGTTACAAAAATCTCATTTATAGACGGATTTACATGCACGAGAATAGATTGTCGGCAATTATCCGCAAGAAACGAACAATCAGCGACTAAGGAGATAAGTTACGGCTGAATGAGGTACTTGATGGCGGTAATCGATAGGCTCTCTTTAAAAAATTCAAAGAATGTCGTATCCTCGACCGTGATATTGAATACTAGTACTGTTGTTTCATCTCCACACGCTTCTTTTTGTGAAGCATCAAATATAATAGACATCTACTACCTTCACTGAACCGCGAACACGTTGCTAAAGAATAAACTGCTATAATTCATACGAGTATATTGCGCTCACTCCTCGGGAAACGTCTACAATGCTTGCTTGGCATGGCCTGGCCAAGTAATTGTCTTCTGCGCGGTCATAATATTTTATAGAACGAAGCTCGAGACTGTGGAGAATGCAGTGCAACTTTACACGCTTTCAAATGCGAAAAAGAATAAATCAGTAAAATGATGTTGAATACCGTAATGGTGTAACAGGTATTGTCGGGCGAAAGGTAACCGTCCCCCTGGAGGGAAGCAAACAGAAAATTTCAACCGATAATAGAAATGCAATGCCATGTGGTATTGCAGCCAGTGGCAACGATGATTATTATTGTTTATGTGGGTAATTCATCGGGGATTGGAAATGTTTTATTTAACTAAGACAATATAATAGACAGCCAGTGTAAGCTTCAAAGGAGAATTTAAAGATAATGTCAAATGAATGTCAATTGCTTTGCAAATGTCAAAACTCATAAAAATTCCTGAAGATATACAGTTGCTCACAGCTTATTTCATGCAGTGCTATTTGTAATCTTAAGAACCATCTAGCTTGAAATCTGATAAAATCATGAAACATTGTATCTAGATCCAGAATAGCATGTTTATTGATTATAATATATAAAAAAATGTTTGAAAAAATAAATTCCGATACTCGTAAGGCTGAAAACATCGATTATGCAGCAGAAACGCAGGCCACAGCTTATTTCATGAAGATGCTTGTCTCCACTGTGGATCGAGCGTGTCATGCTGTATAACGGGATATTTATTTCTATGCTTTCGTTGAAGAACTCACAACCAGCTGTAGTCAATATTTAATGTGATATTGCACGTATAAGTTTCCAGGCTCAAATCTCGTTGGGAGCAACGTGATTTAGTTCAGGGGATTTTTCGGACAGACTACGAGCGTTCACTCAGTGGTGATATGTACTGATTTAATCAGATCATATCATAGCTGAGCAAGCACACGGGAGAATGATACTGACCAAAACAACTTCCGAAAAAATCAATACGGTCATGAAAATGAGGTACTCTAACTATCTCTAAGCAGAGGCCCGAGAGGGGCTGTAGTGTTACAAAGAAGAAGTAGATTGCACGTATAAAGGTCAAGAAGCGGTTTTCGAAAAAATGGGTCGTCGCACAGCGAGAATTGGTGATATCATTTCAAGAACAGCCAATCCCAACGGAAAATTGCTCAAATAGTTAATTTGTCTCCCAACACAGTGAAAAGCATCATTGCGTTCATGAAAATCGGATTGAAGATAAGGGCAGAAGCGCGCCAAACAAAATTTCAACTCGTTCGACGAACGATTTTTTGTACGTCAAATCATGGTGAACCCAAAGTTATCGGCTACTCATGGAGATACAGCAAGGAGTAGGAAAGTCATGCAGTGCAGAAACTTTCCGTCGCGTACTCCGAGATCACAATAACAATGGTCAAGTGGCTAGAAAAAAGCCATTCATAAGCAGAAAAGTTAGATGAATCGATTTGTCTTTGCTCTAAGGAGTACGGTAACAAAAACTCAGAAAATTTAAAAGCTACAGTAAAGCATGGTGGCGAAAGCGTAATATTTTGGGGCTGTATGTAAGCAGCTGGGATTATAAATTTGGAGTTCATTGAAGGTAACATGGACAGAACCATTTACCTTTATATTTAAAAAAAAATGCTCCAGAGTGCTGCAAATCTTGAAATACCCAATACATTTTTTTTCTATAAGAAAACGACCCCAAGCATAATTCTAGAACTGTGCAATCTTGGCTGATTTGGAACTGCCCTCCTTTTCTGGTCCCACCGGCATAGAAACCCAAATTTGAATGTAATTGAAAATGTATGGGCAAATGTGGAAAAAATATTCGGAAACACAGTATTTCCAACAAGGAAGAATTAAAAAGGCTATTTTGGAGAGTGGACGAAAATTACTCCAGCAACTATCCAAAAACTGTCGATTCTATACCAAGTAGACAAGGATGTACTAAATGCAAAGGCTATCACATTGCTGAATTCTGTATAAAATTTAACGGTGTTTTTAACCCGGCAAATGTAACCCTTTTTTCTATGTTGGGTTGGTAACCGGCAGTTATTTTGACCCAGAGGTAATTTTATAATGAAATATATAGGAATTTTTCAAATTAATTTATCAAAATTAAGAATATTATTTTGTTTTTATTCATTTATTTTCAGTCTTTTAGTAAATTAACAGCCTTCCTGTTACATAAAAATAATTTTTCTCATTGTAATTACTTCAATGTACATTGAGTCAAATAACAAACGAAAGATAACTTGATAAACCAAGAAGTTTTACTTCAAAAATTCAAAAGAATTTAAAAATCACTAAACGAAGCATTACTGAGACTATTATACTTTAATGACTCGAATAAAAAATACAACCAATATTATAAAAGTATGTATGTATGTATATGTAAAAATAATCTTACGAATCTTAGGATTGTTGCATTAGGATCGTTTTGCATTCCAGGCACACTCTGATCGTATGTTCATCACATATCGGTTTATGGCAATCACTGCAGATCGCTTGGGTCTTCCTTCGCTTCACATAATGGCAAAAGTTGCAATACGTCCGGTTGGTAAGGCGTTGCTGTGGTGTTTCTGTACTTCTTGAAGGATCTGGTGCTTCACACCTCAAGATTGACTCACGAAGATTTGCTGGAATTGGGAGATTAAGCCGATAAGCCGATAAGCCATCCAAAGTTCACTCTGAGTGCGCACCAACTCCATCATGAATTTAAATCTGGAAAGCGGTCTTCCTTCTCGTCGGTCTTTGTAAAAATTATGTAGGTAAACTACATAAGAGTTCAAAGTAGCAATGTTCAAAATGTTATAAAAAATGCTAGAGGCCACCTCTTAGTTTTCCTTCCCGGATTAGTGTCTTGGCAACTTGACGTCAACACCTCCTTTGGTGGTACTAAAATTGAGAATAATCTCCGGTTTTTTGACTTCTAGGATTGACAAAAGCATCGTCATGAACGTCGGATATGAGGGTTACAAGTTTCTGCGTTGTTGGCTTTGAAGAAACTGCTGTAATAGTCTTCGAGAACAAAAAAGCCGATGATCCAGGCTTTCTGCCATTGAATTTTACATCAACGAATTCGGAAAGTAATTCTTTTTTATTTTTCCGAACCGTTCCAATCATAGTTATTTTGTGGTCTTTCAGTAATGTTTCTGCCAAAGGAATACTTGAAAACCAATTAATTGTCCATGGTCAAGTTTCTGTTAGACCCAGAAAAAGGCTCAATAAGCTTGAGGGTGTAGTAGGTGCCAGTAGCTTTGTCACTTAGATTGGATCCTCTTCCACGATAAACCATAGCATTGCATATATATTTTGTTGCATTATCGCAAATCATTATTTTTTTGATCCCATATTTGTTGGGCTTGTTCGGGATGTACATTGGAAATTCCACGAAATCCAACAAGCTGCTCATCTATTGTGAGATATGGTCCTGATCTATAGTTTGATAGTTTGTTGACAAATAATTTCCAAAGCTGTGAAATAGGAGCTAATTTAGTATTTCTTTGATCTCTCGTAGTCCGATCATCGAACCGTGCGGCTCGTAGCAAAAACTTGAATCTAGCATCGCCACAGTACACTGGGTTATGCAGAATTAGAGAATTTAGATGATTGTTCTTCATCATTGCTGCGTAGTATAGAGAACCAAAGAGTCTCATCAATTCATTTTTCATCAGGTTACCAGTTGCACTTTTACATTGAACTTTATACAACGTCCTTAAGGTCTGAATTTGTTTATTCATATTTTGTAGTATTATTGCCATGATGTCTTGAGAGAAAAAAACTTCCAAAGCACTCTAAAGGTGTTTTCGCAGAGCTTGCAACGCAGGATGTATCTGCCATTGTATGGATGATATTTTTACGGTTGGGTTTTCCATTCGTAGCCGTTTTTCCCAACTTTAGTGTCTTCGCTCCAACATAGGATGAGTGAGTGATTCGTAGCCGTTTTTCCCAATGATTCGTAGCCGTTTTTCCCAACTTTAGTGTCTTCGCTCCAACATAGGATGAGTGATGTTTCGTCTCTGTTATCTTCAGTTTGATTATTGAAAGAGTCACCTTTTATTTTTTACCGGAGCCTTGATTTTTTGTTTGTCTTTCTGGATGCTTCCTTCTGTTTGCCGTAGAGTCTTCTTGTAAATTGTGGATCGTATTCATCAACCCTTCATCGCCAATAATGTTATTTTCTGACACAAGCTCATATTCTGATCCAGAATCAGTATCTGATTCTGACTGCAAATAACCTTCCGCTTCTTCATCGTCAGAATCCATATTCTCCAATATTTTGCGAATCTTCTTCTCTGTTAAAATGTTATTTCCCGCCATCTTATCAGTAGAAATAAAGCCAAGTTGTTCATTCCTATATAAAAGGCTCATAATATTTTATACTTATAAGTGCCATTGATGGTACTCATAAGTCAAAATGACTCATAAAATTTCATGTCATGATTGGTAACCATAAGTCAGAATGACCTGCAAAATTTTACGTTAAAAGGCAACCCTAACTCATTTGTACTTACTAAGTTTTTAAAACCAGGTTCTCACCTAACGACAGAGTCGACTTTCCGAGTTGCGTCCGCCAGGGCCACATGTACAACTAAATTGGCTGAGATTATCTGAGCGCTCATATGTATAACTTTAGTCATTGAGAGAGGGGAACTATTGGAAATTTTGAAGTGAGTCAAGATGTCTCAGGTTACCTTTCCCGGGTTAAATTAATATATATATATTAAACTTAGAAGTTTTAGTGCATGCAATAAGCTGTGCCATGAAAATCAAGCAGTATTTACATTTTTTTTATTATTGTAATCAAAAAATTTTTTTTACTTTTGAAGTTAGTAGCAAAGAATAAATATTTTTCAAAAACGGCATTTAAATCTTATATACCCTTTAATTCTACTATTTATTTTAAATTTAGTATACAATTGTTTCGTTCTCTACTTGAGAACTTCCTCAGTTCTACTTGAGAACTTCCTCAGTTCTCAAGTAGAGAACGAAACAATTGTATACTAAATTTAAAATAAATAGTAGAATTAAAGGGTATATACTTTCTTTCACTTTTTTTATTTGAAAGTTCTACTAAAGGCGGAATATTTTTAACCATTTAAATCTTGTCATTATTTTATATAGTTTTCCAATAGAACCGTAACAAATTGAAACTGCATTAAATAAGCTGTGTGCCGCTGTACATATGTATTTCAATTGCCTGACAGGATATAAATATATAAGAATATAAAGTCTTATCGAAATTTATATTCAGAATATTAAATGAGAGGTGGGTCAAATACGATATTTGTTCTTTCACTTTTGTCAACACGATTGCAGAGCATGTCAAAGTGAAAATCAGTGTTCAACAAGAAATACCTATCCACTGGAATAAACAATTTGAAGAAAAAACAACCATGTTTTTTTGTAGTAAAAATGTCAATAAACAAATAGTCGTCTATGAAGAGATGAATATCCAAGAGCCTTTCTTTCTTTCTCCTTCTTTTCGTAGCACTACAGCCCCTTTCTGGCCTTCACTTAGAGAAAGTTAGAGTATCTCATTGTCATGATCGAATGTATCGGCACTCTACAAGTTGATATGATCATTATCACGCTTTGGCCGCGTGTCCGTGCACCAGCACGATACATTCTGATTTTAAACCAGCTCGTATCATAACTGAACGGGCTTATGATCCGTCAGAAGAATTACTCGAACTAAATCCCGTTGACGCCAACGAAACTCGCACCAGAGATCTTCGGCTTACGGGCATAGTGCTCTAACCACTACACCCCATTCAAGAAAAATATTTTCTTCTTTTAGGAAGCCGGGAATTAAAAATGCAGTGACACTGAATGATGCACGTCGTAATGAAATGATTATGGATTTTTTGGCTGAAACTAAGTGGTTTCAATATAAGAATTTTTTTCACGTAAAACGTAGTCCAAAACATTGAATGATACAGGCTTATTCGTCTTTAGCTATTATTAGTTTAACTTCGAAAATCGCACTAGATAACACGCTGCATTACTATAGTGAGCGTTCCTGCTCGATGTCATAATTCAAAGCTATAAATTGAAGGATGAATATTTGTCCAGAAAAAGCTTTGCACCAACGTCCAAGATATGGCACTAAAAATGTTCTAGTGTTCAATCATATTTTCAACTACACTTTTTGCATCTTTATCCAGCTACGTTAACCTCATTAGAAAGTAGAGTCAAGGAGTTCTATGATATTCGGGTTTGCATGGAGAAATAGTTCCATTGCATCACGTTATGACTATGTAATCTAAACTGGTGAAACAAAACATGTACAACTCAAGTTCAAGTTCTTCTTCTTCTAGGGCCTTCGCTCCCTGCAAATAGCGCCTCCAACTGTCTCGGTCTATTGACCGCGTCCTTCAATTTGAAATCCGACCAGCGATGAACTGTCTCTGGACCTAATGCGGAATCCGCTAAACGTAACGCATTACCCCATCACTGCCTAAATTAGGTAGTGATGAGGCTTGCCTGAACAGTTCCTAGTTTAGGTTGTGATGTGGCTTACCTAAGCAGTTTCTAATTTAGGCTGTGATGGAGCTTGCTTAAACAGTTCCAGATTTAGGCTGTGATGCGGCTTGTGAAAACACTTCCTAAATTAGGTGGTGATGGGGTTTGCCTAAACAGTTCCTAAGCATAAGCAACTTTCTTGGTAAAATTTACGCAAAAATTATAAATTTGTTCATACTACGTACCATTCTCTTCACTTCGCAAAATACTTACCAGTTTTCACATTTTTCAAGGAAATCTACATTTTCGATAAACCTATATAGAACTTCAGCAACACGGCTCTGGCGCAAATTATATACAGTGAAATTTTTGATTCAATTTAGGCATGCCGCATTAGGGCCCCATTAGGCCACATTCGGCATGCCTAACTTGGGAAAAAGTGATCAACTCCTCATCATATCCACACTAACGGTTGAAAAATAAGGCTTTTTTTGAAAATTTTTTTCGGAAACCTGGAACGTGAGTAAGAAGTTTCCGTTAAAGGGCTTCATTGGGGAAGTATGAGAAAAAAATTGTTTATTATCATTTTCATACAAAATGGTGGCGACCTTCAAATAAGCTGTTTTTTTTAAATTGATAAACCGGCGAAAAGATTTAGTGCAAACGATGAGACCTGGAACAAAAAGGAAACAAAGTTCATTATCACATATAATTAGCTATAGAATCACGTAAGTAGTTTCATTTAAACTGTTTTTTGTAGAAATGGCGCACTTTTGATTTTTTTATAATTGTTTATAAAAAAAATCTTCACATCCAATCAAAAACGGTTACGTGGTGCTCAAGATATTGCATTTACAAAGCTACAAAAAATTTTTAGGCTAATCGGGCAATAGTTTTCGAGTTATGATTTCGCCTAACTCGAAAAAAGTAGTTTTGAGAAAAACGTGTTTAAAGTTTTATGTGCATTTAAATCATAAAAATGTTGTATGCACCTTTAATCAGCGATGCCTGCACCATACATTTGGCCATCCATGTTGATGCTCGCCTCTTCCGCCTCCTTTTCAGCTGCTTTCATTGGCAATCGAGCCTTTTTCGCAGCATCAGACAGTGACATCTCAGAATATCGAACACGACGCTCGTCCGCCTCAACGCAGAAATTGTAGCAGTTGTAGCCAATTTTCGTATCGAAATTCTCCATGAGCCTTATTATACTCGATAGGTCATCATTATAAATGCCCACGGCGATATATACTGCAGTCTCAAGTACTTTCTACCCACTAGAATTTGATTTCAAAGCCATCGATCAGACCATTGCATTGAAGATCTCGGTGCTTTTTTGAGTGTAGCCGCCGATGCATCGAGAAAGCAGGTCATCGGTACTCAATCCTTGATAAATTGGAGATATTGCTTCAAATACTTCTTGTGACATCGCTGGCTTATGAGTATAAGTTGAGACACCAGTAGCCTGTGCACTCTGCCACGAGCACCAAGAATCTTCTCCTTTCGGGCATCTGTCGTGTTTCGGATTATCATCTGTAGATGTTTTGTGGTCTAGCGTTGCATTGATCTCATTTTCTCTACAGAATCATGATTTCTACGTATTGCTAGACCATAATAAATGGACAATTCATCAATCAGTTTACCGGTCAATTTGCCTCTTCCTCCAGGGCCTTTGGTTAGGTTTTTCAAATTATGAAGACGAGTACCCATTCGCTTTTGGACGTGGTCGATGCAATCTTTTTTCTTAACAATTAAATTTCCATAGGGACTTGCATCTAAAATACCTTTAAAGGTTTTCGAATCCCCGCAGGGGGAATGCCGGTCGACAAGAGCTCTCTTGGAGGCTAGCATTCTTTGGGGAGTTCCGCCCCCACGTACCCGAGGAAACTCCGCAGGGGGAATGCCGGTCGACAAGACCACTCTTGGAGGCTAGCATTCTTTGGGGAGTTCCGCCCCCACGTACCCGAGGAAATTCCCGCAGGGAGAAAGCCGGTCGACAAGAACATTCTTGGAGGCTAGCATTCTTTGGGGAGTGCCGCCCCCACGGACCCGAGGATATGGGGGGTGCCGTGAGGTTCCCTCTTATTGTATCTGGACTACGCTTTGGACAACGAACTGGAATTGACGCTTTGGGCTGGCGGATGTGATGGTTTGGACCTAGTTGCTTTGCACAGTAGCGCCGAGGTGAAACTCGTGTGTGAACGGCTCCAATTCAACTATCATACCGTCTCCGTCCCGGTAAAACCTTGGCAGGCCTCGGAGTACGTTCGAAGTTCGCACCATTGGGTTGGTGGTGTAGGTTTGGTTGAGACGGACTCCCGATTAGCGCTGGTCTGGCTCTGAGCACTTGTCCCCATAAGGGCTTGTGCCAACCCTCGCATGGCCTCCCTGCTCTGCAAAGACAACCATGGGACCAAAAAGGCGACTACACACACGAACGGAGATAGCGGCTCCGAGGGGGGACCCAATAAAATGGAGCAAACAAATGAAACCACAAGCAAACAGGACGCTAGCACGGAGAACCCTTTCAGGCAAAAACCGCTGTTGGCAAGAACACCGATTAAACAAGACACCGATTGCGGGGGGAGGCAGCAAACCCCAGAAACACTGTCAAAGTCAACATCACAGGTTAAATCATCGGAGACAGACCACAGACGGACTAACGAACGAAAGAAGGCAGAGTGCGTTGTGCAACCTGGCATCATTGCGGCCTTTGGGCGCAGTAGAAGGACTATGCGCACCCCGGAGCGCCCAGTGCAAGACGTACACAATCCGGATCAAGTTGCGACACCAACAGAGGCCAGTGTAAGACTGGGGGAGGGAGAAGTTTTGCCGTTGGCCGACGCCACTTCAAACGCGACCCAAGCGATAGAAGCAAAAGGGCTAGGAAACGGGGGCCTCTCCCAAGAGGTGGCGCCAAATAACAAAATCGCCCTTGACCGCGCCGAAGAGGAGCGGCTTACTCGGAAAGCGGGGAATATCGTCAAACAACTGAGGGCTGCCTGCGAAGTGCAGAAAAACATAGGCAAGAGTGTCAAGAATGGCATTCTTGAACTGGAGGAGCTTTTTGGCCGCATAACGCACTACAGGCGGAGGTGGCTTGCAACCGAAAAGCAACAAAAAGACACGCTCTCCCTCGAGGCATCAGTGGGTCCTAGCAGCAGCAAAAGAATGGCCGGTAGCCCAATTGAAGGCGACTGTGAGAAAAGGAGGAAGGACGAGACCATAAACGAAGTTGACACTCCAGGCGAGGAGTTTCATGTGGTGCGAAACAAGGCAGCGAAAAAAGCGGCCAAAAAGCTACTACTAGAAAAAACAGACAAAGAGCTCAACCACGAAAAGAACAAAGAACCCCTCGATATACCGCAGAAAACAAAAAGCCAACCGCGGCGCAAACCCTTGCGAGAGGCACTGCTTATTAAACCCACTAAGGGCCGAACCTACGCAGATGTCCTCCGTGAAATTAAAGGAGCGGTCAAGCCAGACGACACCAAAACTGCCATCAAAGCAGTTCGACCAACCCGGACCGGTGGCTTGCTGGTGGAATTCGGGCCAGAGGCCACAAACAAAGATGTATTCCGTGACGCGGTTCAAAAGGTTCTTGGAGATGCGGCAACGATTGCCTCGCTCGAACCAATGGCCACCCTGGAAATCAGGGACCTCGACTGCGTCACGGACAAAGCTGAAGTAGAGGATGCCATTAGGAGGGAGTTCCCCAGCTTAAGTGAAGTCAAGGCAAGATTGACACGTGAAAACACAAGGGGGCAACGCATGGCTATTGTCGAACTAGCTGATAAAGACGCCCAGCAAATCCTGGCGAAGGGCAAAATTAAGATAGGTTGGGTGATCTGCAGGATACGGAGAAGAGCGATCCCTATCCGCTGCTTCAGATGCCTCGAATACGGACACACCGCGTATGGTTGTAGGGGACCCGACAGGAGATCTCTGTGCTACAAATGTGGTGAAACGGGGCACAAAAGGAAGGAGTGCACGAACGAGGCAAAATGCATTCTTTGCAAGGATGCTAAGCTAGCACCCGGCGACCTCAAACATGAGCCGGGGACAGGGAGATGCTGGGTTTTCAAGGAGGCCCTAACTAAAGCCAAATCGATACTCAAATGATCCGTATCCTGCAGGTCAATTTGCACCGAAGCACAAACGCCCAGGACCTACTTGAGCAGTTTGCGAGGGATAAGAAAGCTGACCTCCTGTTGCTGAGCGAGCAACATCATAACAAGGACTCGCAAGCGTGGTACCCTGACAAAACTGGTACCTCGGCCATCTGGGTTCGAGACAGCGCCCGCCTTCAGGTGCAGGGCCATGGACGCGGGGATGGTTTTGTGTGGGTGCGGTGTTCAGGGATAACATATTTCAGTGTTTATCTGCCGCCTAACGAGGCAATGCGATCTTTTCGAACCAAACTCGATGCCCTGGAGGACGCTGTCTCGAACACAGAGGGCCACATGCTGGTCGGGGGAGACTTCAACGCTAGAGCCATTGAATGGGGTATGCCACAATCCGACCCAAGGGGAAAGCAAATCTTGGACATGGCGGCCAGAACAGCGCTTTTTGTCCTAAATACTGGTAACACCCCTACTTTCCGCCGCTGGGGTTGCGTAGGAACCATACCCGATGTGACACTCGCTTCGGAGTCCCTGGTACCTAGAGTACACAACTGGCGAGTACTAGAGGACTACTCGGCTAGTGATCACCAGTATATAGCTGTTGAGATTCACGACGGTGCCACTCTGCGTGCATATGCCCAAACTTCAATCCTCGGATGGAGGACTGGGAGGATGGACGTCGAGAGGTTCACTGACGCGCTTACGGCAGGCGCACCGTTGCTGGGAGCTCCGCCAGGGAGTGGAGGGCCTACAGCCAAGGACTTGGTGAACTCAACTATGAGTACCATCATAGCTCCTTGCGAGTCTTCCATGCCCCGTCGGAGACCCCGACATGGTAAGCCTCCAGTATACTGGTGGTCAAATGAGATCGCCGAACAAAGAAGCGAGTGTCACAAACTTCGGCGAGAGGCCCAGCGGGCGCGAACACGGGAGGAGGCAGACACTAAGCTAGCAGCATACAGGTCCGGCAGGAAATATCTTCGCAGGCTTATTAACAAGAGCAAGGCCCGATGCTGGCAAGACCTCATGGACGATGTAAATAGGGATCCGTGGGGCCTTGGCTACAAGCTGGTCATGGGGAAACTTGGTGCCCTACGGAAGCCTTGTATAAATGACGCGGAAAAGATGGACGCGATAGTGCGGGGACTCTTCCCCGCCCATCCCGTCCGTGTTGACGCTGTCCATGGTGAAACAGCAGTCGAGTGCCCACTCTTCACACAGCTGGAACTGGAGGAGGCAGTCCTCTCCCTGAAAGCGAGGAAGGCTCCAGGTCCAGATGGTGTTCCAGCTGAGGTTTTGCAGCTCGTCTATCACCATTGTCCTGACTTGCTGCTCAGCACATTCAACGCTTGCCTACGGGACGGGGTTTTCCCGGTACGATGGAAGGTGGCGAGGCTCGTGCTGGTCAGCAAGGGGAAGGGAAATCCCGAATCGCCGTCTGCATACCACCCGTTATGCATGCTAGACACGGCTGGGAAAGTGCTAGAGAAACTCATCAAGGGAAGACTCACTGACGCGATTCGTGCTGCTGGGGACCTATCTCCTCGGCAGTACGGCTTTAGAGCAGGACGTTCTACCATTGATGCGATTGCAGAGGTGGTGAACGCGGTCCAAAAGGCAGAGGCATATAGTCGCACCAAGCGACGGATCGTCCTGTTGGTGACACTCGACGCGACGTCAGGAATGCCTTCAACTCCGTTAGATGGGTGGATATTCTGGATACGCTGGAAAACTCTTTTCAAGTTCCAGAATATCTAATGCGGCTTTTGAGGAACTACCTTAAGGACCCAAGCCTGCTCTATGACACGACACAGGGCCAACGAAGGATGGAAATTACATCGGGTGTTGCCCAGGGATCTATCCTTGGTCCGGACCTGTGGAACGTGTCTTACGACGGGCTACTGAGACTTGAGATGCCAGATGAGTCGCGCTTGGTCGGCTATGCGGATGATGTTGCGGCCCTGGTCGCCGGACGCACCGTTGAACAAGCGCAACTTAGGCTAGGTATGCTAATGCGCCGAGTGAGGGACTGGATGACTGCTCGCGGGCTCAGTTTAGCACTGGAGAAAACCGAAGTGGTCATCTTGACAAAAAAGAGAATCCCCAGAGTAAGGATGATCAGTATTGGAGATATACAGATCGAATCGAAGCCAGCGGTGAAGTACCTGGGGCTACTGATCGACTCGAAGATGAGTTTCTCTGAGCAAATCAGGGCAACGGCTGAGAAGGCTGCTTCGGGAATATCGGCCCTGAGTCGACTTATGGCCAACGTAGGGGGACCCAGCCCATCAAGAAGACGCCTCTTGATGAGTGCTGTAGGGTCAATGCTACTGTACGGAGCAGAGGTATGGGGCGACGCTCTCAGCAAGGAGGTATACCGAAAACGATTGGCACAGGTACAGAGAAGAGGAGCACTGAGAATTGCATCTTCGTATCCAACAGTCTCCGACTCGGCGGTGAGAGTGATTGCAGGCGTGATACCTGTCGCCCTCCTTGCTAGAGAGCGGCGCGCTATTTACCTGCGCCGAAACGAGGATGCGAGGGAGATGGTTGCCCGCGAGGAGAGACAGCCCTCGCTCAACGATTGGCAGCAGTCTTGGGCCAATTGCACGAAGGGAAGGTGGACTGCGCCCCTTATCCCGGATGTGAGACCGTGGCTGAATCGAAGGCATGGTGAGACTGACTTCCTATCTGACCCAGCTTTTGAGCGGGCATGGGTGTTTTCAGTCTTACCTGCACAAGATCGGTAGGTCACGGTCCCCCGGTTGTCGGTTTTGCCCAGGAGAGGAGGAAAATGCCTGTCACACATTTTTTGCGTGTACCAAATGGGTCAGGCTGCGAAGGGAACTCTACAGGGAGACGGGGAGCTCACCCCGGATAATATTTTTGCGGTAATGCTCGAGTCGGTTGATAAATGGAACCAGGTGGCACATTATGCTCGGACAGTCCTCCTTGCTAGAGAGCGCCGCGCTATTTACCTGCATCGAAACGAGGATGCGAGGGAGATGGTTGTCCGCGAGGAGAGACAACGCTCGCTCAACGATTGGCAGCAGTCTTGGAGGAATTGCACGAAGGGAAGGTGGACTGCGCGCCTCATCCCGGATGTGAGACCGTGGCTAAATCGAAGGCATGGTGAGACTGACTTCTATCTGACCCAGCTTTTGAGCGGGCACGGGTGTTTTCAGTCTTACCTGCACAAGATCGGCAAGTCACGGTCTCCCGATTGTCGGTTTTGCCCAGGAGAGGAGGACAATGCCTGTCACACATTTTTTGCGTCCAAAGGTTTCCTCCATAGGAGTCCCACACTGCCAGACTCGGCGGGCATAAATGCCTTCACCTCCCTACCACAAAAAAAAAAAAAAAAAAAGGTTTTCGAATCACCGTAACCAATGTAATTTTCATATTTCAAATGATATAAACTTTCCGAGCGATGAAACATTTCTACAACGGCGTCCACTTCCATCTTCCAGAAGATTCTTCATAGTTCGCATCGCATTCAAGCCATTCCTTGTACTCTTCCGTGTCACTTTTTTTCTGCCAATATTCACATGATTTACAATACTTAGATTTCACTAACTATAACTTTACTAGTGTACCATCCGATAAGTGACACTAAACCGAAAAGCGACATAAATCGCCGTTTTCTCAACGAACCATCGCCAGATACAGTTAAACTTTGTTTCTTCTCTTGTAAAGCTGCAGTTTTCATAATTTGATCACAAGCATTCTTTGCTTTAAAATTTATTTTATCTACGACTGAAACACTGGTCGCGGGAGATCCATAAATGCACAGAATTTTATTATGCCATTCAGTCCTATCCCGAGCAGCCGCATAGCAAGAATAATGCTCCGATTTATTTCATATGCATTTTGAATATACGGACAACTAGGAATGTTTATTTCATCACGGTTTTGATAGTAAATACAAGTTTGAAATCTAATCCACGTTTTCCACTTTCGTTAAATGTCACATTCGATTTAAAGGTTTTACAAACTACAGCTTGTGATAAAGCGGTAAACACTGTTAAAAATTCCAAAATTCGATGACTAAATCCTTCTTCTATTTTAAAGTCACCCAGACCGGTCGTAGATAATTGTTTAGATGGCGTGCCAGATCTCTCGAAACTTGGTCTTTCCATTTCGTAACGATTCAACGGTCGATTTCTTGACTGCTTCGGTTTATTCTCATTCGAAAGTGCCCCCCTTGTAGATTTTTTGTCTTAATAAGAACTCTTATCGATGAAATAACACAAAATATATATTTTATTTATACAAAATAAAGAAATTACGATTAATTGGAGCGAGCGAACGATGTGACAAACAACAGTTGTACTAAGCTACTAACACACATATACGTATACGAGTATTATAAAAAACGGCCACATCTGCCTAATTCTGACGCACCTGGTGGTTTCCTGTGAAACTATGAGCCCTATAGCTCCAAAGGTAACAGGCCCAATCATCATTTCAACCGGTAACACGAATATATAAAAGATGACAACAAGCGTGCAGAGGGCGGTAAGCTATGTGCTTAGTGCGTGCTGTAGACGTTGCCGGAAAATCGAGAAGTTGACGTTATAAAATTTTTTTTCAGCTATGTATATAACTAGTAGAATACTGTTTTTGAATATATAAAGTTTCGTTTAGAGCTATAAACAAGTTGAGTAAACAGACCTACGCTCATGTCAGAAGGGTTTTGTATTCAATTTTCAAAATGCAGTCACCAGATTGAATAAAGTCAAGAAGCATGTCAATGATGATTTTATTGGAGAAACTATGAAATTCGCAGATCATACTATTATTAACAAAGTTGAAAGAATTTAGACTTCTGAGGTTTTTGTTATTGTTATACTATAAATATCTCCCTTGATAATTATTTCAGATGTCCATTCGCGAGGGAGGAAACACATTTTTCATGTATTTCCCCCCTGTGCCCCCACTGAAGCAAAAACTGACAGTTTAAGAACTGTTTTGAAAAGCTCCCATGAAAACTTTCATTTCATACTCATATCGGCTACGTTTGATGATTTTTTTTAGGGGCCACTCTCCTGTAGTGTTATCATCGATTCATGGCCAATTTTTTCGAATCCTAGAATGGTTACAAAACCCTTTTGCTAGGAGCTCTCTCCCACCTCCTTGACTTGTTTCACTTATGAGCATTAATTGTAGGTACTCATCTTCAGTCATTCATTAAATTGAATCAAGTGTTCAAAGCATGCACCTTAAACGTTGAAGTTGGGGAAAAATAACTAAAAATTATTCAATTTTCGCATTTAAAACAGCCGCTATTTTGTTTTGCGATTACTGATACCACTAACTGAACTGATTCACAAAGATATACATGACACCTATCATTCCTGAAATTTTCATGCAAATCCTAGCCAAACTGTAGTGTCTGAGTCGGTAAAAAGCGCATGTTGTTCCATAGCCATATGTTGCCATACTAATAAATGCAGCGCATATTGTTCCATAGTAATACAGGAAAATTCAAACCGCTATAACTTTGCTAAATGTGATGCAATCTTTATGAAACTTGCAGGGTTAATCAATCTTATAAATAGACATCTACGTACTGAATTTCATTGAATTTAAGTGTACCGTTAAGATTTTATTCAAGAAAACATAAAATCGATAGATCATACTATTACTAACAAAGTTGAGTGAATTGCGACTTCTCACGTATTTGTTGTTGTTGTACTCATCAAGGCCTACATTCTTGATTTTTTTCAGATTTTTCGGTTGGAAGGTGTCCAATCGCGAGGGGGGGGGGGACACAAATTTTTCGTGTATTTCCCCTCCCTGTGCGCCCCTCGAAGCGAACTTTGCCAAACTAAGACCTGTTTTGATACCCATATCGGCTACCTTCAATGAATTTTTTTTTCGGGGGGTCACTCCCCTACATGGGGAGACCCCCCTTAAATACCTTATAAAATTTTTTAGTAGTTGAACTTTGAAGAGATCACCACTTAACACCTACATACAAAATTTGATGCTTCTAGCTTAAGTAGTTTCCGAGAAAAACTGCTGTGACACACGGACGGACAGACAGACAGACGGACAGACAGGACGCGATTTTAGAAGGGTTTTGTTAAAATTATTTTACAAAACCCTAAAAAAATTGGATTTTTCGAACCGGTTACTGTGGTGTTACCCCTTGAGCAAGCCCCATCATCAACTAGATTGAAATTTTTGTATGAAGTGAAGAAAATTGTAAATATTTAAACTCTTACTAAGAAGTTCAGGATCGTATTTTACACTAAAAAAATTGTGATTAGTTTAGGGAAGCCCCATCACTACCTAAATTGGAACTTTATTTGTAAAGTGAAGAAAATAGTTGCCCAGAAGACGGATTTTTTATAACCATAAAACGATCATTAAAGTCACAGGAAATTATTATAACTTAGTTAAAATGTTCGTAAAAGTATCGTTTTTGACGAATGTTCGTAAAACTATCGTTTATGACGAATGTCATAAGACTATCGTGTTGTACGAATGTTGTTAAAACTATCGTTCTTGACGATTATTTGTAAACTATCGTTTTTGATGAATGTTCGTAAAACTATCGTCTTTGACAAATATTCGTAAAACTATCGCTTCTGACGAATATTTCTAAAAATATCCTTTTTGACGAATGTTCGTAAATCTATCGTTCATGTTCGTAAATCTATCGTTTTGGCGAGCACTCATAAAACTATCGTTTTTGTTCAAAATGCGTAAAACTCGTTTTTGAAGAATGCTCGTAGAACTATCGTTTTTGACGAATGTTCATAAAATTATCGCTTTTGGCGAATGTCCGTAAAATTATCGTTTTTGGCAAATGTTCATAAAAATATCGTTTTTCACGAATGTTCGTAAGGACTATCGTGTATGACGAATGTTCGTAAAACTATCGTTTAAATGAATGTTCATAAAACTATCATTTTCGAGGAATGTTCGTAAAAGTATAATTTTCAGCGAATATTCTTAAAACTACCGTTTTTGACGAACGTTCATAAACTATAGTTTTTGACGAATGTTCGTAGAACTATTATTTTTGACGAATGTTCGTAAAACTATCGTTTTTGACGCACGTTTGTTAAACTATAATTTTCGACAAATATTTGGAAAACTATCATTTTTGACGAATGTCCGTCGTATTATCGCTGTTGGCGAATGTTTATAAAACTACCATTTTTGAAGAATGTTCGTAAAAGTATCGATTTTGACGAAACTTCGCAAAACTATAGTTCTTGACAAATGTTCGTAAAATTATCGTTTTTGACGAATGTTCGTAAAACTATGATTTTTGGCGAATTTTCATTTTTTACAGCAAAGGTTTTTCTGGTTAGGAATTGTTTAGGAAAACCCCATTAGGCTCTAATGCGGAAAGCCCCATCAGTGCCTAAGGGCGTTGTGTTTAGGAATTGAGGGGGTAATACGTTACGATCGGCATTAGGGCCTAATGGGGTTTTCCTAAAAAAATCCTAAACTGAATAAGCTTAGGCTTCCCTAAACTGACAAAAAGTGAAAAAATGCTAATCTCACTTCAAATTGCCAAATTTTTGTTTGATTATTTTTGTCATTCTCCACGTTACACTAAAATGCGAAATTTTCGAAATTGCTTAAGTTAGACATGCCTAAATTAGGCATGCCTGATTAGGCCCCAATTAGGCACGCCTAACTTAGGCATTGCCCATTAGGCCCAAATCAGACATGCCTAAACTGACAAAATGTGAAAATCTTCTAGTCTCACTTTCAATTGCTAAATTTTCATTTGAATATATTTTTCACTCTCCAAATTGCAAAAAAACGCAAAATTTATGAAATCGCTTAAGTTGGACAGGCCTATTTAGGCCCGCATTAAGCATGCCTCACTTAGATATGCCCCATTAGGCATGCCTAACTTAGATAAGCCCCACTGTTTCCTCATTAGGCCCTAATGTCTGTTTAGGTATGCGTAAACTGACTTTACTCAGAATCAAATTGCCTATTATTACAATGATAGCCAACCATGCCGACCGATTTGCTTGTGTTAATTTACTTTTCTTGAGAACTGGAGGTAAGCGGTTGATAAAGGATTTATGCAGTCCAAGCAACCTTCTCTACCGTCTCAATACCAAATAGCCCTTCTTCTAAATTTAAATCTTTGAATTATTTAAGAATATCATCAGCAATACTTGAACATATACGGGTATTTAGTAGGGTATTCCAGTAAGAAGAAGTAGAAGCCTATAAAATTATTTCATTTTGTTACTATTATTAAAATTGCTGAAGAGGACTCATCGAATCAGGCCCCTTTTTCGCTGCTTTGAGCTTTACCCACATAAGGTTTTACAACTGGGCCATGGTTGCGCCAAACTTGTCCAATCGTTGCCAATCTTCGGCCAATGTGTGACAAAAGAAAATCAAAATCAATCAAGTTTGGCAAATTATTGGATGAAAAGATGAGGCCAATGCTTGGCATTAATATTTGGCCAATAGTTATTGCTGTTGGGCCAATGATTGACCAATCATTTTTGCCAATGGTGGTCATTGGTTTGCTAACGCTTTGCCAATGCTTTGTTAGTTCTTTGCCATAACTTGGCCAATTATTCTTCTATTACTCTGTTTTGTTCCAAATAAAAAAAAAATAAGGGAGAGAGTACAAATGCATGTAAACCCCTGTGCGAGCGTATTTTGTTTAGATAAAATTTTCCGATTATTTGGCCTGGTTTCAATAGGAACTGCTTACACTCCAGCCTAAGATCCACGGAGGTGAGGCCGATGGATGTAAACTCCTGTGGAGGAACTAAATTAAAATCCTTCTCCAAACACCACTATGTACCTTTGTTTAAATTTGGTGTTAAATGCTCCGTCCTTTCAAACTGATGCTGTGGTTTCAATTAACGGTTGTGACAATCGATAGACTGTTGGGTTTGTGCAGTAAAAACAAGTGTTTAACAAAAACACAACTTTTTTTTCCAATGGATATGAAAACTTAGATGCGATCAGGTTGCAGAGTGCGGACCAACTGACTAACGGATTGAGAAATTGAATGATGCGAGAACACATATACTATCTCTTTCTCCCAACACATACCTAACATGAAAAAGAAAAATCTTCTCTGTTTGACCATGCGACAATAAGGAATCCATACCACTCCGCCCCTGGCGATTCACACTAATGCTCTTCTTTCACTCTTCGAAAAGATCGTCACTGCGCTAGCTGACTTGTCATCACTTTCTGCCTTTTTCCCGATGGAATTTTTGACTGACAAATGTCAAGATCTCGCGAAAATATTTGTCACTCTTAGGTGCGTCGAGAACAAGCAGTAATGGTATTGCAGGCTTTCTGATTCATGTTTTTATTTTATTTGTAAAGTCCACAACGATATTACTTATTCTTACCGATCAAGCAGTTTCTGGAAATCATAGCTCCTTTTTGTTCCTCTGACATCAGTAGGGTGACCAGATGCTCAAGAGGTAAAAGTAGGACATCGCCTTGCCAACCCCCCCATGATAATTCAAATATTAAAAAAAATTTTTTCAAATATACAATTATTGGGAAAATTTTTTTTTTTTTTTTCAAAAATTTTTTTTTATTCGAATGTTTACAAAGTTGGGCGAATTTAATCAAAGAGTCACGGTTCATTTTTTACAATATTTTTCAGAATTTGCAATAAGTCGAAGCAATTCTGAATTTTTCGGGTCCATTAAATAATTGTAAAATTCGACGCAGGAATATGATTTAAAATTCATTTTGATTGAAATAAGAGAACGAACAGTTGAAACAGACAATTGGTTTCTTTCGTCGGTCCACTGCGACTTGATTAAAGAAAAAGACCTTTCACAATTTGCGTTATGTCCCGGTATTGCGAAAAAGAATTTCGCAATTTTCAAAATTTCGGAATACAAACATTCGTCACGATTCGCAGAAAAAAATATACAAATTTTGTCATTGCACGATTTTTTGAAAAATTGTAAATCCTTTTCTTTTTGTTTTTTTTCAATGAAGCTAATCAAATTCATGGTTTGATCGAAGATTTTACTTTCGTCAAAATCCACCTTCTTGTCTTGAAGATAAAGAAGAGTGTCGGTTATATCGTCATAATTTAATTGCGTATCGAGGCGAAAATCAAGCCACTTGAAAATCTGAAACAAATTATATGGAAATACATTTTCAAAATGTCACAATCCAACAATCATGTAGAAAAAAATCAAAAATTTACTCGTAAATCGGAAAGAGAAGTCGTCCATTTCGAAAGATATTCTTCAGCCTCTTCATAAACTTGAATCGCTTTGCAGGTGAAGTCGTCACATTTTTTATCTTCTCCATCTTCTCGTAATTTTTTCAAAATACTTTTGACAGAAAGTGGCAAAAATTTACTCTTGATTCGATCACGCAGACCACGGCTCACAGTGTCAATTATATTGATGACCTCAACGACACTGTTTTTTTCTTTTTCCAATTCCTTGATGTTGTCGTGAAAGAGAGTCATATAGAAGTGAGTGAAAAACAAGAAACACTCGGCTAGATCGTTTTCAAAAAATGACTTCAAAAATGCTGGAGGCTTATCGATAGACTTGAAGTAAGATTGTAGAGGTTCGAACATCAGCAGGATTTGATGAACCACTGGATAAAGGCTGAGCCATCGCGTTTTACAATGGTATAGAATATCTCGATATTCTATATCGACAAAGTCACAAAATTCTTCCAATTCTGCTGATCGAAGAGTTTCATTCCGGAAATATTGATGAATCTTGTAACAGATGGTGTCGATGTCGAAAAGATCAAATAGTTCGAGGCCATGCCGACTGGGATTGTGGATAATATGGGCTGAGCATCCCATACTAATTAAATTTTTTTCTGTTTTTCCTTCCAGGAGTTTGTGAACATTCTGTTTGCCCTTGCGGTTCAATCCACCAAAATTCAAATTTGCGTTATCTCCCGAAAACGATACTAACTTTTTTTTCAGGTCATGCTTTTCTAGTAAATTGAAAAGCATTGTGGCAATGGTTTCGGCTTTTTCATTAAATAGATTTGACAAATCCAGCAGCTTAACTGTAATTCCGCCTTGCTCATGTTCAAAAAATTGGATCATGATGGGGAATAATTTTATTTTCCCATAGTTGCTGGCATCTGTACTTAGGCTAACGAAAGAGGCTTTTTGGAGGTCCTTTATGACGATACCCATAATGTGAGGAAACAAAACATTGCAAATGATCGCTTCCGTTTTTGTCCTAGCACAAGAGATCTTCGTAGCGATGGCAGAGTCTCCAAATATTTTGCGTATCAAAGCAGCATTGCAGTCTTGCGATCTAAATGATTGATGATGCGTGACGACTTGATAAGCGAGGGCACCTTCAGCAGCCGATATTTTCGCCTCTTCTGTGGAAAATCGTTTGACCATGAAACTGTCAATTGGCTTCGATGTTGATGCGCTTTGAATGTTGCTCCGATGTTTTGGAGTCTCGATATGTTGTTCCAACTGGAGGCTTCCTTTGGAAACTTTTATTTTATTTTATTCTATTTCAATCTATTTTATTTGATAACATGACAGCAAAAAAGATGTTGATTTTATATGCACCCTAGCAGCTCGCTCGGAACTTTACGTGAGACTTTAGGAAACCTTACTAAAGTTTCCTAAAGTTTCAAACGCGCAAAAGTGAAACTTTGTGTGGAACTTTAGAAATTTCTTATAAGTGATTTTAATGTTTTATGTTTTTAATTTTCAACATTGCAGTTTGATAGCTTATGAGAAAAATATCGAAATAAAACAATTTTTCATACAAAAAAGCACTGAAAATGATAGAAAATATTGCTGAAACTCTAGGTTATGTCTTTGTTTTCCAGGTCGCCATTTTATTTTTAGCGCGCGAAATATAAAAACACATTTTTTAAATTTTTAGTAAGGTTTCATTTTTGCGCGTTCGAAACTTTACGCGAGACTTTACGAAACTTTAGCTAAAGTTTCGAGTGAGTTGCTAGGGCACCAGTAACCAACTAAAAATATCATGCTTACATATATAAGATTCACTTCAATCCACAAATGATTTTTTTAAAGAGAAATTTGAATGAAAACGAAATAAAGATATGGAAATACGCACCCTTATTAGCGATATTAATGTTAATGTCACAAAATTTACACTTTGCTACTGACTCGTCAAGAGTAGAAGAAAAGCATTGATATTTTGGGTTCTTACGCAGTTTTTCCGAAAAGGTACATTTCCTTTTCGGCATGGCGAAAAACAATCACTTAATAATAATAGCAGAATGACGATTGATTGCGATAAATTTTCGTCGATGTGGAAAGATTCCAGTTGACTCAAAACAAAACAATACTGACTGAACAACGAAAGAATCTTGCTCTTATTTATAACCTCGCCTCTCCCACCAGTATTCCTTTACTATGCTCACCAGCGTCCCCACAGTGAAAGTAAGTTTCGTGTTCGTACAATAATGGCTATTGCATGTCAACGACAACACTCCGATGCATACAAACTCGATAATTAAAGTGTGTTCAAGCAATTGCTTCGAAGCACTTTTCTCTCTATCTAACTCATTGTTTAGAAAGAGAGAAAAATTCTTTGGAGCAAGCGCTCGGACACGCTTTTTCACGCGCGGGATTTTGAATTGTGATATCTCCATCTTTTTTTTCTTCCAAATAAAAAAAAATGAAAAAATGTATTACAAGGAGTAAATTATGAGAAAATTTCATCCTTTGATTGAAAAGTAGGACGTTTGGAGGATTTTGTGAAGTTTAGGAGGACAGGAGGACGGGCAAGCAAAAAGGAGGACATGTCCTCCTAAAGTAGGACGTCTGGTCACCCTGGACATCAGGCGTGACTTAAGCTTTGAAGCAACTCAGTGCATCTTCAGATTTTTTTGGCAAAATTTTTCGTAACAAAATCCAATTTATATCCCACAATCATCAACAAGCTCCTTGATGGTCAGACGTCGATTTGCTCTCACCAAGGTGTTGATTTTATCCATGAGCAGGTCATCAGTTGTCGTGGAAAATGTTCATAGCCCTTAGAAAATATCGTACGCTTCATAGAAATGCAGATTTTCCAAATTTAACACCAAATTATATAGCAAGTTGTTGCTTAGTCAGGTTATCATTCTAAAATCCTACAAACGAAAAAAAACGCACTTACATAAATACCACACAGCTAATGAGTCAATGAAAATATTAGCAATCGAGAGACGGCGTTATCATTAGCTGATCTGTACCAATCTCTCCACACCAAACGACAGATCTCATATAAATGGTAGTTCGAACTAAAAGTTCCTCATTTCAAGGGTTGCAACACTTTGAGCTTCCATAAGAATAACCATTTAAACTGTTATACCAACATTAATCACAATCACATAAAGACATACGTTGTAAATAATTTACGATAAAAATTTTCTGATCACTTAGTTCCATAACAATAAAGCTCGTAATAAGTTCCGTGTTTTTAGCCTCCAAAAGCAAAGTGTAATGATTTTTTTTAATGCCCGTGTAGGACACGGGTGCCGATTGTCTGGCATAAGTGTCAGCGAGCTGTAAACAACACCGAGCTCAGCTAACTAGCTTCGCTTAACGACCGCGTACGCGTGCTTGACGACTAGCATTTGCGGGATCATATGAGGCGGGTTCTTGTCGAGCCACGAAGCTACACTACAAAATACTTATCACGCGTACTCTACTCTACAAGACGCACCGATCAATTTTTATTGCCTTTAGAAAAGTTCTATTAGGTGTCAATTATGCTACTCTACAGTAATTCAATATTTTTTTGCCTCGTTAAAGTTAGCGGACACGGAGGCTTGAGACAAACGCAAGCATTACACAAAAAGCAACCGTTACTTTCCCAGAAGAAGGTCGTTGCATTACAAGGGGAATGTCAAACCTAAAGATGTTAAAGTGGCTGAAGTGAACCACTCATCTCTGCCTAAAGGATGGAAGCTTGACGGATGCAGTTTACTTTACACTAGTAAAACAACAAACTAAGCAGTTTCGACGAGGTGACCACCTTATCTCTTCAGGAGCAGCCACTCCTGATCACCACGGGGCTGCTCGACTGCTTATGTTTATTACAAAAGGTCCTTAACGTCATTAGAATGCTCATCAACTAGTTCTTAAATAATTGGTATTTTCGCCTTAATTGTGGACATGTTCTATTGAAAATGTCAATAGAACTTTTAATTAACCGTAGAATTCAATAGCTACGAAATTTTTTATTGTGGAAAACAAATGTCACGGGGATGCAACAGAAGCTGCAAAATCTCATGTCATATCTTCTACATGAAAATAATCTTTTTAGCCCCCTCGTTCGATTTCCTTATAGAAAAATCTATTCTACTACGTATTGTCAGTTTTCTTAACTTCCTTGAAAAGTCTATTCAAATGTCAAGAATTCCAATTCCAGTAGTAAATTCACTTTAATCCTAAAACATTCGAGTTTTCACCTCACATCCCATTGCACTGAGATGAAAAAATAGATGATAAAATTTCCACTACAATACTACCTAGTCATCGTTTATCGGATCGCTCGGTTATCTCTCTATCAAAGACTTGTTATCCAATAACTGGCTTGCACATAATGTATCTTTTTGAGAGAAGAAAAAAAAAAACAAAAACAACACAACACACAATCTTGAATCTTTTAACAAGAAAAGTAATAGCACGCTTTTAATATTTTACCGATTAGGTGCACAGCAAGGGGTCGTTGTGTCTTGAGCCTCATCTTCTTGTCTTGTTTGTATGTTATGTTCTTTCATCTTGGACAAGCATTCTTCCTTGTCGGAACACGCCAAGATGCTGCATTTAACTGTGTTTCAAAAGTTGGGCACTGACGTTTGAATCGGTAATTTATAGCAGAGTACAGTTTATAATGTTGATTTTTTTGGTTGATTTAATATTGGATATGGGTTACTATTTCATTATGCACAGGCAATTTCAACTAGGGTTCATTCATATGTCAAATGTTTTTTTATTTCCCCAATGTAACATTGGGAACATCTTCCGTTATTTTGAATCTCCAATAGTGCAGTGAGAAAGTTAACAGTTATTCTTTAAGTCGATCTCAGAAACAGATATAAAAATATTTTGAATGCATTTATTCATGCAACAGTACCAAATTCAGAAGTCAGACTCGTATCTTTGTAGGTACATGTTTGTTTGAAAAGGTGTTTGAAATATTGTTCGGACTCAAGAATTCATTAATAATGATATACTTTGGTTTTCGTTCGCAAGAATTTTTAGTCTAGACATAAATTATTCCCATGTGATGGTAAACAGCTTTTTGCTAATGCTTTTAAACATTTCGAGTTTTTAGTTTAATCTGGCTGATTTGTTTTTGTTAAAATTTATTTCACTTTCTTCGATAAAAATGCAAATGAAATTCCGCTAACTTTCTAAAATCAAAAAATCACTGTCCAAATGTTTGTACTAGTAGTCGTCTGCGTCATAGAACGTTGAGTTCAATACGCAAATAAACTTTTAATCCATGGAAAAATATTCAATGCAGAAAACTTTCAAATAAAAATCATCAGTGAAGTTGAGATAATATGCATATCACACAAAAAAGATTATACTTTATTTATACATTTGCTTTTACGAGTATCTGTGGAAAATGACTAATGAAATCGGAATCCTGTTATTCTATCTGAAAGTTCCCACGGTGTAACAGTCCCTGCTTTTCACCCGCTGTGCCGTCACCTTTAATTTTTATAGCCTAGACAGACATTTGGTATACGAACATAGTATACCACGTAAAGTACGAAACCTACAACCTAGTATAAACCTGGTATCGATACCAAGATAATAATAATAATCCATCGCACACCAGTCCAAATCCGAACCTTGGCGTTGAGATTTATTGTTAAGGCATCTCATCCCATGACCGTAACGGGATTCAAGGTGCTCAACCATGTGATCACTACCTAATTTTTCAATTAGTACTCATCACAGGTGGGTGGGCAGATAATCCGACAACATCATCAGAAGCTCAACTCGATGCCGCCACCGAGGTTTGAACTTGAGAGCTGCTGTGCAAGCGGAGTCTACCCTAACCCACTGTTGCACACGGCCTAATACAAAGATAAATTCCCTATATAAATTAAATTTCCCTGTATCAATAAATTATATTGAAATTTTGGCAAAATCTATTAGTTTTGATGCAAGTTTACTAATTATTGGTGCTGATCGAACCATTTTGCATGCAAATATTTGAAAAATATAGCTAAGAATCAGATAAATTGATCATTTCTTGTCATTTCATTTTGACAGCTGTCTTCGCTTGACAGTTCATTGCAGGTTTATACTAGATTTGCATGTGTGGCATGGCTACCTGGTATGTTGATGCCAGGTTTGATTCTATACCACATGTCTTCCTAGTCTTTTGGACATCATTTGAGAATTACTCTACCTGTAAATTTTTTCTAACGTTTGAACAGTTGAAGTTTTGCCATTTTTAATAATCAGTCGGTTAAAATCACTGTTGAGGGAAATATGTTACCAGATTAATTTAAGGTTGCGTTTTGCCAGGTAATGGTGCATTATTCTGCTTAGGCAGGACATGAAATTTATGCGGATCACTTGAATATTACTCTAAAAGCTGTTGTGATCTAAAAGTTAAATCTAATTTTGTCCTTATCTCGGTATATGCGCCACCGAAAATTGCCGTACCAGCCACTTTTGGCTGAAATGGAAAACATCAAACGACAACTGGGCAAATCCAAACGCTATGTCATAGGCGGTGAATTAAATCCTAGACATGCCTTTTGAGGCAACAAACTATCCAAACCCAAAGCAGAAATCTTGATGGAATGGGTGGAAGACATTAAGTTCAAAATACTTAACCAAAACCTATACACGTTTAGAAGAATCACTATTGGCGGCAAATATATCCTGTCCTTTCTCGACGTTATCGTGTCCTACATTCCTTTCGAGCTGTCCAGTTGGAGTTAGGTGAAGGAGGATCTGTGCAACAGTGGACATTGCGCAATCAGGATAACGATTAAAATGGTCTGAAGTATGTGGCAGTTGTGTCGGGATAGGAATAAGATTATGAACGATATCGCAACTGGACCTTTCAAAGTTTCTGAGTGAAATCATTTACAATAATACCACTCGCAAGAAAGTCAATTTCTAATGAAAATCTGCAAAAAGAAGAAGGAGATTATTGATAAATTCAATTGCTTAATTTGTTTAGTGAACTGGTCTACCTTGAATGAAATAATGTAGGAGTGGAAAGCGGCGGTAAGAGACGCTAAAAGAAAACAGCCCTCGCTGCCTGGGAAGTTGGCGATATCAAAAGCTTTTGGAAGTTCATTAACAACATCAAAAACCACAAAAGCAGAATCTCGTGTGAAAAGATGGACACCACCGACCTCGAGCACCTCTTCAAAATTAAAGAACTGCTACAGATCTTTGACCATCAGAAGAAGCTCACTGCTTCATTTATGGACTCTATCGACTATAACGTGCTGAGAATTCTTGCAGTAAATCAGATTCAATGTCTTCTCAAAGCGTGCAACAACGCTGTCCTAGAGTTTAATATATCCGATGCCCGTAGGCTCATCAAAATTGCCCCAGTTTAAATACTTAACAAAGACCCAGCTGACCGCAACAGCTACAGATCTATCTCACTAATCAGCGTTCCCATAAAAAGGTGAACAAACTGTTCAAAATCAAAATTGATCAATTTATCGAAGAGAACAATGTCTTATCCCTATCCGTTATGCATACAAGAAAAATAAGTCAACTTCATCCTTCTTCAGCGCAATAATGTTAAAACTTGTTACAGGTATGGGGTCCAGGTTGAAAATAGCTGTCATTATTGATATCTCCAACACCTACGAACATGTGGATTTGAATACGCTCAAACAAACACTGATATTAGCAGGCTATATATCAACTGGATAAATAACCTCTTCAGTAGAAGAACCCTGATAATGAGCAATCAAAGGATCTTGATCACTAATGGTCTACCTCAATGTGACGTACTTAGTCCTCTTCTTTGTAACGTATACACCAAAAGCATACACAACCTTGCGGATGAAAAGACTACCTACCACCCTACAGTATACTGATGACATTTTTTTATTAGTAGAATGCAAGAAACTCCTTAAAACGTGGGATCCCTGCATAAGAAAATTAATGATTTCTACAGAGTGTGTGACTCATCTGGTTTAAAAGTAAACTTGAAAAAGCGAGCCATAATTTTCTCTACACACAATCATCCATAATGCGCCTTAAAAATCTTTGGAATGCAGATTGCTTGGCAAAACACTATCCAATACCTCCGCAGAAAGATTTGCAGAACTCGATCTTTTAAGGAATGTAGTGACACTTTCGTGAGTAAACATTGCAAACAACACCTGATCACAATGTTGTGTAGATCCATGAATAAGTTCAAACCTAACATCGCTCTAAACCTTTACAAAACCCTCATCAGACCGAAACTTGATTATGGCATAACGACTTTTATAAACACATCTAACTATTTATTTGACTGTATCGATTCCATTACAGGAAAAGCCCTTAAGCTATGACTTCGACTCCCTCATAGCACCGCCAATGTACAAACCTCCGAAATGGCAGGAGAGTTTATGACTAAAGACAGAGCTGAGCTGCTCACCGCAAGAGAACCGAACAAGTGCTTATATAATAACTTCCGCAGCATGAAATTGGAGGACTTAAACACCTTAGCTTGCAGTTATGCTCTAGTATACCTTAGACTCAGGATCCTCCTAAATGACATAGTTCCATCTGACATTACTATCAGACCAGGAAATTTCAAGGTAACTCTTGAGGCTGGCAATCCTGTTTATAAAAAACATATTGACCAATCGGGAGTGGAGTTGAACGGTATATTTAATAGTTAAGATAATGAGCTAAGGAGAAACTTACATCTCGTCTTCGTCACGCATGGCGCTAAAAATACATCTGGGGCAGATGGAGCCTTCATCAACCTCGCAAAAAATAAGGCAAGTTTTTTCAGCTTGGCAGAACACGTCTTCATCAACCTCACAAAAAAATGAGGCAAGTTTCTTTCAGCTTAGAAGAACACGTCTCAAGGCCCAAGCTGGTACCACATTCACCTGCATTAACATAATCAAATTTTAGAGAAGCACTAATAAAGTTTGACCACAATAGAAATCATAAAAGGGTTGTTAACGACATCTGGGAACTTATTACGAAAAATTCTAACACAAACTTCAATTTTCATTGGATTCCTGGGCAAAAAGGCATCGATGAAGTGGTAGAACTCGATCATTTGACTAAAAAAGGTGTCAAGACGGGCACTATTGTGCATACACTACCTAAGCAGGAAGATATTATGGACATGATCGCTACAAGATTGAAACTTAATTGTACGAATCGTTGCCTAGAAAAAGGACAGTAGTCCTTTGATTCTATCTGGAAAAGAGCCTACCAATTGAGGGATGAAAAAACATGGTTTCATTCTCTTCCTATGAGCAGTCTTGCCATCAAATCCATAAATAGTATCCTTATTAACAAAGGCTACAGCAATTTAAGATTGTATAAAGTAAAAAATGTTTATTCGGATATGTGCAGTCTATGCAATGAAATTGACGACCTAGATCACAACTTTTTCAAATGCCATGCTTATAAAGACAAAGGAGATGAGGTTGAGTTTTTCAAAAATTCAACGATCTCGCTACCATAGAGGGTATCCCCGTTAAGAACACTGAAAATCCGATCATAGATTTTTGTGCCTAAATTGACGTTGCTAAAATCAGGATTTAAGTCGCTAGTGAATTCAGGTCCTACAACCATCCCCTTAACTCCTGGACTCCATCTTCACGGAGGATGGAAAGCTCATAGAGTTTCCTATTTTTCCGCCTGGGAAATCACAGATTAGTTCCTGTCTAAGCACTTTTATAAAAGTGTCACCATGTACCACACTACATTCATTGATTTACCTCACCATGTACACCCTATTCTGTCAAATTACGCCGATAGTTTGAGATTCAAAAGGAGTTCACCAACGTAAATTTTTAAGTCTACCGTAAACTGTGGTGACTTTGCGGCACAATTTGAGGTTTTTATCAAACCATGACAAAGTAAAACGTGGAGAGGTTTTTGTGTGCCACAATTTCACCCCAAGTCATGGGGTGAGTTTGAGCCATCTTAGTTTTTCGTAGATATCATATGATCTAAGTCAGGTGGCACAATTAAAACCTCATATAGTTAATCTACGATCTTGTAGTTATAAATGAAATATCATAGCTAGGTCCTTTAGTAAACCTTATGTTCGTACAAAGTTTTCCATTAGGGGCATAACAATTTTGTATCTTTATATTAACGCAACCTGAAACTTTTTTAGTGAACTGTTAATTTCAAGACGTTAGTTAAAGTCAACGTTTTCATGCTAGTACAGTTCACGCACCAGCAGCGTTTGAAAATTACTACCGAAATTCTGAGTCGGTGGTCGCAACTTTAAGAGCGCTTATTCCAATTTTCGACCGTAATAATCGCCCCACCTGACAGGCTGTGCATGCTATAGTCCGACTCCAAATTTTCACTTTTGCACCCTCCAGTGCCCAAAAGACGTCGTACTGCTCGAAATATCGCAGCCGTAAGTGCATCGATCCAAAATGAGCCAAATCAGTCGATTCCACGTCTTTCTCAAGAATTGGGCATCGCTCAAACGACACTGTGGCGTATTTTGCGAAAAGATCTTGGGGTAATGGTTACAAAATCAAATTGACTCAAGGACTAAAGCCACTTGATCATTCAAAACGCAGAAGCTTCTCAAGGCTCTGGCGAAGCTTGAAGAAAATAAAGAATTTCATCGAAAAATCATCTTCAACGATGAAGCTTATTTCAGGCTCAATGGCCTTGTTAATAAGCAAAATATGCGTTATTGGTCGGCAACAACCCGCATGTGCTTCTTGAGATACCGTTGCATCCGCAAAAAATTACTGTTTGGTGCGGTTTTCATGCCGGAGGTGCGATTGGGCCGTATTTTTTTTTTCAGGATGAAAACAACTGTCATTTTACCGTCAATGAAGAGCGCTATGGTGTTATGTTTGAAGATTATTTGTGGCCAGAATTGGATGAACTTGACATCAACGTATGTGGTTTTAACAAGACGGCGCCACTAGCTGCACAGCACGTCTCACAATCGATTTATTGAAAGGCAAATTTGGTGAATGTGTTCTTTCGAGAAATGGTCCGGCTGAATGCCCGCCTCGTTCATACGATCTAACGCCATTGGATTTCCTTTTATGGAGCTATATCAATTCACTGGTCTATGCCAACAATCCAGCAACTTTAGACGAGCTCGGAGACAACAGCCAATGGAAAATTGGGTCCAAAGAATCGACCGCTGTAAACAAGCTCGTGGTAGTCATATGACCGAAATCGAATTTCATTCATAAAATATAATGCTTGCATTACACCCACAATAGATTTGAACTCAATTTCTCAGATATTTCTGTGTTTTATCAATAGATAAAATTGTTACCTTTACAAAGCACTGTATTTCTTCAGTAACAGCATCAAGCCAATTTTTTCTTTTAGGTCTTTTCAGCGCATCTCCTAATATTAATTCATTGGCATCATCAAAGATTTCTTCACTAACACACATATTTGAAAGACCGTGTCTTTCTCTTGTAGGTCTAGTACTAAGTATAACGGTTCACTTTCTGACATCCAGTGAAGTAATTCGACCAATTACCAACAAGTGTGAAGCTATTACTACGTTTCCACATCCATCGAATATTTTGAAACTACGACGTTACTTAGGAATGCTGAATTTTATTGACTTGTTTTGAAAAATGCAGCATTCTGTTTTAGACCCACTTAACGCATATCTGACAGATAGCCGAAAAATGCTAAACGACTCATTTCGTCGCAAAGAGTTACTAACAACAGCAACCCTACTAGCACATCCCAAGTATAGTGCGATTTTGGCAATAACAACCAACGCCTTGGACACTGCAATATGAGCAGTCCTTGAACAATATGAGGAATACACTTGGAAACCTCTTAGATTTTTCTCCAAAAACTGTCAATAGCCTAAACGAAATACAGCGCATACGATCGGGAATTGCTGTCCATATATGAAGCTGTAAAGTATTTCAAGTACATAGAAGAAGCACGAGAATTCTTAATCCGCACAGACCAAAAACCACTCACTTTTGCAGTTAAACAAAGGTCGGATAGAGCCACACCTCGAAAAGCTAGGCAGTTAGAATTTATACCACAATTCTCTGCAATTGTTGTGTATCTCAAAGGTAGTGACAATCCAGTGACCGACGCTCTTTCACGTTTATCATTAATAGACAACATATCACTATCTGACACACTGAAAACTTTTTTTTTAGCAGCAGAGCAAACTCACGACGAAGAGTTAAAAACACTACGAAGCTCGGATACATCATTAAAAGTACAGTGCCTTTCATTGTCCGATGGTAAAGCATTGTATTGAAACACTTCAACGGGCGATATCTGTCCATACGTACGACAACGCGTTTTTAACTTAGTACATGGACTATCACACCCTTGTAGACGTTCTGCGACCAAACCCATCCAGAAGAGGTATGTTTGGCCTTCTATGTCAAAGGACGTAGCCAGCATTGTTAAAACTTGTGCAAATTATCAACGGTCTAAAATTTATTGACACGTATCGAATTGTCCTCTACAATTTGCTGTTCCGGATCAGCGTTTAGATCGCATACACGTCGACATAGTTTAGACCTCTTCCTCCTTCGCAAGGAAAAAGCTACTTTTTAACGATGGTTGCGCGCTTACCAGATTGCCACAGGCTGTACCAATTGCAGATACGACCGCCGAAACTATGAGACACGGCTCTGTACACTCATTGGATTAGCAGAATTGGAGCACCTGAACGAGTTACAACTGGTCGTGAATCGCAGTTATTTATTAACAGCTATTTAAAGCACTATCGCAGTTGCTAGGTGGAGCGAGGATCCGCACAACTGCATGCCATCCATCATCCAACGGCATGGTAGAAAGGTGGCACCGGTCTTTGTAAGCATCTCTTATGTGCCACGAATCATTTCGTTGGACTGAAATACTACCAACAGTACTACTTGGACTTCGAATAGCATTTAAGGAAAACATTGGATGTTCGGCATCTGAAATGATATACGGCACTACACTTAGATTGCCGTTCGAGCTCCTCCACGACGAGTTATTAACCAGCGACGCGCAAACATTTGTTGAGAAGTTTGGACGAGATATGCAGCGATTACAAGCTACACCAGTTGCACATCACAGGCGAAATAGTGCATTTGTGAATATGTATTGGTAAACAAACACACTTGTTTCTCTACGAAAAGACCCTGTAAAGAGGCCACTAACTCCACCCTACATGGGACCGCATAAAATCATCGAAAGAATTTCTGGCTTTCCCTTCAGAATTCAAGGAAGGGAAAAGCAAACGATAGTATCAACCGAACGACTCAAGCCAGCGTTCATCATCGATCCATAGCAGAAAATGGAAGACACATTACCAGAGAGTGAACAGCATTCATCAACTCCACGGCCAGTAAAAATATACAGTGCGAAACAAACGAAGAAAAAAGTCTCTTTTCGGACGTAACTACTCCTTATCAACTAGTAGTTACTCGGGCGGGAAATATTGTAGCGGTTAGTTCGAGACAAGTTTAAATATAATCAGACATGACTCGACTCATAGATGGCACTGACATCATCACGGAGAGATAAAAGTCGCTTTTACTTGTCATCTGTTTATGGACGCGTTTAGCTCTCTCTTTTTGTTCGGCATCACGCGCACACGCATTCACCCCAACTGTTCCTTAAATTTGGAATTAAATGTTATGCATTCTTGTTAATAAAATTAAAATAGAGTTTAACTAGCATATTCTTGATATTACCCTACACCCTAAACTCTGTATTTTGATAATTTCCAGCAATATCAAAATTTAAAGTGAGTAAATTTCTGACGCAAAAAAGTCGTGCAGGCATTGTGGAAATGCATCAACTAAATATATGCGCAAGATAGAAATTTAAGCAATCTAACAATAAATGATACAAGAATATATTCTTTTTGCATTTCTTAAATTGCAGACTTGTAAATAATAATCATGTGCATAGATTCCGTTGTTGGTTAGGTTGGAACCTTTGCGTATAGGAATTCATTGAACTCGAAACTAAATTTTGATGTCAGAAATCTTTGGGTTAATTAAGGATGAGCCCGTCAATATTGATATAAAAATTCGATTCTAGTATTCACAAAATTCATATACGGAAGGACCCGCAGTCGCAAAAGTATCCTGCCGCAACAGCTAACATCCTACCCATAAGTGCATCACAGATTATCGCATGCAATCAAACAATAAACAAAAGCGTGTGACAAAATGTTCTTAAATCTATTGTCACCTTGTTTGTGCGGAACTTTTTGGTTGTGGAATCATGTTCATAATTTTTGCTAATAAATCAATGAACAATTTCTACGATCATGCGTAAAACACTTGCTTTTGTGTTTAATTTTGTGCATGTCGTTTGTTCGTTGATTTGTATACTTACCAAATTAGATTTGAATTCCAAAATCTTTGTTTCTATTAAAAAAAGGAGCCCTCTGGGGCTTATTAGGTCTTTGTAAAAAATTTTTTTACAAAGACCTACTAGTTTCGCGACCGGTCTGTCCGTCTGTCCGTCCGTCCGTCTGTCCGTCTCTCCGTCTGTCCGTGCGTCACAGCTAATTTCCTCAGAAACTATAGAAGCTAGAATGCTCACACTTTGTGAAAAGGTCAGAAGTGATGGTCTCTCAAAAGATAAGGCCTTAACAAAAATTTAAAAAATGTGAAAGGGGGGTCCCCCCTGATAACGAATTGGCCCTTAAAAATTTTTTTTCATCAAAGGTAGTCGAGTGGGGTATCAAATGAAAGGTCTTGATTAGAACTTTTAAAATCTGAAATAAAAAAGTCATTTGATGAATTAGGGGTCCACGGGAAGGCAAAATGTACCCAAAATTTGTGTCCCCCCCCCCCTCTCGCGATTGGACACCTTTCAGCCGAAAAATCTGAAAGTTATCATAAATGTGGGTTTTTATGAGTACAAGGGCAACAAATACCTTAGAAATCGAAGTTCGCTCAACTTTGTTAATAATAGTATGATTTATAGATTTTACATTTTTGCCCATAAAATCGAAACGGTATCTTTAAACTTCTTGAAATTTTGCAACTATATAGACTGACATAAGATATATATGTTCACAAAATTTAATTGAGATCGAATCATAATCAAGTGAGTTATAGCCATTTCAATTGTATGAAATTATAACAACGATAACACGTGTTTATGGTTCATATAGGGTTTTCCAATAAGAGGTGTCATTTTGATATTAAAAGAAAAATGCCATTTCTTAAAATAAATGATTGGATGTTTAGTTCATTATAAAGAAGAAGATATGCCGTTAATAGCAATAAATAACATTGGGCAAATAACCACTTCGACACGCTTACAGGACCATATCCTCTTCATGAAATTTTCCATAACCAAATCGCAATGTGGCTGCCCTATGTCCTCGATAACCTCACGAATTTCATCTTTGAGATCTTGAATTGACGCTGGGCTATTGGCATAGGCCTTCTCTATCACGTGGCTCCAAAGGAAGAAGTCGCAAGGTGTTAAATCAGAAGATCTATTCAAAATAACACCTCTTATTGGAAAACCCTATATATATTTAAAATTGACTTAGGTACTTTTATTTTCTTTCTATTTTCATGAAAATTTAAGGGAATAGTGTTGAACTTGAACATGTTCAATCGGCCGAGCATTCAGAAAAATCATTTAAGCTAGATTAAAATGGCGGCTGCACTGTGCTTATGAAAGAAACTGTGTATCTTTTGTATAAATTTGAACGACTTCATATCTAAGTATTGGATGAATATTTCAAGTTATCGATTCACGCCATTAGAAAACTTGCTTCTAACCCTAGGATGTTTACAAAGACCTTCTGGTAGAAGCACTCTCCTGCTTACTCAACTTGTATTGAAATTTAATTTAGTAATTTAGAAATTTTCATATCCAAAACCACCATGGTCGCAACAATATAAGGAAAAGATTTGAGCCCGTTCTCAACAGTGACTGTTCATTTAGCGGTTAATTTCAAAATCAAATTAATCAAATTTAGCTTTTCGCCTGAATCTGTTTACACGACATCTTTTTCGTCTCTTTTTACCCTCGATTTATGCTTAAACTTTAAATTTTAAACCTGTTATATTGGAACTGTCAATTAAACTTCAGCTTACACTATTTTTTTCCGGACTAGCTCGACCTAGTATGATGTCTAGAAACACCCCCAATTTGTTTTACACCATTGCCGAGAGCGCCATCAACGTTACCAAAGCCGATGTATTTTCTAATTCATGTATCTCAATCTGTAATCACCGTTATCTCAATTACGTAAAGTTGCCTAGCCATCTTTACAATATTCGCGTACTTTACATCGGTAGGCAATCAATTGGCCGGCGGGCAAAGTTGCAAAAAAAAAAACACATCTCCAGTCGGTGCATCAACGAAACTATGTAATATTCGAAAGCTTGAAGATCCACATATCTCGTTCGATAAGAAATAAGAAGATATGAAAGAAAACGAGGCAAAAAGAAGGTAGATTCGCATTTAATCTACATTTTGCCGGTCAACGGTTTCATTTTTATCGGATTGCACTGAAATAACCGGTAGATTTAAGCGTGTAGCAGAATACCATCCAGACCTCCTCCTTGCTGCTGCTGGCAACCATTGTGTGAACGAGTTTACAGTTTTCATGGAAACACTTAAAAAATTTGAAATCTATCTCAAATCATATCCCCAACGAATACACACAGGAATGTGTAGTTCACACCATCCGTCAAGAAGTCGAAAGAAGGTGAAATAGAAAAGTTACGGAATTCCGCGCGAAAAGTTTCTTGACTTTGACTTTGGATCGACTTCTTGCAGCAGAGTTGAAGTTGAAGGCTTTTAACATGTGTTGCCATAGAATTTCTTTCGTTTCGCCATTGTCTTGCTATTAAAGCTTAACGATAAGGGTCATGATCTGCCGCACAATCCGCTCTCGCTTACCTGTACTTACCTGTTCGAGAATAAGTACAATAGTAAAGAATATAAAAGAAGGCTTTTGAGTTTGATGCAATGTTAAGTGTTTTTATTCCAAGTTTTTACTATTGTTGTGCAGCTCTCTGGATGCTTGGGCTATTGCTCATTCACCTGCAAAAGCAATGCAGACGTTGTTAATGGAATCCCAAGTAGGAGAATCAATCAATTGTTGCGAGACTCGAAGATATGTTTGACTAAGTAATTTCAGCAATGTTAAATGCTTCATTAGAAAGATTCGCGCTCGTAACAGTAAATAACTTGGTATTGATAGTTAGAGGTGATATGGGAAAGATCCGTTCAATTTAAACCACCAAACAAGGGAATTCCAATTGTTGGAATTCTGAGTTGGCTGAAATGTTTGCAATTTTACAAAAGTAGGTTTGGAAAGCTGAAGAATTCTTCACAAAGAAGAAACAGTATTGTTAGGTAACTTCTAATTGGCTGTTTTAGTGCATTCACGGAATGGCAGTGAATTTTCTATTTCCTGGTTGCTCAAAGCTATGTCAAATTTTTCATGAGATTCTTTTCGGTTAATTGGTCAAAAATATAATTTTTTTTAATTTTGTTTTAAAAATGTCTTGGATACATTTATTAAAATTGAAAAAAAATCTCTTTTTATTACTATTAATACTTTCTTCTTTATTTTCAGGTATGCACAAATTAATGATTATGATTTGTAATGATTTGAATTAAAATATGAATCGACTGTGTAAGTATGCATGAAAATAACATTTGTGATATTCTCGTCCCCTTCCTCAATGATGACATGAAGAAACTGCTGCATGCACAATCATTTACGAAGTAGTCCAACCCCACTTGAAATTAATTTACATTGTATAAGACGCACATTTCTTGAAACGCAAATTCACCCCTCGCTTCAACTTCTGCAATTTGATACTTGCTTTCAAAAGTGAGTGAGTGAATTCATGTGGAAAATATTCAAAATCTTAGATTAAATTTCGACATGTGTGCAAACAAATCATACTCAAAGTGTATTCTCCAGGAAAGTAATTTCATATAAGGGAGCGTTGTTAAAATTTAATTAAGATAGTGTTTTACAACGTTCAAGGTTAATTGCAAACGGCACAACGGGCGCAATCTTAGATCCGTATTTTCTTATCTTCTTAGCTTGTATTTGCTTTCATAGGGCAGTAATTTTATGTAAACATATTTTCAAACAAATTCCTCCGACCAAGACGGGTAGGAGAATAGTGTTTCTACTAGCAGGATTAAGCAATCAATCTCTTGGTTAAAACTTGATCAATTTTTTTCTCAAATAAACAAAGTAATTGACTTGATCAATTGATAATTTCAATTATACATAGTTGCATTGAACATAAAAAAATTATTCAAATCAGGAAAGTTGTTTCAAAAACAAAATATATTAATATAATATACACAATATCTGCAAGAATATAAAAAAAACTGGAATCATGGTTCTGTAATTTAAAAAAAATGGAATCATAGTTCTGTAATATTTGGAGAGTACTGCTGCTACGGACTCAAGGGTGGGTCTCTAACCCATCGTTGTTGGGAGCGAAAAATGGTTGCATCGCTTGCGCTGAGTGTCACGGAAATCTGAACAGAGGTTTGATCAGTACCACGGGCAATGAGGAGCCGGTTACAGGTTATTATCTCCCCTACACATCGAGGAGCCTATCTGGCTAAAACATGTTGGTTTTTGATTTTTATTTTGTACCTAGAAAGGAGGGCTACACACCAACCACTGCGTGACGGGTATCTTAGTTGGAGAAAACCATAGATATAGAGAGTACTGGATCCGCAACCGGTCGCGGGAGCCGAAGCAATTAGCAACCTTCGCTAAAGTTGTGTGAAGATGAGGTTTGAAGTGATATGTTTTTGTTTTTGCACTTAATTCACTCCAAAACACGTTAACGTTTATATAGTTTTTGGTTTTGAAGATCGCGTGAACGAAATCGGCACTTTAGTTCTCTTTTTTTATTAAAAATTACGAATTTTCCATCGGCGGCTTTGACACATGAGTTTTCTCGCCTCTACGGATTCTCATCAGCTTTGACCATCGAGTTTTCTGTGAGAGAATGTTTGTTATGTTGTACTCAAACTGTTCAACGAATGATAACGAAGGCGCGATCGTGTGCATGTGAAATGAAGTTTTTTATGTGCGCGCGGGTGTCAGTGAGGGAAGTGATTCTTCCGAAGAGAGGAAAGAAAAACCTGTCTGGGATCAAAGGGGAAGGAGAAGCAAAGGAAATCATATAGCTACCATACAACTGCGGAATACCTAAAAAACTACGTTTGTAAAATATTTGGGCCAGCTGTTAAAGTTATTAGTTGCTACAAATTAACTAAGGACAATCTGGAGGGCAGAGTGGTAGCTTCTTTCAAGCTTACAGTGCCCTCAAATTGTGATACTATTTTGAATCCTGAAGCTTGGCCGCCTGGAGTACTTATTAAATCATTCAGCTCAAGAAGAAGGAAGTCCTTTCGTGCACCGGGTAGACCGCAACCTACAAACTATTATAAGATTTCACGACTGTAGCTTAACTTCAAATATTTCAGTATATTACCAAAATGTAAGAGGGTTAAGGACCAAGCTTGATAAGCATTTTTTATCGTTACAACTCAGCGAAGATGTATTGATATGTCTTACGGAAACCTGGTTAAATATTAACATCTTAAACTCGGAAATATCCCTTGATTTTGATATGTACCGTTGTGATCGGGACTTGGCCACTGCAAATAAAGTAGATGGAGGTGGTGTTCTTGTAGCTGTTAGTAATACAGTGTGCGTAGCTCCCTTTGTGCTGATTTTTGCTTTTCCCGTGTTGTGGATTGTGTGATTTTCAAGATCTTCCTTCCTAACAATACATCTTTATTAGTTTCCTCTGTCTACATACCTAGTAACTCTCCTTTGTATGTGTATGAGACATTCTTTGACGAGTTTTCCTCTTATGTCTTATTGCAACATCCGCAATCTTTAATTCTAATATGCGGTGATTTTAATTTGGGAACAGTGCAATGGACGAAGAACCTTCCTTTCTCTGTTTCATCAACCGATGCATCTTCTTTATCCCTCTCCTCAATTCTATCACTCTGTTCACTATCGCAATTCAATAATATCCCTTATGCTAATGGTCGGGTACTTGACCTTGTTCTTTCTAACTTTCCACTAATCTGTCTATCTGTTTCCACTGCATTAAATCCTCTAGTGAGTATCGATAGTCATCATCCGCCATTATCGCTCGATACGTTTGCTTCTTCGCGAAAATTCAACTTCTTCAAAGCAAACTACGAAGCTTTAGCCTCCGAGCTGAGCTTGATTGACTGGCAGGAGTTTTTTGATCATTTGGAGTGTGAGGAAGCTCTGAATAAATTTTATAATTACCTCTATGAGTTGATTAAACACTTTACACCTTTACAAGCTCTTCGCAAAGTAAAGCAGAAACCATAGCTAACCAAGCAAGTACTAAGTGCCTTGAATGCTAAAAGTAAGGCACACCGCCGTTTCAAGCGTTGTGGTACTGAAGAATCCAGAGCCCGCTTTTGTGATCTACGTCTTGCAGCAAAAAAATAACTAAAGACTGCAATGAAAAACTACTTCAGTAGCTTGGAGAGTTCCCTCATGGCGAATAATGCGAAACCATTCTGGTCATACATTAGATCCTTTAAGTCCTCCTCTTCTGTCCCTCCTTCAGTCCGCTGGAATAATATAGTTAGCTCTTCTCCACAGGATATTTCCAACTTGTTCTCTCAGTTCTTCTCGTCAACTTTTATTCCTTCTTCTCATGTCTCTGATCCAGTTAATACACCCGTACTTCACTCCATTGACATTTCTTCACTTTTCACTGACCATATCGAAGTTGAATCCCTCATTAATTCACTTAATCCTAATATATCACCTGGTCCTGACGGCTTGCCGAATATTTTTGTCAAGTCATTAGCGTCTTCACTTTGTATCCCTCTGGCATTTCTCTTCAACCTGTCTAAAGACTGGTATTTTCCCTACTTATTGGAAAAGAGCAAACGTTGTTCCTATTCTTAAAAGTGGTGATCCTTCTTCTGTGTCCAATTATCGTCCTATTTCCTTAATTTCCTGTTTCCCAAAATTACTTGAGCGTCTGGTACACAACCGGCTTTCAGTTTCATTGACCCCTATCTTGTCGAAAGAACAACATGAGTTTCTCAAAGGTCGCTCTACGACCTCAAATTTAATTGAATTCACCGATTTCATTGCTAAGGCCCTAGACAATCGATTGCAGGTTGATGTAATCTTCACTGACTTCTCGAAGGCATTTGACATGGTCAAACATCAACTTCTCTGTTATAAACTGAAAACTTTTGGGGTTGCCCTCTCTTATCATGGATGGACTCCTACTTGTCTTCTCGTATATGTTGTGTTAGTTACTATGGAACTACCTCGATTCCATTCTATCCGTCCTCTGGTGTTCCTCAAGGTTCCATTTTAGGTCCCCTCCTATTCCTATTGTTTATAAATGAACTTCCTTCGGTTATCGCTTCCAATTGCCTACTGTATGCCGATGATTTTAAAGTCTTTCGAGCTATCAGGTCTGTACAAGATTGTCAATATCTTCAGATGGACCTGATTGCACTAAGTAACTGGTGTTCGTCTAATTACCTCTGTCTTAATGTTGCCAAATGCTATAAAATGACTTTTAATCTAAATCGTTCTCCGCTGACTTTCACCTATATGTTGAATGAAGTCCCACTCGCTGCTGTGAGCTCTGCTAAGGACTTTGGCGTTACTTTTGATCCTAAGCTCAATTTTGATGCACACGTTATAATCGCAACTACTAGGGCCTCGAAAATATTGGGACTTATTTTCAGGCACGCTCATAAATTTAACAATATATCTACCCCTGTCCGCTTGTTTATCTGTCTTGCCCGTCCTATCCTCAAATATTGCTCTGTAGTTTGGTCTCCCCGACACTCCTACCTGATTGACTCGTTAGAGAATGTCCAGCGTAAATTTACTCGTGTCTTGTTGTACAAATTCAAAATCCCATATCAACCCTATGACTGCCGTTTATCCTTCCTACGTTTGCCTACTCTGTCATCCCGTCGCATGTATCTAGATCAGTGTTTTCTGTATCAACTCTGCCACAATCAAATTTCATTAACATTGTTTGCAGACCTACGTCTTCGTCAATCATCGCGTTCTTCTCGGGCAAACAATTTTTTCGTGCCACCGTATGCCCGTACAAATTTATATTTTCACTCTCCTATTATACGAATGGTAAGGAATCATGATAAACTTGAGCTTGGTCCTTTTTCCGACTCATACCTAGTTTTTAAATTGAGGTTAAGAAGCCTGATTCTTAAAACTCAACTGGAGTAAATATTAGATTTTATTTTCTTTTTTTGTGTGCTTTAATTTAATTTTACACGCATATTTATTGTTGTTAGTACCATTGAATTTCTTTTTTATATTAACTTTAACACATAATTCGAATTTTCATTAACTTTATTTTCTGTTTGTTTTGTTCCATTTTGTAATTGGATTATGTTTATCTGTTAAATGGAATTTAAATAAATAAATATAGTTCCGAGAGCGTAAGTTATTTATGTGTTAAATTTGCTTCCCTCATGGACTAGTACACAGATTCTCGTTGCTTGTCCATTTATTTATATGTCCTTGAAGAAAACTGAGACTCCGTCCACTAGGGGAAGGTCGTTTACCGACGCTTAATTCAACCTCCTCCAGATTAGGTCCAATCCTGGCAGGTACTCATGTACAACCTTTTGTTTTCCAGACCTACTCTATATTGCTTAGTTTCTATTTTATGAAAATCTGAAAAATTGTCGTTTAAGTTTTTTTCGACTTTAAGGTGTCGAATCGGGAGGTGGGGTCCATATTATTCTCTATCCTTTTTCCTTTTGCATGGACCACTAGATGCAGAAACTAGGTACTTGAGAAGTTTTTATCAAGACATACCTTGGAACCTTGGCCGCTTTCAAAATTTTGACAATAGCATAGCTGTCTTTAGGGAAACTTCTTTCAAATTTCAGCAAAGTTTGACGATTGTAGTTTTCGCAGTTTTTGAGGAAATATGCTTTGAAACTCAGGGGAATTTATAGCCGGGAATAAAAACGAGTAGGTTCTTATAAATTTATTTTTAACAATACACTAAAATTTGAATAAATACTCGTATAAGATTCCCGCTGTTCTCTTTTTAAGTGAAATCTACTTACTAGTAGCAAAAAACTTTTGAAAATAAGGTTAAATATCGAGTTTTTATTTTCAAATAAGTTTAACATGAAGAATCAATAAACAAGTCTGAAGTACACGTCTTAATTCAAAATTGCAGGCTTTTTTTATGTCAAGCTGCATTGATATTTATCCTTATTGTCCATCACTAATCTACATATAATATGCTCAGACAGCTTTTATGCAATCATTCAAAAAAAGAGCAGTTAGGGATGTCTGAAAAATATAATATGTTAAGTGGCTTAAAACGTAAAAATTCTATGTTTTTTCAGTAGATATTAGCGACGGTAGCAACATGTATTTCCTGGATTCGTTCAAATAATACATATAATCCTACTAAAATCTAACGCTATCTGTCCATCCTTTCATCTGTTTATCCATGAGTCGGAGCAAATTTTCTTGGAAACTGCAAAACCAACAAGCATAAAATTTTGTGAAATAGTCAAAAATGGCGACTCATCCTAAATATTGATAAAAAAATGGACGCGACCTCTTAATTTTTTTTAACGGAAGGCTGCCTATATGGGTGTCAAATGAAAGGTCGCGATAGGAAAATTCAAACAAAATCAGTTGTTAGAAGCATAGTGACAAAGTTGATGGGTACGGGCGGAGTCAAAATATGTGAATAATCTAAACCTTTAGGTATGAAATAATAATTTTTGCTATACATACGAGTATATTACGAAAAATACTGTTACCTGATGTTTCAGAGTCAAGTCAAGTCAAAAGCGCTTTATTCAATACTAATCGTTATAAATACTAAAAGAATATAAAGCAAATTCCAAACAATAACAATACAAAAACTGAATGGCCCAAATGGCTCTCCAAATTTATACGTTATCAGTTATACACATTTTATCAACAAACTATAAATTCAAATTAATTAAGATTAGTACATATTTTATGATTTAATTGGAAAAAGGCGAAAAAACAAACTAACACTATTCCAAAATTATTTATAATTTTAACACAACAGTCAACTTATATCCTACTCCTAATACGTTATAGCCTTATTCTAATAAAATTCAATGAAAATCTTTATCTTATACTAAAAAATTCTATCACAATATTCCTGTGCTACGCGTTTAACCTTATCTCCAAACATAATATAATAAACATAACATATACCTCACCTATCCCTAATTTTTAACACAAATAAACAACAATACTCAATGTAGCAATAATAAGCTGAAACTCAAAAACTAAGTAACGAAAAACACAAAACTGAAAATAAACACGAATAACACATCGTTTTTCAAAAATCAATTTTATTCATCAATATCATCTCCTTTTAGGGTGATACAATCTTTCCAACGCCTTTCCAACATTTCTATACCATGTTTACAGAAGGATTTATCCTTTGCTTCAAATTAGGCTTCAGTTTCGGCAATGACCTCCTCATTCGAGCCAAGTTTTTTTCCCTGGAGCATTTTTTGAGATCAGCAAAGAGCCAGTAGTCGCTGGGGGCTAAATCTGGCGAATATGGGGGATGGGGAAGCAAATCAAAGCCCAATTCGTTCAATTTTGCCATTGTTTTCATGGACTTCACGTACTTCCACTGAAAGCAATCGCAGTACTCACTTGGAAAAAACCTTTTTCATGCTCAATTTTTCATAAAGGATTCTAAATACACTTCCAGATGATATCTGTGCCATTTTTCCAATCTCACGGACCTTCACTTTGCGATTTTTCATTATAATTTTTAACACTTCACTCACATTTTCCTGTGTAACGGCTTCCAATGGCCTACCCGAACGTTCCGCATCGTTTGTGTCCGTACGACCACGTTTAAACTCAGCATCCCAACGACAAATCGTTGGTTTCGATGGAGAGGAGTCCGGGTAACGTTATTCGAGCCATTGCTGGGCTTCTACGGTGTTTTTACCCATTAAAAAACAATGTTTTATCAACACGCGAAACTCGCTTTTTTTCATTTTTCAAACAAATTACAAAGAGACTTTACTCTAACCTCGATAACCCTGCTGTCTGTGATCCGATCAACGTGAACACGTTTCATGTAAAGGTTCGTAATCAAAACTGACGATAGATACAAGCCATATGGCAGCAGCGCTTACTACCACACACATGACCATTAGTAGGCCGACTTTGCTGGCTAACTTACATGGCGTTATACCAAGAATTGTGGAGGTGCCAACAAAAATTCGAGGTTTTCTACGGTTTAGAGATGGATTTCTACAGTGAAATCCAGAAGATCCGCGGAGAACACAATAGCGCTCCTAGTGAAGTGAAAATTATTTCAGTTCTTTTACCCGTTTAGCTTTTATCGCCTTCCAAAGTGAATTTATAGGAGTTTGTTTACATCTCAACGCTGAGCTATCAGTCGAAGGTGCAAAACGTGTGCTTCATTTGCTCGTCTTGGTAAGTTTAGTAGCACAATGGGCTATACAAGGTGAATTTATAGCATACACGGAATGCGTTCGGCACGTTGTTTGTTTGGAAAAAAGTATATATGACGAAATATAAGCATTTGCTAATGCCGCAGTTGGGTGACAGCTACCGGAAGCTTGTCCATAGTAGGCCGACTAATACATATGCAAATTGCTACCATATGGCTTGTATCTATCGTCAGTTTTGTTCGTAATCCATGGAAACGTGGCCAGCTTGGTACTACTAGCACCATCTCTGGGTTAGTCTCGGTACTCATTGAACGATGTGTTAATTTAGGCATTGTCATTCAGCCACTAATACCTAGCTTGCTCCGTCTCAGCTCGATCAGCTTCAACGAATCTAGCAAATGAGTATCTCCATTGAAATTGTTGGTCTCGTGAACTCAAATTCGGAGGATATTTTATCTTCTTATCGGTGGCCCGTCGATATATGTGATAAATGACTGGGACGCCGTCAGAATCAAAAACATATCGATTCATATCCAAACACACGAATGCTTCTGGAGGAACGAAGCCAGTAGCGAGGCAAGTCGCAATATACCCGTCTGTAGGGTAGAACGGCTGTGAAATCCAAGGGTTTGCACTCACAGTTATAGATCTTGCGATATGATTCCACAGAAGTTTCAATATGAAGATATCGACTCTTGTCACTTGAGCAGTTTGATAAATTCTTCAATTCGATATATAGTGCTTCCAATCCATCTCAGGCTTTCTGTACAAACCAGTACATGCACGGACATTTCCTTTCGAAAACTCTTAATTGTTCCATAGTACTAGCACCCTGGTTGTACCAGATCTGACATCCATATGTCAAAACTGGTCTAACCAGGGTCTTGTAACAGATAATTTTGACCTTTTGATCGATATATCTGGAATGAAAAAGTCTTCGGAGGGCCATGACTACTTTTAGTGCCTTACTGAGCATGATTTTGACATGTTCAGTACAATACAGATACTGATCGAGATGAACACCGAGGTATCGAACACAGGATTTATGTGGAACCCGTTCTGAACTATTCTCGCCAGCCATGATGTGGAAACCCTTCCAATTACGTTTCAGGTCTTGACTGACCCCCTGCAGCGTTGCCCAAAACAAGATTGTTTCGCACTTCTGCGCATTGATTTTCATTCGCCAATTGTCAGTGTACAGCTGCACATCATTGAACATTTTTTGGAAATTGCTCTGAACTATAGTAGCTTTTCGGTCTGCCGTATATATGATAAGATCATCAGCAAACGCTACCAATGATTGCCTTGGCGAGACATTAAAATCAAAGCCTTTCAATAGCTTGCGAATGAATATTGACAAGAGCAGAGGCGCAGTAACTGTTCCCTACTGTAAACCATTCAAGACCTCAAATCTCGCATCGCCGTCGGATTTTCATCAGTTACAATAAACGATTTCCCCTATTACATATTGCACATCATGGCGACAAGGTGTTTAGGGAACCTATTCTGAAGGAGTTTAAAAATTAGTCCATCTAACCACACCATATCGAAGGTTTTCTGCAACGAGACACGCTCCAACACATTCTCTGTTGTTCAATTTCCAACAGATGTCTGAGGTTCCTTTCGTTATTGCATGTATGGTCGGATGCCTGGCTCGAAAACCAAATTGGCAATTCGGAATCAACTCATATTTCTCAATGTGGGCGTTCAATGCTTTGTTGCGTGCCACTTCAAACACCTTGCTGATGTTAGGCAGCAGGCTGATTGGACGGTAGCTTTTAGATCATTATTATTTTCCTTTCTTCAAGATCGGGAATACCTTAGCTTTTTTCCAATCATTTGGGAAATATGAATTGCTCAACATGTTGTTGAACAATATGCAATAATTCCAAATAGCCAAATATCCGAGAACTACATTTGGAATACCATCAATACCACATGATTTCTTGTTGTTTATCCTGGGAAATATTGAACACAAGTCTTCATAGCTAAGAAAATAATCAATAAGATTCAAGCTCGGTATGAGGTCAGAACAAATCGCAGCTTGGTGGACGGACACACGGCCAAAGCGTGATAATGATCATATCACCTTGTGGAGTGCCGATACATTAGACCATGACAATGAGATATTTTAACTATCTCTAGGCGAAGGCCCAAACGGGGTTGTAGGAAGAAGAAGAAGAATAAGGTCAGATGTTAATTGATTGGCCGTTCAGGCTTGATTTGAAATCAGAAACTTTTGCTTCGACGACCTCTGAATATATTTCATTCCCTTTCTGAGGGTTTGTTAGATGAACCAATTCAAAATGTGTTCCAATGAGGGCAAGTTCATGCAATCCCTCTCATATAATCCTGTTCCCATTTTTATTCGAAGTCGTACTATCAATTTCGATACCAGCCCTATCGGGAATATTTATCTCATCACTAGTGACTTCAAGATTCGACACCTTCACCCGAGACTTCTTACGGAATATGCTATTCATTTTCGCGAAAACACCATCTGGGCTAATACCCATCAGTTTTTCCGCCCATTGATTGCTGACCTCACTCCTGAAGTATGACCGGATTATGTTTCGGACATTCTTTAGGTGTAATTTCAACAAAGCCAATGAGGGATGGTTATAGCCCAAAAATCGCCGATAAATATTGTTGATGCGTGTGAGAAGTAGGCTTTTCAACCTTGCCATGGTTGGTGTTTCATATCTTTCCATATTTTTTCGATATTTAATCTTGGGAACTACTTTCTCAATTGTTTCCAACGTCAGCTTCTCTAACTTCGACAAATAGAGATCTATTTCATTTTTAGCTAGATTCCTGTCATTAGGAGCCACTGAGCAAGCGTTGGCATCATCAGAAGGAGGACATTGCTTCTGGTACTCTCAATTAAAACATTCCCCAATCCGTTTTTAGGTCTTTGTAAAAAAAATTTTTACAAAGACCTACTAGTTTCGCGACCTGTCTATCCGTCTGTCCGTGCATCATAGCAAGTTTCCTCAGAAACTATAAAAGCTAGAATGCTTAAGTTTTTTGAAAAGGTCAGAAATGATAGTCTCTAAAAAGTTGAGGTCTTACCAAAAATTTTAAAATTTTTTAAGGGGTCCCCCCTAATAACGAAAAAGCCCTTAAATATTTTTTTTTAAGCAAAGATAGTTGAGTTGGGTATCAAATGAAAGGTCTTGATTAAAACTATAAGAATCTGAAAGAAAAATGTCATTTTATGCACCAGGGGGTCCAGGGGTGGCAAAATGTACAAAAATTGTTGCGACTCATTGTTGCCACTTACATTATGTATATTATTTGTTTTCTTTACATTGTTGTCTGCTGGTCCTCCAGCGACAACTGCAAATGATACTTCAGGTTTCACGAAGCTAGAAAATAACACACACACAAACCCAAGTAGTGTTTGTTTTGGGAAAAAGTTAACTTTTGCATCTTGATACCGAGGGCATCCTCGGTATGATGCTGGATGACCAAATATACCGCAGTTAACACAGTGTAATTTACTTTTGGCTCCATCTGTGCCAATTTGCATTCACTGGGGGCATGAATATCTTTACATTTAACGCAGAGATGGTGCATGGCACAATTAGCAGCCGAATGATCGAATATTTGGCACCTGTAACACTGGTTGACCTCCGTTTTTTGAAGACGCTCCCACCTCACAACTCTAAAGTTCAAGTACCTTACTTGTTGGAAGACACTTGAACTGCTATCGTTAGAAATTTGTACCAAATAAAATGGCAATATTTAAAAAACGATACACGCTTCAACAACGCATTGAAATTATTAAAATTCACATAAAAATGGTGAAAATTTGGCAGAGACGGTTCGTAAAACTCGAACATTTTTGGGTCGTCGTGAAGCACCTTGTCGGGCCGCAATACAGAAATTGGTGGAAAAAATCGAGCTGTTGGGACAACTTAGTGATGTGAAGAATAAAACCCATGCACGTCACTCAAAAACAGCCGAGAATATTGCTGCTGTAGCTGAAAGTGTTGAAGAAAACCCAGGTTTGTCCATTCCTCGTCGTTCTTTGGAGCTAGGCATTCTACAAACGTGATTACACCGTATTTTCCATAAAGATTTGGGTCTTAAGGCTTATAAAGTTCAGTTAACACAGGAACTCAAGCCGGTCGATCATCAACAATGTCGTGTCTTTGCTGATTGGGTCCTTGGAATGCATGAAAATGATCCGGGATTCCATCGAAAAATCATCTTGAGTGATGAGGCCCATTTCCACCTCGGTGGCTTCGTCAACAAGCAAAATTGTCGCATCTGGGGCTCGGAAAACCCATTAGTTATTGTTGAAAAGCCTCTTTATCCTCAACGTGTGACTGTTTGGTGCGGTTTATGGCCCGGCGGAGTCATTGGACCTTACTTTTTCAAAAATGAGGCTGGAGCAACAGTCACGGTGAATGGATTGCGCTATCGAGAGATGATTAATGAGTTTGCATTGATCTGGATAACGTTTACTTTCAACAAGACGGCGCTACGTGCCACACAAGCAACGAAACCATTGATCTATTACGGGAAAAGTTTCCGGACCGTGTTATCTCTCGAAGAGGTGATCACAATTGGCCACTGAGATCTTGTGATTTAACACCTTGCGACTTCTTCCTTTGGGGCCACGTGAAAGAGAAGATCTACGCCAACAGCCCACCGTCGATTCAAGACCTCAAAGATGGAATTCGTGAGGCTATCGAGGATGTAGGGCAGCCACTTTGCGATTTGGTTATGGAAAATTTCATGAAAAGGATATGGTCCTGTAAGCGTGGTCGGAGTGATCATTTGCCTGATAATATTTTCCACTATTAAGGGCATACCTTCCTCTTTATAATGAAATAAACATCTGATCATTTATATTGAAAAATGGCATTTTTCTTTTAATATCAAAATAACACTTCTTATTGGAAAACCCTGTACATACATTAAATACATTCTGAGGTAACGCGCTTTCAGTAAAATAGTGAGTCCAATCACCACCAGCATCAATTATTGCTTGGCATCCCTTCCACTAAATTTTTTATTAGAGGGGAAGCGCCTTCCAAATGAGTCGAATTTGTCGGGAGAGCTGCTTCAAAGGTAAACACGTTTTCCACGGAGCTTCTGCTTGATGTAGGCCCCGACGTCTTCGATAGGATTTGCATCAGGCGATTGCCAAGGCCAACCAAATGTCACAATGCATTTTTCCCGTTCCCATTCAGTCCACAGCCGGGTCCGGTGTTTGGGATCGTTATCGGTACTCCACCATATTACTTTTTTTGCGCACAAATGTTCCCGAATGGCGACATGCAATAACTCGAGACCTTTTTGCTTCAATTTCGCTTTTTCTTGACGTAAGGACAAGCCAGGATTGCGCGAAAATAAAGCCACGATCCGCTTTTCGTCCTTTTTTATCACTTTTCCTACCGAACCACTTAGGAAGGTCATCGACGGTTTTTGACTCTTTAAATCGTTGAAACCATTTCTTGACAAACGATACAGACTTTTTAATGTATTTAGCCGCCACTATATAGTTCATTTTTGGTCCCTTAAGGTGTGTGCAAAGGAACACGGCCTCAAAGCGCTTTGCGTAAATGGCACTCATCGCGATTTTAGTGTTTTTCCCGACGGAAGATTGACTTCGACGGAAATTTTTTTTCAAAGCGTCAAAAATACAGGTTCTCTCTAATTGATCAAAAAAAATTTGAAGTCGATATCACTTACCGATCGCAAGCTTTGCTGGACACGCTCTTACTTAACAGACTGTATCAAGGTAAGTATTAACTGTGTTATACGAGGGATGTCTGTATATGATATATAATCCGGGTACCATCAGAATTAAAAATATACCGGTTCATGCCCAAATACACGAATGTTTCTGGAGGATGGAACCAGTGGTGAAAAAAGTATCGATGGTACCCGTCGATAGAGTGGAACGGCTGCGAAACCCTGAAATTTTGGCTCAAAGTTACAAACTTTGCGATATGACTTCGAACAAGCTTCAAAATAAATGTATTAACTCTCATCAGTTTTGCAATTTGATAAATTCTTTAATTAAGTATATAGTGTTTCCAATCCATCTCAGGCTTTCTGTATCGACCAATACATGTGCGAAGACATTTCCTTTTAAACACGCTTAATCTTTCCATTGTACTAGCACTCTAATTATACCAAATCGGACATCCATATGTCAAAACTGGTCTAACTAGAGCTTTGTAACAGATAAATTTGAGTTTTTGATCAATGTCTCTCGAACGAAAGAGTCGTCGAAGGGACATAAACACTTTATACGCTTTACTGAGCATCGTTTTGATATGTCCATTATAGTGCAGATACAAATGGATGTAAACACCAGGGTGTCGAGTACAGAATTTATGTGAAACCCTTTCTGAACTACCCTCACCAACAATAATGTGAAAATCTTTCCAATTACGTTTCAGTTTTTGACTGGCCAATTACAACGTTGTCCGAAATAAAATTGTTTTTTATTTTTGCGCATTCACTTTCATTTCCCAACTGTCCGTGTATGCCTGCACATCGGTGAACATTTTTTGATAGTTCCTTTGAAGGGCTGACGCGTTTTGGTCTATCTTATAAATGATCTGGTCATCAGCATACCTCATTGGTCGCGTTGGCAACACGTTCAAATCAAAGTCGATTAATAGCTTGCGAATGAATATGGTCAAGAGCAGAGGCGCAGTAACTGTTCCTTGCTGTAAACCATTGAAGGCCTCAAATCGCGCATCGTCGTCAGATTTCCATCAGTTACGAGAAACGATTTTCCATACAACATATTAGACATCATGACGACAAGGTGTCTGGGGAACTTGTCCCGAAGGGGCTTAGTCCATCTAACCAAACCGTATCGATGGCTTTCTCCATATCAATGAGTCAAGCTTCAACGCATTCTCTATTGTTTGTTTTGCAACAGATGTCTGATGTTATTTTCGTTATCGCATGTATGGTCGAATGCCTGGCACAGAAACCAAACTGGCAATTCGGCATCAACTCATATTTATCAATGTGGACAATTAATGCTTGTTTCACTTTCACTTCAAGTACCTGTCTGATGTTGGAACCTCCAGTGCTCAGTATTTGTCCAGTGTCTTGAACAGGTTTTTTTTCACTTCTTTAAACATTAACGTTGCGTCCTTCATATCATTTTTATTCCCCTTATGTTTGACAATTTTGTTCAGCATTTGCTCCAATGAAAGAATCCTTACCTTTAGCTCTTCGTTTTCTTTCATTATTTCCCCCAAGTCTTCACTGTTTGTCACTATTTGAATTTTTATTTTTTTCGCCAACTCTTTTCTTTCTTCTAAGGAATTTTTCACTTGAAATAGTATTTGATGTTTGTTCCAACGATGGGAAGCCGTCGGGCTCCTCCATGTCGCTTATCCTGCAATGCCTTTGAACTTTTTCACTTTGTGGTTTCTGAAGTCAAAGTCAAAGTCAAAAGCGCTTTATTTAATATCAATCGTTATAAATTTGTAAAAGAACATAAAACAAATTCCAAACAATAAAACTATAAAAAACTTAATGGCCCGAATGGCTCTCTAAATTTATACGTTATCAGTTTAACACATTTATTGAAAAAAATACACTTGCAAGTTTAAATTAATTAAGATTATTAGATATTTTTTGATTCAATTGGAAAAAGGAGAAAAAAACCAACCAGCATTATTCAAAAATTACTTATACTACTAACACAACAATGAACTTATATCCTAAACCTAATATGTTACACCCTAATTCTAAATAAGTTAAATCAAAAAAAAACGTTACCTTATATTGAAACCTATACCTAATTTATAATACAAATAAACAACAATACTAAGTGTAGCAATAATGAGATGAATCTAAAAAAACTAAGTAACGAGAAAAAGCACAAAAACAGAAAATAAACACGAATAATTTAGACATTGTCATTCAGCCACCAATACCTAGATAGTTCCATCTCAGCTCGACCAGCCTCAACGAATCTAGCAAATGAGTATCTCCATTGGAATTGTTGGTCTCGTGAACTCAGATTCGGAGGATATTTTATCTTCTTATCGGTGGCCCGTCGATATATGTGATATATGATTGGGACGCCGTCAGAATCAAAAACATATCGATTCATGTCCAAATACACGAATGCTTCTGGAGGAACGAAGCCAGTAGCGAGGCAAGTCACAATAAACCCGTCTGTAGGGTGGAACGGCTGTGAAATCCAAGGGTTTTCACTCACAGTTACAGATCTTGCGATATGATTCCGAAGAAGTTTCAATATGAAGATATCGATTCTTGTCACTTGAGCGGTTTGATAAGTTTTTCTATTCGATATATAGTGCTTCCAATCCGTCTCAGGCTTTCTGTACAAACCACTACATGCACGGACATTTCCTTTCGAAAACTCTTAATCTTTCCATTGTACTAGCACTCTGGTTGTACCAGATCTGGCATCCGTATGTCAAAACTGGTCTAACCAGGGTCTTGTAACAAATAACTTTGACTTTTTGATCAATGTATCTGGAATGAAAGAGTCGCCGAAGGGCCATGACTACTTTTAGTGCTTTACTGAGCAAGATTTTCACATGTTCAGTATAGTACAGATACTGATCGAGATGAACACCGAGGTATCGAACACAGGATTTATGTGGAACCCGTTCTGAACTACACTCACCAGCCATAATGTGGAAATCCTTCCAATTACGTTTCAGGTCTTGACTGGCCCCCTGCAGCGTTGTCCGAAACAAAATTGTTTCGCACTTCTGCGCATTGATTTTCATTCGCCAATTGTCGGTGTAGAGCTGCACATCATTAAACATTTTTTGAAGATTGCTCTGAACTATTGTAGCTTTTCGGTCTGCCGTATAGATGATCAGATCATCAGCAAACGCTACCAATGATCGCGTTGGCGAGACATTAAAATCAAAGCCGTTCAATAGCTTGCGAATGAATATTGAGAAAAGCAGGGGCGCAGTAACTGTTCCCTGCTGTAGACCATTCAAGACCTTGAATTCGCGCATTGCTGTCAGATTTCCATCAGTTACAATAAATGATTTCCCGTATAACATATTACACATCATTGCGACAAGGTGTCTGGGGAACCTGTCCTGAAGAAGTTTGAAAACTAGTCCATCTAACCACACCGTATCGAAGGCTTTCTCCATATCAATGAGACATGCTCCAACACATTCTTTGTTGTTTAGTTTCCAACAGATGTCTGAGGTTACTTTTGCTATTGCATGTATGGTCGAATGCCTGGCACGAAAACCAAATTGGCGATTCGGCATCAACTCATATTTCTCAATGTGGGCGTTTAATGCTCTGTTGAGTATCACTTCAAACACCTTGCTGATGTTAGGCAGCAAGCTGATTGGGCGATAGCTTTTAGGGCATGAAGATTCTTTTCCTTTCTTCAAGATCGGAAATACCTTAGCCTTCTTCCACTCATTTCGGAAATATGAATTGTTCAACATGTTGTTGAACAATATGCCATAATTCCAAATAGCAATCTCAGGCAAATGTCGGAGAACTATATTTGGAATACCGTCAGTACCACATGATTTTTTGTTGTTTATTCTGCGAAATATGAAACACAAGTCTTCATAGCTGACAAAATAATCAATAAGATTCAAGCTCGGTATGAGGTCAGATGTTAATGTTTCATCGAAATGAAGAATTGATTGGCCGTTCAGGCTTGATTTGAAGTCGGAAACTTTTGCTTCAACAACCTCCGAAAATATTTCATTCCTTCTCTCTGGGTTTGGCAGATGAACCAATTCAAAATGTGTTCCAATCAGTTCAAGTTTCTGCAATCCATCACATATAATCCTGTTTCCATTTCTATCCGGAGTCGTACTATCAATTTCGATACCAGCTCTATCGAGAAGATTTATCTCATCACTAGCGACTCAAGATTCGATACCTTCACTCGAGACTTCCTGCGGAATAAGCTACTCACTTTCGCGAAAACGCCATCTGGGTCCTGTGGGCTAATACCCCTCAGTTTTTCCGCCCATTGATTGCTGACCTCACTCCTGAAATATGAACGGATTAAGTTCCGGACATTCTTAAGGTGTAATTTCAACAAAGCCAACGAGGGATGGTTGTAGTCCAAAAATCGTCGATAAATATTGTTGACGCGGGTGAGAAGAAGGCTTTTCAATCTTTTCAACCTTGCGATGGTTGGTGTTTCATATCCTTCCATATTGTTTCAATGTTTAATCTTGGGAACAACTTTCTCAATCGTTCCCAACGTCAGCTTCTCTAACTTCGACAAATAGAGATCTATTTCATCGTCAGTTAGATTTCTGTTATTAGGAACCATTGAGCAAGCGTTGCCATCATCAGAAGAGGGACATTGCTTCTGGTACTCCCGATTAAACTTCTTTTGAAACTTTCCCCAGTCTGTTTTTTTGAAATTCAACCGATGGTTTTCATGTTGAACTGGAATGAGGAAGAAATCATCTCTTTGATGATTGATTTCCATTACGATTGCGTTATGGTCGCTATCGTAAGGAAGCACCTGCAGTTTCCGTTGAGGACTATTTAAGCTGAATTCAAGTCTTGCATCAGCAATGCAGAGGTCCAAATATGAATTTGTCCTAGGGTATGTTGGGAACTCCGACCCATATAGGTTGCATCTGTATTCAATTTGGTTCTCTGTTATCCATGATTTCAGGAATACACCTCTTGGATTATTGGTGGCGTTTAGCCATGATGTATGCTTGGCATTCAGGTCACCGGCAAAAATATAATAACTATGCAGCCTGTTCAATTCGAGTATTTCAAACAAGGAATTGAGTTCCTCCTTGAACTTGAGAACATTTTGACCAGTTGCATAGGCAGAGATAACGAAGAGGTTATCCCCACCTGGCAGTGAAATTTTGATGACGGACACTTCAAGAAATTCAAAGTTTTTGAATTCGACTTTTTCAATATTTTGGAAACAATAGGGTCTTCTAACCAATATCCCGGTGCCACCTCCCCCATCACCTATTACCCTATCGTTTCTTACGAATGCAAAATCTTTGAATTCCATGGAATGCCATGAATTGAGGTGGGTTTCAGTGAGAAGTATGATGTCAGGCTTTTGCTTAACAACAAATTCAAGGAGATAATCACGTCGATGTATAGCAACGATAGAGTTGACGTTGATCGATATGAGGCGAAGCCTATCCATGGGAATATGACTGGATGACAAGTTATTATTAGGCATTTGAAAGACCTAAACGCTGAAAAGCAAAGTTAATTTTTGAACCTTGTTTGTCGATTCTCTCCGATAAAGAATTAAGTTGCTGGTAAATTTTGAGAAGCAGCTCATTATTGCCACTTACATTATTTCCAGCATTTTCTGCTGGTCCTCTAGCGGCGAGTGCAAATTATACTCCGGGCTTGACGAAGTTGGAAGGTATGATATTACGGTGTACTTGTGCTTGCTTTGGAGCAAATTTAACTTTTGCATCTTGATATCGGGAGCATCCTCGATATGATGCTGGGTGACCAAAAACACCACAGTTAACGCAGTATAATTTTTCTTTAGGCTAAGTCTGAGCCAATTTGCACTCACCGGGAGCATGAACATCTTTGCATTTAACGCAACGATAGTGCATGGCACAATTGGCAGCCGAATGTCCAAATCTTTGACACCGGTAACACTGGTTGACTTCTCTTTTCTGGAGGCGTTCCCACCTCACCACTCTGAAATTCAAGTACCTTATTTGTTGAAGGGCACTTGGACTGCTCTTATTTGCAATTTGTACCAGGTAAAGTGGTAAATTCTTCCTTTCTATGGTCGACCTTCTTGTCGCAAAGGCTTTGACTGAAACAAAATCAATATCTGGTGCAGCCTCCTTGAGCACCTGAAGAAGATCGACCGTATCTTCTCCGCTGTCCAAACCCTTCAACAAGAAGGTCTGATTTTTTTCACTTTTTGGGGTATAGGTGAAGTGTGGAACCTCCCCAGAAATCAGCGCATCTTTGGCTGACTTGAAATCAACCAGTGATTTCGTCCTTATAGTTAATTTTTCGGCATTAACTCTTTTGATTTCGAAATCGGCCAGTTTATTTTCGGCTGCCAATAGCCGAACCATATCTTTCCCGGTTTGTCCGAACACGTTGATTGGCGGAACTTTTTCTGTCTTGTTGGAAGCTTTTTCAGAGGAACCAGCAGAACTGCGGGCTGGTTTTTTCTCCTTATTTTTGTTCTTTAAATATTGAATAAAATTAACGTCATTATCTTGATTAAAATTACCTCCGATGTTTTCTTCGATTTCCATATCTTCGGTTAATCCCTCCAGCGCTGCAAAATAATTTTGGCTCTCGTTGGTGCCACCAGCACTTAGAACTTCCTCTGGATTTACTTGCTTTGCACTTTTCTTCGGCTTTGTTACCTGTTGCCATTGATTCAGTGGCTGCGTCTTTTGAGGCTTCATCCCTTTCTTGAAAAGATCCTTGAGAGACTGGATCTCTTGCCTTAGTTCATCATTTTCTTTCTGCAATTTGGCCATTTGTTGATTGTCCGCTATTATTTGCAGCTTGCACCTTCCATCTACGGAGTTTTCTTCGTTATGTTTTCTTTTGTTGATTGTCGCCAGTTTCGTATTCGTCGTTTCCCCAGGTTGCCCCAACGGTGGGAAGCCGTCGGGCTCCTCCATACCAGCGGCGAAGTTTTCTTTGGTAATTTGTTTTTCGTTACCAATCGAAGTAAAAATATTCGGTACAAATTTCCTGAGTCGATTACTTCGACAATATAAGATTTTTTCCGATAAAAATTAACTTCGGACTAAGGTTTTTAAAAAATTAATTTTAATTTTTGAAAACTTTTGACAGGAGCGATTTAAAATACGTCTATACGCAAAGACTACTACGATCCATTTCTTTGTGGTTTCTGTATTCAGGCTCGCTGTACCCAAATCCAATAATGATATTTACCGATGAATTGGCTAATTTCAATGGTGTAGTAACAAGCAATAAACTTTTGCCAATAAAATTAGTAATGACAATTTAAAAAAATGATTCAATTCATTTCCTGGTTCCTTAATACAAGAAAAAATCTCAACCTTCATGATTATCTTTCAAATTAGTTCAGAGCATACTCAAAAAGTGTAATTTTAAATAAACGTCAATATTGTCTCACATGTCTCAAATGTTACATCTCAAAGCATGCATTTAAAGTTTATAAATCATCTCAGTATGTTGTCTAGTATTCCAAGAATGAACATTTCGACGGATATTGACTTCGTAAAGGGGGAAATAGTCAAAGTGAAAATTGATTGACATAAAACGGAATAAATGCGGCGGCTATGCAACCCAGCATGTTTCACTATTCATTCGATATTTAAAATGATTTCAAATGCATTGAAAACGTGTTCTCAAAGATACACAATTATTTACGAAGATTAATCGAGAAGATAAATATCAACAGGATTAATTTTAAGAGGATGACTTCCATGAAATATTGAAGAAATTGGTTTATTGATTTTAAACTTGGCAGAAGATATCATTAAAGAGTAAATCATTCATCAGTTTAATTTTAAAATTGAATTTGGAAAAAAAAAAATGTTTACTTCGTAACCAGTTACTCAAACACTTTCCAATTAGCCAAGCAAAATTCCGTTCACCTCTTCCAAATAAAATGACAATCAGTAAAAACAATTTACGTCAGCAAACTTCCATCAATAATATCGATAATTACAAACATTTATTTTTCTATCTTAAGAAAACAATTGAATTGCTCCCTGCTGGTTTCCTCCTCACTTTTACCAACAACTCTATCTGCTGAGACATTGAAACTGCAAACTCCCTACCTGTCGGTAATTCATCTGCAAAAATAAAACTCTGCACAAAAATAGACAAAAAAGTATTTCCCAATCGCTTCCTTACTCCAATTACATTGACCTAGTAACCATCTATAAATCTTCTTCTCGGCTAAATGCTGACGTTCAGATTGCGAGTTTTTTTTGGTTTTTTTCTTTAACAAATATTTATTTCCATATGACGCTCCACAAATAAAATATTGTTCTTCAAGATGCGCAAACATCTTTGAAGAATGATGAGTTAGAAAGTTAATCGGTGCCGTTTCAAAACCTGTTTCAACTTCTCATCTTGACGGATTGGAAGCTTTCCGGGTTATTCTTTGATTTTTGCTGGGAAGTAGCAAAATAAAAAGGTTGCAGATAGGTCGTGACTTGCACCTTCTCCTCTTCGATTGAGAAAATGGCAAAGTTTGAATTTCGTTCAACGGATTCGATCCATGTGTTATATTCGTACTCGTATGTATGTTTGTTAGGATGTTGGTAGTATCTGATCTTTGTTATACATGTTGAGTTTCTTCGCTATCTGATAGACGAACACGTAATAGCTCACGTTTCCTTTCGGGCGCGCATTTTACTTGATTGTTAGTACGTGAACAATTGATCATTGTTGTATACTTGGAGGCACAAATATAATCATTTTAATGTTTGGTGCAGAGAAAATCCCTATTTCTTGTTAATTTTCCTATCTTAAGTTGTTCATCTGCTGATCACGAGTAATAGTAAAATAATCCTTTTCCGGAATAGGCTTAACTGTGTTTTAACAGCTGCCTCTATGTTAAGTGGGTACACCTTTATCAAACTAAAATTGATTATTTTTTTTTTTTTGAAAAGCCATCGGGCCTTACTTTGTGGTGTGAGCAGACGCATTTCGACTCCTTTTAGACAACTTCAGACACTGAAAATGACTCAAAGGAGTCGAAACACGTCTGCTCAGACAACAAAGCAAGGCCCGACGGCTTTTCAACAAAAAAAGAGAATTGGCCTGGGAATATCAAATCATTGATCTAATAAACGAACACCAAAACGTAATTATCACAATTCACTTTTAACACCAAACACAGTTGCAAGGCATTTTTACAAGATCAATCAAATTCATAAAATCAAGAATAAATGAATAATATTAAAAAATGAAAAAAAGAGCAATATTGACTTTCATTTTGCCATAAGTGTCGATTTCATTTTGTCATATGTGTTAATTTAAAAAAAAACAGATAATGATGAATTAAAAATAGAATTATAATTAAGGTAACTTACAGCTAAATGGGTACAACATATCATTGGAATCTGGCGCAAGAGCAGTTCATTCAAAGACATCATTGAAATGCGAAAGAATGTTATACTTTCAGACTAGTTTTTATCATCGTAAACATTTTATCGTCTTCTTACGCATAACTTTGTAAACTGATCAATTCTAGTTTTTCTTCTGTTATGATAGAGATCATAAAGATGTAGTTGATGCATATGGAAGGAGCGTTTTATCGTAAAAGTGTCTCACAAGAACCTTGTAAAAGAATTACACATACAACACGAAAAGAGAAGAAGAGCGGTGCTGCAAGGAAGATTTTATGCACACTTTACAAATTCGTGTTTTACATTTATTTCATAGAAAATATGTAAACCATAAAAGCAACATCTTACAGAATAACAAAATCAATGGTTTTTAAATGTTTTGCTGTCAATTTTTTTTAATGAATTGTTCCCAAAAAGTAATGTTGCGGCCACGGTGAAAAGCATATCTCATCCTGAATCAATGACGCTACTTTATTTACCAACCTAATATTTTACTGATATTTTTCTATTAACATTTATTTCATAATATTTAATAAATCTCAATAAGATAAGATATATTGCTATTACCAAAATGTTCGTGGTCTGAGGACTAAGCCTACTGAACTCCGCATTTCTTCCATCCTTTTTCCGTATAATATCATCTGTCTAACAGAAACATGGCTGACAGACAGTAGTAATAGTGAGCTACTCCCGAAACATTTAATCTTCCGCAGAGATGGAGACCGTGATGCTAGCCTGACGGTGGAGGCGTTCTAGTCAGCATACAAGTTATGACTAGTTGTTCCACGGTTTACAAAAAAATTTACAATTTGTTTTATTTAACACTTCTTCACTTCATAACTAGCGGAATACAAAAAACGCTTCAATAACTTGACCACTCAAATTTATAATATTTAATTGCTAAGTAAACAAAATGCTACCTGGGTGCAATTAACTTAATTTAGCAATACAGTTTCGGGTCGAATGAAATGATAATGCGCGTGGAAAAGTGATATTAAAGGAGGAAAGGTAAATGTAAGGTAATATCTTAAATGCGCGTGGAAAAATTATGAGGAATGGAGTAAAGGTAAGTGGAAAGTGATAACTCTCCCCACCTTAAAAATCGGTGTCTCACAGATTAGAATGGTAAACAATGGGCTGCATCCAAGATGCTGGAGCTGGGTTTCAAACGTAAAATACTAGGAAGATTCCAAACAGGGCTAAAATGAACAAAATCAAATCAGAGGAGATTGATACAGCGTTATTTACGGAAATTTTGTGTAATTTCTCTATATTATCCAAATGGAGTTTGTGCAAGAGGTGGAGATCTAATTTAGTGCCCCTTTCAGTTAAATTTGCGTTTAGGATTGATGGTAGAACTTGGAATGTTATACTACAGCTTGGTACGTGTTGGGTTTTGACCTCCGTTGATTATGTGCATTGGTTTGATTCTTCTGCTTGCGAAGAATTTCATGCTTTAGATCATTTCTCAGTTTAATGTTAAAGTCAACGATACCTTGGTAATTAATTCTACCTAGAAACACATCTACAGGTTTCACTCTTGTTACAGAGTGAAACATGTTGTTTTATCTATCGACAGAAATAGCTATTATTTCCTTTAGATTGAGTTCTTTATACTCTTGCTGAAGGCATCTAACCGACTCTTTTATTGTTGAGTGGAGCCTTTCGATAGCTCCGTTGATTTCACTCTACTCTACATATACCTTGACCCCTAATACTTCTATGAGATTCATGACTACTGGGCTTATGAATCCGCCTTCGTTGTCTATCACCAAAATTTTCGGTACTGTAAAATAATGTAGAATTTTGATCATCTTTTCCCGTTGGTGAAGGGCGGATTTGTTCTTTATTGAAAAAAATTTTGCGAATTTGCTGAATTTATCCATACACGTTACGTATTTTTCGCCGGCAATTTGTATGATGTCCATATGCAGGATTTCCGATGGGTATTCTGGAACTCGTGTTTCCTGCAATTCAATCTTTTGAGGATTGCGATCATATTTGTTGACATTGCATATTTCACACGATCTCGTATATTGTTTAATTAATTTACTCATCTTAGGAAAGTACAATTTTTCAAGTATTGGTCCTTGTTCTCCCTATAGCTCCTGTGCGCTCGTCGATGCGCATCTTTTATTATGTGCAGTTTATTGTCTTCATTCGCAATATCCTCAACGATACGCTGAGTGATGCGAACTTTGTATTTCGAAAAATACTCTATATGTATCCTGTAGTAGCACTATGAATTTTTCGGGAATTTTGATTCCCTTGATAAGATTTTTTTTGTGGTAGGGAGGTGAAGGCATTTACGCCCGCCGAGTCTGGCAGTGTGGGACTCCCATGGAGATACCCTTGGACTATCCACTAAACACCTCCCCTGTCAATCTGAGAACCTAGCCTGGAACTGTTTGACACATTACTTCGGGCCAGGTCTCGTTTTGTTACGCCGTGGGGCGCCTTCAAGCTGGGGAGTCCCTTTCCTAGCGGGAGGGGAGAGGGGAAGAGGAAATGCCAGAAGAGCGATCCCCCAGCCCCAGCGCCTCCGGCTGCTGTGAGTCCCTTTTATATTTTAGGACTGCCCGAGCATAATGTGCCACCTGGTTCCATTTGTCAACCGATTCGAGCATCACCGCAATTAAATTATCCGGGGTGAGCTCTCCCGTCTCCCTGCAGTGCTCCCTTTGCAGCCTGACCCATTTTGTACACGCAAAAAATGTGTGACAGGCATTGTCCTCCTCTCCTAGGCAAAACCGACAATCGGGAGACCGTGACTTACCGATCTTGCGCAGGTAAGACTGAAAACACCCGTTCCCGCTCAAAAGCTGGGTCAGATAGAAGTCAGTCTCACCATGCCTTCGATTCAGCCACGGTCTCACATCTGGGATGAGGCGCGCAGTCCACCTTCCCTTCGTGCACTTCACCCAAGACTGCTGCCAATCGTTTAGCGAGCGCTGTCTCTCCTCGCGGACAACTATCTCCCTCGCATCCTCGTTTCGGCGCAGGTAAATAGCGCGGCGCTCTCTAGCAAGGAGGGCGACAGGTATCACGCCTGCAATAACTCTCACCGCCGAGTCAGAGACTGTTGGATACGAAGATGCAATTCTCAGTGCTCCTCTTCTCTGTACCTGTGCCAAACGTTTTCGGTATACCTCCTTGCTGAGAGCGTCGCCCCATACCTCTGCTCCGTACAGTAGCACTAACCCTACAGCACTCATCAAGAGGCGTCTTCTTGATGGGCTGGGTCCCCCTACGTTGGCCATAAGTCGACTCAGGGCCGATATTCCCGAAGAAGCCTTCTCAGCCGTTGCCCTGATTTGCTCAGAAAAACTCATCTTCGAGTCGATCAGAAGCCCCAGGTACTTCACCGCTGGCTTCGATTCGATTCGTAAGTCGCCAATACTGATCATCCTTACTCTGGAGATTCTCTTTTTTGTCAAGATGACCACTTCGGTTTTCTCCAGTGCTAAACTCAGCCCGCGAGCAGTCATCCAGTCCCTCACTCGGCGCATTAGCATAACTAGCCTAAGTTGGGCTTGTTTAACGGTGCGTCCAGCGACCAGAGCCGCAACATCATCCGCTCAGCCGACCAAGCGCGACTCATCTGGCATCTCAAGTCTCTGTAGCCCCTCGTAAGACACGTTCCACAGGTTCGGACCAAGGATAGATCCCTGGGCAACACCCGATGTAACTTCCATCCTTTGTTGGCCCTGTGTCTTGTCGTAGAGCAGGCTTCGGTCCTTTAGGTAGTTCCTCAAAGGCCGCATTAGATATTCTGGAACTTGAAAAGAGTTTTCCAGCGTATCCAGAATATCCACCCATCTAGCGGAGTTGAAGGCATTCCTGACGTCGAGTGTTACCAACAGGACGATCCGTCGCTTGGTGCGACTATATGCCTCTGCCTTTTGGACCGCGTTCACCACCTCTGCAATCGCATCAATGGTAGAACGTCCTGCTCTAAACCCATACTGCCGAGGAGATAGGTCCCCAGCAGCACGAATCGCGCCAGTGAGTCTTCCTTTGATGAGTTTCTCTAGCACTTTCCCAGCCGTGTCTAGCATGCATAACGGGCGGTATGCAGACGGCGATTCGGGATTCCCCTTCCCCTTGCTGATCAGCACGAGCCTCGCCACCTTCCATCGTACCGGGAAAACCCCGTCCCGTAGGCAAGCGTTGAATGTGCTGAGCAGCAAGTCAGGACAATGGTGATAGACGAGCCGCAACACCTCAGCTGGAACACCATCTGGACCTGGAGCCTTCCTCGCTTTCAAGGAGAGGACTGCCTCCTCCAGTTCCAGCTGTGTGAAGAGTGGGCACTCGACTGCTGTTTCACCATGGACAGCGTCAACACGGACGGGATGGGCGGGGAAGAGTCCCCCTACTATCGCATCCATCTTTTCCGCGTCATGTGTACAAGGCTTGCGTAGGGCACCAAAGTCCCGCATGACCAGCTTGTAGCCAAGGCCCCACAGATCCTTGTTCACATTGTCCACCAGGTCTTGCCAGCAGCGAGCCTTGCTACTGTTGATCAGTCTGCGAAGGCATTTCCTGGCCGACTTATATGCTGCCACCTGGTTGCATGCCTCGTGACGGTTCCGCGCCCGTTGAGCCTCACGCCGAAGCTTGTGACACTCCCTCCGCTTTTCAGCGATTTCAGTAGACCACCAGTACACTGGGGGCTTGCCGTGCCGGGGTCTTCGACGGGGCATAGAAGCGCAGCAAGCAGTCGTGATTATGCTCATAGTAGAGTTCACCACGTCTTGAGCTGCCAGTTCTTCCGTCCCCTCCGAAGCTCCCTGCAGCGGCTCACCCGCTGTGAGAACCTGGACGAACCTCTCGACATCCATCCTTCCGATGTTCCATCCAGTTGTAGAAGACCGAGAGCACGAACGTCGGGAGACAGCATCACTTATATCAAGCAGAATGCACTGATGATCACGGCTGAGTAGTCCTCTAATACTTTCCAGTACTAAGGACTCCGAGGCAAATGTCACGTCCGGTATGGTTCCCTCACAGCCAATACGGTGGAAAGTCGGCGTGATTCCGGAGTTTAGTAAGACGAGGGCCGTCCTGGCCGCCATTTCCAGGATTCGTTTTCCCCGCGGATCCGTCTGAGGCGTGCCCCATTCGCTTGCTTTAGCTTTAGCCCCCAACGAGCACTTTGCCCTCTGCGTTCGAGACAGCGCCCTCCAGAGCATGAAGCTTGGCTTGGAAAGATGATATCGACTTGTTAGGCGTTAGGTGCACACTAAAGAAAGTGATCCCTGAGCACCGAACCCACACGAAACCATCCCCCCGCCCCTCCACAACTCTCCGCCTGAAAGTCACTGTTCCGAACCCAGATAGCGGCAGTACCAGTTTCATCAGAGTACCATAATGCAGGACTTTTATAATGGTGTTGCTCACTCAGCAGCAAGAAGTCGGCTTTCATGTACCTCGCAAACTACTCATGCAGATTTTGGGCGGTTGAACTGCGGTGTAGGTTTAGCTGCAGGATGCGGGTCATCGGAGCTCTGATTTTGCCTTGGCTAGGGCTTCCTGGAACACCCGGCATTTTCCTGATCCCAAGACGTGTCCAAAATCATGTTTTGGATCAGCATCCTTGCAAAGAATACAGTATGCCTCCTTCGTACACTCTTTTCTCTTATGTCCCATTTCACCGCATTTGCAACACAGGGAACTCCTATCGGGTCCTTTGCATACTTGTGTGGTGTGACCATAACCAAGGCATTTGAAACATTGCAGGGGCGTTGCTCTTCGCCGTATCCTACAGCCAACCCACCCAATTCGTACTTTGCCCTTGTTCAGGAATTGTTCGGCGTCCTTTTCGGTCAAGTCAACTATGGCCATGCGTTGTCCCCTGTTGTTTTCTTGTGTCAGTCTCGCTTTGATCCTTCCCACGCTAGGGAACTCCTTTTTGATGGCCTCTTCTACCTTGGCCAGATCGGTCACGCAGTCAATGTCTCGTATTTCGATCGTTGCCACCGGCTCGAGCGGGGCTATAGTTACGCTTTTGCCGGGGACTTTCTTTACTGCGTCACAGAATGCAACTTTATTGCCGGCCTCTGCTCCGAATTCGACCAGTATGTGGCCCGACCGCGTTGGTCGTACTACTTTAATGGTAGTATTGGTGTCTTCGGGCCTTACGTTTCCCCTGATGTCCCGCAGTACCTCCGCGTAGAATCGGCCATCTTGGGGCTTTACAAGCAGTGCCTGCTGCCGGGGTCTTCGTCGGGGCTTCTGCCTCTCCTGCTTTGCATCAGGTCCTTTTTGTAATTGGGTGTCCGTACGAACTTTACTTTCTGGCTTTTTTTGAAGGAGTTTTTTGCGGCTTTCTTCGCTCCTTTTGTAAGCACTGTCTGGAACCCCTGGTCTAGTGCTGCACGCCCTTCAAGTGCCTCTTCCTTCCTTCTTTTATCCCTATCTCTTTTGATTGGGCTAGACGCCATTCTTTTATTGACGTTTAATGGTGGAGCTATCTGCGTGTCGCCTTTAGATTTCGCCCCAAGCGCCTCTTTACCCTTCTCTTCGTCTTTGGCCCTTAACGGGCTCCTCCGATAGTACCCTATGCGATCTAGGAGCTCCTCTAGTTCAAGGAGCCCTTCCTTTGCTGCTTTGCTGATTTTTGGGGAGTCGCATGCAGCTTGTATTCTTTTCAGAACATCTCCCGCTTTTCGGAATAGTCTTTCTTCTTCGTATCGCTGGGCCGCAATTGTACCTTGCAACCATCCTTGGGAGAGGTTATCGCGTTCCGTTTCCGAGTGCAGTACTTCCGCCACATTTTCAACTTTGGCGGTGCATTCACGCGGTATCTGGTCACTCTTTGCTTTAAGTGCCGTAATCTCCTCGTTGGTTTCTGGATTTTTCGTTGCAATGTCGGGATTTGCGACCTTTGCATCGGTCGCTTCGGTAACGATCGCAGCAGTGACAATCGAATTTTCGGTGCTCTTTATGTTATCTCCCACCGCTCGAACACCTGAAGTGTCCTGCAGAGTTCCCCGTTTCTCCTTAATAGGACGCTCGGGCGTTCGCATCATTTTTTTGCTGCGCCCAAACGCCGCAGGAATTTAAGTCTGTATTCTCCGTTTTTCGTCCGTCTTCACTGTCGTTGTGTTAGTCTTCGTTTTTGTCGTTGTTAGTACCGCTCGCGATGTACTGTTGACATCGTGGCTGCAACCGCTGGTTGCGTCGTCGTTATTATTTTTCGTTTCTTTTTCTGGGTATTTGTGGTATTTCAATTTTGTTTGCTCCAGTTTTGTTGGGTCCCCCCTCGGTGCCGCTATCTCCGTTCGTGTGTGTAGTCGCCTTTTTGGTCCCATGGTTATCTTTGCAGAGCAGCGAGGCCATGCGAGGGTTGGCACAAGCCCTTTTGGGGACAAGTGCTCAGAGCCAGACCAGCGCTAATCGGGAGTCCGTGTCAACCGAACCTACACCACCAACCCAATGGTGTGAACTTCGAACGTACTCCGAGGCCTGCCAAGGTTTTACCGGAACGGAGACGGTATGATAGTTGAATTGGAGCCGTTCACACACAAGTTTCACCTCGGCGCTACTGTGCAAAGCAACTAGGTCCAAATCATTGCATCCGCCAGCCCAAACCGTCATTTCCAGTTCGTTGTCCAAAGCGTAGTCCAGATCCAATCAGAGTCGTTACCTGTCATCCCAGGAGGGAACCTCACGGCGCCCCCCATATCCTCGGGTCCGTGGGGGCGGCGCTCCCCTAAGAATGCCAGCCTCCAAGAGTGCTCTTGTCGACCGGCATTCTCCCTGCGGGAATTTCCTCGGGTACGTGGGGGCGGAACTCCCCAAAGAATGCTAGCCTCCAAGAGTGCTCTTGTCGACCGGCATTCCCCCTGCACAGATTAGAATGGTAAACAATGGGCTGCATCCAAGATGCTGGAGCCGGGTTTGTAATAGGTAAGGATCTTGAGCGTCAAAGGTGAAATACTAGGAAGGTTCCAAATAGGGCTAAGATGAACAAAATTAAATCAGAGGAGATTGACACAGCGTTATTTACGGACATTTTGTCTAATTTCTCTACATTCTCCAAATGGAGTTTGTGCAAGAGGTGGAGATCTAATTTAGTGCCCCTTTCAGTTAAATTTGCGTTTAAGATTGATGGTAGAACTTGGAATGTTATACTACGTCACCAGCTTTGTACGTGTTGGGGTTTGACCTCCGTTGATTATGCGCATTGATTTGATTCTTCTGCTTGCGAAGAATTTCATGCTTTAGATCATTTTTCAGTTTAATGTTAAAGTCAACGATACCTTGGTAATTAATTCGTTTTGATCTACCTAGAAACACATCTACAGGTTTCACTCTTGTTACAGAGTGAAACGTGTTGTTGAATCTACCGACAGCAATAGCTATTATTTCCTTTAGATTGAGTTCTTTATACTCTTGCTGAAGGCATCCAACCGACTCTATTATTGTTGAGTGGAGCCTTTCTGGAGCCTTTCGATAGCTCCGTTGATTTCACTCTTCTGAGGAGGGGTTACATATAACTTGACCCCTAATACTTCTATGAGATTCATGACTACTGGGCTTATGAATCCGCCTTCGTTGTCTATCACCAAAATTTTCGATACTGTAAAATAATGTAGGATTTTGTTCATCTTTTCCCGTATGTGAAGGGCGGATTTGTTCTTTATTGAAAAAAATTTTGCGAATTTGCTGAATTTATCCATACACGTTACGTATTTTTCGCCGGCAATTTGTATGATGTCCATATGCAGGATTTCCGATGGGTATTCTGGAACTCGTGTTTCCTGCAATTCAATCTTTTGAGGATTGCGATCATATTTGTTGACATTGCATATTTCACACGATCTCGTATATTGTTTAATTAATTTACTCATCTTAGGAAAGTACAATTTTTCAAGTATTGGTCCTTGTTCTTCCTATAGCTCCTGTGCGCTCGTCGATGCTCATCTTTTATTATGTGCAGTTTATTGTCTTCATTGGCAATATCCTCAACGATACGCTGAGTGATGCGAACTTTGTGCTTCGAAAAATACTCTATATGTATCCTGTAGTAGCACTATGAATTTTTCGGGAATTTTGATTCCCTTGATAAGATTTTTTTTTTGTGGTAGGGAGGTGAAGGCATTTACGCCCGCCGAGTCTGGCAGTGTGGGACTCCCATGGAGATACCCTTGGACTACCCACTAAACACCTCCCCTGTCAATCTGAGCACCTAGCCTGGAACCGTTTGACACATTACTTCGGGCCAGGTCTCGTTTTGTTACGCCGTGGGGCGCCTTCAAGCTGGGGAGTCCCTTTCCTAGCGGGAGGGGAGAGGGGAAGAGGAAATGCCAGAAGAGCGATCCCCCAGCCCCAGCGCCTCCGGCTGCTGTGAGTCCCTTTTATATTTTAGGACTGCCCGAGCATAATGTGCCACCTGGTTCCATTTGTCAACCGATTCGAGCATCACCGCAATTAAATTATCCGGGGTGAGCTCTCCCGTCTCCCTGCAGAGCTCCCTTCGCAGCCTGACCCATTTTGTACACGCAAAAAATGTGTGACAGGCATTATCCTCCTCTCCTGGGTAAAACCGACAGTCGGGAGACCGTGACTTACCGATCTTGTGCAGGTAAGACTGAAAACACCCGTGCCCGCTCAAAAGCTGGGTCAGATAGAAGTCAGTCTCACCATGCCTTCGATCCAGCCACGGTCTCACATCCGGGATGAGGCGCGCAGTCCACCTTCCCTTCGTGCAATTCCCCCAAGACTGCTGCCAATCGTTGAGCGAGCGTTGTCCCTCCTCGCGGACAACCATCTCCCTCGCATCCTCGTTTCGGCGCAGGTAAATAGCGCGAAGCTCTCTAGCAAGGAGGACGGCAGGCATCACGCCTGCAATCACTCTCACCGCCGAGTCGGAGACTGTTGGATACGAAGATGCAATTCTCAGTGCTCCTCTTCTCTGTACCTGTGCCAATCGTTTTCGGTATACCTCCTTGATGAGAGCGTCGCCCCAAACCTCTGCTCCGTACAGTAGCACTGACCCTACAGCACTCATCAAGAGGCGTCTTCTTGATGGGCTGGGTCCCCCTACGTTGGCCATAAGTCGACTCAGGGCCGATATTCCCGAAGCAGCCTTCTCAGCCGTTGCCCTGATTTGCTCTGAGAAACTCATCTTCGAGTCACCGCTGGCTTTGATTCGATTTGTATATCTCCAATACTGATCATCCTTACTCTAGGGATTCTCTTTTTTGTCAAGATGACCACTTCGGTTTTCTCCAGTGCTAAACTGAGCCCGCGAGCAGTCATCCAGTCCCTCACTCGGCGCATTAGCATACCTAGCCTAAGTTGCGCTTGTTCAACGGTGCGTCCGGCGACCAGAGCCGCAACATCATCCGCATAGCCGACCAAGCGCGACTCATCTGGCATCCTTGATAAGATTGGGGCTTAATAGTTGCTTAAGTTTTTCGACTAAAGCCCCCTTCGTGATAGCTGCAAGACAGATATAGTACCTGTCAAGGCCAGGGTTGTACTTCGAAAAATACTCTATATGTATCCTGTAGTAGCACTATGAATTTTTCGGGAATTTTGATTCCTTTGATAAGATTGGGGCTTAATAGTTGCTTAAGTTTTTCGACTAAAGCCTCCTTCGTGAAAGCTGCAAGACAGATATAGTACCTGTCAAAGCCAGGGTGTGGTTGTTCGAGAACAATCATTTCTTTTCCTTCAGAGAAAATCAATTGCTTTCTAAAAACATTAATCGGCGATTCACAATGTGGTATGAGATCGGATTTATCCTCAATAGCACTATGCGGCGTTCCTGATGTTGAGATAAGAGCCTTTGCTTCTAGTGGCAATCTCGAGAGGGCATCGGCCACCGAATTAGTTTTTCCGGGTTTATAGATGAGCTCATAGTTAAATTCTTCTATTTTGGCTTTCCAGCGTTTAAGATTAGCGTCATGATTGCTGTTGCTCAGTGCAAAGGTAAGCGGCTGGTGGTCCGTTAGGATTCTCACTTTTTTTTCCCCGTACAAGTACGTTCTTAGTTTATCCAACGCCCACACGATAGCTAATAATTCTCGTTCGTTTGTGGCATAGTTCTCCTCTGTTGCGTTTAAGGATCTTGAAATTTTAGTGATATGTCGATCTCTACCGATGTCACCTTGCGAGAGAACTGCACCGATTCCGTAATTACAAGCATCGGTGGTTACATTGAAGGGCTTCTCGAAATCCGGGAACGCGAATACCTCCGATGATGTTAGGAGTGCCTTTATTTCATTAAAGTCTTTGAGCTCAGCAACGCCTAGCGAAATTGGTCTTTTCTTAGACTGATTCACTTTAACTTGAGCGTTATCTCCTTTAGTTAAATTTGTAAGTAACTTACACAAATCTTCACAATTCACTTGTTATCACTATTATAACACTTTTATATGTTAATATTTTAAAGTTTCAAATATTTTATAGTTTGAAATATTTTATAGTTTGAAATATTTTAGTTTCAATAATTTAACGTTTCATATATATTATATTTTGAAATATTTTAAATAGAATGTGGTCAATTATTTACGATTTGTATTAAACAAAAATAATGTAATTTCTTAGCAGATTAAGACTTACATAAAAATAATTAATCCTGCTAACGTTCTCATGTTTCGCCACTCGGACAGCTCGTATGATTCCTTTTTGACGCCAATCGTTCGCTTTGAGAGGTGCCTACTGCGGTACGATGTCGTGTCACCCACCGTTGTGTCCTTGTTTTATTCGTACGGTGATTTTGGCACTCACTGGCCAAAAAAGCTCTGGAATCAGCCTGCTACCAGCCTCCAATGATCACACTTCACTTCTCAACAAGTACAACACGTATTTGTTCTTACTGAACGGATGATTGCAACTCGGTCGGCTATTAGTTGTTCAAAACTGTTTCCCGGTTTTACTTCAGGAGAACCGTGGTCTTATGGAACGGATTACAGAACTCGGTCGACTAAGGTTATCACCGTTTTCCCCGGTTTGATTTTTTTTAAATATCGTGTTCTTATGGAACGGATTTAAAAATTTGCTCGGGCGCCAGTTATGACTAGTTGTTCCGCGGTTTACAAAAAAAACACAATTTGTAAATTTACAATTTGTATTATTTAAAACTTCTGCACTTAATAACTCGCGGAATACAAAAAGCACTTCAATAACGTGACCACTTAAATTTATAATGTTTAATTGCTAAGTAAACAAAATGCTACCTGGGTGCAATTAACTTAATTTAGCATACGCAGCGGCATTTGCACAACGGTTGTCGCTACAGAAAACGATCAACTTGGTCATCGATTAGTTTTGGATGCTATTTCAGGTCATAAAAAATGCGCGTGTTGCGTGATTACAAATATGAAGAGGGTAATGGTCTCAATACAGTTTTGAGTCGAATGAAATGATAATGCGCATGGAAAAGTGATGAGTAAAGGAGGAAAGGTAAATGTAAGGTAATATCTTAAATGCGCGTGGAAAAATGATGAGGAAAGGAGTAAAGGTAAGTGGAGCGTGAGAACTTACATGTTTCCCTTAGTAGCAAATCATGTGATGATTTCACTCCATCTTCACCTGTTGATTGTATAATTGTGCTAGTCTCTCTATCTAGCTCTCTTTCCTTCCTCGTATCATCTGTGTATATCCCTTGTAACAGTCCTGCTATTGTTTATGAGCGTTTCTTTGCAGAGTTACGTTAATGCCCGTTTCCCTTCTACCCCTATATTGGTCTGTGGTGACTTCAATTTGCCCTCTATTGTTTGGAATGATATGTATGTCTCCATAGTTTCTGGCGGTAGCGTGTCTTTTGCCCTTTCTTCTTCTATTTCCCTCTGTTCTTTCACCCAACCCAACACTTTTCCTATTGCCAATAACAAATTGCTTGATCTGTTCTTTCCGACTTGTCACCTTCTTCTCTGTCCGCATCGGTGGCAGTCTCATCCTTTGTCAATCCTGATCCCCACAATCCACCGCTCTCTAATGAGCTTGCTATCACATCTTCTCGTTCTTTGAAGAATTCTGGTATTCCTTCTTCAGCAATCTCCACACTGAAGATTGTGTTGATAAGCTCTATATGTTTCTTTCGTCCTTAATCTCGCAATTTACTCCTGTGTTTCCAGCAAGAACACCTAAAGATGCTCCTTGGTTTAATTCAGATTTTTTTTTCTGGTAGGGAGGTGAATGCCATTTATTCACAGAGTGTGGGACTCCCACGCGCGACTGGACCAACCACTAAACACCTCCCCTGTCAACCTGAGAACCCAGCCTGGAACCGTTTGACACATTACTTCGGGCCAGGTCTCATTTTGTTACGCCGTGAGGCGCCTTCAAGCTGGGGAGTCATTTTCCTAGCGGGAGGGGAGAGGGGAAGAGGAAATGCCAGAAAAGCGATCCCCCAGGCCACGCGCCCCCGGCTGCTGTGAGAACCCTTTATATTTTAGGATTGCCCGAGCATAATGTGCCACCTGGTTCCATTTGTCAACCGATTCGAGCATCACCGCAACTATATTATCCGGGGTGAGCTCTTCCGTCTCCCTGTAGAGTTCCCTACGCAGCCTGACCCATTTTGTACACGCATAAAATGTGTGACAGGCATTATCCTCCTCTCCTGGGCAAAACCGACAATCGGGAGACCGTGACTTACCGATCTTGCGCAGGTAAGACTGAAAACACCCATGCCCGCTCAAAAGCTGGGTCAGATAGAAGTCAGTCTCGCCATGCCTTCGATTTAGCCACGGTCTCACATCCGGGATGAGGCGCGCAGTCCACCTTCCCTTCGTGCACTTGACCCAAGACTGCTGCCAATCGTTGAGCGAGCGCTATCTCTCCTCGCGGACAACCATCTCCCCCGCATCCTCGTTTCGGCGCAGGTAAATAGCACGGCGCTCTTTAGCAAGGGGGCGACAGGTATAACGCCTGCAATAACTCTCACCGCCGAGTAAGAGACTGTAGGAAACGAAGATGCAATTCTCAGTGCTCCTCTTCTCTGTACCTGTGCCAAACGTTTTCGGTATACCTCCTTGCTGAGAGCGTCGCCCCATTCAAATTTTGCCATTGCAATTAAAGCTAAAGATGCTGCCCGCTGAAAATTCTTATCCAGTGGTCTTCCAATTGACCTCGCTAAATTCAGAGAGCGTTGTGCCGCGGCCAAGAAAATTGCCGCCTCTGCACTTCATGCATATGTTAACAACATTGAAACTACGTTAATGTCGAATCTAACTCGTGCGTTTTGGTCGTACGTAAAATCTTTAAGGACCTCTCATCATACCCCTGATAATTTTAGTCTAGATGGCGTGACATCGTCTACTCCTACGCGTGAATGCGCTGGCAGGCTAGTGTTGCGGCGTCGTGGGGTGGGTTCTTCTCCCCAGCACAAGGACCCACTACAAAAAAAAAAATCGCATTCACTAATTAAAAACGGTCGAATGCCGATCGACTGGTGTCGAGGCCGAGGTAACCTACTAAGGAATGAAATTGCTTGTTCAAAGAACAAATTGGGTCTGGAGAAAACAGACGGACTAAAGAGACTTCGTCGTTACCAACGATACTTATGGCCCACAAATAAGAGTGGAGCATCCAGGTGGAAGCGGTGCCCCCTCGCACCCTCCCAACCGGATGAAGATCCAAATGTAGACGTGGTCATATACAATATTTCCCATTTGAGAGAAAAACTCATACAAACATAATTTGCATGAATTCTTCCATCAAATGAGAAATATGAATGTGGCCAATTTATTTTATAGTATTATGTGACATAACACTATACCATAAACGGGCCCGTGAGTGGAAGGCCACTCTACCCGGGCGAGAGCCCCTATAACACAAAAAAAGGGAAGAGCGCGCCCGATGGCTAGCTCATTTCAGTGGAGGGGCTTGGCATCGTTGCGGGTCCTATTCCCGGTCAGGTTAGAGGAAAGGAAACACCGAAGGTATAAGTTTAATAATTCATTGTAATTTTATTGGATTTTCTTTACTGATAATTTTTTTTAACTATTTTTATTGCCCGAATTTCAAAAATGCTTGAAAACTTGAAATGCATTCACCATGTTATATAATTTCTGCAAAGTGGCAAAATAACAGTTTTGATAATTTAATGAAATCATTCCCAGCTGTGTAATTTCTTCATTTGTATCTATTATTACTTTATTGAATTCGAAGTGTACTTCACTTTCTTTTTGAATAAGGCTCGGATTTCTGAATTTCAATTTGTTCACTCTTGAAAGGCTTAGTTCTTAATAAATCTCTATCCAAGCGTTTTTTTTTTATTATAAATAATGAATTCATTGAAAACCTTTTATTTAAGCATGTTGAATATTGAATGATAACTTAAAATATGTGCAACGTTCATAAAACTTAGGGACAATTGATCAACAAAAATTTAAAAAAGATATAAACAGTTATAAACAGTTTACTCCATTTAACGTGATGCAGAGTTTACTATGTTTACTTTTTTCAATTCATTGTATTTTATTTCATTTCAACGTTCTATACCTAAAAAATAAACACACTTTATAACAACTTGTTTGACTTTATAAAGTTCTAGCATTATACGAGTAATTTAAACAATAACTGATATACAGGTAAAATATCGTAATTGTGCTCTTATATTCACATTTCCAAAAATATTCTCAATTACACCTTGCGACTCAAGAAAACGAACCGCACGCAAGCAAATTAAAATTCGCAATAAATTTAAGATTAAATGAAAAACAAAATTAATTACAATTTGTGCTTGACTACGACTGGCAATACATCCAGACTTACCGGCATCCTCGACGAGCGCTCGTTGACGATGTGCTGGTTTCAAATTGATCATTACTATGTTTACACTCCCCCTTCTAATCACAAACTGAAGCTTCCGTATTCGATAGAAAACAGAAGGAACGAATCAAATTAGAACTATGAACTTTTCATGTATCTTTTGAATCTTATCATTATCATCAATTTCAAATAGGGATACAAGTTTATAACCCGTTAAAGAAATAAAATTTTCAGACACTACTAATAATGTACACTTATAGCCCGCATAACTATTTACTTCATGCGAGATACTGTCTTTACAGTAAAGAAATCTATTTTGACTAGTTATCCCTAAAATTAATTTTCCTTTGTATAACTGATCTTTGCAAGGTATTCTCCATTTGGAAAATTGTCCTTCTGATCTACTGGTTTGACTAGTAAAAAATAATCGTATATCACATGAGATAGAATATTTCCATCGCTGCTGGTAGAGAATAAAGTTTTTGATATTTCTTTAAATTCAAAATCCCAAATTCTAAATCCAAAGTGATGGCGTCGTTTTAAAAATTAAATCCCAATAGCAAACATATGAATCTCCTCCAGCTGATATAAGGAAAGTTTTACCCGCATTTTCTACAAGTTTTGCTTTTAAAACTCTTGCGTTATGGCCGTAAACACCGCGAATAGGTAAAATTTGTGTTGTTTTGAAGTTTGAAAAGTTTTTTTAATGCGGTACCTGCGAAAACCGCCGTTTCCAAGAGTGTTATCCTCACTATTGTTGAGCAATATATTGTCGATTTGTCAACGCATGAGGATCGCCCCTCTAATATTATTTTTTCCGAATCAGACAATCTCAATTTCGACGCTACACTATGTCCAGTAATTATTAATATTTCCAGCGTGCTTGCTTTGAATAGTTTGCCACTACTTATCTGATATTTTGCCTTTGCACACAAGTCTCTAAATGTTCTAATATCATAAACTCTCATTCTCCATACACTAATATAAAAGAGTCCGCAACATCTAAGCCATGTATCTTGTTTTTAACTTTCCATTCTAGAATTGTACCGGTAATATCTCCTTCCCCAAAAACCCTTAACTCATTACCAGCACCTGCTATTACACTGCTTCTCGACAGAAGTTTTATGGCATTCTAGGCACTTTTTACTGTACGTTCAATTGAGCACCGCGTGGAGGCATCGACGAGCCGATCAAACACTTGAACACACGCGCTGTTCCGTAGCAATTGCAAACGAAGTGAAAAGCCACAACAAAAATTGTTGGACTAGCACCCTTGATGTGTTTTCAACGAAATCTAAACTGTTCAGTTTAGACAAATATGCCGGCTTCACCAGATTCCCTGGAAAACGAAATCGTATTGCTTTTCGCCGAGCTCTACGCGATTACCCTTTCTTCGAGAATTTACCGTGAATATTTAGGTTGATATAATATTTACGTTTTTTTCTCGGATGGAAAAATAGAGCGAACGGATTCGCGAAAACTGAAATTCAAGTTAAAGTTCGAATTTGAAACCGTGCAAGCTGCACCGTGATTAAATAAGTTGGTGCAGAGTAAGAACACTGATTCACTGTCGCCTATCGCGAGCTCTTCTTCGCACTGTCCGAAGATTTACACGGGACTACAACACACGTCCAGTGAAAGATCTCCCGTCGTTTGTACATCACTTTGAGCACACGAAAAGGTGAAATGCAACTCAAATTACGATGGCCAAGTAAATTTGACTAATTTCAATGAATTTAAACTTGGTTTTTTCCACACAATTTTTCTATGTACCCTCGTCGTTTTGAAGCACTGTCTCGTTTTCGTTCACTGTTTTCCGTTACCATCCAAGACGGAATCTCATGTATTCGGCATTCGGCAAAATTCACTTAACGCGCGACTGTTCGAAATCCACGACGTCCAATCTCCCCTCGCAATCGAATTTTTCCCTTGCCGGCGCGGTTTTTCGCGACGTGCACAATGCGTGGCGTTCTGCAAAAGAGTCCCCGTTGTTGCTGCTCGTCGCCTTGCGGGACTTCTCACAACGGCAGTTGCCAAGCGTTCCATCCACTTTCCATTGCATTGCATAAGTGCAATTCGTGGATAAGCTCCGTTGTAAAGGGGTTGCCGTGTCCAGATTTCAATTACAAATTTAAATGATTAATATTATTTTAAATTTACAATTGGAATTTGGATCAGCATCATGGTGGTTTTCGAGCAGTTTGCTTAGGCGACTGCTCGATTACTACAATGTGATATTCAGAGTGAACAAACGTAATTAACGAATTTTCATTTTCCGTTTCCACTGTCCTCCACTTCATCCTGACAAAATCAGAGGCGGGATCCGCGTGATGAAGGTAGTGGAAATTTCATCTTTAATGGCAAAACGGTTGCAACAGGTGTGCAAAAATTGCGAGTTACCATGCGGCGGATCAACAGTGCAACTGGTGAAGCGGCTTTGTAAGGCATGTGAAGGAGAAAGGCAGGTGAAGTAAAAATCGATAGCGATCCTGAGGATGGCAATGACGAAATTTCCTGGCTGTCGAAAAAATGGGCAAGTTGCGGAAAATGGTGCAACGGGAACAAGTAGCGACACCCATACAAACATCCAACACGTTTATCCGACGAAAGGCGGCTCCAAAATGACAAACGAAATGAAAGAAAGCAACATACAAATTTCGGACGCGTTTACTCGACAAATGCATGTGAATAAGGTGCAATGGAGGACTTCCACACTATACACCAAACACATGAGAGCGACTCACGCACACACATTTATTCGACAGGTATGTATGTACGACAAACGACGAAAAATGGCAACGTAGCAGACAGAGGGCCTTGCGGCGACGACGACGACGAGAGGGAAAACAATCAACGTTAGAACGATACGCTTTGGGGGCCAATGGTGAATGTCAGATCAGTTCCCGATTGTCGCTTGAACGCTTGGACTGTCAACACGTGTTGGAACAAATCTAAACAGAAATTTGTAAAAATACTTAAAACCAATGATTTCCGTTTTTTGGGTGAATTTATTTTTTATTTTGTCAGACGCGCGTTTCGATAGCTACTTACTATCTTCCTCAGTGTACAACATCGTTTTGTATCCTATTCTACATATACAAGTTATTTATATCTACAGCTTTTTTCCTACCTTTTATTACTTAAGTCTAATTGCTTATTCTATGTAGAAAATCTCCCTTTTTTTAATTGCTGTTCTTTAATTATACTAAACAATGGTGAATAGTTATGACCTAAGTCGACATTCATTCTTTTTTCTACCTCTACTCTACTTATGAATAAACTTTCGTAAGGGTCTAATTTCCATTGATTACCTACCTCTTTTACCACTCTTATGTTGTCCGCTGTTATGTCGTGTCGATTTTCAATGATATGCCACGCTACCGTGGACTTAACATCTGTGCTCTTCTTTTTTCCTTGTTTCACGCTGTCAGCTTCTCTGATGTGTTCCTGCCATCTTACTCCTACCAGCCGTTTCGTTTGCCCTATGTAAACTTCGTCGCATTCGGGACATTCTATTTTGTAAATGCTATTCTTTTCCCACTTGGTTTTTGGGTCTTTCGGGCCTCCTAAGATGTTTTTCGTTTGCATCATTCTGCTCGTAGCTACGATTTCGACACCTTGTTTCTTCATTGTGCATTTCAGCTTGTTGAACGCTGTTGAATAGGTGACTGCCGTTCTAGTTGTTTTGTCTCGCTGCCTATTGGCACTAATTTTGACATATTCGCTCTGCTCTCCTTGTTTTTCAGCTTGGTTATCATTTTTGTAATGATATCTTTTCGATATCCGTTTATTTCTGCTGTCGCTTCGATGTATTTGAGTTCCTTGTTGTAGCGTTCTTCCGTTAGTGGCATTGTTATTAGCTTATTGACCATTTGGTAATATGCTGCATGCTTTTGTTGTATCGCGTGGTTTGATGATTCTGGTATCGTCCTTTGTGTTGCCGTTGGTTTCCTATATATGTCAAATTCGAGTTCGTTGCCTTGCCTGATTATCATGACATCTAAAAACGGGATTCTTCCGTTCACTTCCGTTTCCATACTAAATTGTATGTTTTTGTTGATACTATTGATTCCGCACAGAGTTTCTTCAATGTCATCCTTATCCACGATTGCGATGATATCGTCGACATACCTGTATCAGACTCTTGGCATTATTCTTAGCTCCTCGATTTGCTTCTCAAACGCTGTCATAAATACTTCCGCTATTACTGGTGAAAATGGATTTCCCATAGCTGTTCCTCGTACCGTTTTGTAGAATTTCCTTCTGAAAGTAAAATAATTTTCGGACATACCGTAGCTAGTTTTGTGTATTGTGAGACTTTTTTCCTCCATCCCGTTGTTTCATTTTCTTCTAATAACCATTTTTCGAATTCATATAGTGCTGCTTTGATGGGTATACTGGAGAACAGCGCATTTACATCAAATGATACTATGGTTTCGTTCGTGCTGATTGGACCGCTGCTTTGTAATTTCGTGATGAGTTCTTGTGAATTTTTGATTGATCTTGCGCTGTATATGCTTTTTATGCTGTTGCATTCCTGTACTAGCCATTTTGCAATTTTGTGTGTTGGGGAACTGATGTCTGCTATAACTTCTCTCATCTCGTTGCCTCCTTTATGGATTTTTGGTTGTCCTCTGATTCTTGGTAGAACTGGATTCGCAATCCTCAGATTACTTGGTGTTTTAACAACGTCTTTGCATTCTTTTAATGCCTTTTCTACGCGTCTTATAGAGTCCGGCAACGGGTCCTTTCGTAATTCAAAAAATCTGCCGCTATTTAAAATTTGCGCTATACTCATGTCGTACTCGTTTTTATTCATTATCACTACATTATTTCCTTTATCGGCCTTCAAATAATAAATAAGAATGCAAAGACGTTGTTAAAACACCAAGTAATCTGATCTAGTTTAGTTAGTTAAAGCCCCGGTCTGCGTTCCCAATCTACCGACACACAGTATAATTTTTTTCAGTGTACTCTGCAACGAGAACCAAAATACAATCAATACCACCAGCGCAAATAAAATTCGATCAAAAAAAAATATGGTACCCGCCAATTTTCGTAGAGAACGTTAAAGCGGCCGTGTTAATGGATATACTAGACCGATACATTCCAATAGATGGGATTTGACTAGGTTATAGAACAACCAGAATATCCAACTCCAAACTCAAAGTCACAGTTGATAGGCTCAAAGCTCATGATTACATCATAAACCTCGTTAAAACCACCTCAGCAATAGGATACTCATTCACTCCTAAAGAAAGGGAAAAGTGCGTGGTCATCCTATTTATTTATTTACGCTATTTTACAGATCCATGAATCCAATTACAAAATAGGTAATGAAACAAAATATAATACATGCAACAAATACAAAGTGAGCAACTTGAAATAGAAAAAAAAACAAGAATATAAAATGCTAATAAACTATTAGAAGCTGAGGAGAATATTATGTAATATGCTTTTAAAAGCGTTTAAGGAATGTGGTATGGGACCCAGCTGTAGTTCATTGTAACGACGTGATAGGCGTACTAAAAACGAATAAAAATAAATATCGGTACGAGCAAAGGGCACAATGAGTATGTCAGTTGAACGCGTTCGTGAGATGGGACGTATATAAAGCCTTTTCCGAAGGTTGAATGAAAGAATACCGTGATATAATTTAAATAAGCAACACAAGTCTAAGGGTTCTCTCCTTTTTTTGAGTAATGGAATATTGAGGATCTGTAAGCGCTCTTCGTAGGAGCTGTAAGCGAGGTCATATGTGTAGAATATAGAAAGTGTGAATTTACGCTGCACAGTTTCAACAGCATCCGATAGATTGGTATTGTGAGGAGACCATATTTGGGAGGTATACTAAAGGATTGACCGTGCTAGGAGTACAATAGATGGACGCTGGTTAAGATGTTAAAGGGTTGCTGGAAGATCGTAAAATAAAACTAGCGACACGTGAAGCTCTAGTGGTTAAGCATGAAATATGGATGTTAAATTTCAAACCTGGGTCAAATAATACTCCCAAATCATTGAATTTGTCCACAAGTGAAGGCAGCGATCCATCAATCCGGTATCCACATGATACTGGATGAATTTTGTTGGTGAATCTCATGTGGCAACAATTTGATCATTTGATCATTTTGAAAATATGAGCAGTCTTTGCTGGAGTTAATGTAACGATAAATTTTTAAATCATCAGCGTAAAAAAGACGATTAGAGGACAGGCATTGGGGAGGATCATTAATAAAAATGTTAAATAGCAAAGGGCCTAAAATTGATCCTTGAGGAACACCAGATTTCGGACTAAATGAGGCGGACGAAAAAAAAATTATTCCATGAACGGTGCATTAGCGATGGGATAAGAAGGATAAGATCCAAGAGAAGATTGAGCCGGAAACACGGAACGATCGGAGCTTATTAGCCAGAAGGCCGTGATCAACACTGCCAAAGGCTTTAGCAAACTCAGTGTATATGACATCAACTTGTCGGCTCTTGTCAAAAGCAAGAGAGATGGTACTCGTAAGTTCTAACAAATTAGTTATTGTCGAACGACCTTTGATGAAGCCATGTTGTTCATTGACAAACAGGGTACTGATAGCATCGGACATTCTGTTATGAACAATTCGCTTAAGAAGCAATGAAATCGGACGATAGTTCGAGATTACACTACGATCTCCGGACTTACGGAACGGAAAGATGTTAGCATCGTTCCAGACGTCAGAAAAGCAGAAGGAAGAAAGGCTAATATTGAAAATAATTGATAGTGGGGTAGATCATGAACAAGATAATGACTTTACGAACAGATTTGGTATTCCATCAGGACCCGGGCCATCAATAATGTTAAAAGTGAGCAGTACATTTTCAATTTCCGATGGAAACGTAACGATCGATTGCACAATAAGGGAAGGAGAAGGACAGGATGAGTATATAGTGGTGTTTGAAACCTTAAATGTGAAGGAAAAAAATTGAGCAAATTAGATTGCAGTGGCGTTTCAATCATATAATAATAAGATCGCATTGCGTTCTTCAGACTTCGGAGCAGATGCGATCGCCAGGACATCGAAAGCTGAATACCAGAGTTGGGCGTTGATTCGGTTAATCCACTTACCACAGCATGATCGAGAGCGAACAAGATCGAACTTGACCTTTTCATAATTACAGTAGCCACCGAAGAAGATAAGAACGCTGTAATAAAATTGCCCTACATCTTACATCAACAGGCTATTTGAGATCGCCCAAAAAGGAGTGACCTGGTACAATTCTACAGCTGCCAGAAATTTGGTCACGTTTCCACCAATTGTAGATTCAATCTCCGCTGCGTAGCATGTGGAGAGGAACACATCTCAAATGACTGGCCTCGAAAATCTATGGAGAAACTAGAAACGGCTCCGTTCTGTACAATGTGTAAAGTACATGGACACTCCGCCAACTTTTGCGGATGCCTGGAACGCAAACGCCTTTTAGAAAAAGCAATGGAGGCAAAAGCCAAACGAGCAGTCTAACTGTATACTCAACACTTCCCAGCCATCAACGTAGTACCCCAATTCCCGTGATCTAGTCACTTTCTCCACTTACACCTCCCACTTCTTACTCGGATATGTCTAGAGAAAAAACACTGAACCCTAGATTGATTACAGCGACACATAATCCCGTCGAGTGTCTAAATCAAATTACAAACGACTGGCTAGGGTTATCTCCCAGTAAACTCTCTTCGAAAATTCAATCTTTCCTTCCATCCTTTGACTTCACTCCCGACCAAGAGAAGCCAATGGCTCTCCTGAACGTCTACGTCAACCTTTATGTTGGCAAATAGGCTTATTATTCTATCCCTAAATGTACACTCCCTAGTTTCACATGACAAGAGACTCTTCATTTCGAACTTAGTCAAATCATTCCAACCCGACATTCTCCTCTTGAACGAGACAGTTCTTAAACCTCATCACAAAGTCCGTGTAGATAATTATAATGTTCTGCGTAATGATGGTGGTAGAGGTAGGACGATCTAAACGTCTATCAAATCCCTTTCGAGCACAGCAACTCCTCATGCAGACTAGCGACCCTCCACACGAACGCCTCAATGGAACTCCGGTCAAAGTCCTAATAGGCTGCCATTACTTCCCGTGTAACCTTGGTATCCTTATCCCTTCCACGCTCAACTAAATCCTAGCAATAGCATCATCGCACGACTCATTTCTATTAGGAAGAGACCTCAACGCCAGACGCGAGCACTGTGGTGATTCTACTAACAACATGAATGGAAACTTCCTCTTTGAATGGCTCCACCTGGAGGCTCTCCTACTAGCTTCTGTTGTAAATGTAGGTATCCCAACTTTCCCGAGAGGTAGTTCATTTTTGGACAACTTTTTAATCTCACCTGACCTTCTCTCTGACCCCGTAATTCCTTTTACATGCTCCACATTTGCTTCATTATCAGTTGCGTCGTAAAGGGGGTTGCTATTAGCAATTTATCTGTAGGTTTTATTTAATTTTCTTCATGTGTTTCTTGGGAAAAAATTCTTCTGATAATGGTAGCGATGTAGTGGCGGGGTTTAGTGCAAGTTAGAAAATAACAATGTTAATAAGTTGTGTATCAAATTGTTCCGCACTTTTTGTTGTTATTTACATAATATAAATATGGTAATTTCTTCGCGAAGGTCTTTCAAGCAATTTGCCTAGGCGGGCTGCTCGATTACTACAGAATACTACAGATGACTAAAGGAATCCCATGAGCTGCAAGGAACAGAGCTGAATTTTCAAGAGCGACGAAAAGTAGCAGCCGATAACATTAATAAAAGTAGACGAACATGAAAACTTCGATTCAACGCCAGACGCAAGACGCCGACGAATTATAGAGAAAGGACTTGGTAGTTATTTCGAATCCGTCCTACGCCACTGGGGAATCACGCAAGTTGGAGCCTAAATATAAGGGCCGTTATCTAGTTGTCAGAGTCCTGCCAAATGATCGGTACCTAGTGGAGAGCATTAGAAATAACGTGACAACAAGGCGAATGAAGAATTATTCTGGGGCATTTGCGACTGAAGATATGAAGCCGTGGTGTTCGTCAAACCCAGAGTTGGATCCATTTTCATCAAGTGACGAAGGTGATGCCGGAGACGATCACGACGATATGGAACGATCAACAGCGGAGCTTGAGGGCAAGCTCAAGTAGGATGGCCGAGCTGTCAAGCAACACTCAACAAGCGGAGAGAAGACGTTAAAGTAGAGTGGGCGGTTAACGACGAGACGTCAGAGAGATCTGTTAATCCATGTGAACATTCAGAGTGAATAAACGTAATTACTGAATTTCAATCTTTCATTTCCACTGTCCTCCACTTCATCCTGACATAACCCTTTATTAAATTATATCAAAAGAAAAAAACCTGATTTTTATTTAAAGCTTAATAATATCCAACTATCAATGCTTTTAATGATAGCCTTCTTGGAATGTTACATCTATAAATAGGCAACATATGACCGTTCGCTCATACAAGCAATTATTATTCTCTCAATTTCTTTAACGATCATTAAAACTTCTTTTTGACTAATTCCATTCTCGAAATCACCTCAAACATTCAACAATAACAAACATTCATCACACTTTGGAAAAAACGCGAGGCTCAATCAACATTCGAAATTTTTATAGCCAAATACCGTAAATTCGAAGAGATCAGATTGAAGAAATTCTTCGCTATCCAAAACGTGCAGCACCTGGAACTATGTTCATTCATACAAAATCTTAAGAAATGTATTTCTGTTAGTCGTTCCATTTATTAAATGTACTATAAATCACGATCGTGTGCATCGGACAAACGGTTGAAATTCCAAATTAATTGTTTGAAATAATGAAGACTAAGAAAAAAAAGTAGAAAATTAGAAAATAAACACAGACACAAAATCATAAGAAAGTTGATTAAGTCGTTTCGTGATTTCGCTTGGTCACACATTTTATTTATTGTCTTGGATTAACGTGATTTTCCTAGTTTCGTGCAATTTAATTGACTTTGATGGCATTCATAATAACGCACAGATGAGAATGAATTGGAGCAACTTACGGTATGTTGAATGATAGCAATTAATGAATGAACGAACGAATCTCTACTGATTACAAACAGTAATTTATTTCGCGGCTAAATTGTAAATAAGAAGTTTTATATTGTGCATGTGTATCCAAATATCCAGCAATTAATTAGGCAAAATACTAATATTTTCGTTTGTTTGCCATCTAATTGCAGATTTTAATTAATCGATTAATATCAGCGCAAAAAACAAATCATTGCCAAAATGAACGGGCAAAGCTACGAATTGAATCACACTAATGGCGATATTATATCGCAAAATCAACAGAAGGGCTGGTGGACGATTGGCCTCATAAACGGGCAACATAAATATATGACTGCCGAAACGTTTGGATTCAAATTGAACGCAAATGGTGCCAGTTTGAAGAAGAAACAATTATGGACATTGGAGCCTTCGAACACGGGTGAAAGTGAGTAAATTTTGTTTTGATTAATTATTTTGTTTATCATTAGAAGGAGTAATTATTTCGCCTTTCGAAACTCTTTGCATAGCATAATTTAAATTAATGTCTGGTACCGTTGTTCGTGAAAAACACGTCCACTATCATTTAATTCAGATTTTTTTACATCAAATCTTAATTGAAATAAAAGTAATAAATCAAATCATGAATCAAAAAGAACTAATCCCAATTCATCTCCAAGTGTTGAAAAATACTCCGGGGTCAGGGTCATACTGTTCACACTCTTAATATCACGCGGAGCTAATTATTATCTGTTCTTAAACAGCTGAAAAAAAAAACAATTCGCTTAACCTTAATTGAAAACTGTAATCAATCATCATAATTTCCACCAACCCAAACAATCATTAATCGTCGCTAAGAACTTAAAATCGTTTGTACGCACATCTGGAAAATAAAATTTTCTTTAAGTTCATCGCAGACGTGAAAGAAATGCAACGCACAGTTGGCTACTTGCCTTGAATATCCTCTTGTTTGCGGGTTCACATATTTATAAGAAAGCATGAAAGAATGACTAAGTTGGGAACGCAATGGTAAATGTTCCATGCATATGCTGTTTTTATACATTGAGGTTCAAGTGCAAGGAATTCCACTCGTTCGTTTTGAGGGTGAAAAAGAAATATAAGCATGTGGCCTGAAGCGGTCTTCACCTTTTTGTTGGGCTGTTGTTGTTAAATTTAAGGCTCTGTGAAAGTTGATGGCCAAAGAAACGGAAGAAAGAGCAACATAAGTGGAATGACGACGAAAGACCCAAAAGTGTAGAAAAAAATTTGCATTTAATGGGCTCTTTCACACGGGAATGGCAAAAACCCATATCCAAACAGGTTTCGCGCTTACGCCCCTATGTTTACACGTTGCATAGTTCAGCCAACCTATTTTTGTATACGATACATGTCTTGCGAGTGTATGTGTCAAAAGGGTCATTTGATCGTTAAACATCGTGCGAACAACATGAGAGCGAAGACAGAGAGATAAGCGATTGAGAATTTATGTTTTAGCCTTGAATTGTGCACGAGGTAATAAAAACTGGAATGAAAAATGTATTTTATGATTGTTAAAGTTTGTCGATTCAAACTTCTATTGGATTTATTTGAATCCTCCGTGTTTTTCCGCTTTCTGAAAAATATATTCCAAATTTGAATATCTTTTTTAGTCGCATATTTTTCTTGATGTGTTGTAAACATGCTTATTATAATGTGATTCTATGAAGATTATGCGTACTGTTAATTTTCTATAGATTTACAATAGGCAATTTATCTTCATTGAAATCGTGATATTCGTCGTGTTGTTTCCTGAAATTGAACATGGCCTCCGCTTTCATAAATTTATTACATAACGCGTAGCTTCTCGCATTTACGCATCCATTTTTGCACGCAAATTAAAGAAAGGCAATCGTTTCATGACGACTACCATCTTCACCGAATGTTCAATTCGGAATGCTTACCTGCGTTTGTATAAAATTTCCCCCACCAAATGATCAACAAAATGCGTTTGTGTATGTGCGTTACGCTCGTTCACCCTACAAAATGTTGGCTTGTTTTTACCATCAGGTCCCCTCAATGCCTCTCACTCTTCTTGCCCATATAACCTGTTTAACGCTCACTTTTAACGCTGCGTCTGAAAAAGCCCAATGTATGCTTTGTTGCATTTGCACGGTGGCAACTTATACGATTCAAATCTCATTAGCAATTATGAATCAGCAGAGAAGAGGATTAAAATTCCCAAGAGGATTTTCCAACAGCAAAAAAGAAGTGGTAAATGATTATTAGCATTTTATTGTAATTAAGTACCAACCGCTATTCATAAGAAGAGAAAAAATCAAAAAAGAAAACTGAAATAAAGATTTAAACGTAAAATGTATCGCGAAAAACATTTCAATTAATTTGGTTTCACAAAGAAAGTTAGAGTTGAAATTTTCACGGATAGTCTGCTGCTCAGAATATATACACAGAAGGAAAACTTCGAAACTCACTCGCCCAACTGGCCTAGTGATTTATTTATTTATTTGTTTCAAAAAAAAAAATATTAACATAGACTAGTACTCCAATTACTAGTCAATTAATACAATATTTAAATACAAACATACGAATTCAAAATACGGAAGATACGATATCAAAAAATTAAGATTTGTAGGAGTATTTATAATTTTGACTTTTCATTGAAGTTTTGAATACTGTGGTAAAGGACCAAGACTTCGCTGGTTGTGCATACGAGGTAAGCGTAGTAAGGGAGAGTGGAAGAAGGTGTGTTTTTTTTGTGGTAGGGAGGTGAATACTATTTATGCACAGAGCGTGGGACTCCCATGCGCGACTGGACTTCCCACTAAACACCTCCCCTATCAACCTGAGAACCCAGCCTGGAACCGTTTGACTCATTACTTCGGGCCAGGTCTCGTTTTGTTACGCCGTGGGGCGCCCTCAAGCTGGGGAGTCCCTTTCCTAGCGGCAGGGGAGAGGGGAAGAGGAAATGCCACAAGAGCGATCCCTCAGCCCCAGCGCCCCCGGCTGCTGTGAGAACCTTTTATATTTTAGGACTGCCCGAGCATAATGTGCCACCTGGTTCCATTTATCAACCGACTCGAGCATTACCGCAACTATATTATCCGGGGTGAGTTCCCCGTCTCCCTGTAGAGTTCCCTTCGCAGCCTGACCCATTTGGTACACGCAAAAAATGTGTGACAGGCATTGTCCTCCTCTCCTGGGCAAAACCGACAACCGGGGGACCGTGACCTACCGATCTTGTGCAGGTAAGACTGAAAACACCCATGCCCGCTCAAAAGCTGGGTCAGATAGAAGTCAGTCTCACCATGCCTTCGATTCAGCCACGGTCTCACATCCGGGATGAGGCGCGCAGTCCACCTTCCCTTCGTGCAATTCACCCAAGACTGCTGCCAATCGTTGAGCGAGGGCTGTCTCTCCTCGCGGATAACCATCTCCCTCGTTTCGGCGCAGGTAAATAGCGCGGCGCTCTCTAGCAAGGAGGGCGACAGGTATCACGGCCGCAATAACTCTCTCCGCCGAGTCAGAGACTGTTGGATACGAAGATGCAATTCTCAGTGCTCCTCTTCTCTGTACCTGTGCCAAAAATTTTCGGTATGCCTCCTTGCTGAGAGCGTCGCCCCATACCTCTGCTCCGTACAGTAGCACTGACCCTACAGTACTCATCAAGAGGCGTCTTCTTGATGGGCTGGGTCCCCCTACGTTGGCCATAAGTCGACTCAGAGTCGATATTCCCGAAGAAGCCTTCTCAGCCGTTGCCCTGATTTGCTCAGAGAAACTCATCTTCGAGTCGATCAGAAGCCCCAGGTACTTCACCGCTGGCTTCGATTCGATTCGTAAGGAGCCAATACTGATCATCCTTACTCTGGGGATTCTCTTTTTTGTCAAGATGACCACTTTGGTTTTCTCCAGTGCTAAACTGAGCCCGCGAGAAGTCATCCAGTCCCTCACTCGGCGCATTAGCATACCTAGCCTAAGTTGCGCTTGTTCAACGGTGCGTCCAGTGACCAGAGCCACAACATCATCCACATAGCCGACCAAACGCGACTCATCTGGCATCTCAAGTCTCAGTAGCCCGTCATAAGACACGTTCCACAGGTCCGGACCAAGGATAGATCCCTGGGCAACACCCGATGTAATTTCCATCCTTCGTTGGCCCTGTGTCGTGTCTTAGAGCAGGCTACAGTCCTTTAGGTAGTTCCTCAGAAGTCGCATTAGATATTCTGGAACGTCGAGTGTCACCAACAGGACGATCTGTCGTTTGGTGCGACTATATGCCTCTGCCTTTTGGACCGCGTTCACCACCTCTGCAATCGCATCAATGGTAGAACGTCCTGCTCTAAAGCCGTACTGCCGAGGAGATAGGTCCCCAGCAGCACGAATCGCATCAGTGAGTCTTCCCTTGATGAGTTTCTCTAGCACTTTCCCAGCCGTGTCTAGCATGCATAACGGGCGGTATGCAGACGGTGATTCGGGATTTCCCTTCCCCTTGCTGATCAGCACGAGCCTCGCCACGTTCCATCGTACCGGGAAAACCCCGTCCCGTAGGCAAGCGTTGAATGTGCTGAGCAGCAAGTCAGGACAATGGTGATAGACGAGCCGCAACACCTCAGCTGGAACACCATCTGGACATGGAGCCTTCCTCGCTTTCAATGAGAGGACTGCCTTCTCCAGTTCCAGCTGTGTGAAGAGTGGGCACTCGACTGCTGTTTCACCATGGACAGCGTCAACACGGCCGGGATGGGCGGGGAAGAGTCCCCGCACTATCGCATCCATCTTTTCCGCGTCATGTATACAAGGCTTCCGTAGGGCACCAAGGTCCCGCATGACCAGCTTGTAGCCAAGGCCCCACAGATCCTTGTTCACATTGTCCACTATGTCTTGCCAGCAGCGAGCCTTGCTACTGCTGATCAGTTTGCGAAGGCATTTCCTGGCTGACTTATATGCTGCCACCCGGTTGCATGCCTCGTCACCGTTCCGCGCCCGTTGAGCCTCACGTCGAAGCTTGTGACACTTGCTTCGCTTTTCAGCGATTTCAGTTTACCACCAGTACACTGGGGGCTTGCCGTGCCGGGGTCTTTGACGGGGCATAGAAGCGCAGCAAGCAGTCGTAATGATGCTCATAGTAGAGTTCACCACGTCTTGAGCTGCCAGTTCTTCCGTCCCCTCCGAAGCTCCCTGCAGCGGCTCACCTGCTGTGAGCACCTCGATGAACCTCTCAACGTCCATCCTTCCGATGTTCCATCCAGTTGTAGATGGCCGAGAGCACGGACGTCGGGAGACAGCATCACTTATCTCAAGCAGAATGCACTGATGATCACTGGCTGACTAGTCCTGTAATACTTTCCAGTTGTGTATCCTCCGTACTAAGGACACGGAGGCGAATATCACGTCGGGTATTGTTCCCTCACAGCCAATACGGCGGAAAGTCGGCGTATTTCCGGAGTTTAGTAAGACGAGGGCCGTCCTGGTCGCCATTTCTAGGATTCGTTTTCCCCGCGGATCTGCTTGAGGTATGCCCCATTCGATTGCTTTAGCGTTGAAGTCTCTCCCAACCAGTACTTTGCCCTCTGCGTTCGAGACAGCGCCCTCCAAAGCATTAAGCTTGGCTTGGAAAGATGATATTGATTCGTTCGGCGTTAGGCACACTCTAACGAAGGTGGTCCCTGAATACCGAACCCACTCAAAACCATCCCTCCGTCCACAGCTCTCCGCCTGGAAATCACTGTTTCGAACCCAGATGGCGGCAGTACCAGTTTCATCAGAATACCATGATGCAGAACTTATATCATAGTGTTGCTCACTCAGCAGCAAAGATTTGGCTTTCATTTCCCTCGCAAACTGCTCAAGCAGATTTTGGGCACTTCAACTGCAGTGTAGGTTCAGTTGCAGGATGCGGGTCATCGAAGTTCTGATTTTGCCTTGGCTAGGGCTTACTAAGAAGCCTGGCATTTTCCTGATCCCAAGACGTGTCCAAAATCAGGTCTTGGATCAGCATCCTTGCAAAGAATACAGTGTGCCACCTTCGTACACTCTTTTCTTTTATGTCCCATTTCACCGCATTTGTAACATAGGGAACTCCCATCGGGTCCTTTGCATACTTGTGCGGTGTGACCATAGCCAAGGCATTTGAGTCATGGAAGAGGTATCCTACAGACAACCCACCCTATGCGTACTTTGCCCTCGCGCAGAAATAGTTCGGCGTTCTTTTCGATGAAGTCAATCATGGCCATGCGTTTCCCTCTATGATTTTCGGATGTCAGCCTCGCTTTGATCACGCCCACGCTATGGAACTCCCTTTTGATGGACTCTTCTACCTCGGCCAGATCTGTGACGCAGTCAATGTCTCTTCCTTCGATCGTTGCCATCAGCTCGAGCGAGGATATAGTTGCGCTTTTGCCGAGGACTTTCCTTACTGCGTCGCAGAATGCTCCCCTATTGTAGGCCTCTGCTCCGAATTCGACCAGTATGTGGCCCGACCGCGTTGGTCGCACTTCTTTAATGGCTATGCTGGTGTCTTCGGGTATTACGTTTCCCCTCCAGCACCTCCACGTTGAATCGGCCATCTTGGGGTTTTACGAGCAGTCTCTACCACTGGGGTCTTCGTGGGGGGTTCTTTCTCTGCTGTTTCGCATCAGATCTTTTTTCTTGTTGATCGTCCGTGCGAACTTTGCTTTCCGGCACTTTTTGAATGGGTTTCTTTACAGCTTCCTTCCCTCCTGTTGTCAGCACCATCTGGCACCCCTAATCTGATGCCCCGCGCCCATCAAGTGCCTCTTCCTTCCTTCGTTTATCCCGATCAACTTCAATTGGGCTAGACGCTAGTCTTTTATTGATTTTTGATGGTGGAGCTATCTGCACAGATTTAGCCCCCAGCGCTTCCTTAGACTTTTGCTCGCGCAGAAATAGTTCGGCGTTCTTTTCGATGAAGTCAATCATGGCCATGCGTTTCCCTCTATGATTTTCGGATGTCAGCCTCGCTTTGATCACGCCCACGCTATGGAACTCTCTTTTGATGGACTCTTCTACCTCGGCCAGATCTGTGACGCAGTCAATGTCTCTTCCTTCGATCGTTGCCATCAGCTCGAGCGAGGATATAGTTGCGCTTTTGCCGAGGACTTTCCTTACTGCGTCGCAGAATGCTCCCCTATTGTAGGCCTCTGCTCCGAATTCGACCAGTATGTGGCCCCACCGCGTTGGTCGCACTTCTTTAATGGCTATGCTGGTGTCTTCGGGTATTACGTTTCCCCTCCAGCACCTCCACGTTGAATCGGCCATCTTGGGGTTTTACGAGCAGTCTCTACCACTGGGGTCTTCGTGGGGGGTTCTTTCTCTGCTGTTTCGCATCAGATCTTTTTTCTTGTTGATCGTCCGTGCGAACTTTGCTTTCCGGCACTTTTTGAATGAGTTTCTTTTCAGCTTCCTTCCCTCCTGTTGTCAGCACCATCTGGCACCCCTGATCTGATGTCCCGCGCCCATCAAGTGCCTCTTCCTTCCTTCGTTTATCCCGATTAACTTCAATTGGGCTAGACGCTAGTCTTTTATTGATTTTTGATGGTGGAGCTATCTGCACAGATTTAGCCCCCAGCGCTTCCTTAGACTTTTGCTCTTCTTCGGCCTTTAACCAGCTCCTCCGATAATGCTCTATGCGGTCTAGGAGCTCCTCTTGTTCAAGGAGCCCAATCTTTACTGCTTTGTTGATTTTTGGCGAGTCGCATGCAGATTGTAATCTTTTTTAGAGCATCTCCTGTTTTTTGGAATAGCCTTTCTTCTTCATGTCTCTGGGCGGCAATTGTACTTTGCGACCATTGTTCTTGGGAGAGATTGTTGGCTTTCGTTTCCGAATACAGTACTTCTGCCACATTTTCGACGTTGGCGATGAAATCACACAACTTCGCTTTATTTGTCTGGTCAATCCTGTCCTTTCCTGCCGTAATCTCTTCGTGGACTTCAGGATGATTCGTTATTATATCGGGATTTTCGACTCTTACTTCAGTCGCTTTGATACCATCGGATTCTCGATGTTCTTTATGTTTTCCTCGACCGCTCGAACAACTGACGCATCCTGCAGAGTTTCCCGCTTTTCCTTTTAAGGACGCTCTGGCGTATGCATTATTTTTTTGCTGCGCCCGAAAGCCGCAGGAATTTCGGCCTGGACAACACTGTCTGTTAATCTCCGTTTTTCGTCCGTTTTCCCTGTCAATGTATTAATCGTCGTTTTTGTGGTATTTAGCATCGCTCCCGATGTGCTGTTAACATTGTGGCTGCAACCGCTGGTTGCGTCGTCGTGGTTGTCATTTTAGCTTTCTTTTTTTGAGTTTTTTTTTTATCTTTTTTTTATGGTTTTTGGTTGCTCCAGTTTTGTTGGGTCCCCCCTCGGAGCCGCTATCTCCGTTCGTATGTGTAGTCGCCTTTTTGGTGCCATAGTTATCTTTGCAGAGCAGGGAGGCCGTGCGAGAGTTGGCACAAGCCCTTATGGAGACAAGTGCTCAGAGCCAGACCAGCGCTAATCAGGAAGCCGTCTCAACCGATCCTACACCACCAACCCAATGGTGCGAACTTTGAACGTACTCCGAGGCCTTCCAAGGTCTTACCGGGAGCCGTTCACACACCAATTACTTAAGAAGCCATCGGGTTGCAGCAATCTCTTTTCAAGCAAAATGAGATAGGAGAAAGGCTGCTAGAAACGAGATGTCTCTCTCTCTCTCTTTTAGCCTGTAAGATAGTTGAAAATACATATCTTTTAAACTGTCAGCACTGATCAAGTGAGTCCCCCTATTTCCTTAAAAAAGTCGTCGCGCTTCGAATCCCATCTCTTTCACGAGGAAAAATTGTGCCGGCCAGCATCCTTCTCTCTTATGCAAAATATTCAATAATAAGAAAGTGATAAGTTGGTTGGCTACGGTGATTGGCTCCTTAATTTTTAACCTCAAGCTCCAATTAGGAAACAATAGATAACGTTTTGACAGAGGTCCTGAGGCAAATAATCGGAGCGAAGCTAAACGGGGACCAATGTTGTATTTGATACAACCATGAGCTGAATTTTTGACGAGCCGGAGGTCTCAATGATTGTAAGACTGCGGAAGCTGCAATGGGCTGGCCACATAAATCGTATGGACGAACAACGGATACCCAAAAATATATTCATTGGGAGAACTGAATGCCGGAGACCAGTAGGGAAACCAAGGAAACGCTGGTGTGAATCGGTCGACGAAAACAGCTCATCGCTGCTCGGATTCCGAAATTGAAGGACGCGGTCAACCGAGACAGTTGGTGGCGCTATTTGCAGCAAGCAAAGCCCCGAGAGGCGCTGTAGTGCTACAAAGAAGAAGAAGAAGAGCTTTGATAATAGCCTTGCTATCCGACCAAAGAGCTACGCTTTTTATATTTTTCTCAATAGACCATATGCTTTTCGAATGGCTTCTAACTAACTCTACCTGGAAGACATTGACGGATTTGGGAAGTGAAAGGTTTATCATACAACGTTTCCGAAAAGACTCCTGGTCCAACTTGGCGTTCCATTTTCGAATTATCTGTGAAGATTTGTATGTGTTAGTGCTCCAAATCTTCTCCATTTCTCCAGTCTGCTCCAGAGCTTTCGCCTACAGAAGGCCACCAAACTAGTGACCCATATATGAGGATCGTACGTACTTCAGCTTTGTACATCCAGAAAGTCCTTTTATACTGTAGACCGCTCTTCATAACAAAGGTTTTGCTACAAGCGTAGAACGCAACACTTACCTCCTTGATATGTGCGTCTAATTACGGATTTCGTTATGTGACTGTCAACTCCACCTGAGTTGACGACTCTAGCTCGGAAGGTTGAAGCTATCGAATTACACAGGCATCTTTCTTCGCCGACTGAATGAGAGACTTCTAGATGACTCCATTGTTATTTGTGTGTATTGTTTGTGTTAGAATATGCGCTCAACACAACACAATAGTACATGCAATCTCATGAAAGGCAATATCCGTAGGCAAGCCTTTTAGATAGAGATTTGATTACGGTATTTTTTCTAGAATCATCCGCTGATGGATGGGTAAAATGCGCTCCAGGGTTTGAAGGAAAATAGTTGTAGACTGATGGGTCTGAAGTCTGTTGGCAAGTCATCCCTTAGCTCAATTCGGGGATGAAAGGTACTTGAACGTGTCTGTAGTACTTCAAATTGTGATTCTGTAGCAAACAACCACTGAAAATCTTAATCATGTCACGCAGCATCTGCAGCATGATTAATAGTATCCCGTCTAGGCCAAGGAATTAAAATGAAGAAGTTATCGATAGCCAACGAAATTCATTCTCCTGCGACAGTTCTTCTTTCACCAACTAAGATCCAACAATATCCAGTTGTTGTCTAAGAAAGATAATAAACTGGACACTTTCTAATTCTCTGTCCTCATACCTTCGTTGCATTTCATCAGTGGAATATAGAGCACCAGTTCGTCGCACATGAAAAAATGAAGGTTGATGGATTGCCTTTATTACACACAGATATATAGGGACATAAAAATTTTGTATCTTTATATGAATGCACCCTTAAACTCTTTTAATGAACTGCTAATGTCAAAACATTAGTTGAAGTCAATATTTTTATCATAGTAAAGTTCACGAACCAGTACCTGTTGGAAATTATTAAAAATTACTACCGAAATTCTAAGTCAGTGGTCGCACCTTTAAAAGCGCTCGCTCCAATTTTCGGCCGTAATAATCGCCCCACTTGACAAGCTGTGTATACTATAGTGGATAAGCTCGAGTGTAAATTTGTACTATCGGACGTTTCGGTGCCAAAAAGACGTCGTACCGCTCGAAGCGAAGGATTCAAAATTAGCCAAATCAGTCGATTCTACGTCGTTCGCTCAAACGACACTGTAGCGTATTTTACGAAAAGATCGTGGTCTACTTGGTTACAAGATCAAATTAACTCAAGGATTAAAGCCACTTGATCATTCGAAAAACCGAAACTTCTCCAATTGGGCTCTGGCAAAGCTTGAAGAAAAACCTCTTCAGCAATGAAGCTCATTTCTGGCTCAACAGCTTTGTTAATAAGCAAAGTATGTGTTATTGGTCGGCAACAAACCCACATGTACTTCTTTAGACACCGTTGCATCTACAAAAAATTACTATTTGGTGCGGTTTTCATGCCGAAGGTGTGATTTGGCCGTATTCTTTCGTGGATGAAAACGCTTTTCATGCTACCGTCAATGGAGAGTGCTTTCGTGTTATGTTGGAAAATTATTTGTGGCCAGCATTGGATGAATTTGACATTTATCGATATGTGGTTTCAACAAGACGGTGCCACTAGCCTCACAGCACGCCTCACAATCGATTTATTGAAAGGCAAATTTGGTGAACGGCAAATTTGGTATCTCGAGAAATGGTCCGGTTGAATGGCTGCCTCGTTCATGCAATCTAACGCCATTGGATTTCTTTTTATGGGGCTATATTCAGTCACTGGTTTATGCCAAAAAGCCAGCACCTTTAGACAAGCTCAGAGACAACATTCAACTCGAAATTGTATACGTTCCGGTCGAAAAGTGTGCCAGACTGGTGGAAAATGGGGTCCAAAGAATCGACCACTGTAAACAAGCTTGTGGTGGTTATGTGATAGCTAATTACAAAATGTAAGGTTTGCACTACACCCTCAATAAATTTGAACTCAGCATCTCAAATATTTTTGTGTTTTATTAACAGATAAAATTGTTATGTCCTTAATGGAAAACCCTTTATTATTGTCAATGATGTCATATTCGCCTTTTTCGTATGAATATCGTATTCTACTAACATAGTGGCCCTCTGTCGCGATACATTAGCAATGAATTTTAGTAGCTCCTCAGGCGGCGCTGATCGGTTATGAACTAAATTGGCAGAGGAGATATAAAGACTCTTCCTCTGCGCAACCACCAATTAAATAATTTTTAAATCTCTAGAACTGAAATCACAGCGAAATGATGAAGGCTTACTAATATTTTGCAGCTTATACAGAATATATCCATGAAAGCTCAAGAGCTGGGTCATGTAGAAATGAGTCGCATCATCATAATCATCATGACCTCCAGGATTAATCTCCTCCAATCAGCATGGTTCTGCGACCTCGTTTGTCAGTTGATCACTTCCAGCAAGGATCTGCTGTCAGCTACTATCGTGTCTCCCCACCGAGTCAACGGTCTTCCCACTGGACGTCTACCTTATGCTCTACTCTTTAGTGTTCTTTTGGGTAGCCGGTTTTTTTCGATTATTTCTACATGGCCCGCCCATTGCAATTTGCTTAACCTTACGTAAGCAGATACATGTGGTTTGTTAAATAGTTCATACAACTCATTGTTGTAACGTAGTCTCCACTCTGTTCCTTTTTCCTCTGGGCCGTCGATTTTCCGGAGTACTTTGCATTCAAATATATCCACTGCCTTGTTCAGATTCGCTCGTCAGGGTCCGTGTTTCACTTCCATATCGTAGCACAGGTTTGACTAGTGATTTGTAAATACGAACCTTATTTTGCATATGCATAACTCTGGACCTTAGAACGGGAATAGGCTATATTTGCGTCATTTACGTGGTGTCCAATCTCATCGTTTTCGTAGCCTCTTCTATTCAGGTTGGCTCAACGATTTTCAAGGTTATAGTCTTCTACGATCAGGTTTGTCGGAATGGAGTTTACTTCCTTGTTTGAGTCATGAATCTAGTTTTCATTTCTTTAACTTGTAGGCCAATTCAGTTTGCTTCAGATTTTAGATTAAGAAAGGATTTTTTAGTATCTGAGATTAAACATGCCATAATATTGACGTCATCAGCATATGACCAATTCTGTTGACTTGAATATTAGTGCACTAGAGGTTTTAGCTGATGGCTTCAAGATAACGTGTTCCAGCGCGTATTCTAAAATTTTTTCGTTCATATAAGAGAACTCAGTCTCAAAGCATGTTTACTGTGATAGTAGATAGCAGGGTGATTGAAGAACAGTCTTTGATGGTGTCTAGAATAAGGTCGAAAACATGAAACAGGCACATTCAAAGACATACTACCATCAAACGAGAGCTGGATGGACATGTATGGCTAAAACGATTGGTAGAGAAATTATCCTACGTGTAGGGTAAAGATTCAAATATAGCTACGTGTGCAATGCAAAATCATCCTAAGATATCGGAATAAATTTTATTCATTAAATTTCAGCTTTTTCTAAAAGCTCGGAGAGCAAATTTAAGCATTTTCATGAAGTTGAGATAACAGCATATCGGATAAGTATGCTCATAGGTCGTTAGTACACGGAAAACTAGCACTACGGAACATCCCCAACTTAGACATATAACTAAAAGCTTACAAATAAACTTGCAAACTCCCGGCAATGTTGAAATAACGAATATGGAAGTTTACGCAGGTCATAAATTCCATTTTTATAGAAAAAATGAACTGACTACGTGCAACTGTATCGAAAGCTCTCATAGCCATTCAAAAGTCATCCAATATCCGCCCTGTGATGTTGCTACAGCTGACAACTTCTTTTTCCAATCATTTTCTCCCACGCTGTCACCATCACTGCGAGTTGAGACTCGGATCGTCTCAGGGACGTTTCAGAATACGTCCAACTTACATATATAGACTCATAGGCACTGTGACCATTCATTTCCATCTAAAAGTCATAGTCATAAGGCCAATTCAATATTCCAGGCTACCGTTAAAATCCACGAACAAAGTCATGTGATTTATAAAGCACTAAATACAAATATTCAATAATAATAGCAAACTCTGGTTTCTTGACCGTCTCTTCCGAAATATAATACAATATTACATTTATTTGTGCACCCAGTATTAAATCTAAGATATCTTTCTCTGAACATCTCAGACTTTAAACCTTCTGTACAAGAATCCTCCATTCGTGACGAGAAATTCCCTACTGTCGTTCTCACGATGCTTTACTAGTAATAAGAAAATAGCAAAATATGACAATCTTATACTTGGATATTAACTAGGCGCGCCTACTTACTCCATTCCATGAAAACTATAACCAAGATTCCAGGATTCCTTGAAGGTTCTAATGAGTTGCATGATAGCGATTCATATACTTATGTGTGATATTAATGATAAGATATAAATATTGTATTTTATCTGCTTTTATTTTCTCAAATTAGTTAAGGTTTTGAATTGTTTAATTAGTTACGCGTGTAAGGAATAATTGGAATGAAGTTGTGTAAGTGCTTTAATAAAAGAATAATCTGCTAATTAAAGCTGAGTCATAAAATTATTTTCTTAAATTTAGTCATTATTAATCACACACCAAGCATGCAATGTTAAGGTTTTTCGTATACTGAGCGAAGAAATTAATTTGCAAGACAAAAACCGTTCCACACCCTCAACTGTGCGTGCTGGTAAGTGCTTTGCCTGATGCGTATGGAAATCGACTTGAAATCTTCACAACTTCCGGAGACAATATCACAAACGAACGGATGTTAATGTCCGATTATCTGTGCATGGAATATAAAAGAGTTCTCGACCTTGGCTTTAAAGATTTATATGGAAAAAGAATCAACGAGCAACTGATGGTTTATAGATGGAAATTGAATGCAAGCAAGCAATGGGACAAGTCACCAAGAAGTAGGAACGCGCGACATATTGGATCACGCACGAATGCTACAGCTCATTATACATGACTTGGATGCATTACTAACATACTCGTACAAGACTAGCATCGACTAAAAGTTCTTGGTCAATGTCTTATGTTTCATGTCCATGAGTCAGATGATTGTCGTTTATTTTTATGTCACATTGCCTTCAACTGTGAGCCCATTGAAAATTCCATCAAATGCAGCAGATACATGGAACTAACGAGATTCTAGCATATATTAAATATATGGAGATTTTATTTCAAAACCATGCATTAACATTTTCGATATCTTTATCGCTGAAGAATTTTATGAGCATTTTAGGGGAATATTTTTGATTGGTGGTTTATGCAGTGATAGGATTTTTGTCTGTGATTTCGTTGCTCCGATTAAATTTTTATGGACGATTTCAATTTGAAGATTTTTAATTCATGAAGTTTTCCACTTGTCGATGAAATTGAAAAATTTATCAAGGTACAAATTCCCTTTTATGTGGTTGGTGAATGCCATTTACGTACGGAGCGGTTTCCCATGCTTGCAAGCGACTGGCCTACTCACTAAACACCTCCCCTATCAACAGGAGAACCGTTTGATACATTACTTCGGGTGAGGTTTCGTTTTGCTACGCTGTGAGGCGCCTTCAAGCTAAGGGATCCCTCCTCTAGCGGGAGGAAGAAGAATTGCTAGACAGCCCCGACGTTCTCGGCTGCTGTGAGTCCCTTTTATCCGATTCAAGAATCACCGCGACTATACTATCCGAGGTGAGCTCTCCCTTTTCTCTTTAGAGGTCTGGTTGCAGCCTGTCCCATTTTTGCACTCAAAAATGTGAAGCAGACATCGTTTTCCTCCCCTGGGTCAAATCGACAGTCAGTGAACTGTGATATACCAATCTTGTGCAGGTAAGACTGAAAGCATACGTGCCCGCTTAAAAACTGGGTCAGATAGAAGTCAGTCTCACCATGCCTTCGATTTAGCCACGCTCTCAGATCCGAAATGAGCTACGCAGTCCACCTTACTTTCTTGCAGTTGACCCTAGACTGCTGCACGAACAACCGTCTCCCTCGATTAGCGCTGGCTCCGAGGGAGACGCAATAAAACTGGAGCAATCAAAAACACTTAAAAAAAACCCAAAAAAAAAATTAAAAAATAATAATAACGACGACGCAACCAGCGGTTGCAGCCACGATGTTAATAGTACATCGAGAGCGGTAATAACGATAACAAAAACGACGAATAAAACAATGACAGTGAAGACGGACGAAAAACGGAGATTAACAGCCTGGTCCAGACTGAGATTGCTGCGGCGCTTGGGCGCAGCAAAAAATTATGCGAACGCCAGAGCGTCCTATAAAGGGAAAGCGGGAAACTCTGCAGGACGCTTCAGGTGTTCGAGCGGTGGAAGAAAATATAAACTGTAGTTTCGCTCGAGCCGATGGCAACGATCGAAATAAGAGACATTGACTGCGTCACGAATCTGGCCAAGGTAGAAGAGGCCATCAAAAGGGAGTTCCCTTACGTGGGCAGGATCAAAGCGAGACTGACACCAGAAAACAATAGGGGACAACGCTTGGCCATAGTTGACTTGATCGACCAGGACGCCGAACAATTCCTGAACGAGGGCAAAGTACGAATAGGGGGGTTGTCTGTAGGATACGGCGAAAAGCAACGCCTCTTCAATGTTTCAAATGCCTTGGCTTTGGTCACACCACACAAGTATACAAAAGACCCGAAAGAAGTTCTCTATGTTACAAATGCGGTGAAATGGGACATAAAAGAAAAGAGTGTGCGAAGGTGGCAAACTGTATTCTTTGCAAGGATGCTGATCCAAGACCTGATTTTGGATATGTCTTGGGATCAGGAAAATGCCGGGTGTTCCAGGAAGCCCTAGCGAAGACCTGCATCCTGCAGCTAAACCTACGCCGCTGTTTAACCGCCCAAAATCTGCTTGAGCAGTTTGCGAGGGAAGCCGTCTTCTTGCTGCTGAGTGAGCAACACCAGGATATAAGTTCTGCATTGTAGTATCCTGACGAAACTCGTACTGCCGCCATCCGGGTTCGGAACAGTGATTTCCAAACGGAGGGTTGTGGACGGGGGGATGGTTTTGTGTGGGTTCGGTGCTCAGGGAACACCTCCGTTAGTGTATACCTAACGCCAAACGCACCAATATCATCTTTCCAAGCAAAGCTTAATGCTCTAGAGGGCTTTTTCTCGAACGCAGGGGGCAACGTGCTCGTTGGGGGAGACTTCAATGCTAAAGCAATCGAATGGGGCATGCCTCAAACAGATCCGCGGGGAATACGATTCCTGGGAATGGCGGCCAAGACGGCGCTCGTCGTACTAAATAACAGAAATACGCTGACTTTCCGTCGTATTGGCTGTAAGGGAACCATACCGGACATGATATTCGCCTCGGAGTCCTTAGTACGGAGGATACACAATTGGAGAGTACTAGAGGACTACTCAGCCAGTGATCATCAGTGCATTCTGCTTGAGATAAGTGATGTTGTCTCCCGACGTCCGTGCTCTCAGCTTTCTACAACTGGATGGAACATCGAAAGGATGGACGTCGAGAAGTTCGTCCAGGTGCTCACAGCAGGTGAGCCGCTGCAAGGAGCTTCGGAGGGGACGGAAGAATTGGCAGCTCAAGACGTGGTGAACTCAACTATGAAAATCATTACAACTGCTTGCTGCGCTTCTATGCCCCGTCGAAAACCCCGGCACGGCAAGCCCCCAGTGTACTGGTGGTTAACTGAAATCGCTGAAAAGCGAAGAGGATGTCACAAGCTTCGACGTGAGGCTCAACGGGCGCGGAACTGTGATGAGGCATGCAACCGGGTGGCAGCATATAAATCGGCCAGGAAATGCCTTCGCAAATTGATCAACAATAGCAAGGCTCGCAGCTGGCAAGACCTAGTGGGCAATGTGAACAAGGATCTGCTGGGCCTTGGCTACAAGCTTGTTATGCGGAAGCTTGGCGCCCTACGGAAGCCTTGCATACATGATGCGGAAAAGATGGATGAGATAGTGTGGGGACTCTATCCCGCCCATCCCATCCGTGTTGACGCTATCCATAGTGAAATAGCAGTCGAGTGTCCACTCTTCACACAGCCGGAACTGGAGGAGTCCAGATGGTGTTCCAGCTGATCTCAGGAACGCTTTCAACTCCGCTAGATGGGTGGAAATTCTGGATACACTGGAAAACCCTTTTCAAGTTCCAGAATATCTAATGCGACTTCTGAGGGACACAGGGCCAACGAAAGATGGCGGTTAAATAGGGTGTTGCCCAGGGATCTATCCTTGATCTAGTCCTGTGGAACGTTTCTTACGACGGGCTACTAGGACTGGTGATGCCAGATAAGTCGCGTTTGATCGGCTATGCGGATGATGTTACGGCTCTGGTTGCTGGACGCACCGTTGAACAAGCGCAACTTAGGCTAGGTATGCTAATTCGTGAAGTGAAAGACTGGATGACTGCTCTCGAGCTCAGTTTAGCACTGGAGAAAACCAAAGTGGTCATCTTGACAAAAAAGAAAATCCCTAGAGTGACGATGATCAGTATTAAAGACTTGCTGATCGAATCGAAACCAACGGTGAAGTACCCGGGGCTTCTGATCGACTCTTTGAGCAAATCAAGGCAACGGCTGAGAAGGCTGCTTCGGGAGTATCGGCTCTGAGTCAACTTATGGCCAACGTAGGGGGACCCAGCCCATCAAGAAGACCCTTCTTGATGAGTGCTGTAGGGTCAGTGCTACTGTACGGAGCAGAGGTATGGGGTGACGCTCTCAGTAAGGATTTTTACTGAAAACGCCTGGCACAGGTTCAGAGAAGAGCAGCGCTGAGGATTGCATCTTCGTATCCGACAGTCTCTGATTCGGCGGTGAGAGTCATTGCAGGCATGATATCTTTCGGCCTCCTTGCTAGAGAGCGCCGCTCTGTTTATCTGCGTCGAAACGAGGATGCGAGGGAGATGGTTGCCCGCGAGAAGAGACAGCGCTCACTCAACGATTGGCAAAAGTCTTGGGTGAATCGCACGAAGGGAAGGTGGACTGCGCGCCTCATCCCGGATGTGGGACCGTGGCTAAATCGAAGGCATGGTGAGACTGACTTCTATCTGACCCAGCATATGAGCGGGCATTGGTGTTTTCGGTCTTACCTGTACAAGATTGGTGAGTCACGGTCCCTGATCGTCGGTATTGCCCAGGAGAGGAAGACAATGCCTGCCACATATTTTATGCGTGCATAAAATGGGACAGACTAGAAAGGGCCCTCTACAGGGAGACGGGAGAACTCACCCCGGATAATATAGTCGCGGTGATGCTCGAATCGGTTGACGAATTGAATCAGGTGACACATTATGTTCGGGCAGTCCTAAAAGATAAAAAGGAGTCACAGCAGCAGTGGGTGTTGGGGCTGGGGGATCACTTGTCTGGCACTTCCTCTTCCCCTCTCCCCTCCCGCTAGGAGAGGGATCCCCTAGCTTGAAGGTGCCTCGCGGCGTAACAAAACGAGACCTGGCCCGAAGTAATGTGTCAAACGGTTCCGGGCTAGGTTTTCAGGTTGACAGGGGAGGTGTTTAGTGGGTAGTCCAGTTGCCTTCTTGCGAATATAGGAGTTCCACATTCTATGCCTAAATGGGCATTCATCTCCCTACCACAAAAAAAAAACATGTATCATGCCTACAATAACTCTCATCGCTGAAGCGTCCTACTCTAAAGCCGTACTGCCGAGGAGATAGGGCCCCAGCAGCACGAATCGTGTCAGTGAGTCTTCCCTTGATGAGTTACAAGTTCCTTTAGGGAAATAATTCAGCAATTAATTTTCAAAATTGAGTAGGTATGCGTATGTACCATCCATAAACTAATCTACGAAAGGAACGTATTTTATCCAAGGGATATAAAAAACTGCTGTAATTGGTTACAAGTTTTAATTGTAATAACTATATCTATGAAATAATATTTTGGCTTATTTTCTTATATTTAATTGATGCTCGAATAAAAAGAGTTGTCCAACCAAAACGCACGATGTTAATTGTAAATAAAACAAAAAGTTTTCACCGAATTATGTTAATATTTTCTATGATAATCGAAGGATCTGTGACAATTATGCGTGGAACAAAATATTGTCCAAATACTCACCACGGCTACGGTAGCACACTTCTATTCGATGCTCCATATTTTTAAATGACTCTGAGACATGATTGAGGTGTAATGTCGTTAATGTGCTTAATTATCTCATCCTTTAGCTCTTGAATTGTTCTTGGCTTATTTACGTACACTTTTTCTTTTAAATATGCCCGGAGATAGAAGGCCAACTGTGTCAAATCACATGATCGTGGCGGCCAATTAACATCGCCACGAAGTGAGATAATACGGCCATTGAATTTCTCGCGCAAAAAAGCCATTGTTTCGTTGGCTGTGTGGCAAGTGGCACCATTCTGTTGGAACCACATATCGTCCAGGTCCATAACCTCAATTTGTGGCCACAAGAAGCCCGTTATCATCTCGCAATAGCGAACACCATTCACGGTAACAGCTTGGCCGTGCTCATTTTCGAAGAAGTACGGCCTGATGACGCCGTCAGCCCATAAACCGCAACAAACAGTCACTCTTTGTGGATGCATCGCCTTTTCAACAATCACTCGTAAATTCTCATTTGCCCAAATGCGGCAATTCTGCTTGTTATCGAATCTACTGAGGTGAAAGTGTGGCTCGTCGCTGAAGATGATTTTCTTTGTAAAGTAACCATTCCTTTCTGCTGTTCAACCAACCATTCGGCGTATTGCCAACGCTTGAAATGGTCAGTAGGCTTCAGCTCTTGAGTTAATTGAACCTTTTTAGCGTATAAATTCAAATCTTTATTCAAAATTCGCATCAGTGATGTTCGTGAGATGTTCAGTTGTTGGGCACGATGACGAGTCGAATATGGCGGGTCTTCTGCCACACTATCGCGAACAAGAGCGATGTTTTCCGCACAACGAACTAGACGAGCATGCACATGATTTCACATTTCCTACAGACCCGGTTTGCTGAAATTTGGGCACGATTCTCCTGATTGTGGACACACTTGGTCAATTATGCTGACCAAAAAAATCACAAAGTGCACGAAATGCATTTTGATTTGAACTCTCATTTTCGTAAAAGGCTTCAACAACCTTAACGCGCTGCTCAATTCTATACCTCTCCATGGTTGAACTTGTCAAACACTGAAACAAAGAAATGTCAAATTAAGTTGGGCGAAAAACTTGGCGTTAAGTTGTGACTTACAATTAACATCGGACATTATGGTTGGACCACCATTTATAATCGTAAAATTAAAGGAATTCGATAAATCATAAGAAATATTTCTTTTACGATTATTTCTAATACAGAACTCGTTTATAGCCACAAGATGACTTTTCATGCCTAGTTGATATATGATTGTCTCAACCCCACTGAAACTGTTTCAACCATTTCTCCGTTTTGGCAAACGCTTCAAATTCAATCAAACTCACCAAAATATTTTCCAGTATCTTTGGGTGGTTTGGAGATCAACTTATGAGTGCGTGAAACTTTGTTTTTATATTTAGTGCCCTTTGTTACTGTCAAGCTATTCAGTTGTATCCAGCCTCCGTTTTATTCTAGTAGTTAAGCAGTATGTGCAATTAATATTTAAAGGGGATTATATGGTTCGCCTCATAATATTAAAATGAGTGGGAATGTACTCATTCTATATCTTCCCTCTGCCCCATCAACTACCAATCTACCTACTCACAAATAGTATCCAAAGACTTTAAATATTTTGAGCCTGAGCTCTACTATATTAATGAACTATTTATTATATTGAAGTTTTAATTTTGATCGACGCAATTCAAATGATTAATAAAATAACGCAAATTAAACTTTTAGATGAATAAATCATATATTGGGATAATATAGTAAAACCTACTAAATAAAGATACTTTGAGCCATTTTTTATATTGTAACAGACACATTTGAAGTAAGTTAGACTGAATATGATTTTTTTAGAATTATAATAATCCGATTGTCCCAAAAATACCCGTCAAATCCGTTCTGTGTTGAATATATTTATTTCGGGGTGGGATTCGGTTGATACAGCCTAACAATGCAAACATGTTTTTTTAAATATTTATTCCAAGGTCTCATGCTAATATTGACAGGAAACTTGAGATGTGATAAGACAAGGTAATGCAGTGGATTTTATCGTAAAAAATTTGGCATAGCAGAATTTTACTTGATACAAAGAAAAATTTGAGACAACTACATATCATATGAAAGACAAAGTCGCATTTAGGACACAGTACAGGACATCCTCAACTTCACTTAGTTTATGCGAAGCAAAATTAAAAAATTCTATTTGCTTGTGTCGGAAATTGTAAAAAGAACTGACAACAACGTAATCTCTGAAATTAACTAACGACGATTTTTAAAACATGCTGGTTATAAATCGTACTGTTGTTACTACAGATAATGCATTGATTTTTCAATCCTCCTACTATTTCCACAAATTTTCTGTACACAACATTGTTTGCAAATTTTTCTTTAATTTTAAGTACCATCAAACTTCAAATTAACTTATCAATAATATTGCCTGCAACATACATATGCCTGCGTTAACAACGTCTTGCCGCTTCTAGTAATGTTCCCGGAATTCACCATTGCGTGCAAAAGATGTTTCATATTTCTATTGTTATCAAGTTGCATGTTATTCTTTTGATAACATGGACATGGAGATTTATATCAAAACAATGTATCACTAGTAGAAGTGAATCTCTGATAGTATATTTGTGAGCAATTTTTGTTTACTGGCTGGTTTTTCAAATTCATGGTAAAGTTTGATCTTATTTGAACTGCATTATTATTATTTTGAACTAAATATAATAATTTTATCGTTCTTGAATAACCCTTCATCGGAATCGGGACAAATATTGGATTCGATTGAAACTAACCAATTATTCACCCATATTATCAAGTCAAAGTCTTAGCGTTTGGTTAAAAGCTTAACCAGTTTTTTTTTTAACTAGTATGATGTTCTTGCATGTTATATCCAGCGGTAGTCTCCGCAATCAGAATCGTAGAAAGTTTCCTTACCCTTACTGAGGTTGACTACTGGCCAGCAGTATAGGAGTTCATGCCGGGATACTCTTCGCCCGTATTGGGCCACCTACATTAAATCTGACGCACGAAAGGGAGAGAAAGAAAATGCTAAACAGTTTAGTAATCCCGCTTAGTAAATCGGAACGGGAATCCTCTAACAGGTAGACCTTCCCAGCGATTTTGCCACTTTTAAAGTGTACTGCATCCCAATGGAGATAAAGAACCAGTAAGCAGCAGTCTTAGGAAAAATAAACCAAAAAAATTAGACTGCGAACCAGGGATCGAATTATAGATCCTACGGCTGTAAACGATTTATGCCAACCCTAAGAGCAACAGTAGCCGGTACTTTTGCAGAACGTAAGCATCATTTCTCACAGCGCTTACTATTTTATATCCAAGCAATTCCAATGGCCACTTGCATAAGTGAAGGACAAAAAATAGATATCCCTATAGAGATATGCTAATAAAAATCTAAATCTGTCCAATATCATGTAAATAGTATGCGACGGAATAGATATTTGGAAGACGATAAGCGAAAAAATTAAATTAAGATTAAAAAACACCTTTTCGTATTTTAAAGAAAGAATTTTAAGCCAAGAAAAATATGAAAAGCAATATTTTCTAATGAGATAAATCAGAACAAAAAAAAAATTTTTATTTATTGAAATGAAGTTGAAAAAATAAAAGATTTTTCGATGCTAGGCAAAGAAGAAGTTAATAGTAAAAGTTAAAATTTAAATATTGTAGAAAATAATATTATTATACTGATGTGAAAGAAAGCAATTGGAGTCTTGTAACATGGCCGCATGGTGACAGCAGGGATCCTAAAACACTTAGAAATTAATTAACCAACGTACTCATTTGCCCAGATAAGTGAAATCTTTGAAAGATGCGAAAAAGTCTGAACCATATTTCCACACCTGACTGGTGACTCTTTAGCGAAGGAGGTTCTGAGACCTTGCCCTACAGTCCGGAGCCCTATAAAGGTGTCTCCAGCTCTCACATAATTTACAAAAGAAACTGCTGGTTGAAGACTCAGTCGGCCGAGTCTTGTTGGGGATATGATGGCTGCAGACTTATTAAATCCTTAGTAAAAGTGACAAATCAGAGGATAACTGATTCTACTCAAATTAAGTAGAAAAGAGTGTAGAAATCCTGTTTCACTGATTACAGGGGACAATTCCCTTCGTGTTCATCTGCGAAGAATAGATATTGCTGAAAACCCTATATGCATACGGAGCTTAAAAGAAGATGAGACAAGCATCTACTATGTACAATTCATGGATGCCCAGCCTCTGCCTATGCCAGGCTGCAGATATTTGGTGTCACAGTAATTAGCTGGAATATGCTCATGGATGAAAATCTATAGGATCTACTTCACTCTATAAAATAACGGATAGGATCTTATAGATGCGGTTGTAGAGTGCAATAGGCCAAGGCCTGAGCGTTAAAGAGTGGCTAAAATAGCCATCTTGCCCCCACCAAAAAATGATAACCCTTCTCAGCCGACGAGTGGTATTCTCCATTGTTGCTGAAAAGAGAACCCCTCCGAAACTATTCCATACCACTCCACATTAGAGCTTTGATGCTAATTCCTTCTTAGTTTTTGCTTTTTTGTTTTTAGCACTAAGCCCCTTTCGGCCCTTCCCTCAGAGATAGTTAGCGTATCTCTTTATCTTGATCGAATGCATCGGCACTCAAGAAGTTAGTATGGTCAGTACCACACAAAGCCGTATGTATCTGAATTTAAACCATTACGTACATAACTGAATGGGCTTGTAGTCCGTCTGAAGAATCACTCAAAAAAAGCCCGTATGCACAAACGTGATTTGAACCAGGGAGCTTCGGCAACGGGTACTCTAACCACTACACTACGCTAACTACCTTCTTAGTTTAGGGTTTTAAAGTATTGGCATCGTTGCACTCTTAACCTGCAGTGAGTTTGACAATTGTAGCTGCTCACATACGTCTAGAAAAAATAGACCTTTCAACATTTGAGAAAGTCAAATGGCACCGACAAGTTGTCAACATTAGGTTTAACCAAAGCCACCATCCTTGACCCAATAAATTAGCATTGATAGTCTAAAATTTCTATATTAGTTGAGCGATTGTAGTTGCTTTCCTCTCATTTTTTATGAGTTCATGGAACATAATAGCGGTTTCTTCAGTGCTAACTTGTATAATACTTAACTATGAAAAACCACATGCTGCTTTCTTCCGTCTTAGAATTCGCGGTGATCTTATTAATTAAAAGGAAACCCAACAATGATTTTGAGTACTCCGCTTAAAAGAATAAATCCGACATTTAATTGGTTGCATTGCGTCTTCCCTAAAAGCCCTTTCTTCACTTCCTACTGCAACAGTCCTTTATTTGTGATTGAGTTGTAGAAAAACTCCCAAAGATTCAGTCTTCTTCTTATTTTTGTCATATTATATATGCCTCTAGATATTGCCCCTCTGCAATTTCCTCAGAAATTTCCTGAGATTTTCATGCAAATCCTAACAAGTCCGTAGTGCCTGAATCAATTAGAAGCACGTATTTTTGCAGAGCCATATATTGCTCTTGTTGTAATATAGGAACCTTAATACCACCATAACTTCGTTAAATACTATTCGATCCTTCTAACATTTTTACAGCTGATTAGTCTTAAAATTAACCCTTTTTGACGCCACATTTCATTGAATTTAAGCGTACCCCCACAATTTTATACAAGAAAATGTAAAAGTGATAAATCATACTATTACTAACAAGGTTGAGTTTATTTAAACTTCTGAGTATTTTTTTGTTATTTGATTCATAAAAAACTACCTCCACGATTTTTTTTCAGATTTTTCAGTCTACAGGAGTCCAATCGCATGGAGGGGGACACAATTTTTTGTGTTCTTCCGCTTCCCCGTTATCGATATTGCAATTTGATTTTGAAAGATCTAATTAAGATCTTTCTTTTGAAAAAAACATTTTTGGGGGTCGCATCCTTATATGGGGGAGACACTCCTTAAAATCCTTAGAATTTTTTTCTGCCTTGGAGACTTCATTAGCTCGAAACTTCAGAGCTGTTCAAGAATTTCTATGAATCTAGCTTCTCGGGTTCCTGAGAAAACCTGCTGTGCCGCTCCGACGGACGGACGAACAAGTACCGATTTTAATAGAGTATTGTACAATTTTTTTAAAAAACTCTAAAAAAGTAACGAAATAATAAATAAATGTGTTAATTGCTGGCTCAATTTTCTACTCTTAACAGACCCGTATTCATGCCTGTACAACTCACTACCCCTTAAATCCCAGTCAACATCGTTTGCCTTGGTAGAACACTCTCTTCTAGTTGCTTTTCGTATGATGAGGAGCTTATACTTAGTAAAGATCGTGTCAAAAAATTTAGTTAAGTATTTATTTTAATGGACACAAATAAAAGATGTGCCATTCGGAATTTCATGAGATAAAGTGTGACTAAAACAATCAGCAAATTATTATTACAATCATAAATAGAATAAAGTCAGCCAAGTTATATTTCGTGTGTCAAATTATCTCACCTTTCAGAACTTGAATTGCTCTCATACATCTTCTATTCCAAATTGCCCCATAAGAAAATGTCTTAACGGTATCAGATCTAATTTGATAACAAGCTTACATTACCAGATCCTTGCACAAAAAGCTGGGTGAGCCGTGCAGTTCCCAAGCGGAAAAGCAAGGCGAAAATATCGGATGCAACTGCCTGTATTGAATATGTGGAATCGAAGAGAGTGGTGCGGCCAAGAGAGTTGTTTTTCTTTGTATCTATCGGCGATTGACGATTGAGTGATCAAGCGACCGCACAGCAACCAAGACGTTACGAACAAAGAATTTATCAATTGAATACATTTTTTCGTTTAATTTGTCCCACAATTTGGGGGCTCCTCCGGGAAGTTTTTCGTAAAAAGATATATACGACGGGACAATTTGGACGGTCCAATTCGCGAAATAGCTATAAAAAAAAGGAGGCGAAAAACGGTGACAAATTTACGATTATGACGAGTGGTGAAATCCATTATTTGTATATGTTTGTGACGGACAACAATATGCTTTGAATGGACAAAAAGATGTGGGTAAAAATTAACATTTACGTGCGTATTCTTCAAAATGTCGTGTCTTGAACAAATTCCGAGTTTAAATGCCATTATATCACCGGCACCAGCGAAATCGGTGAAAATTCTCCATAAATTCGTGTATGGTGAAGATGGAGATCGTCGGAATAGAAAACGACTTCAGGCATTTACGGGATATGAATGTAAAGAGAAAATAGAATTTTTGAAAGAGCACTTCTCGAAAAGAGATTTATCGACCTGTGTAATTTGCTTTGTATCAACTATACGGGTAATCTTGCTGAGAATATGTGACGTACTTACTGATTTAACGAAACTGGAAATCAGTAAAGAGAATGGCGATGAAAGAAATGTGAAGGATGAAAAATACGACGCCGCTGAACACAAACAACTAACAGAAGTCAATGACGAAGACAATACATATAAGTGTTCTGAATGATGAAATGTCATTTTTGAGCAGTGGAGCGATTGGGAATAGGTTCGCGTTAAGCTGTCGAGATATAGACATTCGTCCGTTCAATGGAAAGAATAATTCTCCGGTTAAATGTTGGGTGAACAAAATTGAAGAAACATTTTCGGGTGGTTGGATACGGAAAATCTGACAGTGGCAAAAAGGTCGTTAGAAAATACCGCGAAAATATTCATACAAGGCGAAGGAAACTTAAAAACATGTCAAACTTGAAAAAAGCACAGTTAATACGTAAAAACGGAAGTAATGAATCTTGTTTGGAATATTTTTTGACAATGAAAGAAATAACCAATCGTGAAGAGGTGGCAATCATGCAATACGTGATTGCTGGAATAAACCAACCACGAAATAAAATGATGTTGTATGGTGCTACGGGGCTAAGAGGTTTTAAAACGAAGTTGCTAAATTATCAGAAAGGTCAGTGCAAGCAATCATATGAGGAATCAAAGCGATTAGCAAAATCATCGACAGTGGCAGTGAACAGTTTCAAAAAAACGCGATGCTTTAATCGCGGAACCGTGGGGCACAAATGGGCAAACTGTGTTCGTAAGAATAAGGGCATGAAATGTGTCGGGTGTGGAAAGTATATTCATAGTGTCTCGGAGTGTCAAAATAGGAAGACGTAAGTCAACTGGACGGGAAAGTGAAGAATATAATGACCAAAAATGTTACGCTTGAAGGAGTAGCTATGAAGGACCTCATGGACACAGGAAGTCAAGCTAACATAGTTTCCGAGAAGAAATAACAGTCGGTTCATATTCCAGACATGCAATGCACAGATTTAATTCGAACGGGATTTGGATGAAACTACGTCTTCTCAAAAGGTACATTTGAAGCAAAAATCAAACTGAGCGAAGACGAATATTTTACTTGCTTTTATGTAGTAACATATGATATTCTATCGTTTGACGCTACTCTCGGCAGCGAATTTTTAAATCAAGCAGAACTTATTCTAAACAACATAGGACTTCATATCAAAAACAACATAGGACTTCATATCAAAAAATTGGCACTCAGCGTGTTTCTGATGAACATTAATGTTCGCGACTACGACGAATCAAACATCGGAGAAACGGTTTCAATTCATGAAAAGAAATGACGGAGCAAATTGTCGGGGAGTATATTCCTGAGAAGGTAAAAGAAACCGACGTCAAAATGGCTATAGTTGTAAAGGATCCTAGTGCAGTATTCTGTGCGCCAAAGAGCGCGAAATAGTGGATAATCAGTTTGCAGAATGGATAGAGACGGGAATAGTTGAACCTTTGTCGTCAGAATGTTCAAGCCAAGTACAAGTCGCCTGGAAAAAAGATGGCTTTCCGATTCATAATTGATTATTGACGTATCAATAGGATTATTGAAAAGGATAAGTTTCCATTACCACTCAAAGAGGATATTCTTGATAGAGAGATAGCTTTTCCAAGAAGGAATTAAAAAATTGATAGCCGTCCTTAAAGTTGCGAAAGATTATGGTTTAATAATCAATAAAAAGAAGTGTAACTTTTGTAATGTGACGCCTACGCCCGGGAATCGAAGTGATTCCGATCCCGAACCCTGGCAACCGGCCAGATGGATATGTCCTCGAAGTGCCAGCGGACTTCATCTGTCGTGCAGATATCGTTGTGCAGAAAATATTTTTTTCTGTCCAAATATTTAGATCCGTGGATATAAATATTCGAAATATAGAATTAATCCCAAACCCCGGCACATTTCGAGACATAGCCATCTGGAAATGCCCCTCCACCGTGGCCATCGATAAAACTATGCCACTCCACACCCAGATGTTTTGTCCGAGGTGACAACCTGGGATTTTGACAGCCATATGGCGTGCCATTCCACACACAGATGTTTTGTCCGAGGTGACAACCGGGATTTTTGACAGCCACATGGCGGCGAGGAAAAAGAGAAATTAACGTTTTGTGGTGATCGGTGGTTCGTGATCTTGACGATCGTTTGTGTGTAGGATTTGGTCGGAGCGAGGCGTACCCAAGGAAACAAAAGGGAACTCTGTCAAACTCAGCAAGAGGATCGGCGGGCTCCAATCATGAAAGAGGTGAGCGGAAAGGCATCAGAAGACCATCGCGAGCTATGAGAAGGAATCCTGAACGAAAATTGTTGCGTTCGTATGATAATGTAGACAATTTTCTTGAATGGTCTGATGTCTTTTTGAAAAGTGGTGACAATTGTGACAATGAACTGACTCGGTATTGTGATCCACTAGAGCTTTGCTGCTATTATTGCGAAGCTATGCAGCGGCTGATCACCTCATCAAATTTAACGTTGCGTGAACTGCGGACTAAGTGGGAATATACCTTCGATAAAACAATTTCTCTTAATGAATCCAGTAGGAGAATAATTCAAAACCAAAATGATTTGACACTTCTTAATGCGGAAGTTCGAAGTAATGCTTGCTACTTTGTTCAGATTGATCAATTGGCATATCGCTTGCAATCCGCAGTACAGATTGCAGTCTTCGGTAAAATCGATGAATACCTAGCATCTATCGACGCAAGTCTTTTATTTATACAAAAAAAACGATACTTGTAAAGATTCAGCAACGTACCTTGTACGGTATAAACATATGCTCTTAAAAGTTATCAACGTTATTCGCGGGTATGCTTCTCGAATTAGGAAAACTTGCACAAACTGTTCTTAATTATTTTAAAATGAATGCATCAAAACTAAATCTCATCCCAAGTAGACTTTCAAGCACGAAATATAAAACTCCAAAACGCAGAAATGGTCGTGTTTTTTTTTTATCTGTAATTTTTGTTTGCTGAACGATATATTTCGTTACAATGTGCTAAAAAAAATTATTGTTGGAAAAGATTCTTAAAATTTTCAAGTGCTAAAAAGAATTTTTTTTTCAAACAAATGTGTAGTGAAATAAATATTGAATATGTATAAATAACAGTATTTTACAGTTTATTTTGCGTTGAATATTTTTTTTAATTTAAACAACATTCATCTATATTGATTATGAAAAAGAAATAACTAACTGAGAACATCTGTATACATTTTTATTACGGTTTATATATTTTTATTTAGTATTTTTGCTACGTATATTGTATAAGGAAAGAAAATTCAGAGACAATGAATTAGTTAAAACGTAAGATATATATATATATATATAAATGCAGATGAGTAGTGAAAACCTATTTACATATTTTATGGCACATTTTGTTTGTAAGCGCAATTTATTTTTTTGTATCGTACGTTAATTTTCAAGTAATTTGTAAAGTAGAAGAAAAGAAATGAAATTAACCGCAGAGACAATACTAATGGCCATTATTATATATTGATGCAATGTATAAAAGTTGACTTTCCTATTTTAAAAGCCACCACACTTTAATTGTTCAAAGATATTAAAGGTATAATTGTAAAAATGTCAAATTCCACTTTCGTTTTTTTTTATGTATTAAATACTTCTTGATGCTAAATTTCATTTCAAAGAAAAACTAGAAAATTGAGGTAAATTCAATCATCGAAAAGTCTCGCAAAACGGTATCAAAGGATTATATGAAGACCTTGAAAATTATCAGAAAGTAAATAATGTTGGATTCATAATTATTATTTGCATTCAATTTACAATTTTATCATATATGAATGATTATGATTTTATCATATGAAAGATTCACAATTTTCTTCAATTCAGAATTCAATACTATAAATTTTCGAAAATGAAATCGTTTTACAATATTTATATAATACCAAATAAATTTTGTTTTTTTATTTTAAGTTTAACATTGTGATGGAATCATCTTCATTATTCAAACACCTTCCTGATGTATTTAAATTTACATATCAATATTATCTTTAATAAGTTTTTTAGATTTTAAGAGAAAAAAAAAAGGAAATTTATAAAAACGAAACTAGAGTTAAGCGAGATATCGATTAAATAATGACTTGAGAGAGCGAGAGGAAAGTTGATGTGCGAGGAAATATTTCGAGACATACAGAATTTGAAATAATTAAGATAAAAACTCGTTTAATTGTGAAATTGATTTAAATAATTCTACTGCTTCGAGATAAACTGAATAAAAATAACATGAATTGCTAGATAACTAACGACTTTCCTTTTCAGTGGCTCGTTCTTTTTCAGCGTGAAAGGGAAGTGCAGGGTAGGTATGCCGTCGCGAGGTTAGGGTTTCGGCAAATCCGCTGAAGTCGGTTTCGCGTCGCGCGCGGTACGCGGTACCTTTGATTGTTTCGTCATTTCTTTAGAGTAGTTTTCTTCGGTTTAAGTTCGAGTAGCATATTTTTCGGTACCGCGTCGGTGAATCGGTAACGCGCCTATGGGATTTTGTAGCGTTTTTGAATTGAGATCTGTGGATAGATCACATCCAGAATTAACGTAATGTAGGTTTCTCGTTCTGGATGAGAAATTGTTGACGCGTTTGGAAAACGGGCAAGTTCAGGTGACTGAAATATTGTAATTGAGCGTAATCCATTCGGAGACCCGCGACCGAAATCCTCTCCGAACTAGCTGGCCGACAAGCAGTCACCGCGTGAATGGGTTACGGTGCACGGATTGGTTGACCTGTTGGTACCATCCGTTGGCACTACTCAGACTTAACGTCTAGAACCGATGAGAGGTCGGTTCCGCGTTCGATCTGAAAAGAGAAAATTCATTACACTTTTTGGAGGAGTTTCTCGGACATGTTGTCGGAAATGGTTGCGTATCACCCTCTCCATTGAAAACGGATGCTGTCAAGCGATATCTAGACTTAAAGAATGCAATTGACGTACAGAGTTTCTTAGGACTGTCGGAGTACTTTCGAAAGTTTACCCCAGGGTATTCCGTTATTGCTAAACTGCTGAGCGATTTGCTTCGAGCAGATGTGAAATTCCAGTTTGGAGAGTTGCAGCAACAGGCGTTCAACATGCTAGACATGCCAAAAATAGCACGTTGGGCTATGTTCCTAGCGGAATTTCATCACAGTCTTGCGCATTGACCTGAAGCAAGGCTTCCGCATGTTGACGCAATAAGTCGACATCTAGTAATGACAATTGAAGTAGGAATTGCGACCCAAATGAAGAAAACACAAGGCGAAGATTCAGGCGTAAGAGCGATAAAGGAAATTTTAAAGAATGGAGTGGAGTGCTTTCGAAGCACGAGAAGTTTTTGTTGTACCGAAAGCCATGCAGAAAAATATTATACGACGAATTCATGAGAAAGGTGAAGATTCTGTTTCCAGGACCGAACGAGATTACTAAAGGGTTTTCCAATAAGAGGTGTTGTTTTGAATAACCCGCTATTTCGGTAGATGTCACTTTTGAAGCTGTCATTTTTTGACATTTGACAAGTACAAACTACGCCATTAGTAAAAATGGAGCGATACACGCTTCAACAACGCATTGAAATTATTAAAATTCACTATAAAAATGGTGAAAATTTGGCAGAGACCGTTCGTCAATCTCGAACATTTAAGGGTCGTCGTGAAGTACCTTGTCGGACCGCAATACAGAAATTTGTGGAAAAAATCGACCTGTTGGGACAACTTAGTGATGTGAAGAATAAAACCCGTGCACGTCACTCAAGAACAGCCGAGAATATTGCTGCTGTAGCCAAAAGTGTTGAAGAAAACCCAATTTTGTTCATTCCTCGTCGTTCTTTGGAATTAGGCATTCCACAAACGTCATTACACCGTATTTTGCATAAAGATTTGGGTCTTAAGGCTTATAAAGTTCAGTTAACACAAGAACTCAAGCCGGTCGATCATCAACAACGTCGTGTCTTTGCTGATTGGGTCCTTGAAATGCATGAAAATGATCCGGAATTCCATTGAAAAATCATCTTGAGTGATGAGGCCCATTTGCGCCTTGGTGGCTTCATCAACAAGCAAAATTGCCGCATCTGGGGCTCGAAAAACCCAAAAGTTATTGTTGAAAAGCCTCTTTATCCTCAACGTGTGACTGGTTGGTGCGGTTTATTGTCCGGGGGAGTCATTGGACCTTACTTTTTCGAAAATGAGGCTGGAGCAACAGTTACGGTGAATGGGTTGCGCTATCGAGAGATAATTAATGAGTTTTTATGGCCGAAATCGGATGGTATTGGTTTGGACAACGTTTACTTTCAACAAGACGGCGCTACGTGCCACACAAGCACCGAAACGATTGGTCTCTTACGGGAAAAGTTTCCGGACCGTGTTATCTCTCGAAGAGGTGATCACAATTGGCTACCGAGATCTTGTGATTTAACACCTTGCGTTGGGGCCACGTGAAAGAGAAGGTCTACGCCAGCAGCCCAGCGTCGATTGAAGACCTCAAAGATGGAATTCGTGAGGCTATCGAGGACATAGGGCAACCACTTTGCGATTTGGTTATGGAAAATTTCATGAAAGGGATATGATCCTGTAAGCGTGGTCGTGGTGTTAATTTGCCTGATGTTATTTTTCACTATAAACGGCATACTTTCTTCTTTATAATGAAATAAAAATCCGATCATTTATATTAAAAAATGGCATTTTCCTTTTAATATCAAAATAATACCTCTTATTGGAAAACCCTGTAGCTAATTTATGAAAAATGTTGTGAACTTTAATTTGGGTGAACTCAACAGGTGTCGCTTATTTAGTACAGAGAGTGTAAATGGGTTAAAGGATCTATTCAATCAATGACATTACATATAATTCTAATTGAAGTCTTTCTTGAGTTTATTAATTTGCTGGCTTGAAATGAATATCAATTTCCTACGTTTGCCATAAAACTCTTAACAGTCGCGCACTCATGCCTTTACAACTCATTCAACCTTCAATCCTATTCAGCATCGTTTTTCTTAGTGAAAAACTCTCTTTTAGCTACTTTTCGTATGATGATGAGCTTATACTTATTGAAACTTTGTCAAAAAAATTACTTAAATGCTCACTTTAATCCCTTTAATCAGATGAAGTGTGACACAAACAACCAATAAATTATTATTACAATCATGAATGGAATAAAAAGTCACCTAAAATTTCTTTCTTGTGTCGAATTATCTTGCCCATCAGATCTAGAATTACTGACATATAGTTTCTCTTCCGAATTGCGCCATAGGAAAATATCAACGGTATCAGATCACATGGTTTGATAACAAGCTTACTTTGTCAGATCCCTGTACAAAGAGCTCGGTAAGATGTGCAATTCTCAACCTGGAAAGCTAGGAAACACTATCACATGCAACAACCTGCATTGAATGTATATGCTAACATTTTTAGATCGGTTGCTTAGTTTGACGATTACGCGAACCAGAAAAGTTACACAGTGCACAAAATATGACTGTGCTACTGGCTCCACTCTCAGCAAACGTTACTAAGCAAAAAAGTAACGTAACGTATAAACTTTTATAGTCGATCGATCGGTAAATTTCAATACATTAAACAGTTGAAAACACATAACAATTTGAAAAAATGATTCAAGGAATCAATCAACTCATAATAACAAAATCAGTCATGAATGCTATGCTCTGCTAAGACAAATTAAAAATATGTTTTCTCCTTCAAAACCATCACTTTCATGCAAATTTAATTGAAAGCCTCTTAATAAATATCAAAGACGAAATGTAATGAATATGTTGTGCCGCAATATTTAATATCTTAAATTATCGATTCGCTTGGTTTTTGCATTTGTGTGAAGCTACCAATTAGATATAATCGCTTTCGCTCCTCTTGTCGCATAAGAGACACTTCCAAGAATAATTAGCTACATTTAGATAAGTGTTGGTCGGTAGACATCATTAAACAAATGGCACCTTCTTTAGAAAAAGTTTGAATATCGCCGTAATTCTTCGGAGGAAACAGATCTTTGGAGCAAAAAATGTACCATTAATTAATGGGTAATTTTATCCTATTGCACCTAAAGGCAGTAACTCTCACCTTACGAATCAATCATTTTAAGCGTATCATCTTGATTGCATCATATCAACGAAGAGCGCGAAATTAAATAATTTCGAAACCAGTTGGGTTACTTCTAATCGGTGCATCGTTAAAATTACATGCTCGCAATCTTTCCGTTAATCCTATAAGGGGACTGCGATGTTCTTCTTCACCTTTCTCATTCACAAACCATTGCTCGTAAATACAAGTAGTAATCATGGATTCAATATCATTTCCTTCTGTTGTCTCGTTACAGGTATCATCTACCTTCGATCGCATCTTAATAAATACTTGTCGGTTGACTCGTTTGGCAATGTACTATGTGAAACTGAAGAACGCGATTCCGGGAGCCGCTTCCAAATTAGCATTGCTGAGGATGGTTCCGGTCGTTGGGCGCTTAAGAATGAGTCACGTGGATACTACCTTGGCGGCACACCTGACAAACTCGTCTGCACAGCTAAGACACCTGGCAAGGGTGAATTTTGGACAGTTCATTTGGCCGCAAGACCACAGGTTAGTAATTCTGTCATATGAAGCATATGTGTGATATGGTAGATCCCAGAAATCGGAGCATATACATGTGGTTTGGTTTTGTTGACAGGTAAATTTACGGTCGGTTGGACGGAAACGTTTTGCACACTTATCAGAATCACAAGACGAGATCCACGTTGATGCCAACATTCCCTGGGGCGAAGATACACTCTTTACGCTCGAGTTTCGCGCTGACGAAGGAGGACGTTACGCTTTACATACATGCAATAATAAGTAAGTATGGTCGGTGGACAAACACGATATACAAGTTTAGATACATGTGGAATAGTTGAAGATGGAATGATCCGTTTGTTCCTCAGGCGAAATAATTTACCGATATCAAAGATATATGAACGATATTAATCTTCTATGAACGTTGAAATGATTTAAATGCACGTTTGCTGTAAATCTTTCTTTGATCTGATGAAAACAGGCGTCAGTATAAATAATATACAACTGTTGTATACCTTTACCAGATTTAATGTCCAATTGAATCGAGGGTGACTATAAGTTATCCATTTTCGACTCAGTGATGGTATACATTTTCTTTACTAGCATCGACCTTTAACTTCTAGGCTTAAATTTTCATAAATAGTACTTAATAGCCATAATACAGTCCTAGAACTTCATTCCTATTCATTCCTGCAAAAGCAGGTTACTCTTATACCCACCTTCCGCTGCGCTAGCAGTTTGTGAGTTAGTAAATAATAGAGGTAATACCATATGCTAACTCAAGCGCACTAAAGTCATAATGAAGCACCTTTTCTGGCAAGAGAACGAAAAATCAATTAAGAGTGCAAAATAGTTCAATGCACTGAATGAGCTTGAACCAGAAATGATGGCATAGAAGAAATGTTGGTAATTCTGAAAGAGCTGGTAATAAAAGCAAAGAAAAAGTTTTAAGTGAATACTTAGGCAACAATGCAATGATGTGTACATGAGGTTAGGTAAAAGTAATTTACAGGTTTTCGTAAAAAGATATTTTGCTTTGCAAGCACAATCTTGGTTATTTATTATTTGCTTTTAGCGGGTTTTGCAACGTGCATTGCAGAGGAATCTACTAGATATATTAGCCGATTACAAAATTTATTTATTGAATACGAGTATATTTCATCCTACGTATTCAGATACTAATCCACTTATCTGATAGTTTTATTAGTTCATGCTAGCAAATTGCATCCTTATTCGTTTGTATTGTAGAAAGGTATAGATTTTTAATAGCAAAATAGTTTGAAAGCACTCTTGTCACTAAGGGATGCTCAGCAATTAAAGAGAGATTTTCAAATTGGACTGATGTCCACTAAAATGTCTCGCCATTCTAGAACAGTGTCTTAATTTTAGTAAAACAAATCTTTATCTTATGTAAAATTTGTCCATTTGGTTTCGTCCTTGCCTCCTTGTTAAATTTAACTTCTTTTTCTTCGTAGCACTACAGCCCCTCTCGGCCTTTCGCTTGCTGCAAAAAGCGCCTCAACTGTCTCGGTCTATTGAACGTGACTCCATCGACCGAGTCAGACCAGCGTTTCCTCTGGTCCATTGGTCGCCGGCATTCAGTTCTTCCAACGAATACCTTTTTGGGTATCCGTAGTTCGTCCATACGATTTATGTGGCCAGCCTATTGCAGCTTCCGCAGTCTTACAATGTTGCGACCTTCGGCTCGTCAAAAATTCCATACAGCTCACGGTTGTATCGAATTCGCCATTGGTCTCCGTCTAGCTTCGCTCCGATTATTCGCCTTAGGACCCGTCGCTCAAAGACGTTGAATATTTGCGGATACTTGGATAAGGGTCCATGTTTAACACCCATAGCATAACACAAGTCTTATCATAGATTTGTATACTTAGAGCTTTGTTTTCCTGTGTATGCAGCTGGTCTTCACGATCGTCAAAACTGAAGAAAATATTTTATTTGCGAGCTGTATTCTTTGGCGTATTTCGTTTCTTTCATTACTGGTTCTCGTTATTTTGGCGCTTAAATATACAACTTCGCTCACATTTTCAATACTGTATTCGACAAGTGTGATGTTTTGTGTATTTGAGGTATTTTTTCTCGACTCCGTCATGAGTTTTGTTTTATTTTCATTGATTTGTAGCCCTTCTAGTTTTCCTTCGCTGAAGTTTCGGGCAGAGTTCTTTGGCAGTTGTTAATACCCATCACAAAATATCCGCATACACTACTACTTGGCATGACTTGTATAGCAACGCACCTCGTGTATCAATAGGTAGCTTCCTTATGACGTACTCTAGAATCAAATTGAATAGCAATGGGGCCAGCCCAATTCCCTGCTTTAGTCCAATATTTGTGTCAAAGGCATCGGTGAGTTGGTTGCAGACTTGGGAGGTCGTCAGTCAATGGTTTTAATAATATTCGAACAAAATGTTGGCTGGTTAAAATGGAGTTCTTTTAAAGCAAAAATATATTTGTTATGCATGTCATAAAAGTTTCTCTTGAATTAAAACATTCTATATATCCACATATTTTAGGTTAAGTACAAAACCCTGCAATGATTTTTAACGATCGTCCGATGAGATTTCCCAAGGAAATCTAAACCGACCTCTCATCGGTTATTTAGACGTGAAGTCTGAGTCGTGCCAACGAATGGTACCCAATCGGTCAACCAGTCCGTGCACTCGTAATCCATTTCGCGGTGGCTGCTTGTAGGCCAGCTAGTTCGGAGAGGATTTTGGTCGCAGGTCTTTTAAATGGATTACGCTCGATTACATTAATTCAGCCACCATTACGTGCCCGATTTAAACGCGTCTGAAATAGAACCATACGAAGAAGAAACCTATCTCTACTTTATTCCGTATTTACCTTCAATTCAGTCAAACAACAACAAAAAAAACTTGTTCTATCCGCGTTCCAAATTTTTTTTTTTAACCGATGCGGTACCGAAAAATATACTACTCTAATGCAAACTTCAAAATATGCTACTCTAATAAAAAAACACCAAAACACACTGTGGTACCGCGTACCGAAACCGAACCGGGACCATGAGTTAACCTTACGGAAGGTCACTTCTAGTGGGAGGGGAAGAGAAAGTGCAACACAAGCGATCCCCCAGCCCCACCCTGCTCGACGGCATACCTACCGTTATTGTCCCCTACCTGTGCAAAGGAAGGAACTAACTACTGCAAGGAAAGATCGTGGTTTCTTAGCAATTATAATTATAATTTTATTCATTACATGGAAAATAGTTTTTACTTCTTGAACATTCTTCTGGTCGAAATAAAACTTTTGATTTTTTTAATGTAATTTACAATGAAAACTAATTCTGAGAAAAATGTTTTCACGTGAAATAAAGATATGACATTAAATTAATACTCAGACATGGAATATGAATGTAAAAAAAAACCGTTTTCGAATTCAATCCCTTTTAATTTTACTTTTTCATCTGGCATAACCTTCCTTCAAAAATGCAACTGTGAACACCAATCTTTTTTTTACTGTTTAATATACTATGGTCAGCAGTTCTTATCGATTCTTATCTATTTCTTTACCATCTCATCTCTGATATACATTTATCAATCACATCTACTCCTAGTCCTGTACTGTCGTAAATGTTTGTTATCCTAACCAGTCTGTGTAAGTACACCTTCATCCCTTTTTAATAACTATCACTATAACCGTGCTAGATTTAGAGAAAATACGTTGACTTAGTGTCTAAAAATTAATAATTATTTAAAAATGCAGCAGCAGAAATTTTACCAAAAAAAACAGTGCACTGAAATAAATAATCTGGATACTTTCAACATTTGGAATTCTAGTTTAATTTCTTTGTAAAGCCGATTGGATTGAACTTGGTTTATGTAGGCCTACAACTCTTCATTGGTCATTAGTCCTGCAATCTTTTCAACATTGACTGACTGATGCGATTCCTCAATAGGAAATTAATTCTTCACCCAAACTTAATAAACGATTGAACAATCTTGGCTTATAAATAATTCATGAACATTCAAAAACTTCGAATAATTAAGAACTACATATAAAAAAATTTGCGAAATAATTTTCATGTAATAAACAATGCTTGATGCGGGCATTTGAAATGGAAAAACAATTGAATTCCTTAGTTCTTAAACTGTCAAATGTGATTATGATAATTATTAACAGGAAGTTTTCTTATTTTTAATAATCTCAAAATTAAAAATAATTAAAAAAAAAATTGTCAGGTTCCTTCTAAGTTATAAGTAGTTTTTCCATTTATCCAATGGAACTGAATTATTCGTAAGAATTATTAGTTTCTTCTAGACAGAGCTTCCTAATTTTGGCACATCAGCGTTTACCAATATTTCCCGTTTCGTTTAAAATTATGTTTTTTTGCTGATGCAGCGGATAACGACAAACGTCGCCGCTAACTCACTTATTTGACTTTATTTAGGATAGTTATATATATATATATATATATATATATATATATATATATATATATATATATATATATATATATATATATATATATATATATATATATATATATATATATATATATGTATATATATATATATATATATATATATATATATATATGTATATATATATATATATATATATATATACATATATATATATATATATATATATATATATATATATATATATATATATATATCCTCTTCTTTTTGATCCGCCGATTTAAGTTGAAATTTTAGTATGTTATATTTTTCTCCTCGGTACACGGCTATTTTCCTCAAATTCTTTGGTTTCCTCTAGTTTCCTTGCAGTCGCTAAGTGCAGCTGGATCCGCGCGGCACAAAGCATGCAAAATACACAAAATCGCAAGCAAGCAGACAAACGAGCAAGCAAACTTTTCTTTTAAGGGGGGCACCCAAACGGCAGTTCCGTCTGTAATGTGATTAGGTTGAAAGATCATACCACTCGTCTATTGCAACATCGAAATTAGGTGTAAATGGCCTATAGATTCCTTCCTAGACGCTACCAGAATGCGTTTGTACCTGTGCCAGATTACCAACAATTGATGTGGCTGCGTGCATGAAAAGTGAATTATTGTATATTCCTTGGGTAGGTGCTGTTCTTACTCCTTGTGACAATCGGCAGAATTCGCGCTTTTCCGACCTTGTCAATGCAATTTTTCTCACGTCCAACGTCGATTTGCTCGCGGATGTACACAATCGAATATTCGCTTGTACGATTCACTTTCCCGGCTGCTGCTCACTTGCTTTGGTGCTTTCTACCCGAGTTTGGCTTGTTTCAAGGCAATTTGTCGCCAAACAAAGATTTCCCGTGTAATTATCGTAAATTGTGAACGCCGACACTTGTAAACAAATTTATCTATGGAACACGAGCGCTGATGCGGTGTTGCACTCCCAATTGTTCGAACTAAACCCCCCGAAAAAACTTCTTTTGTTTTTATTCCCTTCTGACATTTCCCTGTCTAAGCACTCTCCGTTTCCCGATTTCGATGGGTGCGAGTCGACAACCAACAAGTGGATGTACAAAGCCTTCGTTAGGTGCAAGCCGGCAGACAACATGTTGGTATGAGTGAATATTCTTTAAGAATCGAAATTAATTCGATTCCCTCATAGGGCGTACATTAAAACCTTTTGACATGAGCGTAGTTCTGTCTACCCAACTGTTTATTTTCTAAGTTCTTTGAAAATATTTTGTACGCCGAACAAAGTAGTGATGTGCCTCTATAATTTTCGCACTGTACCTTGTCACTTTTTTGTGGAGTATAATTAATTGGCATCACTCTTTCGGCATGCGTTCTTGTTGCTAAATGTAGTGGATGACTTTGTGAATAGCTTCATGGACACTGCTGCCAAAATATTTGAAGAGTTCCACTGGAATCTCATCGATGCCCGGCGCTTTACTATTCTTTTGGGCTTTAATGGTGGAACAAACTTCATCCAGAGTTGGTGGGGCCAATGGAAGCTCTCTGCAGACATCTATAGGCTCCAGCTCTGGAGCTGTGCCGATGATTTAGAAGGTTCCTGAAAAATGATGCCCATGTTTCCTTAATCTTGGTTTCATCAGCGATGATATTGCCGATGTCATCACGCCAGAGCGTAGTTCTGGGCTGATAACCACGTTTCAGGCTTTTTACTACTTTGTATGCTTGTCTTGTGTTGTTGCTCGCTAGACTTACATCTATACTTCTCAATTGGTCGTCATAGTATTTCCTTTCCTTAATCCTAATTATCTTATTCGCTACTCTTCTGAGATTTTCATATTGTTCTCTCTTCTTCCTGGTTTTCCTACCTACGTATTTTTGTACGCCTGATTCTTTTTGTCTAACGCATTCTGGTACTCATCATCGAACCAATCATTCCTCTTGCGCCGGCCTTGATGTCCGATCCGTTGTTTAGCCACAGTCCTAATAGCCAGGGCTCGTTGCTCGTCTTTAACGATGCGTCTGATAAGATGGGAGCCAGCTGGTTGTCGAGGGTCTCCGTGAAATTTTCGGCCACAGACGCCATTTGGAGCCTTTCGATGTCAAATTTTTGCAGCGGGCTGGTCTTCGCTGAATATGCCTTTGACATACGACATCGATAGGTTAATTTGATCAAATAATGAGTCCTTACTCCTCTAGTGATATACTGAAGCCGGTTAGCACTCATTCGTTTCGTGTCGTGGATCTTTTCCCAAGTCCTCTCTCCTCGTGCTGACTGACCTAACACCAACATAAATTTCGTTAAATTATTTGAGGAAAAAAACAGAACCAAATAAAAGCAAAGTCGAAAAAATTACGCCTCAAACAAAAACAAATGCGTGATCTTATGGAAAAAAAACAAGTTATTTATTTACCCCCTTTTGCTACTACTCTGCAATGCGAAAACAAATATTTTAGCGAAAACAGAAAGAAAATAAAAGGCCACTCAATTACGAGTAAAATTTGTATGTCAAATATAATTTGTATTCACGTTTTATTATAAGTAATAATGTTGTCCCATTAAACTGTCGTTAATTTACGCGTTATTTTCTCCTTTCTTTCTCGAACCATTTCCAATCATAGACTTTTGTTTTTTCGCAGAGTAACTTGCACGTTACACCGTCTCATCTAAACACAACAAATCGTCACGCGTATTTCATATTTAATAGTGTATTATCCAGTTATTTTCAGACATTAGCAGTCTTTTGTAAACGCACTCCGTTTGTCCCATTGCAAGTACCGGCTGTCGTCACAATTAACTCACGACACCAGTCAAGTAGGATTCCCCTATCTACAAGTGCTGCATACTAACGTACAGCCAGATTTTGGATACGTCGTACGCCAAGCTTTACGGATATTCTATTCAGCAGAAGAATATAAATATTATCGTGGCTGGCTCGCATATGTTACCAATCAGATTTAGAGATAAGAGGAGCAAGGAAACTAATAGAAGCGATTTAATTTATAGCTGTGACTTAATTTTCAACACCGATACACCCACTTCTACTATCACTCGCGCACTTATCGAACACTTTTCACTGGAGCATTCCTTATCGCGTTCAATGCAAATTTTTTTCCTCATACACCAGACAGAATTACCGGAATGTAAATTTATAAATTATTAACCGGAATTTAAATTTATTAATCCCCCATTGCTTGTATTTTTCGGTGCGAACCACGGTACCAATTAGAATTAGAGAAGATTGTCACGAATTTGAACCCAACAACTACTACGGATTTTTTAATCATTTCCCGATTCCGACTCGCCAAAATAAAATCTTCACTAACATATCCTTCCAATTATTTATCCGATGGTCACCAACAGACTCACGCGCAACAGCGGCAATACATTCCATGGTTCTTAATTTCCGGTTTCCGGCCTATTCAATTCGCCTAACCCGCCCAAATTCCATATTCATACCCATTCCGTTGCCTGCAACCATCCAGGCGGCGACTCACACTTATAGTCATGCAAAAGACTATGCAAAAGAGCAACCAATTGCGTAAATACATCATTACATGAAGATCACTAGATAAATTCCATAGTGAAGCATTACGGATGTTGAGGTAATCGAAACTGAAAGCAATTAAAACATTACGATAACCGAACATCCGAGCATTGTTCCACAAAGATCCCTTGTTCCCTCATTTTCTCGCTGATTCACAAAATCGCATCGTATCTCTTCTTCCAGACTGAATTTCTATCTGTGTTATTATCAAGTAATCTCGTGGATACTTTAGTTTACTGACTGCTCAAATTTGATACTTTTCGCATTATTTTCGTAGATAAACACCTAACTAAGTAATTTTCCTTGCCTCAGCAACTCTATGCAAATATTTTGAAACATAAAAGCCAAAGTCATGCGGTGAAGGTCGTGGGTCACATTTTTTCTTGTCAAATACAAGATTGGACAACTGATAGCGTGCGGGTGAATAGGAAAGGTAAGTAGAAGGCCAATATTCTTTAGTTCGGGCATTTATGACTCCCCAAATTCATGGATGCGAAATACTTTGTAGTGTGACACAGACAGCTACCCTGCCAACGCATACATGCGTCCCTAGACCAGGTAATTTCCACTGAGCATCAATACTTGCCTTGCTGAGGTAGTATGACACTGCTGCAGTCCTTTACGGATATCCCTATACATTCATCCAAATTAACTGCAGTTAGCAATAATAATCTATCGCCGAATAGTCCAAACCGAACCTTGAAGCTTGTCATTATTGTTTTTTTGATGATCTGATTATTACTCGATATTTCAGTCAACATATCAGGAAAAAATAGTAAAAAAACAAAAAATCGTCATTTTTAAATAAAATTGAAACTAAGAGACGAAGATTAACAGGTTCAAGCCGCAATTCAAAAATATATGCCTAAGTTAATAATTCACGCATCTGAATAAACTACGTCGGCCACTCAAATCCGCACAAAAATTTACCTACTCTCCAACATTGTCTTATAATCAAGATAATGTTCGACCCTTTTTGGCTGTGCTGACTATGCATCGAATACCGCCATGATAATTGACCTTCCATGCTGTCGAAATTCGTCAGCGTATGTTTTTTTCTTGATAGTATTTAGTCTGATCACGTCGAAGAGCAGAGAGAGCCTATGTTCATCAACAATAGAATCCTTTGCATTTGATAAGGAAAAGCCTCAGATGATAGGAAACATGTCTCCCTAGAGCGTTCAAAGTACAACAGACTAGGTATCACGGATGACTGATCTATATATTCTCATCCATTCTTAAATACAGACATTGTCACTTTGCTTGATGCACAGCACGTTGTATGAACCATTAGATTGGACCGGTGTATTTCATGTGCAAGTCCTTTCAGGGGTTTATTCCACCCGAATGTGGGATTTAACACTTGCATATCTCGATTGCTAGTTAGCAGCGTAAGCCGAAGGTCCCTGGTTCGTGTCCCGTTGGTGTGAACGAGATTTGTTTCGACTGATTGTTCGGACGGACTATAAGCCCGTTCAGTTATGATACGTATTGGTTTATTATCAGAACATATTGTAGCTGGGTGGACGAATCAACCGCCAAAGCGTGGTACTTAACACACCACCTTCTCGAGTGCCAATACATTCGATCAAGATAATGAGACTTACTATCTCTAACCAAAGGCCCGAAAGGAGCTGTAGTGCTAAAGCAAAAAAAAAATAAAGCAATATTTCGGTTGGACTAGGTCTGGCTAGAATGTAGAATGCATCATAGAGCATATAGAATATAAGCTACATCATACAATCCGCTTGGGATAGAAAAGAAAATCTAAAATTCTTTTGGATGTCCTAAACATCAAAAGTAAAGTTTCTCCAGTTTAAAATTGTACTACAACTTTGTTGAAGATTGTATATTTTCTAAATCAAAACTCAAAAGATTTCAGGAACAATTTCAAAGGTCTAACAATCAAATAAATTACTTATGATTTTATTACGAACTATTACGTACACCCAATATTGTAACTATTCTTCTTCTTTTGCAGATACTTAAACAGTAACGGTAAACTCCAATCTCAGTGTACTGATGAATGCTTGTTCAGTGCCGAATATCACGGTGGACACTTGGCTTTACGAGACGGGTAAAAATGCGAAATTTTCTGGCATGAGTATATTCTTGTAACAATATTTCTCAACTTTTTCAGTCAAGGATCATATTTGTCACCAATTGGATCAAAGGCTGTGCTTAAATCACGTTCTCAAACAGTTACCCGCGATGAATTGTTCACTTTGGAAGATTCTCTGCCTCAAGCCTCCTTTGTAGCTGGACTTAATTCAAAATACGTGTCGGTGAAACAAGGAGTCGATGTTACAGCAAATCAAGATGAAATTGGCGATAATGAAACATTCCAACTGGAATATGATTGGTCAGCCCATCGTTGGGCATTGCGCACAACTCAAGATCGGTATTGGTGTCTATCAACTGGTGGAGGTATTCAAGCAACTGGCAGTCGTAGATGCGCTGATGCACTTTTTGAACTTATTTGGCACGGAGATGGTTCCTTATCGTTCAGAGCAAATAATGGAAAATTCCTGGCAACAAAACGATCTGGTCATCTATTTGCCACATCTGATTCAATAGAAGAAATTACAAAATTCTACTTCTATTTGATCAATCGGTAATTGAGGTTTTTGTCAAATTCGAATGGAGTTTCTCAACATTGTATCTCATTACAGACCTATTTTGGTACTTAAATGTGAGCAAGGATTTGTTGGTTATAAGGGACCCGGTAATCCGAAATTAGAATGCAATAAGGCAATGTATGAAAGTATTTTGGTGGAACGAGCACAGAAGGGTGTTGTCCATTTGAAAGGCCACAGTGGAAAATACTGGCGAATCGATGGCGAGGGAGTTTCAGTTGAAGCCGATGGTCCCGCAGATGGATTCTATTTGGAATTAAGGGAACCAACACGGATTTGTATTCGGTAAGTACATAATTTTAATATGTGATAATCGATATTATGCATTCTACATATATCGAATTGATTTGTTTTCTCTTGAAATATTTTGAATGTAATGGGAATGAAAAATTTATGAAAAAAGGAAAACCTGGCGATAACATTGGTATTATTTCTGCACATATAAGCGGATTTGAACTTGCTTAATCTTGCCTAATAAACGACTCAGTGCGTACATAAGGGCTCATTGTTACGAAAATTGTTTAATGCCCAATTCAGAGCTTTTTACTGTTCGTACTTCTTAAATAGGCCGTTCGACAGTAACTAATCCGTTAGAACTTACGAATACCATCTCTCTTGCTTTCGACAAGAGTCAACAAGTCGATGTGATATACACCGATTTTGCTAAAGCCTTTGACAGTGTTGATCATGGCATTTTGGCTAACAAACTCCGATCGTTCCGCGTTTCTGACTCTATCTTCTCTTGGATCATATCCTTCTTATTCCATCGCTCCTGCATCGTTACATGGAATATTTTTTTTTCGTCGGACTCATTTAGCCCAAAATCTGGTGTTCCTCAAGGATCAATTTTAGGCCCTTTGCTATTCAACATTTTCATTAATGATTTCCCCAATGCCTGTCCTCTAATTGTCTTCTTTACGCTGATGATTTAAAAATTTATCGCCCCATTAACTCCAGCAAAGACTGCTTATACCTCCAAAATGATCTTGACAATCTCCAAAATTGGTGTCAAGGTAATTTACTTCTTAACATTTCTAAATGTTGCCACATGAGATTCACCAACAATATTCATCCAGTTTTATATGAATACCAGATTGATGGATCGGGGCTCGCACTTCTGGACAAATTTAAAAATTTGGGAGTAGTATTTGACCCAGGTTTGAAATTTAACATCCATGTTTCATGCATAACCACCAGAGCTTCACGTGTCGCTGGTTTTATTTTACGATCCTCTTGCAAGTCTTTTAGCATTTCAACCAGCGTCCATCTATTCGTACTTCTAGCCCGGTCAATCCTTGAGTATGCCTCCCAAGTATGGTCTCCTCACTATACCGTAAATTCACACGATCTCTATTCTACAAATATAACCTCACTTACAGCTCCTACGATGAGCGCTTACAGATCCTAAACATTCCATCACTCAAAAATAGGAGAAAATTCTTAGACCTGTGCTGCTTATTTAAATTATATCACGGTATTCTTTCATCCAACCTTCGTGAAAGGCTTTATATACGTCCCACCTCAAGAACGCGTTCAACTGACATATTCTTTGTGCCCTTTGCTCGTACCGATATTTATTTTTATTAATTTTTAGTACGCGTATCACGTCGTTACAATGAGCTCCAGCTGGGTCCTCTGCCATATTCCTTAAACGCTTTTAAAAGCATATTGCATAATATTCTGCTTAGTTTTCAATAGTTTGTTAGTATTTTATATTCTTGTTCTTTTTTTCTTAATATAACTTTGTTTTTTCGCATGTATTATATTATATTATATTTCATTACCTATTTTGTAATTGGGTTCGCGGATCTGTTAAATAGTGTAAATAAATAAATAAATAGCTCCAACATGATCTCTTTCTGTAAAAGTTTACTTTTTAAACTATAATGCACAAAAACCAAAACCGAGTTGTTATACATTCACTTACCCTTAAGTTTCTAGTGTTCTAAGCGATCATGTTTTAATCAAACACCCTTCTTATTCTTCTTCAGATCAATGGATGGCAAATACTTAGGTGCAACGAAAAACGGTGCATTTAAATTAGTGGAAGATGGAGCCGAGACTGCGACACAGTGGGAATTCTAAATTATTTGTTTGCTTGCGATAAATTTATGAGAGATTGAAATTTACCTTAAATTGTAAGATATGATTATGATTTATTTTTAATATTTTTATGTTGACACCTCAAATAAAAATTCATATTTAAATTTCCTCTTACCCCAAAAAATGATTGATATAAAAATCTATTTTCAATTTGATGATATAAAAATCTAATTCCAATTTTATCCTATATAAATTGAAAATATTGTCAACACATTCAAGTTACTTCTAATTAGTATACTTTGCGCTGTATTAAAACGGGAAAAAATAGATGGCAACAATTATCTAAATTGTAATACAATGCAATCAATACACTAAATAAAATTACATATTTAAATAAAAATAAAATAAATATAAGTAAAATACAAAAACGAAAATTTTTTGTACTTTTATACGACAAAAGAAAATTAGATGAACACAAGCATATATTTAAATATAAATGAAAATACAAGAAAAACAATAGGGAGTTGTATTTTAGTACTAAACCCTAAAAAATAAAATAGAAAAGCTTATTGCCAATTTTTTAAACGCTTTTTATGGAAGAAAGAAATATTTTATTTTGTTTTATTTTAATTTTATTTCATATTTGTATTGTAGACATTGTTTTTTTTCCAATTCATGGTAACGATATATTTGTATGTCTTTTATTCTTTTTCATTATGTATCGATGATAAGATGAAAAAAATGAAAATTTAGCTATGATAAAGGTATACATAAATATATTTTGAGTGGATTTAATGCCACGAAACAGAGTCATTTTGATGAAAAAATATTTTCTAGTATTGATAAAAAAAAAATAAAGAAAGTTTGTCACTTGTATGGAATATTTAGGATCAGAAATCTCATGAAAAAGATATAAAATGAATGTGCGGGGAGACATGATATTATATTTTAAATGTTACTTTTAGTCTTTTCTTTTTAGTGAAACCGTTAATATTTATAATTCATAAAACAAAAATTAAATAGAAATACTTTATAGCAATGAAATATTAAATTTTTATAAATTAAATTTTTTTGTTTTTTTACTTTGGAGGATTTTAAACATGTTTTTCTTACTAAAATTTGGAGAACACGCTTTTTTTCCATCCAAGATATAATGGATAGTAAAGCAAGCAACTAGCAAAGCGCTCATTTCATAAACATACCTCTATTTTCCGTTCACTAAATTTCATTTTGACACAAATATTTTAATTTACATATTTATTTTACACAACTGGTTGCGTTCGAAGACCACTCCCTAAAATTTTCTTTGCAATGTCTATTCCGTGCTCATATTTTATTGGAAAGTATTGGAAGTATGTTTGCCAATGTTCTTTTCATTAGCAAACATACGTAATTAATTTTGTAGATCTGCTTTCTGCTTCAAATACTTGTAGTTTGATTGTAACGGACGTATTTCTAACTACATCGGTGGCATTCCCGATACTTTGAATATACAACTGGCGACTGAAGTGCGACCATGCAATCAAATGATAGCTCAGCAATTCAGGTTGTTGTTTCGTTCATCCATAAGTGTTGGGGATGCAGCGGTGTAGTCCTCGTTTTCCGTATTCCCAGCATTTCGCCGCCAAAAACTAGAGACTCAAAGTTTCGGCCTTCAGCTGAATGTAGTTCGCAAGGTACGCCGTACCTACTGACCCAATTTAACACTAGCTGTTCGGCTACAGTAGTTGCTTCCTGGTTGGGAATGGGGTAGACCTCGGGCCACTTGCTGAAATAATCGGCCATAACCAGCGTGTAGCGATTTCCCCATTCGGATTCAGGAAAGGGACCTGCGATGTCAACAGCAATCCTTTCAAACGGTACCCCCCAGTTATAGGTTTGCATTTGTCCTCTAAGTTGTCGCTTTGGACCTTTGACGGAAGCGCAAATTGTGCATCTGCGACACCAGTCCTCTACGTCTTCTCGAGCGTGGAGCCAGTAGAATCTTTCCCGCAATTTCGCTAAGGTCTTGTTAACACCAAGGTGGCCTCCCGAGGATGCTTCGAGCATTTCCTTAACCACATCGTGGATTCAGATTTTGGGAAGTAAAGTTTGCATCCTGTAGAAGCTGCCATCCGCCGTTTCCCATTTCCGCTTGAGTACGCCACCCTCCACCTGAAGGGAGTTCCATTGTGCCCAATAGCTTTTCAGGGTGGCGCCATGCATTGAAACGTCCTTCCACTCAGGTCGCCCAGTTGTCTCCTTCCATGCGAGCAATGATCCGATGTCTTCATCGGCTAGCTAGGCGTTTCGAATCTCCTCCAATGACCAACCTTCATCGAATTCGGCCGTTATTAATCGCAGATCAACGGGCGGTTCCATTTCCTCAATCCGTCGGCAATGCTTGCAGTTAGCTGGACATGGACAACGCGATAGGGGGCCAGCATTTTCATGAACTCCGCCCTTCCGATGAACAATTTCTGCTTTTGAAGTTAAGCAGCCATCTCAGCGGTGCATGGTCCATTCGAAGAACAAATTTTGGCCATATAGGTACTTGTGGAACTGCTTGGTGGCCTCTATTATAGCCAATAGCTCCTTCCTGGTCACGCAGTAGTTCCTCTCACTTTTTGAGAGAACTCGACTGTAATACGAGAGGACTCTTTCTTCGCCATCGATCTGTTGGGAGAGTACAGTTCCAATACCGCCGTTGCTCGCATCGGTATCAGCTACAAACATTTTTCCGGGTTTCGGATATGTCAGCACGGGTGATTCACACAGCTTCTCCTTCAAGGTCTCAAAGGCTACCTGGCATTGTTCATTCCAGACATACGGACGATTTTTCTCGGTTAGCTGATGGAGACACTTAGCTATTTTGGCAAAGTCTTTGACAAATCTTTGATAGTAGGTTGCCAGACCCAGAAAACTTCGTAGTTGGCGCTTGTTGTTTGGTGTTGGCCAGCTTTTCACGGCTTCAATTTTCTCAGGGTCTGTTTTGACTGCTGATACGACGTGTTCCAGGGATTTTACTTCAGCTGCGAAAAAGGTACACTTGTCGGGGCTAAGTTTCAAATTCGCCAGTCGCAATCGGGAGAACACCTCTTCTAAACGTGTTAACCACCTTGGGACCACGCGGTCGAGCTGTCTTGTAGGTGATGGCGTGTGGCAGCTCCTGAGGAGCGCCATCATACACAACGAAACCGCAAACCTCTTCTAAGTTCCGCACATGCTCTTCGAACGTTCTCCCGATAACAATGATGTCATCTAGGTACACCAAGCAGGTTTTCCAGGTTAGGCCACGTAGCACATATTCCATCAGGCGTTCGAAAGTGGCTGGAGCATTGCAAAGCCCAAATGGCATCACCACAAATTGCCACAATCCGGTCCCAACTGAAAACGCTGTCTTCTCTCTGTCCTTCTTGTCGATTTCTACCAACCAGTAGCCACTCTTGAGATCGAGTGTCGAAAACCATTTTGCGTCGGCTAAAGTGTCTATGATCTCATCGATGCGTGGGAGCGGGTAACTATCTTTCTTAGTGAGGTCGTTAAGCTGCCTATAGTCGACACAAAAACGAGTGCTGACATCCTTTTTCTTTACTAGAACTACTGGAGCGGCCCATGGACTGACAGAAGGTTCGATAATGCCTTGTTTTTCCATGTCCGAGATCAGTGCGCTCACTTCTCCTTGTTTAGCTATAAGAAGACGTCTCGGTGCTAGTCGGATTGGCTTAGCTCCCTGTGTATTTATGACGTGAGTTACCTTACTCGTTCGGCCTTAGTCATCCGGGCTTGTTGAGAAGATGTCACTGTACTTGGTGACCAGATCAGAGGCTCGCTTGAATAGCTGCACTGACAATTGACCTGCTTCAATATTGTAGACGTGGATTCCCGGGCTTTGTCTGCGTCTTGCCTCCTTTTCCAATGAAAACAGGCTGACAGCTGCCGATGATTTCTCCCGCTTTGATGCTCGTGGTTGAGTCTGCGGTGTTAAGGACTCTAACTGCCACGTATTCGTTCCTTATAGATCTTACAAGGCTTCGTCCTACAATCAAACTGCGCAACGCGGACGTTTTCGTTGGCTCTATCAGATAAGATCGGTGGTCTCCAGAATCACCATCAAGCTTGGCCCAGACAATGCTCTCGGAAGAATTCGGTACATCAGTGTCGGTACATACTACTACACTCATCTTGGGAACTTGGACGCTGGGATCCTCCATCAATACTTCGACATTCTGCCATTTCAATACCCGTTTGCCCAAATCCAACGTGATTCCATGTGGTCGCAGAAAATCCATTCCGAGAATGCACTCATCCATAATGTTCGCGACCAGAAAATTATGTCGGAATGCGAGGTCTCCCAACTGTATCTGGAGGTTGACCTATCCATGGACAGGTGCAGTTTCTCCCGTAGCTGTCCATAGTGAGAAAATTCTGCCCTTGTGTAGTAGTTATTGTCTCACATGGTCTGGTCGAATAATCGATCGGGTTGCACCAGTGTCGATTGTTATGGTGCAATTTTCTCCGTCAACTTGACCCGGAAGGCATAAGTCCGCTGATGGTGGTGCTGGGGACGTCGATCCTCCTAGCTAACCTCTGCCCCACGAAGTTGGCCCTTACATATTTCCCGACCCCTCTGTTTGAAGGGCTTCCATTCTGGGCTCCTGACTCGGTCTAGATTTTCTCCTAGCTGCACACCCTGGGCAATACCTCGGTTTTCTTCGCTTCTTGCAGTCTCTCTCTGCAAGTGCCCTTTCTCTCCGCATCTAGGCCCACCATTTATATGCGCTCACACCTGCACTCGTCTGTCACTATCTAGCGAACCCGGACAGTGGTACGGCTCACATTTTTCGCTGCCTCAAAGTTCAAACTATAAGCCAATGCGTCCTTGACTGTTTGCTTTTGAGCTGAACGCACGGCTTGTTGCAATTCCTGGTCTTTTAATGCGCTGATGAATGCTTCTGTTGCTGCGTCATCTCGATGTTCTGGGTCATAAGCTGGGTAAGCCAAAAGTGCCAGTCGCTCAATGTCTTGTGCTAGCTGCTGTAAGGTTTCGCCAGACCTGCCATACCTGTGACCGATAAATCTGCTTCAGATGATCGTCTGCATAACGCATGTCGAGCGCATTTATTATAGCAGCTGGGTTTGAATGCAACTCAATGGGGATAGTCTGCAAAAGCTTGGCAGCTGGGCCTCTTAGAGCAAGAATCAAGCAACTGGTTTCTGCTCATTCCAGTGATTTGCCCTAGTGGCTGCTTGAAACTAGGTTTTGTAAATAGTCCAAACCGTTTGCCCGTTGAATATTGGTGCTTGCACATTTCTGGATGAGCTTTGCGCTGCGGTTATAAGCGGGTGGCTGGTGAGGTGGTTACTACTGCCTTCGCTGCTTCCAGTTCCTTTTTCATGTTTCCCATCTCATAATTGATTCTCTCCTCGACCTGGCTGATATCATGGTTTATTCTCTCCTCGACCTGGCTGATCTTATGGCTAATTCTCTCCTCGACCTGGTAAACCTTTTATTCGACGCATTTAATTTGTTTGTTCAGACTACCGAGCTCCGCTTTTATTTCAGTTGACTGTTTTTGCAAATCTGCTTTCAAATCGGTTGACTGTTTTTGCAAATCCGCCTTGATTTCGATCGCTTGTTGGTCCAGCTTCGCTGATTGTTCATCCAGCTTCGCAGTTTAAATGGATGACAGTTGTCGCTGCTCTTGCTGCATCAGCATCAAGATTGGCGTCAGCGAATTTTCTGGTTCCTTTGATTTTGGTGTTTCTACTTCTTCACCTTCTGCGCCTTTTCCCGCATCTGAGGGCTCATCCAAATCCAGATTCTCGCCTTCCGACTCGATCGCGTCATGCAAGCGTGCAATCAGTATGGCCTTTGTAGCTTCTGTGGTCAGATTTCGCTGTTCCAACTCCTCCTTGAGCTCCGAGATGGTCAATTCATTAATTTGTAGATGTCAGCTTCGTGGCATTTTTATTGTTCCGACTATTTTTCTACCAGTTTCCATGTTAAAATTTACTATTGTGCACTATAAAAATGTTCAAATTATCACTTTCAAAGTTTTTTTTTCTCACTTCTTGACACCAATGTCGCGTGTTATGGTTCGCGGCCAATAATTATAATGTTCCGGGAAAGTAAAAACGCAAAGTCTTTTAAATTAAATTAAAAGATTTTATTTACTAAAAATGCACAATCCTTAATTTAACACTTCCACTAATTTTACTTTTCACTTTGTCTATAAATTTTTAACTCAACTGTCTATCACTTCACAATCAATATCGCTTTTAATTCGCACTCCACACTATCGCAGTTTTACTATATCGCGGTTGTAATAGTGATCCCCCATTCATTCAGCTCGCCTTTATATAGGGTCTCTAGTCATTCAATCCATTTCTCGTACATTGGCGAACTACCTGGAATATTCGAGCAATACGGAACGGGCAGTGACGTCACTTTCAGATGTTGATCATGCTTGGTGGGTTTTCGAGTACGTTCGTTTGTTGATCATGATGTTCCTAATGGTTGTGAAAACAATGGCGACAGTAGCTCGCAGAATTATTTGTACATGTAACACTATCTTCACACATTTCGTTTTCGGAGGTCCTTTTCATATCATCACCGTATATGTGACGATTAGACGAATGAGTGATTTGTAGGCCAGGCTTACTGTTGCTTGCTTCCTTAAAAGAGGCATAAGAAGATGATACGCATAAGTGACTTTTTTCAAAACATTGTCATTGTGAGCACTGAACGTTCCTTTTGAAAATTACCCCAAGTACTTCATTTGCCTAGAGCAATCCACCATCTACCCAATGAACTCAATTCTGGAGTCGCAAATGCCTCCTGCACAACTACCAAAGTTTTTGTGGGGGTTTTTGAAGGCAATTAATTCACTTTTCTTTGCATTTATTTTGATTTCCCATTTCCAGTAGTATGCCATAAGAGATTCCAAATATTTTTGGAGCCGTCGTCTGAGCGAAGCGCAAATTGTATTCAGATGACTACACTAACAAATCATCAGCAAAGATGTTCACCAGGATTCCAGCCTTATATTCATCTCTTACGCCCGGGATATCAAAGATGAATATATTTAAACTAAATGGACCTAATATAGAACCTCGCGGAAACCTGGAGTCCATATGAGATGGGTCTGACCAAGCTCCGGCAGCCACCGCAAACGCAGCTCGTACCCTCATGAAACTGCCTACTATAATAATCATTTTGTGGAGAAGCCCATTGATTTAAACCGACTCGAAGGCTTTCCCCACATCAATTAGGCAAGCTACAATAAGCTTATTGGTGTACCAACTTTTCATTACATCGGCTTGGAACACTCCCAAAGCTTCTACCGTAGAGTGGAGTTTTTTGAAGCCAAATTATCTTTCCGACAGAATTCTTGCCCCCACAAAGAATTGTATGATGCCTTTAAGTATCACCCTTTCAAGCAACTTACCAATATTAGAAAATAGCGAAATCGGACGAGTATCGACTACGTCAGCACTGTCCGGCTTCTTGGGTATTTCAAATATTTATACGTATTTCCATTCCTGAGGGAAGTAGTAAATGTTGATACAATTATTCATAATAATCGCGAGGAGAAGAAAGAAAACATGGGAAGCATATAATTGGAGATTCCATCAGCCCCTGCTGATTGTTTGGAGTTTTATTAGAGTACCAACACAGTGAGTCTCTCTGGAATAACAAACAGACCATGAACAGTAGGTGCATTAGAGGGATTCGAGTCAGAGAACTTGGTCAAGTACAATTGCTTATGGGTCGTAAAAAGTCGTTGTAGCGCTCATCACCAACGAAGTAACGGAAGAACCCTCACTTGCTTTATCTCCTTGAAGAACTTTCATGAAATGTTTTGTGATAGGGTCAGCAATGAATTTGGCATCTATGAGCATAGAACCATCATAAGTGAGGATCCCGCGTAACCTTTTTCTGCCAGTTATCTTATTGATATGAGAAAATACACAAGGACCTGGTTTGATACATTGCCTGTTCGAATCTCTCCATAGCAGAGGCCGTGGTTCTTCTCAAGATAATTCAGTTTAGAGACATAATTACTAGATGAATACGTTCATACTCCTGGTTGACCATATTTAAATTGCGGTGGTAGATCTTTGCGAGTAGCTTTTCTTGTAAATTTTGATAGAGATAATTTATTACCCTCTCATTTATTTCAAAGGCGTTAGATAACTTTGAAGTAGGCTCCTTTGTTGGAGGCGCGACTCGCCTTTTTTTTCTTTCTCGTTTTACAAAAGTCTCATCGTCGTCACCATTGTCCGTGGAGCTGTCTCCCTCATCCATCTCCTTATCGCTATATCCTTCTAGCACTTATAATTGCATCTTGCAACCAGCAATCAAGTCCAAAATAAACTCTCCCTTAATACTCCCCCCAAACCTTTCGTAGAAACGCTATAAATGTTTTTTTAGCTTTCCGTGTGAAGCTCAATTTTGCTGCGGAAAGCTCCCCTATTTCATCATTTACCCCCATGCCCATAGATGTCAAGACAGAACATGGAATACTGTAACGGAAAAGTAAGTGAAACAATCACCCTTCTAACTGTTTAATTGAAAAACCCAAAAATAAAATAATCTATTAGAAAATCGAAAAAGGATACAAAGCAAATAAATACAAAATTCAAAATAAATGCAAAAACAAAAGCTACTTTCCAGGTCATCCGATTTCCAAGCTCTTTTTGGCGTCTCCACACACGACCAAGCACGTTTTGGCAGCTTCACACTCGACCAAGCACATCTGGCCTTCAAAAATACTCCAACTTGTTCCACCTCGCTACGTAGCTTGACCAAGCACGCTGGCTCGACCAAGTACGTCTGGTTTTCTTCGATTTCTGGAGTTCTGCTTCGACTGTGCTCGCTTTGATTGCTTCGTATCTCTTGCGCCCTTATATTTGGTTCTACAATACTTGATTAATTCAATTCAACTTGCATTATCGAGAAGTACATTGTGAATGTGTAATTCTCAACGATGTGAATTGAGTTGAATTATTTAAGTAGTGTAGACTTCTCCTATATTAGGAGTCCACGTTTGTTTTCTGTCCATGACCATTCTAAATATTCCAGTTTATTTACTGAAAGCAAATAACGTAAATGACGTCACTGTGGGAACTGTCAAAAGCTGTTCAATCGGTCTAAAAGAACCGGTCAGGGGGCATTGACCAAGCCGTCGCCTTCATAATAATATAATCTCAGCTGCTTCCACTCAACAATGACGTCGTCAAGCTTTTGCTTTCTTTTGATCAGCTGAATGTAGTGACATTTCTTTCGATCGCTAACTTTTCGACTTGTATCCTGCCGATTAAAAATAGTTTCTCAGTGGAAGTTGCGTGTTTTATGTATCGAAACGTAGGAGTGCAAAGTTATGTGTTTTGATAGTGATAGCAATTGGTTTCGCAAACCTATATTTTGCGGCACTAAATTTTTAAACTTTTTAGCTTAAGACACCAACTTTAGCGAATGATTTTGCATGATTTAATGCTTGTAGGCTAATGAACATAATTGTTTTTGTAATGTTTTTCTCTCTTCAACTCGAACGCGGAACCGACCTCTCATCGGTTCTAGACGTTAAGTCTGAGTAGTGCCAACGGATGGTACCAACAGGTCAACCAATCCGTGCACCGTAATCCATTCACGCGGTGACTGCTTGTCGGCCAGCTAGTTCGGAGAGGATTTCGGTCGCGGGTCTCCGAATGGATTACGCTCAACTACAATATTTCAGTCACCTGAAATTGCCCGTTTTCTAAACGCGTCAACATTCACTCATCCAGAACGAGAAACCTACATTACGTTAGTTCTGGATGGGATCTATCCACAGATCTCAAATCAAAAACGCTACAAAAATCCACAGGCGCGTTACCGATTCACCGACGCGGTACCGAAAAATATACTACTCGAACTTAAACCGAAGAAAACTACTCTAAAGAAATGGCGAAACAAGCAAAGGTACCGCGTACCGCGCGCGACGCGAAACCGACTTCAGCGGATTTGCAGAAACCCTACCCTCGCGACGGCATACTTACCCTACACTCTCTGTTCCCACTGAAAAAGAAGAGTCACTGAAAAGGAAAGTCGTGGTTAAATTAGCAATTCATTCTTAGTTTATTCAATTCTTACATATCATATATTCTTATATATCCTGGGCAATCTATGTTGAATAATGACAATGAGAGGGGACATAAGAGCTGAACAAAATCAAATTATGATATTTACCCTCATATCAAATATTATTTTTACTTAATTTAAAATATATTTATTATGTGTGTATAAGTGTATTTTGAAAAGAAAAACAAACAGAAAAGTGAAAATATTGTATATATATGCGAAAAGCTAATATCAAAAGAACTGTCTTTTCTTTACTTATTTTATTGTACATGATATCCCAGTATATAATTCATTGATTTTTTTGTTCCATATTTTTTTTATTTTTCTCATTAAATAAACCTTAAAAATTCAATAAAAAAATAAGAAACATGGCAAACAATTTTCATTTAAAAGACGGCGATATTATGTAAATATAGTTCTTTTCTTTATGAGGAAGACAGCCGAATGCAAAAGAAGTGCGTTTTGATTAATGTCTGAACATGGAAACATTATACATAAGTCATTCGCGGTAATTAAAAAGATATTAAAATATATCCTAATATTATCAGAAAAAAAACACAAAGAACTTCCCCAAACATGTTGTGAATAAGGTTATACCGATACTATTTACAAAATAAGAAAAAAAACTATATGGATACGATTCCGGGATAAATAAGAGGTAAAATAGATAAAGTAAATATAAGTGAATTAGAGATTGTGCAGTAAAGAAATGAAATCAGGGGCGGCAACTTGTGGAAATTAGTTTTCTGATTATCTTCATAACAGCTAACATCTAGCATCTAATATTATAGTTAGCACTTTTTATTCTCATTTCTTCGAAACTTTTTGCATATCATATCGTTTGTTTAGCGACTAAGTTCAACGAGATATTGCAATCAACTAATCAAATTAAGCTATGTACTAACAACGTAAGTTAAAAAGTGGAAAATAATGCAGAAACATCAGCTTCCTAGTTTAAGCTATACACAAGGATTTATCTTCAAAGATGAACCCAAAAATCTAATAACTTAAGGAGAGAGTATCAGTTGCAGATTTGCGATTTGAATTTTGTTCTTTCTTTCGAGTAAGCTAACATGGGTTTATGTGTGTGTAAAACATATGATAAATCGTTTTGATTTAACAGATACGATATGGAAAACGAATGAACAAAGCAAAAATGGTTTTGAACTGTTGAATACTCCGTTGGGCTTGGAAAGTCATTTTATTAGCTGTTTTATCTCTATCGGCAATCAATTCATGAATATAAATCTCCCAACATTTGCGATTCGATATAAAATCTCTCGACTTTCACTAGACTAAAATGCGTTACTGAAGCTCAGTATTTAAAATATATTTTTTTCGAAGAAACCGTGAAAAGCTAGGACTCAAAATACGGACGAAACAAATGATTTAAATCAGTAACATGAAAATCACTCAAAGGAAACAGCGTTAAAGCAAATAATATTTTTGTAGTAGTGAGTTGAATACTATTTACGCCCTGAGCGTGAGACCTCCTGGCGCGCAGAACTTCTGGACTATCTAACAAACGCCTCTTCTATCGGACTAAGAACCAAGCTTGGAACCATTTGACACATTACGTTGGGCTAGGCCTCGTTGAACAAATAAATCAATGGCATTGTTTAATATTATCGTATTCTGTGTTCCTATCTTTCAGGGATACCTTGTTCCTGAATATAAGCTAAACTTTCTGAGACTGACACACCAATGTCTTGATTCGATTGAAAACAAAATAGGTTCGAATGTCCTACATATGACAATAAATACAAAGTTAATTTGAATCCGAAGTAAATTATACGAAAATAACGTTCAAAGTTGGGATACATTAAAGAAAATTATGGTGTCATATAAATATTGAAATTGCGAAAGAAAAGTATTGTATGGGTTGTTGAACACTATAAAGACTACTTTTGTGTCTATTACTTTTTCTCAGAAAACTTAAATTGTGCGGAAAACCGGGATTTATCAATAGTGAAATGTATCTGTCTATAATATGATTTTTGATATTTTACTTATTGTGAAAACTAGAAAAATTAGTGCTTACGTTGTGTATTTTAAATGGTATAATTTCCGATATCTCATTGAATATATTCAGTTATCATTTTTTTTAAGACATTCATTCATTTATTCTAACATTTAATTGTTTCATTTAAGTTTAGTATTTTTTTTCTGAAGTTAGTACTCGATTCACTAATCATTGAGATTTTTAGTTTATTTAGTTTATGTTCAAGTTATGTTAGCTTGACGTTTTCTTCATATGAAGCTTGTTTACGTTTGAAGTGTTGATTTTTAATTTTACTTCTTATAATTATTCCAAGAAAGCTCATTCAATTATCGCATATCAGTTGTCATTTGAAATCATTGATTAAAGTTTTAAAAGATTTCATTGGATTTAAAGAATAGTGTTTAGTTGACATTCATGTTATACCATCTTTTGACATGCCCCCGATTTTCATCTAATAATACATGTTTAAAAATTATATCAAGAAAATCGAACAGTTTTAGTCCGGTTAATACATTTTTGTCTTTTATAATTTGTTAGTAATTTCTTTTGGTTTTTTTTTCATAAATTCCTAATCATTGTAAAATTCATGGAATCTGTGGCATGTTTGACGACAAAGGCACGCACCTGTCTCTAGGATCCAACCACGTTGTATCCTTGTTATTGTGGTTAATGTAGTAGACTTTGCCGTCGTAATCGCGGGCAATATCCCAACCGGCTGGCAATGGAAAGTCACCAGTTTGATGATGTTGTCCTTTTTGACATTTTTCTAGGCACTCGGTTCGTCGCCGTGTTTGCTTGCTTGCTTGTGTCCCTTGCACGATGTCAGCGATGGAAGTAATCCGAAAATAGTTTGATGGCAATGGCTGCTGGTGCTGGTGTTGCGTTGGGCTAACATAAAGTTACACAATCCACTCGAGATTTTCCCTGATTCGCTTCTCCTTGCGACTACAGGCACTGTTTTCCACGTTCCACCACGCTCACCCTTTTCTTTGGTCTTTCAAGTCTCTCCAGTCAAGTCCTCAATCGCGCGTTCCTACAATTATTTATGCATTTTCTACGCCGCGTTCCCAATTCTCTGTTTCATCAAATTTATTTTGAATTTTTATTTCTCAGATGGAATTTTTATTTTCAAATTTATTTAGCGCGCGGCAGCAACGAGGAGAGAGCGGCGGCCGTATTTCGAATTGGACGACGGCGGCGGCGGCTGTAGGGCACATGATTGTGAGTCAATTCTAACTTTCTTTTTAGTTATTAACTAAACTAACCTCTTTCCTAATGTTCTGCTCCGGTGAATGTCACTGCCTCACGAATAACGTTTTCCAAAAACTCTTTACGCACACCACGCGTTTCTTCATAGATTAAACCGGGAATACGTTTCACTCCACCACGTCGCGCCAAACGACGTATAGCTGGTTTTGTAATACCTTCGATATTCTCATGAAGAACTTTACGATGACGTTTCGCGCCTCCATGTGGCTGTCAAAATTTCCGGTTGTCACCTCGGACAAAACATATGTGCGTGGAATGGCACTTCATATGGCGGAAATGTGCTTCTTCAGATGTCGCCAGTGGCATAGTTTTCTCGATGGCCACGGTGGAGGGGCATTTCCAGATGGCTATGTCTCGAAATGTGCCGGGGTTGGATTAATTCTATATTCCGAATATTTATATCCACGGATCTAAATATTTGGACAGAAAAAAAAATATTTTCTGCACAACGATATCCGCACAACAGATGAAGTCCGCTGGCACTTCGAGGACATATCCATCTGGCAGGTTACAAGGGTTCGGGATCGGAATCACTTCGATTCCTGGGCGTAGTCGTCACATTACACATTCCCCCCCCCAAAATCGAAGTAATTACGATCCCGTCTCCTTTGTAAAAGGTCTTGGTTAGGGACGTGGCGGGTCGAAGATCCGTTTCGAAGGATAGGCTACAACCCTGTTCGTGAAGACTCGACAGTGACTATATAGTAGGAAGTCAGGTGTTATTCGGAGGCCTTCGTCTAGGCAGAGATTTGGGATAAGCCAAGGTTTCTCGTGGGAATTAGTTGCACTTCATCGTCTAAGGTCTTTTGCGTGGTAAATTCCCAGGGTCTTACCAGTCATGTCCGCGATGAGGTACCGGGTGGGGCTTATGACTTGCATGACTCGACACTTCACGAATTTCTTGTCTAGTTTGGCATTGTAATGGCGGGTGGCATCGCTCTGTCGGAAGTTTCGACGATATATTTCGTCGCCGGCCTTAAAGCCAGAAGGATGAGATCGCAAGTTGTACCGCTCCTCTCCCATCCGTCTACTTTCTTCAATCTTCTCCCGCAGTTGATCTCGCAGAAGTTGGAGCTTTTCGTGCGGTTCTAGAACCACGATTGGGTCCTCTAGCGATTTCAGCTGCCGCAATAGCCGGTAAGCGCTCCCATGACCGATCATGTACTGGCCGAACACTGCAAAATACGGCGAAATGCCGGTCGTGGCGTGGTACGACGAGCGCAGCGCACTAGTGATGGCGGACAATTTGCGATCCCAGTCCCTCTGATTCGGGTGGACATAGGCGCGAATGGCCGCTATGAGCGTACGATTCAGTCGTTCGGATGCGTTGGCTTGTGGTGAATAGACGGCAGTTCGTTGGTGGATGATGCCGTATTTGGACATTAGGTCTCGGAACTTGCTGGAGGTGAACTGGACCCCATTGTCGGAGACAAGTTTCTCCGGAACTCCAAACATGTGAAAGACTCGGTTCTCCAAAAAGCTGGTTATTGGTCCAGTGTGCATGTTACGTAGTGGCTCTATGATAGGGAATTTGGAGAGCTGGTCCAGGACCACGACAGCTCCCGTGTGACCAGAAGCAGATCGAGGGTAAGGACCGATAAGATCAATGTACAAGCGCTGGAACACGCGTTCGGGGACCTCAACCTTACCCATGGGTGGCCGAAGGATGGTGTTGGGCGCTTTAGTGCACTTGCATAGCTCACAAGAGGCTACGTACGCTTTTATCTGTTGGGCCATCTTAGGCCAAAAGAAACAGGTTTTCAACCGCCTAAGTGTACGACCGTATCCGCCGTGCGCACTTGATGGGTGGTCATGAGCCCGTCTGATAAGATCAGTGGTTAATTCTTCGGGCACCCACAACTTCCACTGTTCTTCTTCTTGTATGGGGTCTCCGGATGCGTGTCCCATCCGCTTATAAATAAATCCATCCGTCAACCGCAGTTCAGGAAGCTGGGACAGTTGATTCTGGATAGTGTGAATCAGTTGGGTGTAGCTGGCTGACTTGAAGGCAGGATGGTCCAAATCGATCAATTGGGGGCTGTCGTCCTCTTGGACCAACTCGGCTCCTTCAGGGGCGAACATTCTGGATAGGGTGTCGGGGACTACATGCTGGCTTCCTTTTCGGTGGCGAATTGTGAAGTCAAATGCCTGTAGTTTCAGTGCCCACCTGGCCAATCTGCCGTTGAGATCAGTCTGGCTCATTAACCATTTCAGAGAAGCGTGATCCGTAACGATTTCAAAGGTGTGTCCCTCCACATAGGCTCGGAAGCGTTTCACTGCCAACACCGCGGCTAAACATTCTTGCTCGGAGACCGTGTAATTTCGCTGGGCTGGGTTCAGCTTGTGAGACATGAAGGCTATAGGTCTCTCCTCGCCGTCTTGTGCAACCTGGACTAAGACTGCTCCCACCCCATGTTGACTCGCGTCACAATGGATTGAGAACGGTTTGTCAAAGTCCGGGCTGTGCAGTACGGGGGCCGTAGTCAGACTCTTCTTTAGCTCTTCAAAGGCTCGCAAGCTGGGCTCTTCCCAGACGAATTTACGTCCCTTACGCAGCATGTCGGTCAAAGGAGTGGTAATGGTGGCATAGTCACGTACAAAACGCTGGTACCATCCGCATAACCCTAAGAATCGGCGTAACTGTTTGGTGGTCTTGGGTAGTGGAAAAACGTCAATCGCTTGAGTCTTTTCCGGATCGGTCTTGATATGCCCATGCCCAATGATGTGACCTAAATACTTCACCTCCGTCATCACGAACTGGCTCTTCCTTATGTTGATGGTTAATCTTGCCCTCCGGATGTGTAGAGCCACCTCCTGAAGCAGGTCGATGTGTTCGTCAAAGGTCTCGGTTATAAGCAGCAGATCGTCCAAGTAAACGAAAACTTGGTGCCGCAAATGAGGTGGTATCACCTTATCCATAAGGCGCGTCATCGTTTGGGGGGCATTACACAATCCGAATGGCATGGTCACGAATTGATATAGGGGCCGGCCTGGGACTGTGAAGGCTGTTTTCTCCTTTGAACCGTGGTCTAAAGGAATTTGCCAGAAGGCGTCCTTGAGGTCTAAGCTCGTGATGAAATGGGCTTTAGGCAATCGACTCAAAATGCCTTCGATCAACGGTAGAGGATATGCGTCCTTGACTGTGACGGCGTTCAAGCGTCTGGCATCTAAGCATAACCGGACCTTGTTCGGCTTGACAACTAAGGTGACTGGGGAAGCCCACGCGCTCTGTGATTCTTCGATTACGCCTAATGCTAGCATTCGATCCACTTCGGCATATAACGATTTTTCCTTCGCCGGAGATATGGCGAAATGTCTCTGTTTTATGGGTTTAGCATCCCCCACATCTATAGTGTGGAACACCAGGGCAGTCCGCCCGAGACCTTCCTTCTCGTGCGAGGGAAAAGCCGATATAGCCGAGTCGAGACGCAGTTGCTGAGTTACATCCAGTGTATGCCGTAATAAGTTAGTGGGTTGAGATTGGTCAGGAACGGTGGTGACGGACTCCAGGGTCGAACTGGAAAATAGTGCCGGGGCCAAGTTAAATTTTCGAACGAAATCCACTCCTAAATAAAGATTCTGGGTTAACTGAGGTATGATGAAAAATTCCATAGGTTTAGTTACCCCTTTAAAGGTGACATCCGTCATAATTTTTCCCACTACAGAGTGACGAGTTCCGTCCGCCGTGCTTAACCAGGAGGTGAAATGACGGATTTGGTCCGCGTGCTTTGCCAGTACCTCCCCTGCAAACTCGGCAGATATGCAATTCACACTGGCTCCCGTATCGACTAAGCCTGATACTCGTTTTTGCAGGAGGTGTACTGACGCATATGGCCGAACATCATCCCTCAATAATTCGTCTAAGTATATGTCCTTCAACCTTTTTCTCGACTGCCTGACTTTTCTCCAGAAGCTCCGCATCCTACGCGTGGCTCGCTTGCTTCGCGGTGGGACAGTTGTGGCCAATTCCTCATGGAAGATGCGCTGTCGAGTAGCCAAATAATTCCGCAACCTGACATGAAAAGGTTTTACATGCCAAGGAGCCTTCGTCTCGCTATCATTTCCCTGCGCATTGGCCTCGGCGAAGGACGGCGTCGGTTGTGGAACTTCGGGAGAACTGTGTTTAGCGGTGCGAGTCAGCAGAGTTGGAGTCATGTTGGGAGCTGGGTCATAGCTGGTGATGGGGTCTGGATTGGTTCGTCCGGGGTCTAGGAGTGCCGACGGGTGGTCGCGGCACTCGGTGGCAAGTTTTTTCGCCCTTTGCAATTTGCACAGTCAGGTGCGTATGTGTCGGCCTTCCCGCAGCGGTAGCAGAAAAGCGTCGGCTCCGCTGGACATGCATAGAACCGATGTCCCGGTTGTCGGCAGTTCCAACAGACCGTCGGGCTTGTAAGTGCTTCAAGGGAGGGTCGATCAATCAATGCGGGGTCCTCAAGCTCCGGTGGTGCTCCGCTCCTCGGTACTGGTACTGGATCAGCAAGCAGGTGGTCTGCTGCCATCAACTCCGCGGTGTGATGATTTCGGGGATTTGGTCCCGTTATGCGAGGTTGTGGGCGGAAGGTACCTCGTCGCTCATCCAAGTGTTCTTGTCTACGCGCATGGAGGCGCAATCCCTGTATGGTGTTGATGGGAAAATGTAGCAGGCTGTTCTGGAGATCCCAGCGCATGTTCTCTCTGATAATTTCTACTAATTCGTCCTCGGGCATGGTATTTCGCAGGCGAGTGCTCAATCTCACTATACTGGTGTAGTACTGGTCGAACGGTTCGTGAGCGCCTTGTTTCCGTTTCTTTATTTGCTCTCTTAGCTCTCTCTCAGTGAAGCCATCCTCAAATCGATTGCGGAAGGCTGCACTGAAAGAGTGCCAAGTGGGACGTGGCGTTGACTCTTTAAAGCTCCAGTACCAGTCGGCAGCGTCGCCGCTGAACAAAAGATGTGCATGCCGGAGGAAGGCCGAGGAATCCCCTCCCAGGGTGCTGGATACCAACGCCTGAATCCGGAAAAGGAACCGGTCCGCCGATATCATATCGTTGAACCCTGTAAAGTTCAGGCGCCAACTCTCCATGATACGAGGCGTCGGGTCTCGAAAAGGTGCCAATGCGTTCCCGGGGGGAATCACATCCTCGATTGACCTGTGGTACTGAACTGCCTCGGGGGCTGGAGGTACCAACGGAGGTACGGTACTGTGTCGCGGTCTGTATTCGGGAGCTCTGGGATCCATTCCCGAGTTCCTTGGAGGTGGGACCCATTGCTCGGATTGTCGGGAGTGGGGCATCGCCACACTGGGATTTGGCTCCCAGCCAAGCGGAGTTCTCACGCGGCTGGGTGGTTGGCTCAACGGGAGATTCTGGAGCTTTCCCTCCAGGTTGCCAATCCTCTCCGACATATCTCTCATCAACACCACGAGGGTGTCAATGGAGTGAGCGGAAGGCATGGGTGTCTCCTCGGACACGACACTTGCGGCCGGAACTTCACCGCCTACGGCTCCTTGCATACTAATCATCTTCACAAAATTAACGTTCCCTTCCATTTTAATCTTTGTAGTATTGATTCCAATTTATCATTCCTAACAATTATTTAAAAATATCGAGCTTAAATTAAATTTTTAAATCTTTAAATATGACTAAAACTTAAGACTAAATCAGTGGCCGAAAGTGGCGAGCTAGTAATAGTGACTGGGAAAAAAAATTGTTTAAGACACACTTTCCTTTCCAGTGGTCGACCTCTTCAGCGGGAAATGAGAGTGCGTGGTAATCTGTCGAAGAAAGGGTGCTTTTGGTCGATTTACGAAAATTACCCCATAACCCACATACATTACAAAAAACCGTCTCTAAACTACGTTAAAGTGACTCGACGAGACAAGTGGTAGAGCTACCGTAACGACTTTGTACGCGGTCAAAATTCCCGACGCGTAGAAGCATTCCGGGCTTCGCAACTCCAGCATACGCCATCGAACGTTGAACCGATACCACTCGTCTAACACGCATAAGAAATAGTTAGAATCCTTCCGCGACATAAAGGCAAGGTAGCCTTCTATTTTCTTGAGAGTCCATGCTGATAGGTAAACCCATCAGACTGGCAGTTCCATCAAGAAAATAGAAGGTCCTTACAGGGGTTAACCTGGGACAACACATCGGAAGGATTCTGTCGCGAAAGCAAAATCAAACAAAGGAGAGCGGAAGCTACAACTCACGTGAAGCGACTTCTAGTGTGTATCACACAATTCCACTGCTCCTGATAGTGGGACTCGAGTACCAAAGTACCTTACATCCTCCGTAAAGGACCAACTCGTCAGAAGACGCGAAGTTCTTTTCCCCTTAGGATGTTTTGGGGCCCCACGTTGGGCGCCATTTGTAATGATTTTTTTACCTTCAACTCGAACGCGGAACCGACCTCTCATCGGTTCTAGACGTTAAGTCTGAGTAGTGCCAACGGATGGTACCAACAGGTCAACCAATCCGTGCACCGTAATCCATTCACGCGGTGACTGCTTGTCGGCCAGCTAGTTCGGAGAGGATTTCGGTCGCGGGTCTCCGAATGGATTACGCTCAATTACAATATTTCAGTCACCTGAAATTGCCCGTTTTCTAAACGCGTCAACATTCACTCATCCAGAACGAGAAACCTACATTACGTTAGTTCTGGATGGGATCTATCCACAGATCTCAAATCAAAAACGCTACAAAAATCCACAGGCGCGTTACCGATTCACCGACGCGGTACCGAAAAATATACTACTCGAACTTAAACCGAAGAAAACTACTCTAAAGAAATGGCGAAACAAGCAAAGGTACCGCGTACCGCGCGCGACGCGAAACCGACTTCAGCGGATTTGCAGAAACCCTACCCTCGCGACGGCATACTTACCCTACACTCTCTGTTCCCACTGAAAAAGAAGAGTCACTGAAAAGGAAAGTCGTGGTTAAATTAGCAATTCATTCTTAGTTTATTCAATTCTTACATATCATATATTCTTATATATCCTGGGCAATCTATGTTGAATAATGACAATGAGAGGGGACATAAGAGCTGAACAAAATCAAATTATGATATTTACCCTCATATCAAATATTATTTTTACTTAATTTAAAATATATTTATTATGTGTGTATAAGTGTATTTTGAAAAGAAAAACAAACAGAAAAGTGAAAATATTGTATATATATGCGAAAAGCTAATATCAAAAGAACTGTCTTTTCTTTACTTATTTTATTGTACATGATATCCCAGTATATAATTCATTGATTTTTTTGTTCCATATTTTTTTTATTTTTCTCATTAAATAAACCTTAAAAATTCAATAAAAAAATAAGAAACATGGCAAACAATTTTCATTTAAAAGACGGCGATATTATGTAAATATAGTTCTTTTCTTTATGAGGAAGACAGCCGAATGCAAAAGAAGTGCGTTTTGATTAATGTCTGAACATGGAAACATTATACATAAGTCATTCGCGGTAATTAAAAAGATATTAAAATATATCCTAATATTATCAGAAAAAAAACACAAAGAACTTCCCCAAACATGTTGTGAATAAGGTTATACCGATACTATTTACAAAATAAGAAAAAAAACTATATGGATACGATTCCGGGATAAATAAGAGGTAAAATAGATAAAGTAAATATAAGTGAATTAGAGATTGTGCAGTAAAGAAATGAAATCAGGGGCGGCAACTTGTGGAAATTAGTTTTCTGATTATCTTCATAACAGCTAACATCTAGCATCTAATATTATAGTTAGCACTTTTTATTCTCATTTCTTCGAAACTTTTTGCATATCATATCGTTTGTTTAGCGACTAAGTTCAACGAGATATTGCAATCAACTAATCAAATTAAGCTATGTACTAACAACGTAAGTTAAAAAGTGGAAAATAATGCAGAAACATCAGCTTCCTAGTTTAAGCTATACACAAGGATTTATCTTCAAAGATGAACCCAAAAATCTAATAACTTAAGGAGAGAGTATCAGTTGCAGATTTGCGATTTGAATTTTGTTCTTTCTTTCGAGTAAGCTAACATGGGTTTATGTGTGTGTAAAACATATGATAAATCGTTTTGATTTAACAGATACGATATGGAAAACGAATGAACAAAGCAAAAATGGTTTTGAACTGTTGAATACTCCGTTGGGCTTGGAAAGTCATTTTATTAGCTGTTTTATCTCTATCGGCAATCAATTCATGAATATAAATCTCCCAACATTTGCGATTCGATATAAAATCTCTCGACTTTCACTAGACTAAAATGCGTTACTGAAGCTCAGTATTTAAAATATATTTTTTTCGAAGAAACCGTGAAAAGCTAGGACTCAAAATACGGACGAAACAAATGATTTAAATCAGTAACATGAAAATCACTCAAAGGAAACAGCGTTAAAGCAAATAATATTTTTGTAGTAGTGAGTTGAATACTATTTACGCCCTGAGCGTGAGACCTCCTGGCGCGCAGAACTTCTGGACTATCTAACAAACGCCTCTTCTATCGGACTAAGAACCAAGCTTGGAACCATTTGACACATTACGTTGGGCTAGGCCTCGTTGAACAAATAAATCAATGGCATTGTTTAATATTATCGTATTCTGTGTTCCTATCTTTCAGGGATACCTTGTTCCTGAATATAAGCTAAACTTTCTGAGACTGACACACCAATGTCTTGATTCGATTGAAAACAAAATAGGTTCGAATGTCCTACATATGACAATAAATACAAAGTTAATTTGAATCCGAAGTAAATTATACGAAAATAACGTTCAAAGTTGGGATACATTAAAGAAAATTATGGTGTCATATAAATATTGAAATTGCGAAAGAAAAGTATTGTATGGGTTGTTGAACACTATAAAGACTACTTTTGTGTCTATTACTTTTTCTCAGAAAACTTAAATTGTGCGGAAAACCGGGATTTATCAATAGTGAAATGTATCTGTCTATAATATGATTTTTGATATTTTACTTATTGTGAAAACTAGAAAAATTAGTGCTTACGTTGTGTATTTTAAATGGTATAATTTCCGATATCTCATTGAATATATTCAGTTATCATTTTTTTTAAGACATTCATTCATTTATTCTAACATTTAATTGTTTCATTTAAGTTTAGTATTTTTTTTCTGAAGTTAGTACTCGATTCACTAATCATTGAGATTTTTAGTTTATTTAGTTTATGTTCAAGTTATGTTAGCTTGACGTTTTCTTCATATGAAGCTTGTTTACGTTTGAAGTGTTGATTTTTAATTTTACTTCTTATAATTATTCCAAGAAAGCTCATTCAATTATCGCATATCAGTTGTCATTTGAAATCATTGATTAAAGTTTTAAAAGATTTCATTGGATTTAAAGAATAGTGTTTAGTTGACATTCATGTTATACCATCTTTTGACATGCCCCCGATTTTCATCTAATAATACATGTTTAAAAATTATATCAAGAAAATCGAACAGTTTTAGTCCGGTTAATACATTTTTGTCTTTTATAATTTGTTAGTAATTTCTTTTGGTTTTTTTTTCATAAATTCCTAATCATTGTAAAATTCATGGAATCTGTGGCATGTTTGACGACAAAGGCACGCACCTGTCTCTAGGATCCAACCACGTTGTATCCTTGTTATTGTGGTTAATGTAGTAGACTTTGCCGTCGTAATCGCGGGCAATATCCCAACCGGCTGGCAATGGAAAGTCACCAGTTTGATGATGTTGTCCTTTTTGACATTTTTCTAGGCACTCGGTTCGTCGCCGTGTTTGCTTGCTTGCTTGTGTCCCTTGCACGATGTCAGCGATGGAAGTAATCCGAAAATAGTTTGATGGCAATGGCTGCTGGTGCTGGTGTTGCGTTGGGCTAACATAAAGTTACACAATCCACTCGAGATTTTCCCTGATTCGCTTCTCCTTGCGACTACAGGCACTGTTTTCCACGTTCCACCACGCTCACCCTTTTCTTTGGTCTTTCAAGTCTCTCCAGTCAAGTCCTCAATCGCGCGTTCCTACAATTATTTATGCATTTTCTACGCCGCGTTCCCAATTCTCTGTTTCATCAAATTTATTTTGAATTTTTATTTCTCAGATGGAATTTTTATTTTCAAATTTATTTAGCGCGCGGCAGCAACGAGGAGAGAGCGGCGGCCGTATTTCGAATTGGACGACGGCGGCGGCGGCTGTAGGGCACATGATTGTGAGTCAATTCTAACTTTCTTTTTAGTTATTAACTAAACTAACCTCTTTCCTAATGTTCTGCTCCGGTGAATGTCACTGCCTCACGAATAACGTTTTCCAAAAACTCTTTACGCACACCACGCGTTTCTTCATAGATTAAACCGGGAATACGTTTCACTCCACCACGTCGCGCCAAACGACGTATAGCTGGTTTTGTAATACCTTCGATATTCTCATGAAGAACTTTACGATGACGTTTCGCGCCTCCATGTGGCTGTCAAAATTTCCGGTTGTCACCTCGGACAAAACATATGTGCGTGGAATGGCACTTCATATGGCGGAAATGTGCTTCTTCAGATGTCGCCAGTGGCATAGTTTTCTCGATGGCCACGGTGGAGGGGCATTTCCAGATGGCTATGTCTCGAAATGTGCCGGGGTTGGATTAATTCTATATTCCGAATATTTATATCCACGGATCTAAATATTTGGACAGAAAAAAAAATATTTTCTGCACAACGATATCCGCACAACAGATGAAGTCCGCTGGCACTTCGAGGACATATCCATCTGGCAGGTTACAAGGGTTCGGGATCGGAATCACTTCGATTCCTGGGCGTAGTCGTCACATTACATTTTCACTACAGCAATTCTTTAAGCTATGCTTGCCGAAATTTAACAATTCAAATCGCATGGTTTCCACTTTTCACACTATTTTTAAAAATTCTGTACTAAACTTGGATGCGTTGTTGAGTCGAAAAAATGTCACTTATTGACAAAGACAAAAGTGCACACGATTTTAGCCCTTTCTAGAATCTGATCGCTGATTTTACCATGTCAAGTCTATGTTCATTTTGTTTAATCACTAACTAAAACAAGGAACTTTGATTTGTTGATTAAACAACGTTTAAGCACACAGTTGATTTATTTAACCAGAAAAACTCTCACAATTTGATCATAGCTCAGCCTCATTATTTTTTTGAGTGACAAGTTGCAGGCGAGTTCTTAAAGACGTACACCGCCATCGAGTATGTGATGGCTTTAGCGTTATGCGTAAACTCTATTTGTCTATTTGCCCGATTTGAAACTCCTCTAATTCTCCAAACATTTAGTCAATGCTGAATCAAATTTTCCATCGAATTAATTACATTTTGTCTTTAGTTTTAATCAATTTATCATTTCATATGTTCCCCTCATAATTTATTTACACAATTAATGAAACTATAAAGTTTTACCTCTAATTTAGACATTCATACATTGTGAAAAATCTATAAATAAAAAACAATGCACAACTTCGATAAAACTGCCAAATCTACACAAGATATCGTAAAAAGTAAAAATATTCTATACAAAATCGATAATATGGTCTTGGAAAAAAGACACTGCAAAGCATTTTATATCAATGAAAATATTTATACAATACAATATTACTGAAATGATAGTTTTAAGGGACAAATTACGTCTAGCCATAGGTTGTTTATTTAAAGATTGCATAGTGCAAAGATTTGAAATGGAAGCATTATGCAAGATTTAAATTAAAAAAGAAAAACTTAATAAATATTTTGTGTGATTTATCCTACACCCTTCAAAACACACTTAAAACACGAAATAATTTTTCCAAACATATTTCGTAATTTCTTTGATATCAACAACGATGATGATATCTTTTAATATACTAAACTAAATTGATCATATATTCCTCACATATGTATGTAATTTATAAGATTTTCATTAGACGATTTATTGAAAGATATTTCCTAAAGCTTTTAATCATATTAAAAAATTATCATTACTTTTAAGCTTTTATGAAAATACTAATATAAGAAGACAGTCGTTTGGTTTAAATTAGACTTATCTAATTACAGTTATGTTAAAGTAAATATTAGATAAGGATATTGACTCGAAATTATATTGCACAGAAAAGAATAGGATATGGTTATCAGAGAGAAGCTGCATGTAGAATAGAAATCATTATTTTATTTAGCAGTTATTAAAAAAAACCTATTTGTCATTGGATTATTCAAAGCAAGAACCATAGACATTAGTTATTCAGTATCACTTTTATGATTTATGTGTGCTATATTTATTTGAAATAATAAAATGAATGAAACAATTATGCTGAAGATTTTTAATTGACAAGTAGAAGAAATATAAGAATGATCTAGTCTATAGATACATATACTCGTAAGTAATTTCTTCTACAAACTAGAATGGAGTGCTAGACGCCAGATAGAAAAGATCGATTAATAGTCAATTAAATTTAACTTCGGGAGTGGAATTGGCATTAAATGACGGCAGTCACATCGAGATAGATGTAGTGAAATGATAAGTATCAAATGTCCGTAAAGGACTGCAGCGATGGTCTGCTGCCTCGGCAGAGGAAGATGTTGATATCCGCCGAAAATGCCCTTGCCTGGGGACGCGTGAATGCGCTGGCAGGCTAGCATTGCCGTGTCATGGGGCAGGTTCATTCCCCCAGCACAAGGACCCACTACAAAAGAATTTAGCATTCAGGAATTCTTGGGTCTCAAAAGAAAGGCGACCGAAGTCGAAAAATTGTAGGTAACTATCAAAAGGGAAAATGACTTGTTCAGAGAACAAGTTGAACAAGTGAAAACAGACGGACTTAGGGTAACCTCGTCGTTACCCGACGATTCTTATGGTCCACAAATAAGAGTGGGACAACCGGGTGGTGATGGTGCCCCCTCGCATCCGCCCAACCGGATCAAGATCCATAATCGTTGCAGTGGCCATATATTTCCCTTCTGAGTGGAAAACTCCTACAACATAACTGTATGAGCCTTCCCATCAGAGGAGAAATACACCGACGACTAATTTATGTCATGGAGTTATGCAATCGGATCACATAACCCTATGCCATAAAAAGGCACCTTGCTCGAGGCCACTCAACCCGCGAGAGTTCCTGAAACAAAAGAAGGTTAGAAGGTGCCCGATGGCTGGCTCTTTTTTTTGTGGGGAAAGCCCTCCTTCGTACCGGGTTCTATACGCGGTCAGATCCAACGGAATGGGAAGACCGGTTTTACCAATTATCGATTCATTTTATTATAATTAAATTTGATTCGTAAAAAAACATTGACAATTACGATTAAGCAAATGGATAAGTCTTTAAGCGATTCATTTGCAAAATAAAATGTAGAATTGATTTTCTTTGTATTCAGGATAGTTTTACATAATCGAAATATGAATAAGTTTTTTGATTAAACACAATTTATTGCCCTCATTTATCTAGTTTATTAGGATGATCGTAGAAATGAGCTTAGTCGACACTTATAGTCGGTTGTGTTTTAATTTCCAAGAATTTCAATAAGAACGTATCGTTTCATAAACGTATGATTTATATGTACACTATTTAAAATACAATTTTTAAGATTGATTTGAAGCAGCGTAGACGATTATAAAGCATCGATTATGCTAACTTCTAGTTGATGTGTAAGAACGGCATCATTGCATCAGTTTCTATTAATTTTCTTTCTAAACAGTCATTCTATATCAATCACTCGTTAGTATGCCAATTATAATTATTTAATACAACAAATATAAAAATTTAATAAAGCCAATATAATAAGGAAATTAAAAGGGTACTTACACAGCCTTTCCGATGGCGAGCGCTTGTTGACGAAGTGGGGTGAGTAAGTCCTGGAAATTTTTCTTTGTTTTTGTATAAATTAATAATGGATTTCATGTACTTTTGAATTTTTTTTAATTTTGGTCGCAACTTTTTGTGTACTTAAAATGGATTTTGTTCAAATTTAATAACAAATTTTGAGAAATTAGAAAAAGTTAAAAATAAGAAATAAGTAAAATTTAATTCAACAGAAGGGAATGTGGGTCCGTCTTGTCACAAGTAATCTGAATTTGAGTGGCTATGTATAAATCATTCTTCGTATCATTTTCAAGAATTTCCATCAAATTTTCAACCTCTCGAACTAACTTCTCTCCATCCTCTAAATATACTTCGTTCGTACTCAAGTTTTTCAGGAAATCGGTATAATTAGCATCAATGAAGCTTCGCGTCTTACTTTGATACCTTTTAAATTCAGACAGTGCTTTCGTAATAATCTTTTTGGCATCGACAGGTTCATTTTCATTTGAGCCTTCCACTTTTTCTAATAGGAATTTCAATTTTTCTTTATCACCATGCTGTAAGGATGAAGGAGATAGGAAAGTTTTAGAGCAGTTTGATAGGGTAACCGCTCGATTATTACATAGATTTGTACAGCCCACATTTTAAGTCAGGCAGCTACAATAAGTTGAGCCAAACCATCGTAACCCAACAAACACAGTTGCTTGATTTGAAAGTGGTCGACGGCTATATTTACCGACGTAATGAATACGCAACCGATGGCTCGTTGCAGGAAAAAGAGTCATGGAAGCTTTGGATGCCGAAGGTGAAGACTCACAATCTGATCCTTCGTGCACACGACCATCCCCTATGTATGCTTCAGTACCTTAAGAAATACTTCTTTTGGGCTAAAATATCATCTCAGGTCAAGAAGTATGTAGGCGCCTGTGACAACTGTAAGGGTACTACGGCTCCCAACCAGCCTCTTCAACCTCCTATGAGTCAACTCAACGATCCGGAGTACGTATTTCAACGTCTGTATAAAGATCTACTCGGTCCACACCCTCGTTTTTCTGTTGGGCACGTTGGAGCTATAGTTGTTCTAGATCAGCTTTCTAAGCACCCGTTGGAGCCCATTCACAAATTCACGACTCCACCTATCGTGAAATTTTAAAGAGCCAAGTATTCCATGTGTTTGTTGTTGCAGAAAGCTTGTACTGGATAATTGAGTACAGTTCCGATCTCGGCAGTTTAACAGTCTACTCGAGCAGTACGATGTCGAACACAAACTGACGCCAATATACTCTCCGAAACTTAACGTATCAGAACGTTTGAATCGCACCCTGTTAGCCGCGATCTGTTCCTATACTCATCCAATCCAGAACGATTGGGACAGCAGTGTAGTGAATAAAGGTAAATTACATGTCCGTGGAGGACTGCAGCGATGGTCTGCTGCCTCAGCGGAAGGGGCTGTTAAGATCCGCTGAGATTGGCCTTGCCTGGGGACGCATGAATGTGTGGCAGGCTAGCGTTGCGGTGTCGCGAGGCGGGCTCTTTTCCCCAGCATAAGGACACACTTCAAAAAAATTTCGCATCGACGAATTTTGGGGTGAAATAAATATCGACCGAAGTTGGGAAGGAGGTAACCTACTAAGGGTTGAAACGCTTCTTCAAAGGACAAATTGGGCCGAGCAAAAACGGACAAACTTAAAGAGACTTCGTCGTTGCCGACGATACTTATGGCCCACAAATAAGAGTGGGGCATCCAGATGGTAGCGGTGCTCCTCGCACCCTCTCAACCGGAAGAAGATCCAAACCTAGACGTGGCCATGTATTTCCCATTTCAGTGAAAAATTCATGCAAAAGTACTTTGTATGACTGTTTCCCTCAAATGAGAAATACAAACGTAGCCGATTTATGCTATAGCTTTATGCAATGAAATCACATAATCCTATATCATAAAAGGACACGCGAGCGGAAGGCCACTCTACCCGGCAAGAGCCCCTGTTAAGCAAAAGAAGCGGAGGAGCGCGCCCGATGGCTAGCCCATGCTAGTGGAGGAGCCTGCCATCGATGCGGGCCCTATATCCGGTCAGGTCGATTGAAATGGAAAGACCAGTGGGGTACGTTTAACAATTCATTTTATTTAAATAAGGAATCGGAATTATGAATGTATTGATTTATATTAAAGGAAAAAAAATATATAGTCTAGAAAATGTTAGCTCGTCCAGTGTGTAGTTGTAGTTTTAAGTCAAGTATTCTGATGCCTCCTTTCTAATTCAAAATAAAAATGATTTGTATATGAAAGTATAATGGTGCTACAAACAAGGACTTTGCTGTGAATCTTCATATCTACAAATTAATCGATAACAAGTGTTTTTAAAATTATGATTTCCAATCAATTCTCTTACAAACTTGAAGAAATTATTATTTAGCATCAACATCATCCTCTACACGATGAAAAAAATAAACGATTTAATAGAAAACCTTGGTGTTACGCTCTTTTATATATCTATTGAAATGTATGCAATATAGTACATGAAATAAAAGTAACTCAGTAAACAACAAACATGTGATTTAAAGCTAGTATTTTTAATATTATTTTCTTGAATGCAAACATAATTTAGTAACAATGTTTTTGCCGACAATTCAAAAAAAAGAACTGCATTAGTTTTGTACCGCTACTTTAAATGAAATTTTCGTATTCTCTCCGTGATTTATAGTCAACTCAGGTTAGTTTGGTAGCAATTTGGGTTCATGGTACATTCATTTCCACCTTGTGATGCCAACATATTTTTGATCAAACTTGGACAAGCTTAATTTTATATTCTGCGACACCAGCTTCTAGCCGGCAACAGCGACATGTTACCTATTAGAGGCTCTCCACGTTAATCTGACTAGCCTAAACGATACCTTTTCTTAATCTCAGTTTGCGCTATTCCAAGGTCAACATATGAAACTTCAAAGCACATTTGGTAATCAATGATTCAATGCTGTCAAAATGTTGTCACCATGCAATAACAGTCTTTGCTAGCCACGAGGCACATGAGAACAAAGCGAGGTGATTTAAATTTTCACGTAAATCACAATTCTAGCTCAAGTATACGACGTATATTATGAAAGCTGCCGTCTTCAGAGAATCGCTAATTCGACAAACAAAAAAAAAAAAGATTTCCGCGATCTAACAATTTGTTTTGTTTTTTATCACTCGAATCGAATTATCTCCAGTTATTTTAATTACTTCTTCCACTAAGCACTTGTTCATTTGCCTGTGCTAATTTGCGATGGCTTTAATTGCTTGTTAGCAAAACTGACGTTAGATAGGAAGCCATATGGCAACAGCGCTTACTACCACACACATGACCCTTAGTAGGCCGACTTCGCTGGCTAACTTACATGGCGGTATATGAAGAATTATGGAGGTCCCAACGAAAATTCGAGGTTTTGTACGGTTTTGATACCGATTTCTACAGTGAAATCGGCCCGCGGAGAACACAATAGCGCTCCTAGTGAATTGAAAATTATTTCAGTTCCTATACCCGTTTGATTTTTATCGCCTTCCAAAGTGAAAGAATAGGAGTTTGTTTACATCTCAACGTTGAGCTATCAGTGGAAGGTGCAGAACACGTGCTTCATTTGCTCGTCTTGAAAAGTTTAGGAATACAGTGTACAGTGCAAGGTAAATTTTAAGGATGCACGGAATACGTTTCATTCGTTTTACATTCGGAAATAGTACATATTACGCGATATAAGCATTTGCTTATGCCGCAGTTGGCTGACAGCTCATGGAAGCTTGTCCATAGTAGACCGACTAATACATATGCAAATTTCTACCATATGGCTTCCTATCTAACGTCAGTTTTGCTTGTTAGCGAAATTGAATCTTCAGTCAATGCGTATTCCTTTGTATTCAATGCTGGGCCCGCTGCGGCTCGATCATCTTCCATCTTCATTACCGGCATGATATTTATACGTGAAATTTAGTTACCGTGATCAAATCCAGTTCTAGTAGACATTTTTGTTAGAAGATTTAACCGATCGGCCGAGTGATGTTCGGATCGTAGACAAAAGGGCTATGCTCAGCGACAATCTTTCACTGTGGACAACTCTGCGTATTTGCTGCGCGCGTTGAATTGTTTTTCACTGTCTACAAACTCGGCTAGCGACCCATTCTTGTCTTCAATTCGCTTTTCCGTTACCAATGAAATTCCTTAACTGGCACACACATACTACTGACAAAAATTTTTGTATCAAAGTCAAAGACATATAAACAAATGGACGAGCAACGAGAATCTGTGTCATCGTCCATGTGAGAAGCAAATTTGCCACATAAATACGTTATAAATAACTTACGCTCTCTAAACTATATAATTCCCTTTGCTTCTCCTTCCCCTTTGTTTCCAGACAGGTTTTCCTTTTCTCTCTTCAGAAGATGCGCTTCCCCCACTGACACCCGCGCACACCAAAGAAATTTCATTTCACGTGCACAAGATCGCGCCTTCGTTATCATTCGGGAAACAACAACGCAATAAGCACTGAACAATTTGAAACCCAACTTAATATACTAACATTGTTATTACTAACCCGTAATAAACCCCGCCAAAACCACCGCTACCATTATCAATAAAAATTTTTCCAAAGAAAATAATAAATAAAATAGCAAATAAAAATCCAGCATGGCAACCCTATTGCGACAATCCAGCGAAGCAATTGCTAGATTGTTGCAATGAGAATCTGCCGTTACCGCCACGAAGAGTCTTGTCGAGTCATGTGGAATATATACGAAGCGGGACTCACGGTTTGCACATCGAGCGGGATGGTCGCCGGTTTGATTGTCGAAACTCGTAGGGAATGGACTGCACCGCTGCTGTTGTGAGAAGAAAATCTGTTGTCCGTTTGCTGCAGCAATCCTTAGCCGTGGGTGTTTCGTGAGTTTATATCTTCCACCTGTCCTTAAGAAAAAATCAGTGATTTGTTTTGTGTTTTAAAGAAAATAATAAAAAAGTGCTGCGATATTAAAAGTGTTGAAAAACAGAAGGCAATCGTGCTGTTGTTGCGTTTATGTAATCTTTTTTAGGCTTTTGTACTAAAATATAAAACCCTATTGCAATCACAACCTGTGTCCGTCCGTCCGTCTGTATGTCACAGCACTTTTTCTCCGAAACTATAGAAGCTACAGCAATGAAACTTTGTGGACAGGTCAGAAGTGGTGACTTCTTGAATGTTTTGAGGTGGAATAATTTTTCAAAGGGGTTTAAGGGGGGGTCTCCCCATATAGGGAGGTGACCCCTCAAAAAAAAATTTACACCATAGGTAGTCGAGTGGGGTGTCATTGGAAAGGTCTCAATGAGATCTTTTCAACACAAGTCTTAAAATTGCCTTATCGGGACCGAGGGGGGCAGGGGAAGGGGAACTGTACGAACTTTTCGCGTACCCCTCAAACCCCCCCTCGCGATTGGACACCTTTCATCCGAAAAACTGAAAAAAAATCAAGAATGTAGACCTTTATGAGTACAACAACAACAAATACATGAGAAGTCGAAATTCACTGAACTTTGTTAGTAATAGTATGATTTATCGATTTTATGTTTTCTTGAATAAAATCTTAAGGGTACCCTTGAAGTCAATAAAATTCAAAAATTATTTATAAGATTGAGCTTTTCTGAAATTTTCATTGAGATCGAATGGTATTTAACGAAGTTATAGCGATTTGAATTTTCCTGCATTACTATGGAACAATATGCGCTGTATTACTATGGAAACATATGGCTATGGAACCATATGCGCTTTTTACCGACTTAGACACTACAGCTTTGCTAGGATTTGCATGAAAATTTCAGGAATGATAGGTATTATGAATATCTTTGAGAATCGGTTCAGTTAGTGGTATCAGTAATAGTGGCTGTTTGAAATGCGAAGATTGAATAATTTTGAGTTATTTTTCGCCAACTGCAACGATTAAGGTGCATGCTTTTAACAGTTGATTCAATTTAATGAATGACTGAAGATGAGTACCTACAATTAATACTCATATTTGAAACAAGTTGAGGAGGCAGGAGAGAGCTCTTAACAGGTCTTTGTAACCATTCTAGGATTCGAAAAAATTGGCCATGAATCGATGACTAAATTACAAAAAAATTTCATCAAAGGTAGCCAATATTAGTATCAAATGAAAATTCTTTATGGGAGCTTTTCAAAGCAGTTCTTAAACTGACAGTTTTTGCTTCAGTGGGGCACAGGGGGGAAATACATGAAAAATTTGTTACCTCCCTCGCGAATGGACACCTGTGATCTAAAAAATCTGAAAACATTATCAAGGGAGATGTTTATAGTATAACAATAACAAGTAACTCAGAAGTCAAAATTCTTTCAACTTTGTTAATAATAGTATGATCCTCGAATTTCACTTTTTTCCAATAAAATCGTCTTTGACATATTTCTTGATTTTATTCGTTGCTGGTTACTGCATTTTGTAAGTTGAGTACAAAACCCTTCTGACATGAGCGTAGGTCTGTCTACCCAACTTGTTAATTGTGTCCCCAACTGTGCAGTCGATAAATCGTGGATAGTAATAATAGCAACAAAGTTAAAGAAAGTAAAATTAACGAAATAAAGTTCGAATCTAGCTAACTAATAATGATGTTAAGAAAAATTACAACGCTAACTCAGAAAATGTAAATATTAGTGAAATAATGGATTTAACTTCAGACACATCCACTAAGAGCAAAAGCCAAATTGTGATATGTTAAAGCGAATGGTGAATAATGGTTAAAAGAAATTAATATCCGCTTTATCGCGCCGCCAATTACACATGAAATTAATAGGGCCAACTAGGAAAAACTCGTTGATTTTGTTAGACTCGCTTGGGAAGATATTTTACATGGTGTCAATGGTGAAACGGAATATTATGACGGACAATAAGCAAGCAGAAAACAAAATCGGGAACTGTCGTTCCCGATTCGCGCAAGGACTGATTTGTAAAGAAAAATATCTAGCTAAATAAAAAAATATTAAATGTTAGAATTAAAAAGTGAATGTGTGATTCTACTTGTGTGCGTGTATATTCAAATATTGGAAAGTTAATGTCGAAGAAAAAAATCTCGTGCGAGTAGAAAAAAGAAAATTTCGAAAGTTACAGGCCCTTAGCCGCCCCATCAACGACTACCTTTTTTGTTATTCTTGCTTATTTAAATAATATAAATCTTTTGCATGATAGTTTATATTTACACTTGATAATGGTATTCGTTTTCTTCAAAGATAATACAACAGGAACATTTTATATGCCATTATATTAATTTTTTATTAATATTTATTATATTTGGTGAAAATTAAGGGAAATATAGAAGTCTTGAACTTAAAAAAAAGTTTTTGTAAACATTCATGTGAAAAAAGGGTAAAATCATACAACTGCGAACTTTCTCTCTTAGTTTATTGTTATAGTATTTTTGGTTTAGTTCGAACATGCTATATTTGTACACCTTACAGAATTATATCTAATCGACTCGCACATGCTAAAATAATGAATAATTCGATTGCTTATTCACAATAATTAATGATATATATTCGAAAATAAAAAGTTTATAAGGAAGAATATTTTTTTTTTTGATTTACTTAATTTATTAAAACACAAAAAAAATTGATTAGTGGCGAAATGGAATTGAATAAAAATGTGTAGACATGAAAGTTCGATCTTGTCATATATATGAAACCCGGACCAGGTATGGCACCCGCCACGTTGGTTGGCCCCTCCACTCAAGAGCTAGCCATCGGGTGAGCTCACCCCTTTTTCTTTGTCGTTATAGGTGCTTTTATAAGGTATAGTGGCCTTCCGCTTGGATTTCCTATTCATGTTGAAGTGTTGTGTGATTAAATCATATAAAACATAAATCTGTAACGTTCAAATTTTTTTAATTTAAAGGAAAAATTCATTCGAATTATGTTTGCACCTATGAACTTTTCATTTAAATGGAAAATATACGGCCATGTCTACAATGGATCTTTATCCGGATCCACATGGATGCCCGAATTTTATTTGGGGTCGTAAGTAATGAATAGTAAAGAGGGATCCTCTCAAGCCTCGCGCGCGTTCACCAGGCACGGTCAGCCGTACTTTTTTATTACGTTCCTTCGGTAGGTTACCTCGGCCTGGACACCGTCGAACCGATATAATCTTGGGAACCTTGCAATTCGTGGATGCGACATTTTTTGTAGTGGACCCTTTTGCTGGGGAAATGAACCCGCCCCACGACACTGCAATGCTAGCCTGGCAGCGCATTCATGCGTCCTCAGCCAATGCCAATTCCGGGGAGCACCAACATCTTCGCTCGCACAGGCTGCAATCCTTAACGGACATTTTCATTCCGTCATTCACTACAGTCTGACATTCAAGAATATAAATGGATACATATACATGCGACAACGAAGAACCCAGAAATTGCAAATAAAACGCAAAATATTTAATTATTCATCAATATTCATTATGTCACCTTCAAAGTAATCCCCACTAGATGCACTACACTTACACCAACGATTTTCCAGTTCTCGACGCTTTTCATAAGCACTTTTTGGGATGGCCTTCAGCGGTTTTGTTTAACATCGTGACAAAAAGTACCCGGAAATTACAAATAAAACGCAAAATATTTAATTATTCATCAAAATCACATGGAGCCAAATCTGGTGAATACGGTGGTTGATCGGTGGTGTTTATTTCATTTTTGGCTTTAAATTCGGTCACAACAAAAAATCACAAAACCGCAACGCACTACTGAGGTGTACCAACTTAAGCAGCTGCTGTAAACAAACTGGTTGACAGATCGCGCTCATATTTGGCATAGTAATTAAGGACAGTCCTACCAAACTTATAAAATACATTTTTTTTAAATATCATTTACCCGGGGAATTTAAATTACAATTTCCGGGTACTTCATTGTCACAATGTATGTCAGGATGGTTGTTCGCTTGACGAGAACCCACGGTGATGTTTACATTTCCAATTAACGAAAAAACTAGGATGCGTGACAATAATTGACGGTGTAATGATGACAAATTTTGAATTTGACAGAATAAGGTTGTCCTTTATTTTTGGGGCAAGCAGGTAAAGTGAAGTGGCACTCTTCTCTCGTCGGTATCATTAAGCAAAAAAATACAAGAACCAGTTATGAATTGTATATTTCTAATTATCAAAACAAATTATTTCATAGTTTTTTTTTTATTTGTGACGAATCATGGAATGATTTATATCAACTACAAATTACACAGAAAAGACGTAATTTACAAAACATTTTTATAAGGCAATTATTATAAGTTCTTGGGTAAACCAGCGGCAATAGATGATTCAATACCACAATGGTCTTCTCCTCGAAGAATTTTAAAATATCCATTATCACCCCAATCGGTGTTCCATGAGTTGGCAACTAGCCAGTAAGGATTTCCCTTTTCGACTCCCCAACCCAAAAGGCGAATAGCGTGTCCACCGAGCGCTTTGCCGTACACGTGTTTGTACACACCTGGAATAAAAAAATACAGTTGTGGTTACACATACCTATGAGACAGTAAAATAGCTCGATACTTACCTTCTTTGTAACTAACAAAATCTTCATATACTGTGAATGCTGCTTCAACTGGTCCATTCTCCATAATTTCTTTTTGGATTTCATTGATATTGTCTACAGAATATGCTTTTGCACCAAAGTGTTTATCTTTAGCGTACGGCACACTGTATCCTGGTTCACAAGTATGTTGACACTTTGGTGTTTTGCTGTTATGGCCTTCGCAAGATGGACGATCACCATTCACGTGATGTTCGCAAGGTGGGATTTCATATGGCCGGCATCCCTGAAATTTATTGAGAGTATTACATGAAAGTTCAAACACATAACATCAAGTTAAAGGTTACCTGGCTTGAATTGTAAGTACCACCGCTCACTATTCCTTTGCGTACCCAATAAGACCATGCTGCTCCTGGGAAGCCTCCATTGCACCCAAAACCGCACAAATGGCAACAGGATAAAAGATCGTCAGCAGAAATATGGGCATGTGTTGTTGCATTTGAGTGAATACAGATCTATAGTATTAGAAAACAATTGAAAAATATAAATAAATTTACGTAGCTAAATAATTATGATTTAATAATAATGGCAGATGTGCAACAATCATTAGGCAACAGTATAGATTAATCCTTCGTTAGAGAATCACATTTTCTCTAGAATATCGTCAGCATCACGCGTCAACATTTAATTACAATTGATTTAGAATCCGTACGTACACGATTGGATGGGCTTACATATATCCTACAGAAGCATTACTGGAACAAATTTATATTGACACAAACGAGAGCTGAACTAGCAATACCAAAGATAGACTAAATATAACTTCACTTGGATTTAAACATGAGTTAAATTTACTCGTATAGCAAAAGAGGAAAAACGGCCAAAATAGCAAATACTAAACTGTCAGGGACCCCATAACGTTTAAGCTTACTAACGCAGTTTCGTCGTTAATGGTACCAGCCATATGCTGGAATCAGCCGGTGTCCATCGAACTTAAAGTGCTATTGTGTTGATAGCCGAAATGCTCGGGTGAAGAACAATTTCGTTAGTAGTGGCCTTCCACACGGGTTTCTTATTTATGTTAAAATTCGATGTGATTCGATTATATAAAATTTTAATATAAATCTTAAACATATCATTTTTCATTTACTTTGTATGATCTTTTCATGTAAATGTAAAATGAATCGCCACATCTACAATGGATCTTGATGTCCCACTCGTAGTGGGGGGAAGTGTTCGGAGTAAGGACGAAATCTTCTCGCATCCCGCGCGCGTTAATCGAGCATCGGCGTCGTTTTCCAAATGTCAAGTAGGTTATCTCGGCCTCGACACCGTCGACGCGTTATCTTTCGAACGTACAATTCGTGAATGCGAAATTTTTTGTAGTGGACCCTTGTGCTAGGGAAAAAGAACCCGCCCCACGACACATACTAGCCTGCAAGCGTATACTCGCGTCCTCAGACAAGCCCAATTCCGGTGAGAATTAATATCTTCGCATCTAAAAATTGAAAAATTTTTAATGAAAAACTTAATATACGAAAGAAAATAAACACGAATGAATTACAAAGTGAAGTGTGCAGTTTTTCATTATTTGCAGGCAAAAGGAACTGACGTGCAGTATGTTTCTTTGCTCAGATGAGTATAAAGTGTAACCAAACATAAAATCATGAGAAGCCCCATCAATTTAAGTGGACATTTAAAGTGGTCCATAACCACGCAATATTTTAGGTATTACAGAAAAGTGAAACTTGACTGTATTTTAGACTTGTGCCGTGTAAAAAAGTGGTGTCACCCATAGGTTTAATGATTTACGCGAGTGAAATACGTTTCATGTCCGTTCCTTGAACATTGACAAATGTAGAATAAATTAGTGAAAATATTTTGATTAAGGATTTAATTCGTGGGTGTTTCAATCAAATGAACTTTGAATCAATTCGTTTAATGGTTTCGTGTTTGTGTTTTGTCCAGAGTGTATTTATTTATGTAAACATTTTGATTTGAAGCGTTTGTAGCGAGAGTCATCGCGGGTATTTTTGAATATTACAAATCGAGCCCAACGAAAACTTCAAATAACGTTCATGAATATTGAAAATCGGGATGTTTTCAAGTCGTGGAAAGAATCAGATTACGTGACACGATAAAATTTCATTTAAAAAATTGGAAAATACTGCAGTCCGAAATGCTTTTATATCAACACAGTGCAACGTGATCTGGGGGCCTCTAAAACTTATTTTCGAAACATAGCGGTTTAATTTGAAAATATTTGTTTATTTACCGGAAAACGAAGAAAACCGACTTCAAAGTGCCCTACAAAGGACGAAATGAGTTTTATGGAAGTGGTACTAAATCACCATGTAATAACACTAATATAGCACCGCTTTCATAAAATTTAATTAATCCTTTTTATTTTGTAATCGGTTTGTTTTAAATTTTAGATAAATTTCTCAGTAGAAATTTACCTAGTGCATAGAGTACTTTAAGCAGATATCTCAGCGATGCATGGTCTGTTCGAAGAACAAATTTCTGGCCATAGAGGTACTTGTGGAACCGCTTGGTTGGCCCCCATTAAAGCCAATAGCTCCTTCTTGGTCACGCAGTAGTTCCTCTCACTTTTGGAGAGAACTCGACTGTAATACGGGAGGACTCTTTCTTCGCCATCGATCTGCTAGGAGAGTACAGCTCCAATCCCGCCGCTAATCGCATCGATGTCAACTACAAACATTTCTCCGGGTTTTGGATATGCCAGCACGGTTGATTCACACAGCTTCTCCTTCAAGGCCTCAAAGGCTACCTGGCATTGCTCGTTCCAGACATACGGACAATTTTTCTCGGTTAGCTGATGGAGACACTTAGCTATTTTGGCAAAGTCTTTGACGAATCTTCGATAGTAGGGCCCTAGACCCAGAAAAATTCGTAGTTGGCTCTTGTTGTTTGGTGTGGGCCAGCTTTTCACGGCTTCAATTTTCTCAGGGTCTGTTTTGACCCCTTCTGCTGATACAACGTGTCCCAGGTATTTCACTTCAGTTGCGAAAAAGGTACACTTGTCGGGGCTAAGCCGCACATGCTCTTTGAACGTTCTCCCGATAACAATCATGTCATCTAGGTACACCATGTAGGTTTCCCGGGTTTGGCCTCGTAGCACGTATACCATCAGTCGTTCGAAAGTGGCTGGAGCATTGCAAAGCTCAAATGGCATCACCACAAACTGCCACAATTCGGTCCCAACTGAAAATACGGTCTTCTCTCGGTCCTTCTTGTCGATTTCTACCTGCCAGTAGGCACTCTTGAGATCGAGTGTAGAAAATCATTTTGTGTCGGCTAAAGTGCCCATGATGTCGTCGATGCGTGGAAGCGGGTAACTAACTTTCTTAGTGATGTCGTTAAGCTGCCTATAGTTGACATAATAACGAGTACTACCATCTGTTTTATTTACTAGAACTACTGGCGTGGCCCATGGACTGACAGAAGGTTCGATAATGCCTTGTTTTTCCATGTTCGAGATCAGTGCGCTCACTTCTCCTTGTTTGGCTATAGGAAGACGTCTCGGCGCTTGTCGAATCGGCTTGGCTCCTTGTGTATGTATGACGTGAGTTACCATACTCGTTCGGCCTTGGTCGTCCGGGCTTGTTGAGATGTTACTGTACTTTGTGACCAGATCAGAGGCTCGCTTGAATAGCTGCACTGGTAATTTGGTCTGCTTTAATATTGCAGACGTGAATTTCCGGGCTTTGTCTGTGTCTTGCCTCCTTTTACAATGATGGTCGTGAGTAGCTTCGGAAGAGGTGATGGTGGAAACAGGCTGCCGATGACTTCTCCCGCTTTGATGCTCGTGGTTGGTGTTGACTCTAACCGGCACGTATCCGTTCTCTAACAAAGCTTCGTCCTACAATCAAACTGCGTAATACTTTGTTGGCTCGATTAGATCAGATCCGTGGTCTCGAGAATCACCATCAAGCTTAGCCCATATTATGCTTTCCGAAGATTTCGGTACATCAGTGTTAGCACATACTACTACATTCATCTTGGGAATTTGGACGCTTGGATCCTCCATCAATACTTCGACATTTCGTCATTTCAATACCCGTTTGCCCAAATCCAACGTGATTCCATGTGGTCGCAGACAATCTATTTCGAGGATGCAGTCATCCATAATGTTCGCGACCAGAAAATTATGTCGGACCGCAAGGGCTCCCAACTGTTTCTGGAGGTTGACCTCTCCATGGACAGGTGCAGTTTCTTCCATAGCTGCCCGCAGGGAAAAAAATCTGCTTTTGTAAAGTAGTTGTCGCCTTGCTAGGTCTGGCCGGATAATCGATCGGGTTGCACCAGTGTCGATTGTTATGGTGCAATGCTCTCCGTTAACTTGACCCGGAAGACATAAGTCTGCTTCTCCTCGATGAAGTCTTGACACGATGATGGTTGTGCTGAGGACATTGATCCTCCTAGCTAACCTATGCCTCACGGATTTGGCCCCCTCAGTTTGAAAGACTTCCATTCTGGGTTCCTGTCTCGGTCTAGATCTCCTCCACCCTGTACAATAACTCGGTTTTCTTCGCTTCTTGCAGTCTCTGTGCAGATGCCTCTTCTCACCGGAATTCCAGCATCTAGGCGCACTCATTTACCTGCCGCTCTCGCTCAATTTCCACGCGCTCACACCTGCACTCGTCTGTCGCTATCTCGCGAACCCGAGCAGTGGTATGTGTCACATTTTTCGCTGCCTCAGGTTTAGACTATAAGCCAATGCGTCCAAAATCGTTTGCTTTTGAGCTAAACGCACAGCTTGTTGCAATTTTTGGTCCTTTAATGCGCTGATGCATGCTTCTGTTGCTGCGTCATCTCGATGTTCCGGGTCGCTCAATGTCTATTAAAATCGCAACCTGTCTTTTCGTCGGTCTGTTCCCCCGTCCGTGTGTCAAAGCAAGTTTTCTCGCAAACCCCACAAGCTAGAATGATGAAATATTATACGTAGGTGAAAAGTGGTGCCCTCTCAAACGTTTGCAAGGAAATTCCACCAGAATAATTATTTCAGCACATATTACAACTTTTTGGCTACCTTTTTGTAGTAAACAATTAATTTGCAGACGCTGCATTCTCATAAAGTTTATTGCCAAGAATATGATAAACCTCATCATATGATGAACAAAATTTTGACCTCAATTTCGAAATTAGCTTCGAGCCTATGCGAGTTATCACAATAGCAAAGGCAAAATCTCGTGGCTTCATGAATTTGATCTTTCGCCATCTCCTGTATGTACCTCTATGCAGCAGACCATCGCTGCAGTCCTTTACGGACTTTCGAACATCCTCTAAACACTAGAATCGTTCTTGCAACATTTCACATTCAGGATAGATTACTTTTAAGCAATTATTTCTTCTAACTTGTATTAAGAATTACGATTAATAAAGGATGCACAAAATAAATATCAAAACTTATTAAATGTAAACAACAAACTCATTTTGCTTCTTAAGTAAATCAATACCATTGTAGTATTATTTACATTGTGCAAATACCATTGTGTTTCTAATCAATACTAACTATTCTTGCAAGCATTCCATTTTTATTTGTGTTTTGTCTGATTGTGAGATTCTTTCTATAAACAGACGCTTGATTAAATTATTGATTACATAAAATAATCTTGTTTATTTTTTATTATCGTTGAGTAGATGTTTGACCGATAAGCAAAACATGACTAGTTTGAATATGTATATATGCTCACAACTCAAGTTTGAATATGTAATATATGCTCAACTCTTGCATAAAAATAATAACCCAATCAATAATTAGAGTTTTGTACTAAAATACAAAATCACAACTTGTGTCCGTCTATACTAAACTATAGAAGCTACTGCCAGGCCCGCCGCTAGCTGTTTGTGCGCCCGTGTGCAATACCCATTATGCCGCCCCATGGTAGAAGGAACAACAAGGTACTCTCGCTTATATAAAAAGCATTTCAAGCGATATCAAACGGAGTGTATTCGGAAAATACCCAGGCTAATGATATGTTCATATACAAAACCGTTTGTTCCTTATGATATTGAACCCACGACGTAAATACATAAATTAAACGCGATTTAAACGGCCAAAATTTATTTTTTATTTGAATACATAGTAATGTTTTACTCAACACAAAGCTATATGAATATGTATTATTTACAAAAATTGAGCTCTTCTTGCCTTTATGTTTGCAAAATCTGCTATTAATTTTTTAGTATCCAAGCTATCTAAAATTTCATGTTCAATCGAAACTAAAGCCAAATTACTTAATCTTTGCTGGTGCATTGTTGACCTTAAATAGTTTTTTATAATTTTAAGCTTTGAAAAGGACCTTTCACCAGATGCAACTGAAACTGGCAATGTAAGTAATATTCTTAGCGCAATTGTTATGTTTGGAATTGTTGAAATCAAGTCATTAGTAAAAAGATATTGTAACAAGGCCTGCGGATCATTCGACTGGTTTTCTGGAAAATGCAAATTTAAAGCCCTGATTTCATTAAATAAATCGATACCGTCAATGTCTGTTTCCCCATTGGAATTATCTTTAAGCTTTAAATGTAAATCTTTGCAATGTTCAATTAAGTCATCATTGCTGTAATTAAATAATTTATTGCTTAAAAAGCCAAATACATCGGTAAATGTTTTTAACTCTTCAAATCTATCCTTTAGAGAGAGGAGCGACTGATCTAGGATTCTGAAAAAAAACTCTACTTTATATTTGATCTTAGTGTCTAGTAAAACTTCATCGCTATGATCATATTGAAACTGTGTTGGTCTTCGTCTTGGGCGAATGGTGTTTATTGGTGGAAAATCTGTTTGTGCGTTTAGAGCTTGGGCCACATTGGTAGCTTCTTCTAATATTTTCTCAAACTGTTTGTCCGTGCGATATTCGGTGAACTTAATAATCAATTTATCTAACAAATTTACACAGATTTGAGTATTCATTGTGGGGTTTTGCATAATTTTGCTCAAAGTATTAACTTCGTTTAAAATATCAAACCAAATTATTACTGAGCATATGAATTTATAATTTTGAATGCTCAACGCAAGGGAATGAGCTTTGTGAGATGTCGTACAATCCCATCCCGCCGATGCATTATCAGATATTTCCAGCAAGGCATCAAATATTTTTTCGAGATGATACCGTAATGGTTTCACTGCATCGATTCTGCTAGACCATCTTGTGGAACTTAAAGCTTTTAATTTGAAGCCCCCCAAATATTTGCAAATTATCGACCACCTTTTTGTAGATGATGAAAAGAAAACATAAATTTCTTGAATTATATTAAAGAAATTTACAGTTTCGTGTGTGATATTGGCTGCGTCATTCGACTACCAAATTAAGACTATGAGCCGAGCAGGGAACGTAAAATGCACGATTAATTTCTAAAATTTTCTTTTGCAACCCGTTGTGTTTTCCCCGCATGTTGGAGCCATTATCATAACCTTGGCCGCGTAAGTTTTGAAGGTTAAGATTTAAATCTGAAAATAAATCTAAAACAAAATTTAACAGACCTTCACCTGTGGAATAAGTGATTGGACGGAAGCCAATGAAATTTTCACAAATTGAAACAATTTTAGTTTCATTATTTAAGAAAACATGCCTGATCACCACAGTTAGTTGCTCTGTGTGACTTACATCTGGTGTACAATCTAATATAATGGAGAAATATTTTGAATCTCTGATTTTATCTAGTATGTTATTTTTTATTGTGGTGCCAAGTAAATCAATGATTTCGTTCTGAATTTGATCGCCTAAATAGTGGGCCATACGGCTTGAATCAAATTTCGAGGCCTGGATTCTGTGAATATGTTCACGCATGACTGAATCAAATAATGCTATCATTTCTATTGCTTTTAGAAAATTACCGTTATCATGCTCATATAAAGTTTTAGACGTGCCTCGAAAAGCTAGACATTGTTGAGATAAAAACTTTATGACGGCTATAATTCTTTCCAACACATCACACCAGTGTTTTTTTTCTGACTCTAACAGTTTCAGTTGCATTTGGTTTACAGTGATTTTATTTTTTAACATTTTATTCAATTGTACCCATTTTTTCACATTTTCATTATGAGACACGCTTGTTTCATGTCTTTTCAGCGCTGATGATAAATGTTGCCAATCAGAAAATCCATTCAAATTAGAGAAACTACTTAGAGATTTCCCAAATATTTTGCAACAAAAACAATATAATGAATCTTTTAAATAGAATAAACAAGCCATTCTCTCTTAAATTTTTCTCGATTAGGGAGATTTCGGAAATAATAATTAAACAAGATTCCAACGCAAAGTCGTAACTTCTTTTACTTTCGTTCTACAAATGCTAACTAACAGACAATTACTGGGAATCAATTAGACAAGTCGATAAATAAACTTAGACACTTACCATAATTGCAATTTGTTCACTTACATATGTATTTAACACTGATATAAAACTTTGAAACGTAAATCCACTCACTAATGAAATTACAATGTTAGTATTTGTTTTTAAATTAGCAGATTGAAATGAAAGAACCTTTTCCATTAGAACTAATAGTTCGACTGAGAGAAAAACCTAGTTTAAGCGACTTGAATTAACCACACCGAGATAAAAGAACCTTTTCCTAAATAACTTCATATAGGTAGTACGATAGTTCTGAGAAGAAAACAAACTCGAGCGACTAAGTTGATTCTCTGCATGCGTGTCCGTGCACAAGAGTGTCGGTGCACATGAGCAAATTTCAACGTTTCGTCGACAACAGCATCACAAATGTTGTTGGAATACTATTTAGGATGCCGCAGCGGGCAGCACTGCAGCGTTCCGCCGTGTATGCTGTCCAATATCATCACATAGTATTTAAATGGCATTTGCGGTACCGCTGAATTGACGCAACATTAAAAAACGCTCGTGCCCATCGGCACTTAGAACTACTGGGCCAGATAGTTTGTTGCCCTGTGCTTAATTTTCAAGCGCCCTACCGCCTCGTGAATTTTGTTTAGCATTTTCATTCCGAAGGGTCGAAATGCTTACGTTATGAGAAATATTAACTGTGCGGTGCCAGTGCTGTGAGAGGTTCATCGTCCATATGATGAATTTTTTTATATTTCAGCTCCAGCAGTTCGAACTCCAACACACATTTCGCCTTTTGATTTTGGTGGATAGCAATGTTTACGTTATACGAAATATTAACTGCACGGCGCCGGTGCTGCTAGAGTTTCAGTGTCCATATGATGAAATTTTTTATATTTCAGCTTGATTTTGTTACGTTGAATATTTTTCCATAAATCAATTCAATATATTTTTATTAAATATGTATTTGCCGCCCCCAAGACGTGCTGCCCGCGTGCGGTGCACACCTTGCACACCCGCTTACGGCGGGCCTGGCTACTGCCATCATACTTTGTGGAAAGGTCAGAAGTGATAGGCTCTTGAAGTTTTGGGACCCCATATAGGGAGTGACCCTTAAACACTTTTTTCATCAAAGATAGTTGAACACGAAAAAACTGAATGAGATCTTTCAAAAACTGATCTTACAATTACTTTATCTGCGTCGAGGGGGCAGGAAAGGGAAATGCGCAAAATTTTCGCGTACCCCTCGCGATTGGACACCTTTCTTTGAAAAATTTGAAAAAATTATGGGTGTAGGCATTTATGAGTACAACAACAAAAAACACGTCAGAAGTCGAACTTCGCTTAACTTTGTTAGTATTGCAATAGTATGATTTATTGAATAAAATCGTAAGAGTATCCTTAAATTTAATGGAAATTGAAACACAAGCGGTAGATCCAATAACAAACTACTTAGAGGTTGGAACTTGTTGAACTTTGCTAATAATAGTAGAATTTGTAAACTTAACATTTTCGCCAGTAAAACTGTATTAGTAGAGATGGGGGGAATCCTCCCGGGCCCGTCCTTCCTAAAGGGGGCCGTAGGCCTTATTCACCAATAAAAAGATTTTGTATTTTCTTCTCCTGCAATTCTTACCATTTGAAAAAAATTCCTAAAAATCGTAAATTAGCAAATAATAACTGAATTTAGAACCGAAAATGAGAAATTATTTAGAATTCTTTTTTCAAATTTGGCGTGTTTATTTTACCGTGCTGCTCGGGCCACAGTTGAACGGGCGAGTTTACACGTGGCCGCAATTAAATTTAGGACCAGTGGCCGCAAACAAATTAGTTGGATACTGTCTTAGGTCTACCGGGCTCAACATGCTACCCATGATCATTTTCTATACGATATACATTTTATCTATGTGTGTATATCATACTCATTCCATTGCCATCCATCGTCAAGTGCAGACGACCTACGCACTGCTGCACAGCATTGTCACGGGTTTCTCGCCAGGACCAAGCACACATTTCTCATCTGTCATACATGATTCGCAAGATCTTTCCCCTTGAACTATCGATGGATGAATGATTGCCTCGAGCCTTCTAAAAATTTCTGAGGCGAAGCTGATGGGCATGCATTTGTTGTAGATTGTGCTGCTTAGTCGTTTTGACATGTGCAAACTTCTTTAGGACATTTTGGCTTCTCTCTACGTAGCGTCCCTTTCGTCTAAGAAAACCTGATTAACCTGTTTGCAACTGGTAGCACGTTGAAGCGGGTGAACTTCCTCAATGTAGGCGCTACTTATGATTATTGGCTCCGATCGCAGTGCAGCTGACATTCTAATAGAAGTTATGGCCCAGACTGCAACATTTTGTAATTGTTTGTCGTTTGTTGTTTGCACGAAACAAAAAAGAAAACAGTGGCGATTGGACATAATAACGAATGAGTAAGTAACAATCATTCATTATCATTGTGCATCGAGATGGAGAATTTTGCCGACCGTCTAAAGATGGTGGCGCAAGGGCACGTAAAGTGGGATTTGAGAATTTTTGAAGTATGCACGTCGCATCGCTGCGTGCAATTGTCGAAGTTCTCAATCTCCAAATAGTTGTGCACTATATTTTTTACATCCACGAAAGTTGTTTGTTGACGTTATGTCAAAATATCAATTGGCAGATCGAGAGTTTTGATATAATTGACGTTGACAGAGTTAAATAAAATCTCGTAATAGATCCAATTCCACTCTCCTTCCATAATACGTCAAATATTGGACTTTCCATTCGCAAGTTGTGAGAAAAAATTTTCTTATCATGTTTTTCATCTCTCAGTTGTTATTAAATTTTGTAGAGATGTAAGTGATTATTGGTAAGAAATTTTCTCAAACTTTAAGACTACAGAAATTACAAATTTAGCAAATTGTTAAATATTTTATACATCCTCTAGCTATAGACCATTAAGCAAAATCGAGAGTAATTAAAAATAAAATTTTCATTATTGATGCATTATGTACAAGCACAAGTCTGGGGCTCAAAAACGCAAATAACGCATTGAGCGAGACAAAAAAGAAAAAGAATATTCTAAACAGCAAACAAACCTCTTCGGATACAATTTCGGACCGAAAAACTCGATTACTAGAACTGTTTAAGGTTGTCAGCATGCTGATTATATGATTTATATTTAATATTATGATTTATCGCTTTTATATCTTACGCATTATCTTAACCATGAAAACAACGTTCTACCCGTCTCTTCAGAAAGAGAGGGATAAACGGAAGCTGCAAGTAATGCCGTAATTCAAAACTTGGGAACTGAAAACTCTGAAATCGACATTGATCATGTTTCATCTTCAATGGAAACATAATCCATGCGAAGAACCCAAGAAGAACAGCTGTATCTTTATGATTATGATATTGGCTCTGTATGTACTGAATTTGTCCACTCCGACGTTAACGATATAATTCGTCGAGGTCACCAAAAGATGCCGTCTTCTATTCTACCTGATTGTAACGATGAGCCATTTCCCACTTCGCTTTTAACGAAGACTTTGCCAAAAAGAGAGGGTGGAGCGAGATTGGTTGGTATGGAGTAGCCTTATGAACGCTTTGTTTCGCTTACCTTGTCATTTGTTAAGTACCAACCCTTTCAATGGTCCACAACATTGCTGTTCTACAGGGTATTCAAAAAACTAAGCTTGAAAAAAACTGTATGTTAAGTTATTAGCTCATGAAAATAATCCAGACCACATTCAGTGCTGCGTTCAATTGCGCTCGTTGCAGATTCGACTTCGAGAGGAAACTTCAATTCATACACTTCTAAATGAACAGATCATCAGTGAAACTAGAAAATGGCACGAAATTTTACGTCGAATCCTAGACACCATTGTGTTTCTTGGCGAATCGGGCCTATCATTCAGATGTGCTAGCAATCTTCTCGGAGAACGGAACAATAGAAATTTTTTAGGGATTTTAGAACTGATCACTCATTACGACCCAATACTTCGCGAACATTTAGAGATGGTTAGGATTAGTCAACAATAACACAAACGTTAGCAGGTCCACTATCTTTCGATTGATTCAAAACGAATTTATTCAAATCTGTGCTGAACACGTTAATACTAAAAGAACGTAAAAGTGCCAAATATTTCTCTATCATCGTTGATGCTACACCTGATTCGAGCCGCGTCGATCAAACAACGTTTATTTTGCGGTACGTTCATTTTAACTCGAAGAAAAAGATATTTTCAATTCAAGAACCTCTGGCTTTTGTCGATTGTAACCAAAAAACTGGCCGGGCGATTGCTAGTTTAATTTTCGATTCGGAAGACCGTCGACCACAAGGACAATGGTGCTAATATGAAAGGATCATATAATGGGGCATAACGTCATATTCTGGAGAAAAATGCAAATGCTGTTTATTCGCCCTGTACAACACATAGTCTCAGAATGCTGTGAGGCAGCAATCACTTTTTTCGGAGTTGTTCAGAAATGCTATACCAGTTTCAGCACCAGTCCACAACGGTGGGAAATTCTAAAAAAAAGTATAACGGGTTCTCTTCACAGACTTTCAGATACAACGTGGTCTGCTAGAACTGAGGCAGTTAAACCTTTTGCCAAACATATTTCAGGATTACATGAAGCACTAGAAGGTTTAGCTAAACTTAATCAGACTGCGCAAACTCGTAGTGACGTCAACAGCGTTCTGAAATGCATGCAAACATTTGAGTGCAACTGATGCCCTCAACTTGGTTTAAGATATTGACAGCTATCAATGAAAGGAGCATCATTCTTCAAGCCAGAGATGCTACTATCGACATCGAAGCTCAAAATTTCGAAAATTTGCTGTCTGACTTGAATTTGATTCGAAATCGATGGGATGACATTTTAAGTGAATGCCAAACGGTTGCCATTCAATTGGAGATTTTATCAACCTTCCTAATATTCGAAAGAAAAAACGTAAGAGGTGTTTCGATGAAAATTAAGATGACGATATCACGAGTGCAAACGATCAAGAGACCAATTTCAAAAGGAACACTGAATTTATATTATCTTTGGCGTCTCTGCTACCAATTTTGGTAATTTAAATTATTTTAATTCTAGGTTTTTTTGTGCTTATCAATATTAATTTTGTGAATTTTTTCGGCAACGCGCCCTTCGTCTTAGTTATAATAATGCCTCCCCTCTTTATATACGGTCTTCCAATAAGAGGTCTTATTTTGAATAGATCTTGTGAGTTAGCACCTTGCGACTTCTTCCTTTGGGGCCACGTGAAAGAGAAGGTCTACGCCAACCGCCCAGCGTCGATTCAAGACCTCAAAGATGGAATTCGTGAGGCTATCGAAAACATAGGGCAGCCACTTTCCGATTTGGTTATGAACAATTTTTTGAAAAGGATATGGTCCTGCAAGCTTGTCGTGGTGGTAATTTGCCTGATGTTATTTACCACTATTAACGGCATAACCTCCTCTTTATAATGAAATAAACATCCGATCATTTATATTAAAAAATGCCATTTTTCTTTTAATATCAAAATAACACCTCTTATTGGAAAACCCTATATATGTGTTATATATTCCTACTGTCTTAAACAAAACGGAGCGCATGTATTCCTGGCAAAGACATACCTTCAAATTAGCATATCAGTTATGCGCATGCCTGAAGTTCCTTCGCAAAACTTGTCGCAGTATGTTCACATTTGCATCTAAAAATCGCTCGATACGACAGTCGAATCGCAATGTGACCGAATCCTTAAAACGTCTTTACATTCTATAACTTTGAATAAAATTTACAGAAGTTATGGCCGTTTAAATTTTCTACAATTACATTATACGAGTACGGTTTTTCTTATAGGCTTTCCATCAAACCTACACTTTTGAATCGATTGTTGTGAGCAACATTCCACCTGCCCCAATGCGGGTTTGTTTCTCCAGAGGGGCTGGTGGCGTGAAGTTTGGATCATTAATAATGAAATTATATTGATTTAAGTGGAATTCAAATTTAAGTGAATATGACTACATGTATTTTGCCAAATGCAGAAGCTAACAATAGCCAATAAACTCCAAACGATCGGATCAAATTAAAAGATTCTAAAACTATGAAAACTTAACCTTTTTCGTAACAATATCAAAATATGTAATATGTTACAACCCAAAAACCAAGTTGTAATTAAGTACTCTGATAAATAGGTGAACATCGATATTTGAAAAATTGTATTTTGTTTTTAATCATTCGCTGCGAAACCTCATGCATTTATAAGATGAACTTAATGCAACAGTCGTAAAATGGATATACAATGTGCCAATCAAATTAAAGTTCACTAGTAGTAATGAAAATCGTAAAAAAAACATCCTATTTAGTTCTTGTGAAACAGCCTCAAGTATTAGATTCGATATTTTTTATGAACTTTAAATGGAACGTAAGCGACAATTGATCAGCGAAGGTACACAAAATACAATATTCGATTGAATATAAAAACACAAATAACTTCTTTATTTATTTTAAATAAAAAGCAGAAAACCCGGCTCATTACATTCAAAATAGACGTCAACTCCTAATTGAAATAAATGATAAATGAAAAGAAAAACTTATTTTTTCTATAGTAAAAAGTTGTGCTTGATTTGTTTGAATAGAACTGAAAATATTGTTTTAATGTTTATGACCCCCTAATAAAATCACCGTCCCAGGTGCATGATAAGGGGTTTTTTGCTAATTGCTTATCATAACAAACGAAAGCCCACATTGCCGGGTAAGTAGCAGAAGACCCAAAATGTGCACTTGGATGGAAGATTTCTTTACACGGACAGTGACCTTTCCCGACTAACCCAGACACTGCTGAGCTCTAGCCGGCTCACGATGTACCTGCGGGTTCGAGGCCACTGCCAAATATTTAAGTCTGCGACTGCGGCGAATACCTCGGCCAGAACAGGATCTTCTACAAATTTCCAGATAAGATGAATAACAAAAATACATTGAAAATTCCGTTCAGTCAATGATTTTAGCAATATTGCAACAAAATTTAGGCCGCTTGGTTTTTCTTCCGAAGCAAGAATATATTTTTTGTGCATGTCATTAACGTTTTTCTTGAATTAAATCATTCCATATACGTGTATAGTCAATTATTTTGTTTATTTGATTCTCTTTTTTCTTGAAAAGCCGTCGGGACTTGCGCTTTGTTGGGTGGGCAGACGCGTTTCGACTCCTTTTCAAGGAAATAAGAAGAAAAAAACAAGCTAAATGTCTGCGAATTGTAGGTACAAAGCCCTTCTGACACAAGCATAGTTCTTTCTACCTTGTTTTTCTTTTAAGATGCAATTTCGCTTAAATTAATTGCACATATTTTACTGAAAATTGATAACCTATATGCATTGTAATTTGTAACTAATATATTCAAAACGCAGCCTTGAGCAACAACAAAAAAAATTTAATCACTAATTTCTCTTGGGATTAATTTACACGTAACCTATGACTTCAATGAGATTATGGAATGCGCTGACTATGGAAAATACTTTGCGGTAAAATATAAAGCGACAATTAACCGCGAAAACATCAACTTTGACTGATTAGTATTTTACGAAAATATTAAAATGTTATTTTAAAGTCTCGTATGTGCTTTTGAAAATTTAGAACTGCTTTATTGGCTTAAATTGCTTCTGAGAACTATCAAAGTTTGGAATCAGTTTGTGACTTTATTTATCTATTGATTATATATGTGAAAACATTCTGTAAAAGTAAATCAATAGTTTTTATAGAATCCACGGTACAATTACATAAAAGTGTTACAATAAGATCGCAAGGTATATTAAAACTTATGATGCATATTAATTTTGGAAATCAGAGTGGGGTTAGAAGTTCTTATAACACCATTCATACGCCCGCATAAATTTCTGAACTAAACACATCCCAATATATATGGGTTTATTGAACTCGTATGAGCCACATGGTAAACATTGACTATTCAATGCGCTTGCAACGTCTAGTTAAAAAAATGTTTTTCTGGCGAATATTCCTTGTTTGGATTTATAATTCTCAATAATAATCTAATTTTTTTATGCACAAACAATTCCGACTACCAATGACACATGTGACGCATATATTGATAATTCTACATTCTGCTTACGATTTATATCATATTCATATTAAATAAATAAAAAATAAAAATATTTACTTACACGATCGGATATTGCTTCTACTGCGCCAAACGCCCAGCATGAACCACACGAACCTTGATCTCGAATTTCACGTATTGTTGGACAATCAGGCCATTGCTGACGAGAATCAAATGATTCAGGCAAAGTGTCTGAATCACTAGCCCCGAATACAGGAGCCTTCAGTGGAAGTTGATATTTATATGAGTCCGGATGTACGCCCATCAACCGCCGCAAGCTGGCGATTGATGTGGACGGGTGGAAGTTCTTCCCAGCCTGTTAAAAAAATTCAATGGTATGATTAGAGTTCTACCTAAATTAGGATAATAGTCTCACCTTCCATGTATTAGCCTTTTGATTAACAATATCTATAAACTCCTGTGAAAGAGGGTGCAAGTCATCTGCCTTAACCAGGCACACTGCTGACAGCAACAAAATAGGCAGCCACATCTCGTTGATTCGAATTTGCGAACCTAAAATTTACAATCTATTTATATGACACTTTTCACTTCTTTGTTTGTCTCATTTGTGCCCCGTCATAAAATCTAATTAGCTGTAAATTACGTTCTCCGAAAAGCGGTACTTAATGGCCACGCAAACCGATTCGTTGAAGCTAAAGATAATTTAAAAGTATTCCGAACTTACCAAATAAATTGTTTTTACACTTTTCTAACTTTTAGTAGACGAACCACCCAACCGGACCCCAATTACAACACGTATGAAGCGAACAGACGTTCTCGCTAATTTATTGAACCGTGAAACAATAACAGCTGATAAGGGATTCTCTTCTTTTGCTTTATCTCCGACGATTTTAGACCAGTCAGAAATTGAAAGTACACTCGAGTGGAAAAGTCTAAAGAAAACGAAATAATTCACTTCTAATTACCTTTCAGATAATTTAATGTGAATAAGTGAAAATTCAATCTCTTAAAATATTAAGATATGATCTATAAATTATGTTATGTAAATAGTCATTATTAATGGAAAATTTGCGGAGACAACGGAAAATGGAGCTAGAGACAGATGCGAATAATTAGAGCGATATTTTTTGCTTTAGCACTACAACCCCTTTCGGGCTTATGCTTAGAGATAGCTAGAGTATTTTATTATCTTGATCGTACATATCAATCGAGAAGGTGATATCATCTCATTCGTAATATAATGGCAGTATTCACAGCTGATGAAAATCTCAGCTGATTACGCTTAATAACGACGTCATCACGTTTTATTCTTTCTCTTGGTCTGCTGAGTGCAATGACATCATAACGTTGGGGCAGAGCATATATACTAACTAGCACCTGCAATCGAGGAGCTGTCAAAATGAAAAGAGAGGCAAATAAACGTGTAAAAGATGGATTAAAAGTTACCTTGTGTTGGTAAAATTGCAAGCAAATTCAAGTTTTTGTTTACCATACATACACACTTTTAGTCTAATTCTCTCTACTCCATAAGTACCGTAGGAAATAAAATTTGTTCTAATTGCAGCTGCTATTTAGTAGATATGCTCTGGTTGGGGAGCAAAGCTCTGTTTTGTTTGTGATAGCAATTGGTTTCAAATACCTACATTCCGTGGCACTAGATTTTTCAATTTTCTAGCTCAGGGCAATAGCTTTAGCGAATGATTTCGCATGTTTTAATGCATGAAGATTAGTGACCACAATTGCTTTCACTGCAGCAATTTTTTGAGTTATACATGGTTTCAACTAGTAAAGCTATTTTCAAAATTCCTTTACTAATTTGAAAGCGTTCTTGCGTCGGCTCCGTAATATAATAGCCACACTCGTAAAATTGATGACGTATTAAATATGGACAACAAGACGGCGATATATCAGCTTTGCACTTTTGGATCTGTCAACAAGTGACATTTCTTTGACTCAAGAGCACTTCAAATTCAGTTGCAACGATTCCACAATGCTGGGAGACGTTGCCAATGGCACGAAGCCAGTTTAGACTTCGACTTTTACTGTTTAGAAGTCACCTTTTACTCTTTATTACACTAATTGTAAACTAACAATACTTGAAAGTAATTCAAGATGGCTAATGTCATTTATGTTGATAATGTTACGGAGTGCATTCGTTGCGCCCGGACTCGACTGGATGTAGATGCAGAGTGAAACTTGCAGTCTCTGATGATAAAACTTGTAGGAAGTTGGTCTAGGTTCTCTCAGGTATATTGACTTGTGAGAGCCTAGAAGAGTGGCTCAAGGAAATTTCCCTTTTTCTCGCGGGAAGTTGCTTGCACCGCTGATTTGTGAACTGGGCGGCAGGCGAAGATTTCTCGAGTGGTGAGATCTGCGCCGTGGACCATTTGATGGTGTTGGGACATTCCGTGCCGCTGCAGTCACTCCCTCTCCAATGACCTTCACGTTCGACTAAGGGAGTGAAAAGATGACATTCCTCTTGGTGGTAGTTGGCTTTTATTGTTTCAGCATGCTAGCGGTTGGTTGAATCGCCTGAGTTGGCAATAAGGGTGGTGGCGTAAGCAACTGTGATGGTGGTGAGGGTGACTGAAGCGGTACTAACGGTGGTGTGAATGGCTGGGCATCGGAGTGCTCCAAGTACGTTGCCTTCTGATTTATTTATTTATTTATTCCATCTAAAAGACTGAATAATCCAATTACAAAATGGAACGCATAGAATAAATATAGCTACATTTAAATGAAAAAAATAATAAAATAACAATAATTGTAAGTTAAGCTAGTAGTTAGTCTCTTATTTTTTTCTTAAATGCTATGTAAGAAGAGAGGAAAATATTTAACGCAGCTCAGAAAAAAATATTTAACATTAATCTACATAAATTCGCCGGGGATATTAGAGATGGAAGAGATAGGAAGGATAAACGACTTTCATAGGCCTGATACGGCAAATTAAACTTAAGGAAAAGAAAACGCGTAAACTTTCTTTGGACAGTTTTTAAAGAAGGCACGAGATATGAATATCGCGGGGACCAGATAACAGAAGTGTATTCAAGCAAAGGGTGAACAAGGCAAACAAATAGGCGGATAGAAGAAGAGATGCTATTAAATAAATAATATACCCGGAAATTCTAGACGCTTTAGTAATCACATTTAAAATATGTGCATCAAATTTGAGTTTTAGATCAAAAATTACTACAAGGTTTTTATGACTGAACACTTCAGAGAGCAAAGTATCATTTAATATATAATTAAAATTAAGAGAAGAGTCCCTGAGAGAAAAAGTTATTACATGCCAGATGTTAAGACATAAATAGTTTGAAGCACACCATTTATTTAGAGCATTCAGGTCAGTTTGGATGAGCTGACCGTCTAAATGAGATTTGACTGCTCGAAATACTTTAAAATTATTGAAAATCTCCATGTTTTAGCGTTGTAATTCAAACAAAAAGAAAAACATAATTTGAAAAAAGCAACACTATTTATTTTTTTTTCCGGCAAATATATATATTTCGGGAGTAAATGTTCTCCCTTCTTCAGTGTCTAATTTTTTCCGAAGAGAAATCCTCAAGATGTACAATATATATGCTAAAGCTAATTAGTTATTAATGACCGTACTTGACAAAAGGATGCATATCAATGAAATAACGGGTCATAAAAGTATATTTTAAATGTGGGTCAAATGAATTTTAGTGGAACTATTAATTTATTTTAAATTATTTTAAAAATTTTGTAACCTGAACTTAATTATTTAGAAGTAATTTTAAAAGAGGTGAATCTCAATTGCCAACATCATCATTTAATCGTTTTTCCATAGGTTGCCGCATAATCCAAAGTGTCTCGTACGCGTCCAGTTTCCTCAAATCTCGTATTTCTTTGATAATTTCCAACTGCTCCCAATTGACGTTGTGTCCTTCGCAAATGTGATCGAACGTCTTTTACTTTATTTTTCGTTAGTGCTGGTTGTGCTTCTCGAACATGCTCGTTGAACCGGACTTTCACGCTGCGTTTTGTCTGCCCAATATATACTTTTTCGCATTGCTGGCAGTTAATCTTGTAGATCCCTCGTTTTTCATGTTTGCTCCTCATGTCTTTGATTTGCGCTACGTTGGTTTTAAGCTGAAACTGTGATACCGTTTTCCCTCATCATTCTATTCAGGGCACCGCTAACCTCCAACATGATCATTACTGCTCTTTGCGTTGGTTCGTCCTTGAGTGTACTCCGTTTTGTGAGCTTGCGTCTTTGTGCTCTTTTTTCCATGTTTTTCCCCATCCGTTTCACTAACATGGGGTCGTATCCATTTTTGATAGCTGTGTCCATGATGTAATCTTCCTCTTTTTTCCGGTTTTCTTGGCTTAAGGGGACGGTAATCATTCGATGTAGCCAAGTCCGGAAAGATGCCATTTTTTGCGAAAAGCTGTAATTTGACGTAGCTGGTACCGTTCTTTGTGTGCTGGTGTTTTTTCTGTGTATATCGAATTCAAAACTGCCTGTTGTCCTAAATAAGATAGAAATGGAAAGGAACAACATCAAGGATAGCATCAACTGACTTTACGCGAAGGTAGATGACATACAATCCTTTGAGAAAGCCATGCTGCTCTGGAGCAATAATAGGAGCTAATCAGTTTGAGAGTCCATTATGAACCAGCCATTCAAGTAACTTTGAAAAGAAGGAAATTAAGGAGATAGGGCGATAATTGGAAACTGACGTAGGATCACCACTTTTGAAAATATGCGCAATATTAGCTGTTTTCCAAGGATTAGGGAAAGTCCCAGTACTCAAACATAGATTGAAGAGGAGAGATAAAGGAAGACTTAGCGATGAGGCTAACAACTTTACCAATATGTTTGGCAAACCATCCGGCCCAAGGCTGATATTAGGATCAAGAGCATTGATCAAAGATTCGACTTCAGATGCATCTGTAAAAATAAAGGAAATTAGGAAGTGAAGACGATAAGGTAAGACAACATGATGCACAGCTGCAACTGGGGAAGAAAAGTCGAAGAAAAAAATTGGGCAAATGAGTCAGTCTTCTTTAGGAGAAGAAACCTCTGCACCATTCCAACGAACCTTACTAGGACTGAACGACGAGGATTTCAGCGACCTAATATAAGACACACAGATAACTGAAATAAGCCTTCAGAGTATATTTGATCTCGTTTTCGGCAATACCACGCAGCCTGCTAAAATTAGATCTAGCTTCAATAGTGCCGAGAGTTTTAAAGATACGATATACCTTATCTTTTGCTCATAGGGCACTAAATATTCGCCTTGTAAGTCATGGTTTTCGATTTACTTTACGGGATGTCTCAAGAGGTATAAAACAGCGAATAAGCCTATAAATATATATGTAAAATTTATCTAAAGCAGCCTCACAATTTATGTCTCTAAAGAAATCTAGCCAAATGACTAAAAGTAATTCTGTATTAATAGCTTCACAGTTACCTTTAAAAAAGTTAAGTTTTGGAGTAGCATGAGGTCTGTTAAATTTAATTTCATCCACTATAAGATCTATAGATAAAGGAGGATGATGTCAATCAAGAGGAACATACAGATGTACGGCTTGAGATTTAGATAAGTAGCCAACTGGACCATTTGAAAGAATGAAGTCGAGGAGACGACCATTAGGATTACGGATATTATTAAATTGAGAAAAGGAGCAATGAGATAGGAAAGATGACAGGGCTATAGAAAAAGGATCAACTGACGAGATAGAAGGAGTAGGATAAATCTTCCACTCTATGTATGGTGAGTTAAAACCCGCGCAAACCAATATTTTGTCACGAGGGTATCGCAAAACAAGATGAGTCTCATAAACAGTTAACGGTGAATTACAGGGAGTATAAATAGACGAAATCAAGAACTCTGTATTCTGAGGGGAGAGAAATTTTGACAATAACACATTCAAAAGTATGAGAAAAACAGAAATGAGAGCAAAGAGAATTAGGTAAAGTTTTGCTAACTGCAACCAAAACTCCATCACCATCAGACTTATTAGTAGCAATAAGGTCACAGTCCCTTCAGATGGTTGGTGGAGAGGGTCTTGGCAACGCCGTTTACGTCTACTACGTAGGTGCGGTCGCTGACCCTTTCGATGAGCCTGTGGGGTCTGAAGTATGGCTGGCCAAGCAGTTTCTTGACTGCGTCCTTGAAGACGAATGGACGGTAATCGGTGTGCCTTGCTGGTGGGGACAGACGAATCGCTTTGAATAGGCGGCGTGAGTCTGTGACGAAATCCTGTGGGCAACTGGGTGGTGTCGTTTGAGATGCGACAAATTCGCCTGGGATGTCGTCCACTGGTATTGCTTGAGGCCAGCGTGTATACCGGTCGATGATGGTAAGGCAGTTCTCGTAGCCGTTACACTGTGAGAGTTTAATAAGGTTGACGTGGATGTGGTCGAAACTCCCGTCCAGCGTCTTGAAGCTACCTAGCTTGGCGTGGTTGTGGCAATGCGCCTTTGAACGCTGGCATGGTACACACTGCTTGGTCCAGTGATAGACGTCCTTTCGTAGACTCCACGAGAAGAATTTCAGTGCTACTCATTTCACGTGGCCCGCTGGTGGACGGTATCGACGGGTTGGTGGTGGAGCATTGCTGGGAAGTAGGGCTTAATACTCAATGTAGGCTCAGAGCAATGGTCCAAAACCAACTGATGCAGCTTGAAGCGAGGGCTCGCCAAGAGGTGCGGCAACTGGTCATCTGTGGCTTGGGCCCCACTGATGGCTCGAGCAATAAGTGTGGTGAGTATCGCAACTACCTCTACGTGAGAGACCACGTTGGCGACTATTTTGTCTTCTCTTGGTATATACTCCAATCATGTGTCGAATTAGCCGATGAAATCTAACTCTCTCCTTTGGCGGGGTGAGGTTTTGTCCGAGCATTGTGTCAGAGCAAAGGTGAGTGGTCGATAGTCAGTATAGACTTTGAAGTGCCTCCTCTGCAGAATGTGCTGGAAAACCTTGATTGCGGTGAAGACTGCCAAATGTTCGCAGTCGTAGTGGAGTAGCGCTGCTCGGTCTCGGATAACTTCCTCGAGAAAACTTCCAGGGGTATCCAAGTACCGTTGTCCCGTTGCTGGTCCCAGGCTGCTCCAAATGCGGTGTTGGATGCGTCGATGCGTAATGCCAACTGGTTTGTGGGTGAAAGAAATGCTGCTGCAGTTGTTGTGGTGATGCTTTGCTTGTAGCTTCCAAAAAAGGCTTCAGCGTCGGGTTTCCAAGTCATTTGCGATCTCTTGGTGCTACAACCTTCAGTAGCTCTGAAAGTGGTGCTTGTAACTTGGTGGCGTGTGATATGCAGCGGCGATAGAATTTGAGCATCCCAAGGAAACGCCTCAACTGTGAGGAGTCAGCATGTTTGGGAACGTCTGTGATGGCTTTCGTCTTGGGAGCCGGTGGTCGGAAACCTGTCTCGCAGATGTGGTATCCGTCAAAGATGACCTCAGGTAGGCCAACCTGGTATTTATTCCAGTTGGGCTGGTGCTTTGCAACTTGTAGTATGGAAAAAAGTTGCTCAAGGTGATGGTCGTGGTAAGTCGAGAATACGAGGATGTCATCATGGTACATGCGTACGAAGTCGAGCTTCCTCAGCAGGTGGTTGAGTGTCCGCTCCATGGTTTGGGCTGCATTGCGTAGGCCAAAAGGCACTCCTATGAATTCAAACAGCCCGAAGGGCGTGGTGACTACCATTTTGCAGACATCTTCTGGTGCTACCGGGATTTGATAAAAGACCCGCTGAAAGTCGATGACCGAAAATACTGAACCGCTGGCCTCCTGGATCAGATTTTCGATAATCAGCAATGGGGAACAGGCCGTGCGGGTGTGGGCATTTAGTTGCTGGTAATCCCCAGTAGGTCACCGACGGCCACCATTTGCAGGGGACTGGCCCATTGGCTTCAGTAAGGTCGAATTATACCTCGTTCTAACAGAAAGTCAAACTCTCCCGTGAGGCGACGTGGTCTTGCGAAGACGGGTGGACCATGTTAGACAATCTGATGGTGAACGGGAAGGTCAGCAATCGAAGCCAACTCACCGGTCCTGGAGGCGTGTTTGCGTGCCTGGCGATGATTTGCTTGTATATTCCTCCGGTAGTGCCTTCCAGGGTCAACGGCTTGGCTACGGCGCTAATGCTGTGCACTGATGGAGCTGGGCCTAGGACAAAGACTGTAGAGAGGCTGGTGTGGTTATCTAAGAGGCGTTGATTTCGTTGGTCAATAAGCAGGCCATGTTAGTTGAGTGCGTCGGCTTCCAAGATGGTTGTCTGGACGTCTGCAATAATGTAAGGCTAGTGAATGGAGGGCGTAAGCCAAAGTCCACTGTGAGTTACTGGGTGCCGAAGGTAACGGTATGCATACTATTGGCTGCCTGTAAGATGAGGCTCTGCTTCTGAAGAGGCCTGGCGATAAGATGCCTCGAAATGGTGGAGAGGGCAGAGCCGGAATCCACCAGAAAACGAGCTTTTGTGATGCAATCCGAGACACACAGGTGCATTTCCTGGTTGTTGCCGGCAGTGTCCGCTGAGTACAGCATCGGCAATTTTAGTTTTCCAAACATCCATTTGCGATGCCCTGAGCTGGAAATGTACAGGGCTGTCTGCATCGGCTCCGTATGTGGTTCGGGACCTGTAGCGATGTGGCGTGCCCTTTTTTGGCAGTTGTCTCGTTGCCAGGAATGCCTACGCTGCATGTTGGCACTGGCGAATGGTTGTTGACGTTTCATGCGGGTCAAACCTGTCAACTTTGCAATTGCTAAGCGCAGGGCAGCTAGCTCGACTGCGACCTTCTCCGGGGAACTGCGTATTGAGGAGAAACTAGATGAGGGGTCGTGGAGCGTGTGGTTGCCCCTATGAACGTGACCATTACTGCTGGGCCCATATCATGTGCCTCGTCTGCAACCGTGGTGAGTCCTCTAACCTCTGGTTCTTAATTAACAGCAGCGTGCACCGTGTCTGCTGTGGCAGGAGGTTGAGTCATTTGACTCGCAATACAATGTCACTTACTCGAGTCCCAGCAAGGGAGCGCATGTGACGCAGCAGCTGTGACGGCCGCCTGTTCCCGAGCTCGACACCTATGAGGAGCTTGCGTAGCTGGGCGTTGGGTGAATCCATCAAGCGGGAGATGGTTATCGTCTTGAATCTCCTGTATTTGTCGAGCTCCGGCGGCACACGGATGATGTCTGCCATCTCGGCGATTGTGTCATGGTCCAATGATAAGACTGTGAGGTGGTACCTAGATGGGTCTCTTGTGGCCTGATGCACATGAAACTGGGACTCAACCTTGAAAAACCTCAGTTCCGGGCTTGCGCGTAGAAATGATGGCATTTTGAAGTAGCCGAAACCGTTGACTTGTTGAGCTGGTGGCTAATGTTGGTCAAATCGTCGGGCCTCTCTTACCGATGCTGGCTGGCTATGCGCCGGTGGCTGTTGCTCCTGGGAGAGCAAGAGCTCTGAGTTGCGCAGCACCATGCTAGTTCTCCACTCGGGGTCATTACTTTAGACGTCGATTTTTATTCTTTAGAAGTCAACTCTTTTTATTGTTCTATGAATAATAACTTTATTTCACTAATTGTAAACTAACGATACTTGATAATAATTCAAGATGGCTGATGCCATTTATGTTGATAATTTACGGAGTGCATTCGTGTGCGCCCGGAATCGACTTGATGTGAATTAAGAGTGAAAATTGTAGTCTCTGATGATGGAACTTGTAGGAAGTTCGCCTAGGTTCTCACAGGTATATTGGCTTGTGAGAACCTAGCGGTTCAAGCGAATTTTTCTTTTTCTCGCGGGAAGTTGCTTGTGCCGCTGATGTGTGAACTCGGTGGCAGGTAAAGATTTCTCGAGAGGCGAGGATCTCCTTGCGCCGTGAAGCGTGTGCTGGCGTTGAGCATTCCCATATGGCTCGTTGGCTTAGTATGTAGTGCAGTTTTATTACTGCGTTCTTTTCTGCTTCCGATGCCACTGTTAGCCTAAATAAAGTCAATTTTATCTGCCCTCAACCACGCAGTGGTAAGCAGGCTGATAGACTCGAGGCCTAAAGTTAGTATTTGGCTGGCTATGTCCTCTCGAACCGCCTCAGCTCCGAAGTCTGAGCTAGTACCTCTTAGGATCATGACACACTTTTTTCTTTTTTCGGGGGGTGAACGAGTACTCCACTGCTTCTGTGTTCTTAAGGAGGTTTATTATGTAATCCTGAGCTTCGAGCCTCTCCACTGTGATTTTCAGTCGGAAGTTCGACAGCTTTGTTATTCTGTACTCTAGACGAATACCATCGCTAGGGATTTATTTATGCGTAATGTCTTTTAGCACTGTTGCCTTCACACTTCCTATGAAAATCGGTGAGAACCATACCTTTTTCGTTCAAGTATTATCTGCGGTTTTTTTTTACTATTTTGGATATCGCTTGCCAGTGCGCTGAAAGGAATAGTGCTAGATGTGGGTGGGATTGGTAAAGGAGCCGGGGTTTTAGGTTTCACAACTAATTTACCCTCCGCTCACATAAATTCATTTACTTTACAGTTAATTGGGTTAATGTCTTGGTTAAAGCTTGAATTCTTTGGTGTCGTATCGTCCTCATCCATCCTGTCCGAGGTGATTTCCTTACGGGCGGCTTTGGTAGTTGATTGCTCCGCTATCGTGTTTACTTGCTGACAATTACTAGTACATTTTACCGCCTCTGAAGTGCTGTCCACGGTATATGCGATGGCCGCTGGCCCCAGATTAAATTTCTGCTTTCTTCCGGTCTTCAAATTTTCAAAGAATAGAATGTTGCATGATGAGATATACTTATAAATTGTCGTTTTCTAATAAATTTTTTATAATTTATTTTCAAAACGTTAATCCCTGTTCTTTTAGATCAATTGAACAACTATGGACAGCTCCTACAGTGTGTTTCCTTCCGGGCCTACGCGGCCTGAGAAAGTAGGTGTTGGTAGTATATAGAATGTCAGTTTGACAGTCAGAGAGCAGCTGTTGTAAAAGACTTGTTGACCATTGATTTATGTATTCCTATAAGAAAATTTCATAATTTGATTGTCCCGAACGATATTTCTCTTATTTCCGCAGCGTAAATTTTATTGTTAGCAAAATGACGTCGCGAAATTTGAGTGAGGTATTCGTAATCATGCGCAACAACTCAATAAAGAATAGGAACATATATCCAGACAGGGTAAGTTTGTAGTTCGAGGATGATTTATTCCATATTTCATCGTATTTGAAGTGTTTTGATATCTTGCAAGTCGATTTTGCCCGATCAGCTTTACTCTTATGTTATTATTAGTGTCAAACTTTAATTACGTCTTCTAAAACTTGTTAATTGGTATGTCGATTTATAAAACTGAACTTGATATACTTTTAAAAGATACGTGACAATTTATTTTAAACAGCAGCTAATTTCGCTAGCATCATTTCAATTTCTATTTTGCTATCTGATATATTTGTGGTTGAATTTTAGAAAGACAGTGATGCTGAGAAACTGCTGAAAAGATCGTTGCATGATGCGGAGGAAGGATTGGAGCTACGAGATGATTGTGGAGCACCTCCTGTTTGGATCGACAAACTCGAAGAAGCGCAGTATACCATGTCTAAGTACACAGAACGTTATTTGTTTCTTCCTTTTATTTCCTATATAATTTCGCAGAATCAAACCAAAGCTTGACGAACTTGGATCATTACATGCAAGGCATCTGTTAAGACCAACGCTTGACGACAGCTGTGAGGAAGAAGTTGCAATAGACAGCTTAAGTCAGGAAATATCCAAACTGATAACGTCAACACACCGTCATATTCAATGCATCAGGTCGAGCTTGGGTGTGGGGAACAAAACAGAGCAGCGACTCACGAAGAACGTTGTCACATACCTCTTGCTGTCGTTGCAAGAGCTTACGATCAAATTTAGAAATAGTCAGAACCAATACCTAAAACAACTTAATTCGCGAGAAGAACGATCAAATCAATTTTTCGAAACCACAGATTTCACATCTATTGACCTCAATGAAAATGGAGCAACGAAAGCTAACAACGTAGATAGCTTTGATAACTTTCTACAGCCAAACGCTGCAACAAATTTGTATGAAGAAACAGAAGAACAGTTGGACGAGCACTTCCAGCGGCCAGTTTCAAATCGCATAACGCAACAGCAGCTGCTTCTTTTTGAGGAGGAAAATACCAAATTAGCCGAGCATCGCGAGCAAGAAGTCGCGAAAATAGTCAAATCAATTATTGATTTGAATGACATTTTCAAAGATTTGTCGCATATGGTTCAGGAGCAGGGCACAGTTCTTGATCGAATTGACTACAATGTTGAACAAACCCAGACACGAGTCTCGGAGGGTCTGCGACAGTTACAAAAGGCGGAAAGGTATCAACGAAAAAATCGGAAAATGATCTGCATCATGGTGCTGTCAGCAGTCGTCTTATTTATGCTTTTGCTTCTTATTTTTACCAAGTTTTAATCAAATTGTTATTGTGTGTATATTAAAATATTTCATTCATGTAATTTATTAACATTTATGTATTGTATAATAGAACTATTCTTTATAACATATCTTTTAATTCAAATCAAAATCTTTCTGATATCCTGCTTGCCACTGATCGCAAATTACCATAGACTTTGCTGGGCGGGGATCCGAGAATCAGATTACAAATAGCTCGTCTGGCCAACTGTATATTTTGATAGCTTCCTAAAATGTGTATTTTGCTGTCCGCTAAAACGATTCTAGTTTTCGTGACGTTTTCGATTGTGAACTTGGTCCGGCCGCCTTTGCCAGCAAGTCGACCGATAGCTCGACTCATGTGGTCTCCTTTCAGTGTTTTCACATCTTTTATTTCGAAAGTTTCAACGAAAAGGTCATCTAATCGCAAAAGAGCTAAAGCATCGTCGACATCAAATCCACAGAGAAATGCCTTCACGAAGTCAGCGGCTTTTTGTAAATTGGCAATATCGGGCGTTTCAGGACTGACGCGAATTTCAACCTGGAATTGTAAGGAAGGTTTTAATAATTTCATGAACAAATTGAAATTCATAAAATAAAGGGAGGGATTAAGGAAAACGAACGCTCTAGGATGTTTATGAGCACTTCTAGCATGGAACATGATACAAAACACGAACTATAGGTCAACAAAACTGGGCGTTATCCCAGTGCTATATCTTCGTCTTACCACAAAAAGTCACGCTGTTTTGTGATACTGCATACTAAATAAAATGCATCCATCTAATTGGTGACTGACTAAGCATCTACTTATAGAATCGCTAGAAACCCGTTTTTAATATTATTTGAACAGACTTATTCACATTTTTGGATAGTGTAACACGAACTCTATTAGTGATAGTACCAAACAAATCAAATTATATTTCAGAACTCACCTGTCGTGCTTTCATATTGAATCGTATTTGTAGTTTCATGTGTTCAACTATCGGACTGAAGATTTTCATCCAATTTTCCTTCAACGCTGAATACCTAAGAGGTAAAATTAGATGCAACCAGATGATTCAAACATTTAACTCACCTATGGGGCGGCACAGATAACTTCCTTATTTCTGCACTGTTCCGCTTTCGCTTCAGTTTTGGTTTCTCACATATAGCATTGCCTTCAATCCCAGACACTTCCTCCACATCCATTTCATCTCCTACCGAGTGGACCCTTTTCTTCGCCTTCTTCCCGGAGTTGGGTGGTAGAAAGTTCTCAGTGTTGATGATTGTTTCAGTCTCCATTTTATCGATGAAAGTATATTATCTGGTAGTGAAAACTACTGGCAACAGAATATCAAAAAGTTGATTTATTTACAAGCAAGAATCCAGGCTTGTTCCTCAGCCATGTGCGAGGTGTCAAAAGAACAGTGTCAGCCAACTGTCAAATCAAGGCACTGCCAACAGGTGAGAAAGAGCTGCGTTCGGACCGGAATAATTTTAGTAGTGGTAAAATTTTTGAAATTATGGGAAAATATGGAGATATTAATGCTAGACATCCTAGTTGGTGTGGTACTACTTTTGATATTTAAGGTAGGAGTATTAAAAATTGGATAATATCAGGTAAAAGCTGTTTTTCCAAGAGGGACTTCTTTTTCAGATAATTTCCTGATTTCACTCTCACTTCTGAATTCTCATTGTGTATCACATCACTATTTCTGAATTGTAGCCCCTTCGGATAGTTATGCCCTTTTTCTTATGCTCCTTCTCACTGATTTATATGCAATTATGCTTCATCCTTCCTGATTTTGCTCGTTTAAGAAAGCCGGTTGATCTTGTTTTGACGATCTCTTGGCAGACAAATTCCCGGATGAGCGTGTATTTAACAACCAACAATCCTCTTCTCTTCTATGAATTCCTTATGAATGGACTCTTTTGTATCGGCCAGAAAATTTAATATTTCAATACATGACAATCTTTCCCCATCAAAACTCCATTTAATTTGTACTAGAGGTAAATGACAGCAAAAATTAAAAAACAAATCACCAAAACTACAACAGAGTAAATCCACAATACATTCTCATTCATTATCAAATTAATTGCATAAATAAAATTACCAGAGACAAGATGCGTTTTGAATTGAATTTGGCGTATATACTATGTTATGATTTTCTGCGTTCGTCCGCTTCGAAACTGACCTCTCATCAATTTGTACGGGTGAAATCTTGAAGCGCATCTACGAACTGTGTCTCTTAAGACCTACACGTTCAGATGTTCGCAGTCAACTCCGAGGTTGCAGCTTGTTGGCCAGATCGTTCGAGAGGAATTTCGGTCGCGGGTCTATACGCGAGTAGACTACGCTCGAATGCAATTTTTCAGCCATAGATTCAAATTGCCCATTTAAAACACATTCCAAAATTTTTTCATATAGAAAGTGAAAACTTATACTCTACTTTACCGTTCCATTTCAGGACTTCTAACAAATCAAATGGAGAACAAAGTTAAACTCACACATTCCCAATCTTGTACCAACGCGATGTCAGACATATTCTACTTTAATCCGAGTCGAAACAACCTATGCTGGTTGAAATTTAGAAGTACAAACTACGACATCGTGAGCTGAACCGAAAGCACTGAAGCATTGAATCCCGCCCAGTCGACGACATACATTGTAACAACGAAGTACCCGAAAATTGTAATTTAAATTTCCCGGGTAAACGATATTTAAAAAAAAGTATTTAGTTAAGTTAGTAGGGCTGTGCTCAATCACTACGCCAAATATGAGCGCGACCTGTTAGTCAGTTTGTTTACAGCAGCTGCTGAAGTCGGTACGCCTCAGTAGTGCGTTGCGATTTTTGTGATTTTGTGATTTTTTTATTGTGGCTGAGATTAAAGCCAAAAACGCTATAAATACCATCGATCAACTACCGTATTCACCAGATTTGGCTCCGTGTGATTTCGATGAATAATCAAATATTTTGCGTGTTATTTACAATTCCCGGGTACATTTTTTGTCACAATGTAAAACAAAATTCACTGAAGGAGCTGAAGGCCATCCCAAAAAGTACTTATGAAAAGTGTTTCGAGGACTAGAAAAATTATTGGCGTCAGTGTAGTGCATCTGATGGGGATTACATTGAAGGCGACAAAATGAATATTGATGAATAATTTAATATTTTGCGTGTTATTTGCAACTTCCAGGTACTTTTTTGTCACAATGTACCATCCATTCCCGTTTCCGCTGAAAATCTCTTACTATTGAAAGGAAAGAGAAGTTTAGATTTAGCGATTCATGATTTTAATTTGATTTATCAAAATAAAAATGTTTAGCTAAATTCACAAAGATAGTACAAGTCCAACAAAAAATTCTAATATTCCATAATGCTTTTTAAATTATTTCAAATTTTCTCCCTAATCCACATACCACGCATAACTCCACCAATCTGGCATTTTTTGTTTGTTTATATGCTTGTTGCGGTAGTAATAACTGTTTTGAAATTTTTAACAATGCGCATAAAAATAATAAAAGTAAATCGTCGTTACGATGACCATATAAATCTTTTTCTTACTATATAAATTTGATGTACATCATGCTACAATTGTAGACTGTCGTATAAGTTCTCAAAAGTTGTTAAAATCGTTCTTATGGCACTTAGGGCTAGAATCGCAGTTATTTTCCTTAATTGTCTAGTGAAATAGGTAGATAATTTGTCCGTGAAGGACTGCAGCGATGGTCTGCTGCTTCGGCGAAAGAGGATGGTAGGATCCGGTGAGATTTGGCCTTGTCTAGGGCAGGTTCTTTTCCTCAGCACAAGACCCACTACAAAAAATGCTTTTCACGTTCACGAATTTAGAAAAGGTTCAATAATTATCGACCGGAGTCGTGAAAGGAAGTAACCTGCTAAGGCCTATTAAATTGCTGGTTCAGAGGACGAATTGGGGCTGGAGAAAACGGACGGACTTTAAGGGACTTCGTCATTACCGATGATACTTATGGCCCACAAATAAGAGTGGGGCATCCAGGTGGAAGCGGTGCCTTCTTTCACCTTCCCAACCGGATCAAGATCCAAGCCTAGACGTGGCCATATATTTCCCATTTGAATGAAAAACTCATACAAACATAATTTGCATGAATTTTTCGATCAAATGATAAACATAAACGTGGCCAATTTATGTTATAGTATTATGCGATGGAATCACACAACTCTATACCATAAAAGAGCATGTGAGCGGAAGGCCATTCTACCCGGCAAGAGCCCCATAAAACAAAATAAGGGAAGAGCGCGCCCGGTGGCAAGCTCATTTCAGTGGAGAAACCTCCCATCGATGCGGGTCCTATACCCGGTCAGGTTATGAGAAAGGAAAGACCGAGTTTCAAATTTGGCTTTCCATTATTATTTTTCGCAGTAAATTAAAACTACGTCCATTCAAAATAACGTTGGAGAAAACCAATCAATGTGGAAACAATACTTTGCTGCCTGCCTTATTTAACAATTGAAAAATGCATTCGAATCCTAAGTACATTTAATTTTGGGTCAGCAAAAAATCTCATATTCTTGCTATAAATTGTGAAAATCAAAATTTGAATAAGCGGAACAAATAATAATATGTATATTTAATAAAATTTGTATTTTAATATATAATTAAAATAAAGTTAATTAAAAAAACCAAACGGGTACTCACCTACATCCTCGCCTGGCCCCGGCTGATGATGTGGTGATATTCCCGAAAACTAACTGCAATGGGAAGCAAAATTTCAAATTACACTTTTTGCACTTTATATCAGTAACTTCCTTAATCATGCTACTAAATACGTACGTTCAGTTATTTTTACATGCTTTATAAGTGGCAGTGTGTGGAGAGCCTACTTCCGCGTCCAATTTATAATATAATTTGTATATATTTTTTTAAACTTCAATCGAGTAATTCCGTTTGCGTTGTAATGACTTGATGCTCCTAAAGAATTTTGTGTTTCAATCCTTATATACTCTGAAGGTTTGATTTCAATATTAAGACAAAGAAAACTTTTTTAAATTTTTTTCCTGTAACCGTGATTTATTTTATCTATTCTACAGACACGTGTTTCGTCCGTAACACTCGGACTTCTTCAGTGTAATTTTTGTAATCTTCGCTGTTTATTGGTACTGTTAATAGCTTATAAATCATGCAATGGTATGCGGCCATCTTATGCTGGTAGGTATGATTTGATGTGTTAGGAATCGTTTTTGCGTCGTCGTCGTTTTTCCTCCTTGCTCAGTTTCGATTGTAAATTTTACCTGCGGGTGTAGTTTGTTCATTGAGTTCAGTTGTTCCTGTAGCTTGTCTTTTTTCACCACTGCTAAGATGTCGTCGATGTATCTTACCCAAAGGCTAGGTATCATGTCTTGTTCCTCCATTCATTCTTCCAAGGATGTCATAAATATTTCTGCAAGCAATGGTGATAACGGAAAACGTGCGATTGATCAAATCATAAATAAGAAACGGAGACGAATGAAATTAAATCAATATATAACGCTAACATCGCAAGCAAAAATGTAAAAAGGATTGCGATCACATATTCGGAAATGCATAGGGATCTTCAAAAAATGTTGAAGAAACAAGGTATAGAGACGGTATCCAAGAACGATAAGTAGTTGAAACGAGTCTTAAAAAGCGAAAAGGACAAATTGGCAGAACAAGAAAAAGCGGCATCTACAAAAGCTCGTGTGGTGAGTGTCAGCAGGCGTATATTAGACAAACGAAGAGGTTAGCAGTAACGAGATTCAATGAGCATATGCAGGAGGTAGAGTTAGCAAATAAGAAGGTCAACAGCAGTCTGAGGTCAGCGGTGGCAAAGTATATAAACGATAGTGAACACAAAATAGGTATCGTGACCTTAAAAGGTTAGAAAAATTAACGAGTTAGACATTAGGGGAACAATGGAAATAAGTAGGGTATCTGTCGAAAAAAGGTCAAACTTGGGTTTAGGAAATGGGTCAGAAAAACTTCTGAAGTTCATTAAGTAAAGGTTATTAGATAAGTTTTTGAAATGTAATTAATAAATAGTTAACTGAGAAGTAATGTAATTAGATGCAACATATAAATAGTTAAGGAGTAGGATAAGTTAGGTAGTACACTGAAGAAGTCCGAGTGTTACGGACAAAACACGTGTCTGTAGAATAGATTAAATAAATCACGGTTATAGGAAAAAAAGAAAAAAGTTTTCTTTGTCTAAATATTGATGCTCCTGTTTTGCCGTTTAATTCGGGACAGAACCATGGTGCGTGTAATTTTTGTATTGTTCTTATTCACGCGTTAAATAGAGATATATTTTATTCTTTTTAGGTTTAAAAATTCTGATTTAGCGCAATTTGGTCAAGTGATATAAGAGCGAGAGAGTCTTTCTCAAATTTAAATTTTATATTCTTTTATTAAATGCAAAGTTGAAGGCCTTTGGTTGACCTTGAAGACCAAAAACAGATTATTCTTGCCTTGCTGACTTCAAGGTGTTGATGCGATCCACTTGTAGAAATTAAGTTGAAAGATGCTGATGATGGTAGACGTTAGAATTAATGTCAGACTACACCACATTAAATACAGAAACAAAATTTAAATGTTTTTGCTCGTGAAATATTAATTATTTTAAATTTTTCAACGGTTATTCTCTTTGTAGTTTACTACGGTTAAATAGTATAGTATGCTCGGTTCGTGATTTCCACATCTTCGACTACGTGTGCCTTCATCATGCACTATTCATTGTAATATCGACGTACTACCCTTTGCGCCAAAACGCTGTAGGACCGCGTTCTGGTAATTGATATATTTGTGCTACCAGTGCTTATTTCCAGTTAATCACCATATGATAACGTTCAATAAATTCATTGCCTCAATAATATTCATAATCGAGTTACTTCGTCCTGGAAAAAAAATTTGCCATTGACGTGTTTGTGTAAGTAAACAAGTCACACATTCAGCGTATTGTTCAACAATTGCTATAAGCAAACTTCAACAGAACCTTCGCATGCATGCATTAGTGTGCGTCAAATGCCAAAAAACGGGGGCTCCTACTCCATCCACTAGAACTTGCCAGGTAAAAGTACCCCACGACCAATGTGCACTTAATCCACAAATTTGCCGATAAACTTCACGTTCAAGTTTGTTGGATAACTTTTTGGAATCGATTTTCACCGTGAAAATTATGTTTTTGGCAACTTAGCGGACACAAAACACGAAAAATTGTGCAACGCACGGTGAGTCAAAATTACGCTCTGCGTTGCTCAATCACGCACTCCTAAATCCCTGCATTTCAATCCTCACATCACGTCTAGAACCCCGTGTCGTCCACGCTGGTGCACAATCTCGAGCAGACTCCTCAACCGTTTCTTGACAACTGCTATATTCCAATGCGCTAATCGTTCATTTCCACACAGGGGCGCCAAATTTTGCACCAGATCACTACTCGCTCGGCATGGTGGTCACTTAAATAGCTAAAGAATTTTAACAACAAATTGATGTAGCCGGGTACACATTGGATCATACTTGGCATGAAAACACGCAGCACACAAGAAATCACTGTAGTCGGACGCGAATATAAAACACAATCGGCGAAACAAACGAAGATGTTGCAGCGGTGGTACGTTCGTCCCTGAGCGGAATCTGCTTTACGCGGCAGCCTTGGGAAATTTATCGAAATTTTTCACGCACAAATTAGATAATGCCTCATTAGGAGCACTTCACAAGGAACAATGGAGTAAATGATATCCATTTGCCAGATTTCTTGCACGACAGGTTAGATTACGAGCAGACACGGAAACGTTTGACCTCATGGTTTAGTTGTCGCACCTGTAAATCTAAAACCGCTGCTAGCTCAGCTGAGTTAGATGCACTAGATCAGTGTTCCCATATCCGAAATTTCAATTTGCGGATTTGTATAGTTAAACTAATAAAATTAATAATAGTAATAATTAATTAAATCAATAAAATTAATAATAGATTGAACAATTTTTCGTGTTTTGTGTCCGCTAAGTTGCCAAAAACATAATTTTCACGGTAAAAATCGATTCCAAAAAGTTATCCAACAAACTTGAACGTGAAGTTTATAAGCAAATTTGTGGATTAAGTGCACACTGGACGTGGGGTGCTTTCGCCTGGCAAGTTTCAGTGGATGGAGTAGGAGCACCCGTTTTTTGACATTTGACGCACACTAATACATGCATGCAAAGTTTCTGCATGAAGTTTGCTAATAGCAATTATTGGACAATACGCTGAATGTGTGACTTGTTTACTCACACAAACACGTCAACGGCAAATTGATGTTGCCATGAAATGCCTGAAATTCTTTTCCAGGACGAAGTAACTCGATTATGAATATCATTGAGGCAATAGAATAGAAAAGAAACAATATAAATTTATGTTTATAATAAAAATTAAAATTCTATAATTTACCAAAAAGTTAAATTTGGGTAACTAAATTTTTCAAATCTGCAGTTGAAATTTCGGAACAGTGTTATGTGGTTTTCTGGCAGTTGGCTTGGGTGACTGCTCGATTACTACAATTGCCTAAAAAAATATTTATTGAACATGCACCACGCTTTTCGTATAAATCAAAATCACTTCTGTTGTGAGAATGGAGTTTGTAATAATTTGAATATTTTTCAGGTATATCACGGATTTCTCACCATTTTATTCAAGCTAGGGACACCTTTTTATCATGTCAGAAATGTATGTACGTAAAAAAACTAAATGACATATCTATCTGTCTATACAGGAGGTAACATTTTTGAAATACGGGGTGGCATACTGAGGCCGACTAGCGCTCAATCGTGTCGCGGATCTTCCGAGACAACCTCTGCTCGTGCTGAGCCACCCTACATATAGTATAAAAACTAACACGAAGGGATAAGGACGGGAAAGGGGGAGGTCATTTTAAAAAATGAAAGATGATTGTCTTTACCACTTCATAGTTTTGTATTGTTAATCAAATTTAATTACAAAACACCGATGTAACAAGTCAATTCAAAAAAGCAAAAAAACTTCGTTAAATAAGGCCCCTATTCAAATTTCAAGTTGAAAAAACTAAAACCAAATTATTGCATAAAAACAGTTAGAGTGAATTCAAACACAGAATGTAAAAGAATAAATATAATAATGAAATATTAATAAAATGGAAAGATTAACACGTAATTACTTACCCCCTGTACGGCTGCGGAGCGCTCTGCAACTGGAAGGGGAAGGGGACGGAGCACTGTTAGAAGTTATCAAATTATGAAATTGAATTTCCTTTTTTTATTTACACAAGTCGCACACGAGTCGTTCAAATTGCTGATAATCTTTTTAATGATTCGGCGTAGAGGTGCACTACTGTCGTTTAATGGAAGGGCACAACGAAATTTATTCACCATCGGTCACTGATAATCACAAAAATTCTCCTGTTCAACGTCTTCACTTACTTTACGCACCATTTACTTTTAGTCATTACTTACTCTTCGAAGAATTTGAAAATAGAGGTGAAATATTGTTACACAATGAAAGGGCGCCACAGGATGTAATCACATTAATCCCGGATAGTCCCAGAATTCACATAGACCAAGTCTTCAGTCACTCAAAACTCTTTTTTTTTGTGTTCTCCCACTACCAACTCCCAATCCAAATCTTTTTCCCTAACACATTGCAAATCACTCAAACACACCACCATTCAATTTTTAAGTTCCCATCCCGTAATCTAAATTAAAATCAATTCCAATTTCTAAATTAAAATCACTTTTCAAATTCAAGATTAAAATAACTTCTCAACTTTCAAGATTAAGATCATTTTTCAACTTTCAAATTAAAATCAGTTCTGAATTTCCAAATAGAATCACTTTTTAATTCCAAAATAAAATCACTTTTCAACTTCCTATCTACAATTCCCTCTCAAATTCCAAATCAAAAAAACTTCTTCACACTGCCAAAGAACTTCTTCCTCTTTTCAAAACTAAAAACCGAATGCCTTCCCAAATCAAAAATTTCACTCACTCAATCCCGCAATCCTTTCATTCCGAATTACCACTGCCGCACCCGGGTAACGTAATCAAAGTTCAATACACTTCGATTCCGCTACCCACACATCTTTTCCATATCGATAAACGTAACAATTTCCATTTTGCATGTATGGCAATTTGCATAACCATGATAGCGTTCGGTTATACGCAAATTGTCATATACGAGTATACGTAACCAATCGCTTTTGCCGATAACCCAAAAAGAGTGTTTTCCTGGGCTCGGGAGAACTTGAACCCAGAGTCGCAGCGGACCCCGATCAAGAATCCACGACGCTACCAACGGAGCCACCTTCTGTTGATTTCCTATTCATCAAATTAGCAGCTTCAACAATGCACTTTTCTGAATGGGCATGGAAATGAAATTTGTTAGTAGGGAAGCGTGGATGAATTTTGTTACTACAACAAATAAAATTTTGTTAGTGGGAGTTAATGAATAAAATTAGTTAGTATGAAGGAAGGGTTCAGGTTTTGTTAGGGAAAAGGTATGGAGTGAAGTTTTGTTAATGGGAAGTAATGAATGGGAGCTTTGTTAGTTGGAAAATTCAAATGATTATTAAAATACCTTTTTTTTTACAATTGAAAACAGGGTAAGAGGGTAGGATTGAGATGATGGGGAAATATAATTTATACGGAAATTGTCAAAAATGTTAATGAAAATAAGTAAATATACAGAGGAAAAGGGCATATGTGCCGAAAAGAAGGGGGAGAGGTTACGTCGGAAAAGTAGCGAATGGGAGAATGCCGGTATGCCGCGATTCGCAACAGAGTACTTATCCATTTAGGAGGCCACGGTCATCTTTGATGGGCTCCCAATACCCCGTGGAAAGATCCTCTAATTACGAGTAGGTTTTCATAACACTTTACCTAAATATCAGCTCTTATGTGGCTCTTATAGCTGCATGGCGAGAATTTTCAAAAGATTATTAGTTTCCGAGTATTTCTCTCAGGTTTGAGTAAATCTCCTTGTCTGAGTTCACCATGTTTCATCCGATTATTTTTGTGTCGAGAAAAGGAGTTGGAAACTGTGATTCTCGACCTATTTTCCATGTATTAGGTGTCATCTTTCCAAGCAGAAAAATAAGTCATCAGCACATGCCTCCACACCCCAGGTGAATCGTTCCCCCTTCTATAAGCATTACGCTTTTCGTCCAGCTTCACTTCTCCCTTCTGTTCACCATACCTCCAGTTCCATTACCTCCTCTTATTAATAGGTTTCCATTATTCGTCCAGTTCAACTTTGTCCTTCCGGCCACCGCCCAAGGCTCCACAAATACTTCCAGGTTCATCACGCTCAGGCTTTATCTTTCCAGCCATCCAAGCCTTCCATGCCTCCGATCCATCGAGTTCCCTTCGTTCTATGCTTACACCACTCATCCAACTCCCATTCTTCCATTTAGCCACCATGCTGCACTACTTTAAGGACATATGTGGGGCCATCACACTCAAGGGTTCACCCTGTCGATCACTTTAGTACTTTTACTTCTCTAGGTTCATGGTTTCCCATTCTTACTAAGCTTTTGCTATTTGTCTGGTTTCACTTCCCTTGTTACTATCATGCTACCAGTTAATTCAACAATGCCTCTATTGTGAAGCGTGCGAGCATATTTAACCTCGACTGTAGCATTGTGTAGAGTACGAACGCGTTCGATCTAGACTATAGTGAAGAACTGTCTCGTACAGTCGGTTGATTAGTGAGTGTCGAGCCGCATGTGTTTTGGCCATATCTCTGTGTAAATTGCATATAATTATTGTCACAATAAAGAGTATTATGTGACGCTCATATAAAATGAACCACATTATTTGGCACTATGGCATAACAAGTTGTCGGATGAGGATGAACATAGAAACTACAAAACATTGTGAAAAGTGAATGACATTAACATTAACCAATCGCCATCACGCCTAGTTCCTCCGTTTTTTTCAAAGTTTCGTCACGATTCCACGTCACATCTGTTCCAACTATTCCAGTAGCAACTCCAAACTTACTTTCTGCCCCAGTTTTCTTGTTTTCGCCAATTAAACGCTGTTTTGACATTTTTACATAATTTTTGAGATAATTTACGGATTTTAGGCCTAGTCAGAATTGCTGTGCAATCGTAAATCATTTTTGACGTCTACTCTTTTTTTGTGTTTGGAAGGTGAATGCCATTTATGCACAAAGTGTGGGACTCCCATGCTCGCAAGAAGGCGACTAGACTACCCACTAAACACCTCCGCTGTCAACCTGAGAACCTAGCCTGGAACCGTTTTACACATTACTTTGGGCCAGGTCTCGTTTTGTTACGCTGTTAGGCGCCTTCAAGCTGGGGGATCCCTCTTCTAGCGGAAGGGGAGAGAGGAAGAGGATGTGCCAGAAAAGCGATCCCCCAGCCTCAACGCTGCCGGCTGCAGTGAGTCCCTTTTAGAACTGCCCGAGTATAATGTGCCACCTGGTTCCATTTGTCAACCGATTCGAGCATCACCGCGATTATATTATCCGAGTCTCCAATACGTCTACTCTTGGAAGTCACCAAACTGCACCAGCAACAGAAGTGACACCTTTTGAAAGCTATGACGCCAAAAATGAAAAGGTTTTGTCATACGTGGAGCGTTTTGACAACTATTGTGATCTTAAAAACGTTGGTTATAGTAAAAAAAAGGCTCAACTTATGCTTTCATCGATTGAAAAAGATTACTTTTATAATAAAGATGCATTTTGAGGACCAGATGACCCTATCAAGGAAATCAAATTCAAAACCGTGAAGGGTCTTTTCGAAAAAATGCTGGCTCCATCAGTCTCAACCATCGTTTCTCAGCACTACTTTCTCGGTATTACTCAGCAGCCATATCAGTCAATTTTGGATTTTATCGAATCTCCGAAAGGGAAGTTGAAATCCTGTGATTTCTACACTATCTGTCTCAATGCCACCTGTAAAAAGATGTACTGTATAGCAGATATATTCCTTCGTGCTCAGTTCATCAGAGGCCTCAAAGACAGCTGGATGCGCGGACAGATCCTAGAAGATACAAGCCTCTAGGATTTCGATGGATTTCTAATGAAAGCTCCAGTACTGGAAGCATTTCAGTTCAAGTTAAATCAACTGAGTAAGCTACTAGAGAAGCCGCCGGATCAAGTTGCAGATGCCAACAAAATCGATCGTCGTCAAAAAGGAAATTACCGTAGCCACCAGCGTTCCAACTCTCAAGACAATTATCATCAGTCCAGCTCTCAGCCACGTTATCGTTCGCAGCCCCGTAGTTCTAGAAGCCACGTAGATTATCGGTCTTGCTGGTCTTTGTCTTAATTGTGGTCGCGCAAACCATAAATCATGTGACTACAGAACAGACTGCAAATCCATGAAGTGCACCTCTTGTGGAAAAATTGGTCATATCACCAAAGTCTGCATCATCACCCGGCTTCGAAAACCAAAAACCAACACTCTATCAACTCATCATCCTTTAGAACAAGATAATTGTCACCTTAACAGTGAATATGGTATCACTCGCATTGAAAACATCGAAGATTTGTACGAGGTTGAACCAGACACTCATGAATTCATTGTTGAGGTCAAACTCAACAACAAGCGGCAAGCATTTGAATCAGACTCAGGCACACGTCCCTGTTTGCTCTCAGGAATTGCTTTCAACAAATTGTGACTCAAAATTCGGCTGCAACCAACTTCAGTCTCCTTTCACTCTTACTGAGATCACGCCATCAAGCCTAAAGATAAAGTCACCGTCTCAGTCAACTACAAAGGGAATTCAATGGAAGTCGATCTATTCATAGTGACAGCGGGGTATGACGCTTTGCTTGGACGCATGTGAATTCGTAGTCTCTGAATCAGCCTCAACGAGGTAGATAGCCACAAAAACTCAGCTCTCCGTCCAATCATTATCAATGTAGTCACTTCGCTCGAAGACATCTTCATGAAATACCATTCCATTTTCGAAGAAGGGATTGGGTGTGTTCCGAAGGTAGAAGTTAAGCTTCAACTCAGAGATAGCGCTAAACCAGTTTTCATCAGTAAACGCGATGTTCCTTTTACATTGTTCAAGCGAGTGGAGAGTCAGAGTTAGCCACACTGAAGCCTCAAGGAGTCATCATTCCGAATGCATCTAGCGATTGAGGATCGTCACTCGTTGTATAGCTAAGCCCGATGCTAGAGTAAGCCTATGCATGGATTACAAGTATGGGGTGAGTTCCAGACTCATTGCTTCAAATCACCCCATCCACAAAATAGATGAGGTTCTGCATAGTCTCAGAGGTTTCAAGTACTTTTAAGGATTAGACTTGCACAAGGTATATTTGCATTTACGGGTCGATGAAGAAGGGAGCAAGATTCAAACAATTTCAACGCAAAAGGGTACGTTTAAAATGAACCGTCTCAGTTTCGGTATTAAGACCGCTCCAGCGGAATTCAACCGGGTCCTGAGTCAATTGCTGAACAGCCTTTCAAAGGCTGAGGCATACTCTGATGAGATCTTCTATCATGGCTCAGATCTTGAGGAGTGCACCAGAAATCTCAGCACATGCCTGGAATGTCTTAAAAAATGATATCCTCCTTAATCGTGCTGAGTGCTCATTCTTCAAGGATAGCATAAACTACCTCGGTCATGTAGTGTCACACAATCAGATTCAGAAGTACCCAGCTAAGGTTCAAGCAATTTCTTGGATGCCACGACCGAAGAATGTGATTTTGCAATTAAATTAATAGAGAAATTTACAATTTTGACTATTTTTCCTAAACCCTTAAGTGCATTGATATAAAAAAAATGATCTAAATATAAAATGAGGAAGTAGTTTTTGCAAGGCTTATAAGTACTACGCAACTGAGTTTTACAATGGATGTGAATGTATTATTGCGGTTTTATTAATAGCTTCATTGAGTTCATAATCGTGATCGATTTTATCTTTAATTTAATTTTTATATTTACTTGAAATAACCGGAAAGATAAATGCATTTAACTTTTGAGTAATTTTCGAAGTTGGGGCGTATACGAACATTGTTTGATTTGTCGCTATTCAGTCTGATCTTGCCTTTTTACAGAAGTGCTTGTAAATATAAATTTTCTTTTCAATTATTAAAAGTATGTATGTACATTTATAGTGACTTTATTTTATTGCTTGTTAATCGAAAAACTATTTCCTTTATTTTGGGCATCGTTTAGACAGTGATCTAATTTTAGTATAACTTAATACAATAAACTTTAGACAGCATTACGCCAAGGAGAAATTGGCAAGAATTTCGGAATAGTCTTTGGGTTCATAATGTTTTTTAAAGTTGTTTCTTAAAAAAAAAAAAACAGTTGGAAAGTATGAATTTCCCCTTACTGTCAAGATATTTTACTTATTCCTAACAAAGTGTTCATGCCATGACTACAATGAATTGCATTGGTAAGTATGAACATTTCAAACATAGCTAGTATATAGTCTATTCTTTTACTATATTTATAACGTCCTTTCGCTTTCCATTCAAGAACTTTCGTAAGTTTTAGTAAGTAATGCAAATGTACGTGTTATGCCTGATCCCAGCGGATATTTCGTAATAAAGGTGTAAATACTTTAAAATCAAATAACCCAAAACAAAGTAAATATTTTTTTCGTGTAACATTTTTTTTGCTTTCATTAATACTGACTTAGAAAAATGATTTGTAGTGCTTTTTTACTTTACTCCCAAACCTATCTATTAAAAGTGTTCTTCCTGTGTGGGAAAAATTTTAAGAATCTGTTAACTTCCCAACGCAACACTTTCCAAAATCATATGCTAAATTTTGACTAATTGGGGATATGAGATTTTAATAAATAACTTAAAAATTCAATTTAAACGGCCTCCTAGCTGAGTTCACTTCCTTCATACAAACACTCATAACTTTCCAGCAGCCTTAGCACTGGTGAGATATGATATGGGTATAAGGATTTCCATACCAAGCGACTTGTTTGCAATCTTAATCGTATCAATACGCTCATCACGTCATCTAAAGTATTTTTTTTCCATTCCAAATTCGTTGCAGCTCGACACAAGCATCGACCAATTCAATCTTATATATTTTAAAAACAGAAGTAGATAGAGTAGAAAATATGTTTCATTACTTGGGATATTTCACACCGCATTTATCCATTAGTAGCTTTCAAGCAATTGTACTATCTTTTATACAATGCTTGTCCGACATATAAACGACTTCCACTATTCCTGATTGAATTATAAGCTTAGCACATTCGTTACCTCACATTTGCAAACACCGCATTCAAAAGTTCCATGTTCCAAACAAATTTCACTACCGTTTGGAGGAATACACATTTCATTTGATGCTCTGCAATCACAAGCCGATCCGGTTCATCCTTCCTTGCAGACACATTCGCCACAAACGCACATACCAGAGCTTACACCTGTAACGAAATTTGGTGCTTCCAACTCCTTTATATTATCCACTTCAGAGTTAATACCTCATATCAATTCCGTCGAGCACTTGAATGATTTTGCGTCTTTCAGAGGATACGATGCATCCAAAGATCGTGTTAATTAGCGGAAAAATGCAACAATCGCCAGCCTCGGCCGCTAACCTCAACACGTCAGACAAAAGACACTTCAATTGATTGAATTCTGTTCGACACACACACCCGCCATGTGGCTGTCACTCGACTTTGACATCCCACGGCAAAACTGATGTGGGATGGGAAGCCGTCACGACGACCGCGAGATGGAAAGCCACATGGCAGCAAGGTGTATCAGTAGTGGTCGCCAGTGGCGTCGAATGATTCATTACAGAATCGAATTGACCTAGACTTCTCTTCAAAGATCAAACCAATACGCCGCTTACTCAGGATGGGTGAACGGTTCTTTTGGTATGTTCAGACAGAGTGCTCATTCCGTTTGATCCCTCAAAACAAGTGATACTCACAACTGATGCCTCACCAACTGGAATAGCGGCAGTACTTAGCAACCAAATTGATGTCCACGGGCATCTAATCGGCTACACCTCGCGAGCTCTGATGCAGGCTGAGTCAAATTACAGTCAGTTTGACAAAGAAGTAGTGGCTTTCGTAGTATATGCAGTGACACACGACTTCAACTACTCATTCGGCAAACGATTCATTCTCATCACAGACAGTGAGCCATTTTCAATGATTTTTCATCCAGACCGTGCACTGCCGCAGATTATCTCTTCGCTTTTGCTGAGGTATGCCTCCTTCCTCAGTGGGCTTGACTACACAGTTCAATGTAAGAACGGAAAAGAAAACGAAAATGTCGACTGTCTGTCTCGTGCACCAGTCCCTAGAGCTAGTGAGTCCCCAGAGATTTTAATTAATCAAGATGTCAATGCGCTGCATGCTGAAACCAGCATGTCCAGCAAAGCAAAGTGATAAGCATTAACATCGACAGAGAAACAGTTCTTCTAAAAAACTACATCAAATATTTTGGTGTGGATCTTAACAATAGACAACGAATGATGCTCTGCGTATATATAACAATCTACCAGAAATTGTTAAGAAAGCAAACTCACTTTTGGTATTTGAGAAAAGACTAATGGAGCATTCAACGAGCATTGATTGAAGCGTGGACCTGTAATTCTGCTTTTATGAGCCCAGTATCTTAGGGCGTTGTTTGACCCTATCGGCGAGATACTGAAGTGACAGTTACTCAGAGTTTTTTTGAATGGTCCTATTATATTGAATTTTTTTTTGTCGGAGAACTGCATTTGGAATACCATCAGTGCCATATGATTTCTTGTTGTTTATCCTGCAAAATATGAAACACAAGTCTTCATAGCTGACAAAAGAATCAATAAGATTCAAGCTCGGTATGAGGTCAGATGTTAATGTTTCATTGAAATGAAGAATTGATTGGCCGTTCAGCCTTGATTTGAAGTCGGAAACTTTTCCTTCAACGACCTCTGAAAATATTTCATTCCCTCTCTCAGGGTTTGGTAGAAGAACCAATTCGAAATGTTTTCCAATCAGGGCAAGTTTATGCAATCCCTCACAAATAATTCTGTTTCCATTTCTGTCCCGAGTCGTGCTATCAGTTTCGATACCGGCACAATAGAGAAGATGTTTCTCATCACTAGTGACTTAAAGATTCGATACCTTCACTCGAGGCCTATTACGGAATATGTATTCACTTTCGCGGAAACGCCATCTGGGTCCTGTGGGCTAATGCCCCTCAATTGAATGCTGACCTTAAGTTCCGGACATTCTTAATAGCCCAGTCATATTAGGGCTTTCACCTCGGAATGAAAGATAATAAGCTGCAAATTGGTATGAACCTTTGTTTTGTCATTTTAAATGTTGTCTCAAAAGTCACAATCGTTATCGTGTTCGCGTCTCAAGATATTCAAGGTCAAAGGTCACAAAAATCGGTTTTTCGCGAATATCTGGCTTCCTATCGGTTAAATGAGATTTGCATTTATTATAAAAGTTGTAGGCTATAAAATTCCCTACAACTTTTGTTTAAACTTTTTTTTCATACGACCAACCGTTTTGAAGGTAGAGCGCGAAGAGTGCACATCGTACAGTCATATACGGCCTAATGCAAGGTCAAGCGTGAGTTATGGTTATCAGTACGTTATAAAGTCAATTATTTACTTGGAAATTATAATTATTAAACAATGCCTATTATTTATGTACTAACTATTAATTATTTATATTTAATTAAAGTAAGTAACTTGATTATTTATATATAATTATTCATATTTAACTATTTAAGAATATCGGGATCATATGTATTTTCTTCATCGGGATTACTTGGATACAGTGAAGCGTTGAGGCAAGCTTGTCCGTTGCACTGGCCGCAAGCTAAAGAACATTGTAGCCCTGATTTTCTGCATCCACAGCGGGAACCACAACCATTTTTGCAATTGCAAAATATTACGTCAACACTTCCACCAACAAGTGTAGCAGCTCATCAACACATAAAACGTGTCTACTACCAGATTCAAACGTGGTTAGGGAAGGACTTAGAACCTAAAGAATGGGGCTGGATGCTTGAAAATGAAATCCTGGAGCCCATACGAACGTTATTACCTCCAGCACCAGCCGAACTACTAAACGTAATATTTTGCAATTGCAAAAATGGTTGTGGTTCCCGCTGTGGATGCAGAAAATCAGGGCTTCAATGTTCTTTAGCTTGCGGCCAGTGCAACGGACAAGCTTGCCTCAACGCTTCACTGTATCCAAGTAATCCCGATGAAGAAAATACATATGATCCCGATATTCTTAAATAGTTAAATATGAATAATTATATATAAATAATCAAGTTACTTACTTTAATTAAATATAAATAATTAATAGTTAGTACATAAATAATAGGCATTGTTTAATAATTATAATTTCCAAGTAAATAATTGACTTTATAACGTACTGATAACCATAACTCACGCTTGACCTTGCATTAGGCCGTATATGACTGTACGATGTGCACTCTTCGCGCTCTACCTTCAAAACGGTTGGTCGTATGAAAAAAAAGTTTAAACAAAAGTTGTAGGGAATTTTATAGCCTACAACTTTTATAATAAATGCAAATCTCATTTAACCGATAGGAAGCCAGATATTCGCGAAAAACCGATTTTTGTGACCTTTGACCTTGAATATCTTGAGACGCGAACACGATAACGATTGTGACTTTTGAGACAACATTTAGAATGACAAAACAAAGGTTCATACCAATTTGCAGCTTATTATCTTTCATTCCGAGGTTGACCCCTTTTTTTACCTAATATGACTGGGCTATAAGGTGTAATTTCAACAAAGCCAACGAGGAATGGTTGTAGTCCAAAAATCGTCGATAAATATTGTTGACGCGTGTGAGAAGAAGGCTTTTCAATCTTTCAACCTTACAATGGTTGGTGTTTCATATCCTCCCATATTGTTTCGAAGTTTAATCTTGCGAACTACTTTCTCAATCGTTTCCAACGTCAGCTTCTCTAACTTCAACAAATAGAGATATATTTCATCATTAGTTAGATTCCTGTCATTAGGAACCATTGAGCAAGCGTTGCCATCATCAGAAGGAGGACATTGCTTCTGGTATTCTCGATTAAATTTCTTTTGAAAATTTTCCCAGTCTGTTTTACTGAAATTTAACCGATGATTTTCATGTTGAACTGGAATGAAGAAGAGATCATCCCTTTGATGATTGATTTCCATTACGATTGCGTTATGATCGCTATCGTCAGGAAGCACCTGCAGTTTCCGTTGAGGACTATTAAAGCTAAATTCAAGTCTTGTATCAGTAATGCAAAGGTCCAAATATAAATTTGCCCTAGGGTATATTGGGAACTCCGACCCATATAGAATGCACCTGTATTCAATTTAGTTCTCTGTTATCCACGATTTCAGGAATACACCTCTAGGATTGTTGGTGGCGTTAAGCTATGATGTATGCTTGGCATTCAGGTCACCAGCAAGAATATAATAAGTATGCAGCCTGTTCAATTCGAGTATTTCAAACAAGGGATTGAGCTCCTCCATGAACTTGACTAAGAACATTTTAGATTACACGGTAATTGCTTTGCTCACTATTCAACTTTCATAACGTCAAAAAAAATCCGATGCTTTGTTTCAAACAGATCCTTCCACTTATCTTCGTTCTAATGTATTTCCATTAAAGTTTGCTTTAATGTCTAATGCTATTTTTAAATGTTCCTCAAAACTCCGGAAATCCCATAATTTAACTTCGTCGTGCATTTCCTTTTTAGTTTTTTTTCATCTGCACTCTATACCACGCTTCGTTTATTTATGGAACTTTAGTCTATAATACGAGTATATTAATTGCTCAATAGCTAGGAACTAAAATACTGAGTATGATTGTTCCCGTTTTAGTAAAAATTCAAATATTAAAGTCTGCATAAGTTTTCATTCTAAGAAAATTAAAAATAATTTTAATATTTCAAGGTAAATTAATTTGAGAATTCAAACGCCTGATTCTTTCAAATACTCGCTAAACTTTCTCAAGCCACAAAACCATACCACCAAGTTCTAAATTGCCATATTTAACCCTTTCCTTGAAATTGTCCCAAAATTCGATTAAATCCAAACAAACTCTAACTTGATATCGGAATAAATTAAACAAGGATACCAGCTGAGTTATTCTAACAGACTTGTGTTTTCATAGCTACGGGATATCCAAGGCATACAATTCGCGTGTTGCTAGGATACAAATATGACAGGATTTATATAAACAAACGTGTATCAGCCGCCGTCGCGCAAAATAATATTTTTATTGGACAACATAAAAATAGTTCACTTGAAAGAAATTATATTTTTACTTCATCTTACATCCAGATCAGATTTTTTTCTTTTCGTTTCAATCAACCTTAAACTCTTTAAAAATTTCGTTTGGAATCAAAAGGACTCTACTCACCGTAACTTCATTCAAAAAGTTTCGATCCTATCGCACTTTCAAGTCTTTGCTGAAATCCTTGCTCTCATTCATAGCTTACGTATAAGTGAGTGTGTTGAACTCGCACGGTGACGGTATCACGGAAATACAGAGCGCGTACAGTATCCTGGGAAGGAAGCAAGAGCGCCTCGAAATTTTATTGGTCGCGGCATGATTTCGTGAATTGTTTATTTAATGCTATTTTGTTCGATTGTGTTGTGATTGTAAAAGACGAGTTTTGGGTGCATGTTTCCCTTTTATAATGCTAACATCGATCTAACAAAATAGTTGGAAATTTGTGTATGATAGTGCATCCCGTTAGTCTAACAAGCTCTCAAGTGTCTACTTAAAAATACTGACAAAAAAATTTATCCGGCCAAACGAGGAATTTAAAAGAACACTTTTAGTCAATGAGAATACAAAATTCAATTAAATTGTTGTCCGCGCAGTGGTTTAATTCTAAAAAAAATATAGAATTATTTATTTTGTGTTTAATTGTGTGTTTTAACTAACATCTGGTGACTGTGATAGTTAAAAAAACCATATTGCAACAATGTCTATGAAGCCGAAATCTCAAGATAAGAACAAGATGTCCGAAATCGACGATCAAATTTTGAAGCATTTTGAAATTAAAAAGGCAAGTGATTAATTTTTTTCTTACAAATTCCTGGTTAGCTCATTCTAGAAACCAATCGTTTGTAAATATCACATACTAGTTTTTGAATATATTCTTAGTATTTGAGATGCTAATGATCTGTGTAAATCATTATATCTAGGAGTTATCCAAAAATTCGAATTAAAAAAGTTTTTAGGAAACTCTAAACACTGATGATCTAATAAATAATAATTTATTACGTAAATTTAAGGCTCTTCATTTACAAATTCATGAAGAAGTCCGGGATCTTCATTTGTTTCCTAGAATTAAGTCTCTTTGTCGTAATGAACGATTCTAACTGATTTAATGACTGAAGAATCGATTCACTTACTACATCGCCTGAGTTCATCAACTTGATTTGCTGCTTCAGCCGTACTTTTTTTCAATACCTCCATTCCCTACCACTCTCTCCATCACTCTTGCTTCGTCGCACAACATTCGTGCGATCTGCATTCACATTACCTCGCTTCGTCCTTTGTGCCACTGTTAATCATCTTCATCATCGGATATATTGTCGCCACCTTGATTGCCGTTGCCGAGTACCTCAGTAATGATGTCCTCTTCAGTAAGCTCGCCATACACCGCAACATCTTCGTCTACGCTAAGGAAGTCCTCATACGAGATAGCGGGATCCGACATAATATTCTCCCAGCCGTTAACCGCATGATTACATTTTTTTTTTTTTTTTTTTTTTACCTCCATTCCCTACCACTCGTGCGATCTGCATTCACATTACGTCGCTTGGTCCTTTGTGCCACCCAGACAATGTTTAACACATCGGTATAAGGGGGCACACAATATAATGTGAACTAGTCCTTTTCGTGAACATCTAGTCCAAAAAATCATGATCAGCTCTCAGAGATAAAAAAAATTCAATATCATACGACGCATTCAAAAAAAACTCTGAGTAACTGTCACTTCAGTATCTCGCCGATAGGGTCAAAAAGAACGCCCTAAGATACTGGGCTCATAAAAGCAGAATTACAGGTCCACGCTTCAATCAGTACTCATTAAATGCTCCCTTAGTCTTTTCTTAAATACCAAAAGTGAGTTTGCTTCCTTAACAATTTCTGGTAGATTGTTATATATACGCAGAGCATCATTCGTTGCATAGTTCTTTAGTCGATCCGTTCTGGCAAAAGGTATTACGAATTGATTTGCATTCCTCGCATTATATGGGTTGATCTGTGATACCTTAATTAATGGCGCTCGTTCCGATCCATTAGTTTTTAAATTTCTGTAGATAAACTTCGCTTTCTCCATAATAATAATTTGACTAAAGGTTAATGATTTTGCCAATTGGTAAACCAAACTAGTTTGAGTAAGCATTGGCAGCTTCAGAATGTTTTATACGCTTTGGTCAGCAGCCTGGATATACTGTTTAAATGTTGCTTCGCTGATTGACTCCAAATAAGTACTCCATAATGCAATTTCGCCAGGACAAACGCATTTAGAACAAATTTCTTGATGTGCATTGGAAAGTCCTCATATCTTCTTAACAATCCTATTATTGGGGCTAATTGCCTTCTTAAGCTATTTATATGTGGTAACCAGGTCATACGATGGTCTATGATAAGGCCAAGATATTTCATTTCTAGCACTCTTTGCAATTTTCCGCCGTTAATATTTAGTTCGACATCTATGTCTCCTTTGTTCTTTTGCTTAAAAACAATATATTTTGTCTTTGATGTGTTCAATACTAGTTTGTTTCCAATTAACCACTGATGGAATTTTCCTAGATCGTCGTTGATAGTGTTATCAATGGCAGTTTTGTCTCTTCCTGAATAAAGTAGAACTGTGTCATCAGCATATAATGTGTGATATCCCGTCAGCCCACATGTATTTAGATTATTTGTGTATAGCAGGAACAAAGTTGGGCCCAGTATTGAGCCTTGGGGAACTCCTGTTTCCATAGGTGCATGGTCGCTCAGGACATTGTTGATTAAAGTTCTCTGCGATCTTCCCTCCAAGTAACTCTTAAACAACTGCTTAGGACTACCCTGAATACCATACGATTCAAGTTTACGAAGCAAGAGATCATGATCAACTGTATCAAATGATTTTTTCAAATCCCCAAAAAGTTGCGATGACATTATCACCTCTGTCAAGTTCTAGATTGATGAAAAGTGTGACAGAATGTAGGGCATCCAAAGTACTCTTGTTCTTTTGAAAACCAAACTGATGTTGGCTTATGATAGAGTTTTCAACTAAGAATGATGTTAATCGATTGTTTAGTATTTTTTCAAATATCTTACTAAATCCCGTCAGCAGCGCAATCGGGCGATAGTTATTCGGGTCAAGATGATCACCACCCTTAAATATAGGAACTATTTTTGCAAGTTTTTCTTCTTCCAGAAAAGTTCCATTCCTAATATGCACGTTTATAAAATTTGCTATAATCTGGGCTATGTCCTCCTTTATTATACTAATCTCATTCATCGTGATGCTATCAATGCCTAGCGCCGTATTCTTTTTCAATTCATTGATTACATTTAAGACTTCCCTTTTATTTGTTTGATGAATGTGAAAGATGGAATTTATTGCGATATTTGTATTATTTACATTGCCTGCTGAACTGGCAACGATTTCTTTAGTGATTCTTTCACCAATTGTTGAAAAAAAGTTATTCAATGAGTTCGCCGCGTCACGTGGACACGATGTGTTAGAGGGCCCATCAGGATTCAGTTGAAAGTTTTGTGATATACCTTGGGTTGAAGAGTTATCCTTTACCTCATTTATTATTTTCCATATTTCGTGGGAGTTGTCAGCCGCTGTTTCCATTCTTCTTGAGAAATATAAGAATTTAGCCTCTTTCACCAGTCGTTTCGATTCTTTTTTCGCTTGCATACGAGTATACACAAACTTGAAAGCCCGGTTTCCACTGTTCTTCCTGTAGTCCATGTATGCCTTCTTTTTTTTAATACTTGTATCAATTACTTTTTTCGTTATCCAAGTCCGTTGTCGACACGTGATTTTTTTCTCAATTGTAGAACTTTGCTTAGCAGATATGATGATATTTTTGAGTTCAATAATACTATTTGGTTTCCGCTTTTCCAGTAACTCTCGTATGTTTCATTTAAAGAGCTCCTTGTCTAGAAATCTGAACGTTTTGTAGGTCGGCTTCTGTTTGTTCAGGGTTTGGTCTTGAAATCCAGTTGCGGCCAGTCCTCAAATATGTATGTCATGCTTTCAGCGAATTTTAAATCATTGGTTACTATATGATCCAGAGAGGTATTTGACACTGGGCGAGTAATTTGGTTGTTGTTTATGATTACCGTTCCATTCGTTTCTAGCGTATCTTTATAAATCCGTGTTTCTGGTGATTCCGTTAGCACATCAATGTTTGTGTCCGCTACTGTGATTAAATTTTTTTCAGTTGAGAATAATGTATCTAGTACTGTGCAAAAATCTTGCGCATTCATACGATTGGGATTGTAGTACGTCCCTAATTTTATTTTTTTACCTGCATGGCGTACTTCAATTATAATAACGTTATACTTATCAGGTGTCACTCTCTTCGTAATGAAATTGATTGTATTTTTTACGTAGATTGCTGTACCTCCACCTCTTCCAGGTCTGCAGGAGAATACCGCATTATATCCTTCAATATTGTAAAACCGTGCTTCTTCTGGGTAAATCCAGATTTCATTTAGAATAATCAAATCTATGTCAGGATTTTGCTGCAGGTAAATCTGAATATCACTTAGCTTATGTCTTAAGCTTCTTATATTAGCATACATAAGTGTTAAATTTGTTCCACTTGATTGATTAGAAAGATTAGCAATCATCAAAGTTGTAGTCGGTGCTCCTCCTGGCGATCAATATTCTGCGTTGAAGCTCCGGACACTCTACAGAGTCAGCTCTGTGAGAATGATCAGCATTGTTATTGTTACCAATACAGTTCGAGCACTTCTCAATCGTGCTTTTGCAGTCCTTTAGGTCATGCTTTCCTCCACATTTTACACATATTTGCTCCCCTTCACATTTTGATGTTTTGTGGTTGTATTTTTGACACTTATAACACCTCATTACGTTGAAGTCCTCCTTCACGAAATACGATCCATAATCTATATTAATGTATCTATTCGCAACCCTCTTATACATGCTCCCGTTTACCTGGATGATGTGCAACCACCTTCCATTTCCATTTAAGGCTCTTCATTTACAAATTCATGAAGAAGTCCGGGATCTTCATTTGTTTCCTAGAATTAAGTCTCTCTGTCGTAATGAACGATTCTAACTGATTTAATGACTGAAGAATCAATTCACTTTTTACATTTCTACTTTCAAAAAATCGCCTGAGTTCATCAACTTGATTTGCTTCTTCAGCCGTACTTTTTTTTCAATACCTCCATTCCCTACCACTCTCTCCATCACTCTTGCTTCGTCGCACAACGCTCGTGCGATCTGCATCCACATTACCTCGCTTCGTCCTTTGTGCCACTGTTATATATTGTCGCCACCTTGATTGCCGTTGCCGAGTACCTCAGTAATGATGTCCTCTTCAGTAAGCTCGCCGCACACCGTAACATCTTTGTTTACGCTAAGGAGTCCTCATACGAGATAGCGGGATCTGACATAATATTCTCCCAGCCGTCAACCGCATGATTACATTTTTGAGTTCAATAAGGTTATTTGGTTTCCGTTTCTTCAGTAATTTTTGGAGGTTTGATTTAAAGAGCTCATTATGTAGGTACCTAAACGTTTTGTATGCCGGCTTCAACTTGTTCATGGTTTGGTCTTGAATAACTATTTTTAAAACACGATGATTCGGCTCCAGCCAGTCCTCAAATGTGTATGTCATGTTTTCAGCCACATTTTGATCATTGGTTATTATATGATTCAGACAGGTATTTGAAACTGGGCGAGTAGTTTTGTTGTTATTTATCATTACCACTCCATTCTATTCTAGCGTATCCTTATAAATCCTTGATTCTTGTGATTCTGCTAATACATCAATGTTTGTCTCCACTACTGTGATTAAATTTTTTTCAGTTGAGAGTAATGTATCTAGTACTATGCAAAAGTCTTGCGTATTCATACGATTGGGGTTATAGTACGTCCCTAATTTCAACTTTTTACCTGCATGGCGTACTTCAATTGTTATAACGTTATATTTATCAGGTGTCACTCTCTTGGTAATGAGTACTTGGTGTACTTCCACTTCTTTCAGGCCTGCAGGAGAGTACCACATTACAAGTATATCCTTCAACATTATAAAATCGTGCTTCTTCTGGGTAAATCCATATTTCATTGAGAATAATCAAATCTATGTCAGGATTTCGCTGCAGGTAAATCTGAATCTTATTTAGCTTGTGTCTTCTTCTTCTTTGCAGCACTACTGCCCCTCTCGGGCCTTCGCTTAGAGATAGCTAGAGTATCTCATTTTCATGACCGTATTGATTTTTTCGGAAGTTGGTTTGGTCAGTACCATTGCTCCCGTGTGCATTCTCAGCTATGATATGATCTGATTAAATCAGTACATATGACCACTGAGTAAACACTTGTAGTCTGTCCGAAAAATCCCCTGAACTAAATCACGTTGCTCCCAACGAGATTTGAACCTGGGACCTTCGGCTTATGCTTCCATGCTCTAACCACTAGACCACACAGACCTTGTGTCTTAAGCTTGTTATATTAGCATATATGAGTGTAAAATTTGCTCCACTTCATTGATTTATAAGATTCGCCATCATCAAAGTTGTAGTTGGTGCTCCTCCTGGTGATCAATATTCTGCGATGAAACTCCAGACACTCTACTGAGTCAGCTCTGTGAGAATGGTCAGCATTATTATTGTTTCCAATGCAGTTGGACATTTCACATAGATTTGCTCCCTTTCACATTTTGATGTTTTGCGGCTGAATTCGACATTTATAACACATCGTTACGTTAAAGTTCTCCTTCACAAAATATGATCCATAATCTATATTAACGTATCTATTTGCAACCCTTTTATACATGCTCCCTTTACCTGGATGAAAAATGTTTCTTTTTCTTCATAGCACTAAAGCCCCACTTGCTTCCTGAAACAAGCGCCTGCAACTGTCTAGGTCCATTGACCACTCATATCAACTGGCTTCATCGACCGAGTCAGATCAGCGTCTCCTAAGTTTCCCCACTGGTCTCCGCCCGTGCAGTTCTCAATAATTTTTTAGGTATCCGTTGTTTGTCCATAGAATTAATGTGGTCAGTTAATTGCAGCTTCCACAGTCTTACAGTCGTTGAGACTTCCGACTCGTCAAAAATTAGATACGGCTCATGGTTGTATCAAATTCACCATTGGTCTCCAAGGCAGTCAAAATATTTACGGATGCTTGAGTTATGGTCCATGTTTCACACTGATAGTCTTATCACAGATTTGTATACTTGAAGCTTTGTTTCCTTGTGTATGCAGCTGGTCTTCAAGATTTTCAAAACTGAATATAATATTTTATTTGCGGGCTGTATTCTTCGGCGTATCGCGTCTCTTTCGGTACCGCCTCTCATTATTTTGAAGGATATTCGCGAAGTGTAAAATTTTGTGTATTTGAGACATTTTTCCTCGAATGCGTCATGAGCTTTGTTTTATTCTCATTGATTTGTGGCCCTACTAGTTTTGCTTCGCTGTTGAGTTTCAGGAAGAGTTCTTTGGCGGTTGTTAAGGCGCAGCCCATAGTAGAACTGCAAATTTGGGTAAACTTTACAGCCGTGCATCTCAAAAACCTTTTAAAGTAAAAATCAGAATGAATCTTGGGTAGTTGAACATTTTGCAAAAAGATTATGGCGAAAATTCAAACAAAATAGCATGTTTTCTTTAAAAAATGTAGTAAATCTTGGAAACTACTTAGCGGAGCGAGTTGACTTAAGCTATGTTTGCTAGATTTAAATTTTATTTGTAGTGCTATAGCCCCTTTCGGGCTTTCGCTTAGAGATAGTTAGAGTATCTCATTGTCATGATCGAATGTATCGACACTCCACGAGGTGATATGATCATTATCACGCTTTGGCCGTGCATCCGTCCACTCAGCTGCGATACGTTCTGATTTTAACCCAGCTCATATAACTGAACAGACTTATAGTCCGTCCAAAGAACCACTCGAACTAAATCTCGTTGACGCCAACGAAACTCGAACTCGAACCTTCGGCCTACGGGCTTAATGCTCTAACCACTACATCACGCGGACTATCTAAATTATTTACATTGAATTGACTTATCAAAAATTAAAAAAAAAAATTTTGCAAAAGATGCATGCACATTGATTTGTATCAAATTTCCACATTTTGTTCTAGGAAATTTTTTTCAAAAATCTTTTTTAAATTTTTGATTAGTTAATTCAATGTCAATAATTTATATCTAACAAACGTAGCTTAAATCACATCGGTACGTATTGCAGTTTTCGAGATTTACTACATTTTTCAACGAAAACATGCTATTTTGTTTGTAGTTTGTAATTTTTGCATTTTTTTTTTTTGCAAAATGTAGTGAGTTGATTCAATAGCCAAAAGTTTATTCTAATTTTCACTTAAAAAATATTTGCAAACATTTGTAACATTTCTGAGATGGACTGCTGTAAATTTTACCCTTATTTGCAGTTTTACTAGCGGGCAGCGCCTTAACGACCGTGATAAGATATTGATGTCATCCGCATAGGCTACCACTTCGCTTGACTTGTATAGTAATGTACTTTTTGTATCAATAAGTACTCGTAGCTTTCTGGGGACATATTCCAAACCCAAATTGAATAGCAATGGCGCCAGCTGATCTCCCTGCTTTAGTCCGATACTTGTGTCAAAGGCATCGGTGAGTTAGTTATTGATGCAGACTTCGGAGGTTGTCGACGTGATTGTCATTTTGGTAATACGGACTAATTTGGGTGGGATGCCAAAGCAAAGCATTATTTGGTAGTAGCCTATGCAGACGACATAAACATTTTTTCCCGGTCATTAACAATCAAACCAAAACCTTATTTGGTACAGTACGTTACGATCAATCGTATCGTATGCTTGCTTAAAGTCTACGAAAATTTTGTGCACGTCTTTGTTTAATTCCCAACATTTTTCAAGTAACTGATTAACTGTAAGCAATTGGTCTTTTGTCAATCTACCTGCTCTAAAGCCACGTTGATACTTCCCAATAATACTGTTGGCATATGATCAAGCAACACTTACTTGTTTGGGTCTTCACTGGCAGCTAAATATTCTGCTGCAGTGGTTGAAGGTGCAACCAATTTCTGTAACTGTGAACTCCAGGGTAATGCAGTGTCGTTCATGAGTGAGGCCAAATCATTTGTAGAAGTTCGAGCGAAGATATCTCTAGTGAAGGATAAAAATATTCTGAATCTGCCAATGCTCACTCAAACTAGTTTGGTTTACCAATTGACTGACTGAAAACCATCAATTAAGGTATCACAGATCAACCCATATAATGCTATAGCCCAGTCATATTAGGTAAAAAAAGGGGTCAACCTCGGAATGAAAGATAATAAGCTGCAAATTGGTATGAACCTTTGTTTTGTCATTCTAAATGTTGTCTCAAAAGTCACAATCGTTATCGTGTCCGCGTCTCAAGATATTCAAGGTCAAAGGTCACAAAAATCGGTTTTCCGCGAATATCTGGCTTCCTATCGATTAAATGAGATTTGCATTTATTATAAAAGTTGTAGGCTATAAAATTCCCTACAACTTTTGTTTAAACTTTTTTTTCATACGACCAACCGTTTTGAAGGTAGAGCGCGAAGAGTGCACATCGTACAGTCATATACGGCCTAATGCAAGGTCAAGCGTGAGTTATGGTTATCAGTACGTTATAAAGTCAATTATTTACTTGGAAATTATAATTATTAAACAATGCCTATTATTTATGTACTAACTATTAATTATTTATATTTAATTAAAGTAAGTAACTTGATTTGCAACGGTACAATTTCAAACTAACGAATAATCTTGACTCATACAAAGTGGAGAGAGTGGCCTTGAATACTATAGAACATCTGTCCCGGCAATGAATAGAAAAGGGCATAGGGTAGGGACAAGTATTTCCAGGTATATAAGTATTGAGAAATTTACGCGTTTTAAAGAAAAGATATATAATGTCGTGTTAACTTAAAATAAAACTAAAATATATAATCCAGAATTAATAATATTTTATACTTAAATAGTTAAATATGAATAATTATATATATTATTTATGTACTAACTATTAATTATTTATATTTAATTAAAGTAAGTAACTTGATTATTTATATATAATTATTCATATTTAACTATTTAAGTATAAAATATTATTAATTCTGGATTATATATTTTAGTTTTATTTTAAGTTAACACGACATTATATATCTTTTCTTTAAAACGCGTAAATTTCTCAATACTTATATACCTGGAAATACTTGTCCCTACCCTATGCCCTTTTCTATTCATTGCCGGGACAGATGTTCTATAGTATTCAAGGCCACTCTCTCCACTTTGTATGAGTCAAGATTATTCGTTAGTTTGAAATTGTACCGTTGCAAATCAAGTTACTTACTTTAATTAAATATAAATAATTAATAGTTAGTACATAAATAATAGGCATTGTTTAATAATTATAATTTCCAAGTAAATAATTGACTTTATAACGTACTGATAACCATAACTCACGCTTGACCTTGCATTAGGCCGTATATGACTGTACGATGTGCACTCTTCGCGCTCTACCTTCAAAACGGTTGGTCGTATGAAAAAAAAGTTTAAACAAAAGTTGTAGGGAATTTTATAGCCTACAACTTTTATAATAAATGCAAATCTCATTTAACCGATAGGAAGCCAGATATTCGCGAAAACCCGATTTTTGTGACCTTTGACCTTGAATATCTTGAGACGCGGACACGATAACGATTGTGACTTTTGAGACAACATTTAGAATGACAAAACAAAGGTTCATACCAATTTGCAGCTTATTATCTTTCATTCCGAGGTGAAAGCCCTAATATGACTGGGCTACTAGGAATGTAGATCAATTCGCAATACCTTTTGCCATATGTATAACAATCTACCAGAAATGGTTAAGAAAGTAACTTAACTTTTGGTATTTAAGAAAAGACTTAGGGATCATTTAATGAACACTGATTGAAGCATAGACTTGAAGATCTGCATTTAAAGCCCAGTTTGGCCCTATCGTCGTGACACTTGAAGAGACAGTTACTCAGAGCTTTTTTAAATGCGTCGTATTATACTCGTATGGTAATAGTGGCAGGGAGCGGCGGTATTAAAAAAGTCTGCATCAGAGTAGGCGCATAGTCGACTGCCAGTCGCAGTGTAGAAACGTCCCTCATCAGAGGTACCGGGGTATGCGTTTAATGGAAGCCCATTCGGATATTGTACACTCTGCCATTGATCGAGCAACTTTTGAAATTATATACGATAGATTGGAGTGAGTAGTGCAAGCCACGTGCAACAGAGAACCTACCATTGATTAGTAGGGAACGGTGCTGTCAAGAGGATTACTGGATAATTACTATAGTTGTAGTTTTTCAGCAGGGGTTTTAACGGAGTTGCATTTTTCCATACCAAAACGTTGTAAAACTTTCTCCTCTTTCTCTATGTGAAGTACGGATACAAGACTCACATTGCTTGATCTGCCCTACCAAAATGAAACGAGAGAACCTACCATGATCCTGAACTCTGAAGTCAGCAGATTCAGGAACGAATTGACTGTATCTTGCATCGAATCTATAATGAGACCATAATCAACGTAGATTGCAACTAGTAACATATCAGTCGCAGTCTTCCGAAAGTAGATATATGGATCTGCTGTTGAAAGCGTAAACCCGTTATTTTCTATAAACGACTGAAACTTGTTCAAACAACGAGGTGGCTGTTTCGGACCATACAAAGATCCTTTAAATGACATTCATGAGCTGATCCATCGTCAAAGCCTTTTGGTAGTCATATAGATTTCAGCGTCAATTTCACCATATAAGAATGCAGTTCTTATTTTAAACTGTCCGACTGCAATTTTTTTTTCGGCTGCAATCGTAATAAGGGCTCGTATTGCGTTGTACCGAGCAACTGGGCTTAAAGTCTCATCATAGTCCAGTCCTACCCACTAGTCCAGTCCTGCCCACTAGAATACGAATAACTAACCGAGCACGATACCGATCAATCGAACCATCCGGTTTGTATTTTACTCGAAGTATCCTATGAATATCGATTTCGTGCTTACCGGCGGCAATGGTACTATGTCCCATGTGCCGTTTTCCTCAAAAGCCGAGATTTCTTCCTTCATTTTACTCATCCACTTATCCAAGTGTCTACTTTTCATAGCTTCGGAATAGTTACTTGGCCCGAGACCCTCCTGAAATGCTTTTGTCAGATACACCATTGCACAGCTCGACTAGGAACGATGAACATTATAGGATATTTTGTAGTCATCAAGTCTCATCGGTTGTCTTATTGCTCATACTAGGTACTGAGTCGCTATACTCTCATCCGGAACTGTCAGCTATGGAGAAATCTGGGTTACCGTCAGAGATGCGTTCAACTTCCCCGTCTTGACTGGCCTCATCTTTACAAGACTCCACTGTGGCGTCAAAGTTTGATTTCAAAGTGTTGTTTGTTGTGCACAGCTTTTCTGGATATAAATCATCATTCCGCGTTTTCACCGAATGATGCTTTGCTGGCACCCAAACTTTGTACCCATGTTTGTCATTCACATATCTGATGAAATGTCGGAGAATTGTCTTGTTGTCAAACTTCGAGCAAAACTTCTTAGGAATATTTACATAGCATTCCGATTCAAAGATTCATAAGAAACCAAAACTATCAAATGCCTTTCCAGGCCACAACTCAAGTGGTACTTTACTTGGAACACTTGAGTTCCCCATGCGGTTAATCACATGCATGAGCCCAAAATGTTTCGATAGTTTGCTTGATCGACGACGTGTCTGTTGACTTGTTTTCTGACCGCATTTTGTTCAAGATTGTAAAGACATGACAGATGAAATTCGGTTCCGCGCTTTTGTAGCTGAGTCAATACCACAGCACACTTAAACTCAGTTTGAACGAGAAATTTTAACTGTAGAGCCTGCAATATTGCACTTGTTTAGGAATGTTTCCAAATGGAAAGCAACTCCTAATTTTTTTTCATGAAAAATATGCGAATATATCAAGAATAATCATCTTTAAAAGCCAAACAATATCGGAAACCATTAATAAAATTGATCGCCATTTAACCATTTATATCGGCATTAATCAGTTTACCGTTAGTCTGCGGACGATTTCGATGCGAGTGGAACGGTTCACGGTGTGATTTATCAAGAACGCAACTATCACAAAATAAAGCGGTGTCCAAACATGACCGATATGCCGACACACGACAACACATCGTGCACATGACATATGTCTTGATGGCCCAAGCATTCGTGCCAGCCATGGAATACTTCTTCTGTTGTAGTGAGGGTAGATTTCATTGATGAATCTGCTGCATAAACACAAATATTGTTACAAGCTGCATTATCCACCGCAGTTACAGACTTAAATATATGCCCCCCGTGGCATCGTGAACCGGCTAGAACTCAGCTGTGTCTGGGTTCGTTAGGGGAAGGTCTCTGCCCGTGCTGGGCCATCTTTTCTTTTGTGTTTGGGAGGTGAGTAGAATTTACGCATAGAGTGTGGGGCTCCCATGCTTGCAAGTGACTGGCCAACCCACTAAATATCTCCCCTGTCAACTCGAGAACCAGCCTGGGACCATTTGACACATTACTTCGGGCCAGGTCTCTAGCAAACTCCACCACCTCTCTAACATTAACTCACACTTGTGATCTTTTATCACTAGACATCACCAATCCCTACACGTCTATGCCCGTCGATGAAACACTGACCATGCTAAAAGATAAACTTTCTCTCAATAACAACCGAAATTCACAAATCGACTACTCAATCTCATAACCACCACAATCAAGCAGATCGATTTTGATGGTTCAATAATAACACAAATTTTGCCAAGGATTTTGGTATGGGACATCCAATGTCCCCAATAATATCAGAAATATTCTTACAATCTTTGGAAAAAGTTTTCAAACTCAAAATCGTCGAAAGATTCAATGTGATTACAAACGGTATTTAGATGACTGTTTCATCATTTTTGACTCACAAGAAATAAGTAGGATACGTATATAATGGAATACACCCGAATATAAATTTCACTATGGAAAAAGAAATAAACGGACAACTCAACTATATAGATCTAGCCTTGATATGAGAGAAAACACGTTAGACTACAAAATATACAGAAAACCAACCACAACTGATCATACCATTCACGTGACATCTAACCACCCCACACAAAATAAGCTTGTAGCGTACAATTTAATGGTGCAGAGACTCCACTCCATCCCCCCAAACAACATCTACAGAATAGCTATTAAAACGAATACAAACAACATGACATTGACAAACTTATTACATGGTACAAACAAAGGCAGGAACGCCAATTGACTAAAATACACAAGCAAGACCAACAGAGGAGTTAGTTAACAAACGTAGGCAAATAGACATACAAACTATCAAACTTACTTAAGAAATACAAACTGTAAACTGCACTTAATACTGACAACCACATTGGAAACAAACTGGAACTAAAACTGAAGGCGACATCAATATACGAGCACAGGGGCATATATAAATCGACATACATAGACCGCGACATGGTATACATGGGTAGGACAACACGGAGACTTAAGACATGATACACAGAGCACTTACGATCTTTCTTATACAACAAGGCAGGCAATCTTTATGATATTGTTACACAAACAAAGCAAAGGACCCAGACTTGACATCCTAGAAAGACTTGAAATATACAAACATCAAAAGATAAACCGTAACGTTATCAAAGCACAACATTACAAATTCCGATGCAAATTTTTCAGCACTAGACCACACCCTCCGTCAAAAATGGAAGCAAGACGAAACATAATAAACCGACACCCAACGACCCAAAAAACAAAAACCTAATATCCCTCTGCCTGGCCTAACTTAGCCTACCCGCTTAATCCACTCTACATACATCCATTAGACAGTGAAGATGACTGAAAGAAGTCGAAACGCGTCAGCTCACACAACAAAGCAAGGCTCGACGGCTTTTCAAGAAAAAGAGAATTGGCCTGCGGATATAAAATAAACAAAATAATGGACTGATTTGTTCCGTCATCGGAAATTTACAAAATTAAAACTTTTCAAATCCCTCTTTAAACCGTTTTGACGCCATGTTGTCGATTTTCAAATTTTGTGTTTCCAAGAAAATTCTTTGACTAATTGTGTACGAGACTTTTTCATGATTCAATATGATTTATGTATGCAGCTTACTTCTTTGTGGTTAATATTAACTAACCTACTTTCGACCTTTCACTTGAACTTTTTAAGAGAAATAAAATGAATATTGCAGATATTAAGGATGACTTTTGGTAGATACATAAATAAATCCGAATTTAACCATTCTACTGGTTTGATATATCTTACATGTGCACCTTAGAGTATGACTGAAACTTGTACTTGAATTTATTTCTTTTGATTTATAGTCAAAGAATATCTTACATAAAGCAATAACATTTACTTTGCTACAAACGCTGTACAAAGTCGACAGTGAAGAACTTTTCCATGCTGAAGTTAGTTGATGTAAAAATAAATATTATTAAGAGCTTCTTGTGGAATCTGCCATTCAATATATTCCAAAGCACGCAAATATTGTTATGTACTAGGAATCGACAGTACCATTTTGTGAATAATATGCCTTGTAGAGTGAATATGAATTTTATTTGTTCTTCATATGAATGTCGATAGATAGTCGATGGAATAAATGGAAATTGTTGAGATTCATAACGAAAAGTACCCTATTGATTTGTTTGACATAGTTTTGATGGTTAACTTAGTGTAGATTGCATGTATTCCATGTCATTTTTTCGTTTTTTGACTCTATGTTGTATGAAAGGCATCTAATTAAGTTCAAGTACATATGTTATTTGTTACGAATTGATATGGGATTATACAAACTAGTTTCATCAAAGAGTTTTCTACTTGGAGGTATACATTTTTATCGACTATTCTGAATAATAAATCCAACACTTTTCCACCAGGAATTGCGCGGTTGAAGTCTCACCAGAAAAACTCGGTCGATATTTGTAATGATTAAGCACGTCTCGTACCTTCGAGATCTCGCGAGGGAAATCTAAACCGACCTCTCATCGGTTCTAGACGTGAAGCCTTGGAACGTGACAGTAGACTGTACCCATCAGGTTAACAAGTCCGGACATGCTTAGTCTACTCCGAAGTGGCTGCTGGCTAGCTAGCTAGTTCGGAGAGGAGTTTTGGTCGCAGGTCTTATGCGAGCCGACTAAGTCCGAATAACTACACTCAGCCACCGGTTGAAATACCCGATTTAAAACGCGTCGAACAACTTACAACGACTCTACTTTAAATTACGCAACTTCGTTCCGCGGAAAGGGAAACAAGACAAACGCTGAGAAAAATGCGCGCTCCGGAATTTTACCGACGCGATGCTCGATATACACTACTCGAATTCAAACCGGAAAAAACTACTCCAAGGAAAAAACGTAAATAAAAAATATAGCGCCGTCTACCGACCGCAACGCGAAACTGACCATTCGCAGATTACTGGAGCCCTACCATTTCTTCAGCATACTCATCTCTCGCTGGCATTATCCTGCTAGAAAAGAACGGGTTCGCTGGAAAGGAAAGACGTGATTAGCAATTCAGCAATTCATAATCAGTTTAATTTTCTCTTTCAGTTTAGCTTATTTACATTTAAACGTATAGCATTAGAAATTAAAATAAAATCGTGTTTTATTCACATTTGAAGATCAGTTCAGTGGACTAGAAAAATCTCAGATAACACATATCGTCTTCAATGTGAGTTTACAGTTTTGCACAAAATTTACCAGATTTTTATGAATATTTGGCGGATTTTTAATTCAAATTTATCCACGCTGAGTATATTGCTATGGGGATTTGCTAAAATTTCACTTACGTTCAAAATAAAAAAAATTATGTTCCCAGTTTTTCTTAAACTATCAGACGATAGTGTTTTGCTTCTATTTTAATGTCTTTAAAATTAATCCTTAAGTGATTTGATGAATATTCAATATCTTTATACATAACAGAAGAGTCTACAATAAAATTTATATAAAATACATAAATGCCCTTTAACTTGAATAAGGCGTATTTTTTTCAAAGAACATTGTAGTTTTTAGTTTTTAAAGCGTATGTTTGTTGTAAGTCATTTTTGGTTATTCACAGGTTGTAAGGCATATTAATTTATGTTTTATTGTTTTTGCTTTTTTTGCGGGAATTGTTACCAACTCGCAGAATATGGATGATTAAACCCGTTTCAAAGTTAAAGAGCATTTTTGTCCTCTAAAGGTTCGATTGTTGTTTTTTCTGTAAACATTTTCATATTGTCTTTACTTTTATATGTTTTTCTAAATAATGCACCAACGATTTATATATGTCTTGTATTTTTTTCTTGTTGTTGTTTTTCTGAGTAATAATTTACTTAAACGTGTTATGGGGAATTTCAGATGGTAGCCAACTTAACCACCACTTAAACACCACCACCGGGAAACGTGGTACGAAATATGCATCCTCGGGCCAAACTGGGATAGGAAACTTTACCATATATTGTACATAGTTCTAGCAAAGTTAGAAAAAGAATAAATTCTAATGTTAATGTTTACAATAGAGTAGATTGTAATTTTCTCAAGTTAGATTAATGCAGCTCAACTTAGTTTAGTTAGGCTCGACGAAGTTCACGATACCAGTCCCGTATGTGCACGGTCGCTCCACAACAACATCATCTGTGATCAACAACTGCGGAAAGAACGAGTCAAAACGATGCGTGAGAAGCAATCATCGTAGGAACCGACAAGATGAGGAAAGTCATCGCAGCAACTATAACAAAAATCGTTTGGAGGACAAAAATTTAGTGAGACACCATTTATGAATGCCAGCGACAAGGACGACCACGACAATATCGTCACCACCAAAGAAAACGTCCAACTTAAAGTCGTCGATAATTGCTACGAAGACAAAGTTCTGGAAATATCATGAAGTAAAGAAGTGGATGTGATATCTGTGCCTAATAAAGATCAATTTATCGTACATGAACCGAAAACGAAAGTGGATTTAACAAAATGTTTGGAAAATCATCGGTTCCGTTTTGACTATGCCTTTGATGGTGATTGCAATAATTAATTAATTTGATGGTAATTGCAAATAATTAATTGAAGGCGGTATGGCAACATTCTTTGCTTATGGTCAAATAAGTTTCGGAAAACGCATACAATGTGCGGTGAACTTAATGGAAAAAACGCAAAATGGTATTTACGCTATGGCCGCTAAAAAAGTTCTCAATTTCCTACATAGTCCACGTTATAAACATTTGAATTTGGTTGTTTCGGCTAGTTTTTTTGAAATTTACCGAGGAACGGTTTTCGATTTACTATCGGACAAACAGAAACTACGGGTTGTCGAAGCCGGCAAACAGCAAGTTCAAGTCGTTGGTTTGACCAAAAAGTGGTAGGTAATGTGGATGAAGTGTCGAAATTGATTCAGCATGCAAACAGCGCTCGAACATCAGGACAGACATCTGCCAATTCAAATTCATCACGTTCTCATGCAGTTTTCCAGATTGTGCTGCGGCCACCAAGTTCAGCACGAATACATGGAAAATTTTCGTTTATTGATTTAGCTGGCAATGAACGAGGTGCCGATACGTCGTCAGCCAATCGACAGATACGTACGAGTATGTTATGAAAGGAGCAGAAATCAATAAATCTCTATTGGCATTTAAAGAATGCATCAGGAGGCCTCCTTCGTAGATAGGTTAGGTGACGAGGTTAGTCAAAAGAAATTGTTGAGTTGTTGTTGTTGTTGAAAAATCTTATTTGTTGATAAACTTTGTTTAACATCAAAGAAAGTGGAATTTTCTTTGTTTTTCTACTAAATTCACGTGGAAAATTTTAGAAATTCTGTTCAGGAAGTGTAGCGGTTGGTTTGGGGAAATATCGCGAGCGGGAGTTCGTCAGTGTTTGTTTTTATTTTTGGTGGTGTTTGAGTGGTGTCGCGTTGGTTGGAGGAGATAAGGACCCCCCGAGTAGCGATATTCATTTTGCACAATGTGTGTTCGTTCAACGAGCTTCGGCAAACCGCCTTACTCACTGGGCGGTCAAGTCTGGGGTCTAGGACAAAGCAGTGAGTCAACATCGCGCGCGCCAACATGTAGACATTCAATTCAATACTTACAATTCTGTTCTTAGTTTTAGTTTTACCAATAAAGTTATGTTTGTGTTTTAGCAAAGTAATACTTTTTCTTTCTCATGGGGATCGCGCATAGCTTATTAACAATCCCCATAGTGGTCTGCGGTGAGCAAAGCCGGGACGGCAGGGCCCCGTTGAGCACCCCAGAGGTTAGGGGGTGACAGATTGTTCAGATAAGTTATTCCTGACATTGTGTATATGTAGAACCTAGATTGGAGCAGGGAATATTACGATAACTATAATCTTGTCTGATTTGTAGAAGATAACCAACGATATCTACAACTCACTGAAATTAGTGAAAACGTTATTTAAGATTCCTAGTGGATTTGGATTCTTTCCCGTTTCATAGTAAATTTATTAGCAAGAACGCCGAAATCAAGGATACCTGGAGTAAATGTGAGGTAAGGAAAAGAGGATTTCAGGAATATGGCATACAATGTTAACTGATACGAAATACATGGTGAATCCTCTATTTTTCAAGTGAATTATGTAGCAAGGTCGAAGTACCATCAATTATAGCAGAAAATGTATCCTGGCAAAAAAAATTGTTCCCTATTTTAGGAGTCATAATATTTACTTTATTACCTTACATCATATGTCAATGAGGATGGTTAGAAATTTGGTAACATAGTGGAGGGGAAACTCAATGATTAAGCTAACGCTGAAACCCCATCAGCCCTTAGAAGCTATTCGAGTGTCGATACAATAGCGGAAAAGTTTAAATAAAACGTTAATAATTTTCTAAATACCGGGATATATGGTAAAACGAATATAGTAACCCTAAATTTTAAACAGGAACTCGGAATGCATTTTATAGTTTTGTAACATCTAAAGATCAAAGAACCTATTGGTGAAAAATAGATCAATCGGCTGATTTTTCTAGTCCGCAATTTCATAGATATTTCACTTGATTGTAACTCACATTTATTGAGAGTGCTTGCTTTAATTGCAACGCGTCTATGTCAAAACTAATCACTTTTATATCCTCTACAAACTTCCCTGTTCCTTACAGTAGACCATAATCATGAGGTGCCTTTAGTCCATTTATTGGAAGTCATTTGTCACAAAGTATCAACCCCAGTTCCGCATCAGCGTTTATATTGCGAGTTTGCTTAGCACTAAAACTGTGGAAGAGCTATGTAAAGCTATCTTTTCACGACAAATCACTGGCTGCTGCGGATACACAAATACGAAAACAAAAATTTGCTTCCTATACATGACTGTTGCAATTGAGTTGTCCAGTATTTAATACCATTAAAAACGTGTGATAAAATTTAAAAAAAAAAAAAACGCTTATTAACTAAAGCCCCACTCACTTTAGCACGATTAAAAATTCTCCCCTTTTTTCAAACAATAACTACACCCTTGCGATTTACTGTTATAGTGCGCAAATAAGATTAAGTGAGAATAGTAAGTATTTAATTATAGAGATTCCGCGATTCCACTTACCATGAACAAAATGGCGCGGAGCGTACCGACAAATGACGGGGACTTCTCTCGCCTTATCACTTCGGCTCCAGCCCATCTACAAGCGTCGCTAATCGGATAAACCTAACCAAAAATAAAATGCAAACGAGAATCCAAAATACGGCGAGTAGGTCGCTGCACAGGAAACTATTTAAGATACCACAAATACCTTTTTCCCCTTTTTGTGTAGGCTTGTAGGCGCGAAAAGCCTCGCGAAGCCATGGCAACATACACAATCCAAAAACAAGACTGTGACGAACGGAAGATCACCCACCACTTCCGGCACCTTTCACCCACTTACTGACTAGCAGCGGATTAGAATAAAGACAAGAGGTGATAGGTAACTGTTCTTACTTCCAGAGAAGAGAACACGGGCGATCGTCGATGTCAGTGGCGTAGGGTGTAGGGATCGGCTAGTCGACGTCAGTGGCATATGGCGTGGGGACCTGCTGGTTAACGTCAGTGGCGTAGGGCGCCAAGATCGAGGTTATCACATATTTACCATATAAAGCAGAAATTAGAGATAGACCAAATGTAAGCTTCATTTTGCAACAACTTTACTCTACAAACTAAGCATGGGACTTGGAGTATTTTTTAATTCATTCGTTTAGTTATTTTTCAAAGGATAAACCAATCTTTTTTTCTTCCTAGCACTACAGCCCCTCGGGCCTTCGCTTCCTGCAACAAGTGCCTCCAACTGTCTTGGTCCATTGACCGGGTCCTCCAATTTCGAAATCCGACCTGCGATGAACTGTCTTCGTCAACCGAGTCAGACCAGCGTTTCCTCGGTTTTCCCATTAGTCTCCGCCCTTCAGTTCTCCCAACGAATACTTTTTTGGGTATCCGTTGGTCGTCCATACGATTCATGTGAAATTTGATGCACAAATTTTTTCAATTGCAAAAACAGTAGTATTACACTTTGCTTATCTTTTCAGCGTCTGGGCAAAGGAGCGTATGGCATTGTTTGGAAAGCAATAGACAAAAAATCAAATCAAATTGTAGCTGTTAAGAAAATTTTTGATGCATTTCGAAACGAAACAGATGCTCAGCGAACGTTCAGAGAAATCATGTTCCTACGAGCTTTTAGAAATCATCCCAATGTGATTCAATTACATAGTATTTATAAGTAAGTTAATATTTAAAGCCCAGGGCACTCTGGGCCTTGAAATTAAATCGCCGTAAAGTATTCATTATATTATCTTCATATGTCTTTAGAGCAGTAAATAATTTGGACATCTATTTATCATTTGAATTCATGGAAAGTGATTTGCATAACGTGATAAAAAGGGGCTCTATACTAAAAGATGTTCACAAACGATATGTAATGTACCAACTACTGAACGCTGTGAAGTATATTCACTCAGGGAATGTAATTCACAGGGATCTGAAGCCAAGTAATGTTCTCATAGATAGTAAATGCAGGTATTTATTTCACAAACTATCAACATTAAATTTATGGTTTATACTAGTCACTCGTAGATGTAAAATAGCCGACTTTGGATTAGCTAGATCAGTGTCACAACGTCAATTCGGGGAAAATAACAATAATATGGATCCTTCGGAGCCATTATTGACGGACTATGTAGCAACACGTTGGTATCGAGCGCCAGAAATTTTAGTTGCCAGTAAAAGGTTTGTTAATCATATATTCTGTTTGTTTGATTACTGTGTTTAAATAATTTTCTTACAGATATACAAAGGGGATAGATATGTGGAGTTTAGGGTGCATATTAGGTGAGATGATTCGCGGTAAGCCCCTGTTTCCTGGAAGCAGCACAGTTAATCAGGTATAGAAGGAATGAGTTGAATCTTAATAAACCACTTCACTAAAAATTTCTTCATTTGATTAGATTGAACGAATAGTATCAGCTCTACCAGAAGTAACAGAAAGGGATGTTTCAGCTGTTGGTGCAGGATTTGGTTCGGTGCTTCTCAACCAACAAATCAACTCCTGCACGTAAGTATCAATACTACCTTCTAATTGCAAATTAAACCTTAATTCGCATCATCCCATTTGTAGCAACCCTAAACTTGACGAGTTACTAGTTGGTGCTCCCGACGATTCAAAGCAATTGGTTAAAGCATTGTTGGTATTAGACCCGGCACGTCGTCTGACCGCAAAACAAGCACTTGCTCAAAAATATGTTGAAAAGTTAGTAAATAAATTTTAAATTTTCGCAAACCATTACATTGTCCGCTATACAAACCCATACCTGTTGCTCATTATTGCATGCTCAATGCACCGCCGACGTTATTCAATTAAAACTTTAATATTGTTTGAAATAGGTTCCGACACACAATTCCGGAAGCCGAACTAAACACAGATGTCCTGCCGCCGTTTCGTGACGACGTTCAATTAACAGTACCCGAGTATCGATCCAAACTTTACGAAATTATGCAGTCTAGTGATAAGGGAGGAGGAGGTGGATGCGGAGCTGGAGGGAAACAAACAAATCGCAAGAGGTAGGTGAAATAGTTAAGAAATCGTCACTAAGGGGGATTCGACTCCAAATACCATATTTTTTTTGGATCGATTGGCTCTAAATTAATTATCTTTCATAAAACATTGAATGTGCTTTGTATGCTATGAAATAAGAACTTTGAAAGAAACTAAAATTTCTATTACAAAAGTTCCTCACTCGATTTATAAGTTTTGTGCTACTACCGGAAAGTAGGTAATCATATATCCTTTTCGGTTTCGTGTTAAAACCATGCGAAAAATGACTATAAAGAGCTTTGCTAATTAATGAATAGGGATTAGAAGTTCAAGGTTGTGTGTTCATTCTAATTGGGAACCCCATTGATTCTAGTTCAGAGGACAGTAGTAGATGAAATCGTAGAACTAGGTGAAAGATTCGAATCTGGTATGATGTACAGTTCATTTGATTATTTTTGAAGCTTTTCATTAATAAGTAGTTGGCAGTCGGTTTAGAAATTATCCTCTCATTCGCTCATATTTATAATTAATACAAATAAGTTATTTAATACTATTGTTATTCTCCAGTTTTGCCGATTCTATGAGGCAAGCAACTATCAGGATTTTCTGACTCCATAAAAGGATGATGAACTTTCTGTGCTCTTAGTAACATAATATAATTCGAAATGAGCATTTTCAAGAGCATTATCTATGGCGTGACAGCCCAAACAGAGTCTAGGACCTGGATATCTAGCTGGAGATCTACCTTTTACTATACCCTTTAACATTCTTTTCGGTAGCCGGTTCTCTTTCATTCTCTCTACATAGCCCGTCCATTTCAATTCGCGTAGCTTTCTGTACAGGCGGTCCATCAAATAGCTAATACGACTCATCGTTGTGATGTATTCTCAACTCTGTTCCTTGTTTCAGGCCATCGATTTTCCAGAGTACTTTATGTTCTAATATGTTCGCTGCCTTTTCCAAGTCACTCATCAGGGTCTATGTTTTAGTTTCATATAAAAACGCAGGTTTGACTAGTGATTTATAAATACGAAGCTTATTTTGCTTGTGCATAACTTTGGAACTTAGAATGGGATGTATAGGGTAGTAGGCTTTATTTACGGCGACCAATCTCGTTCTCTTCGGTGCCTCTTCTATTCAGGTATTCTATTCAGGTATCTGACCTAGCTTTTGAGCGCGCATGGGTGTTTCCAGCCTTACCTGTACAAGATTGGTAAGTCGGTTTTGCCCAGGAGAGGAAGACGATGCTAGCTAGATTTTTTTGGGTGCGCAAAAATGGGACAGGCTGCGACGGGACTTCACAGGGCGGCGGGACCTCTACAGGGCGGCGGGAGAGCTCATCCCGGATAGCATAGTTGCAGTAATGTTTGAATCGGTTGACAAATCGAACCATGTGGCACATTATGTCCGGGCAGTCATCAAAGATAAAAGGGACTCACAGCAGCTGGGGATGTTGAGACTGTGGGATCGCTTATCTAGCAATTCCTCTTTCACTCTTGCTAGAGGAGGGATCCCAGCTTGAATGCGCCTCACAGCGTAACAGAACGAGACCTGGCTCGAAGTAATGTGTCAAACGGTTCCAGGCTGGGTTCTCGGGTTGACAGTGTCTCTCCTTGTAGGCAAACGTCTCCCTCACGTCCTCGCTTCGACGCAGTTAAATAGCGTGGCTCTCCCTAGCAAGGAGGGCAACAGATGTCAGGCCTGCAATAACTCTCTCAATCAGGGGCCAGGGATGTAATTCTCAGTGCTCCTCTCCTCTATAGGAGCCTGCTGGTGTACTTGTTAAGCCGTTTGAATTGAGACGAAGTAATTTTCGTTGGGCAATAAATGAAATCCCAAAGCTCTAGTCACAAGTAATCTTGATGAATATTCTGATAATCATAATGTTCGTTCCACTGTATTCTCTTTAAACCTCAATGAATCTCTTTCAAACCTTAATACTGTTCGATGTAACTTCTCTTCTCCTAATAAAATGTGTATCTCTATTTTTTACCAAAATGTACGAGGAGTAAGGACCAAGCTTGAGGAACTCTTTTTCTCCTATTAAGTTAGTAATGATTCTATTATTTGCTTCTGCGAGACCTGGCTGAATGGAAATATTTTGAGCACCGAAATGTTTCCTGATCATATTGTATATAGATGTGACCATGACCTGATTGCTACTAATAAGGCTGATGGTGGTGGAGTTTTGGTTGCAGTTAGCAAAGCTCTACCTAGTTCTCCTTATTCTGATTTCTGTTTTTCTCCTTTTTTAGAATGTGTTATTATCAAAATTTCTCTCCCTCATAGTACAGAGTCCTTGATTTTGTTTATTTATATTTCCTGTAATTCACCGTTAACTGTTTATGAGGCGTTTTTTGATGATCTATCCTCTTATACAGTTTTGCGACACCCTCACGCCAAAATATTGGTTTGCGGGGATTTTAACTTACCATACATAGAGTGGAAAAATATTCCTATTCCTTCAATCTCGTCAGTTGACCCTTTTTCTATAAGCCTGTCATCTTTCCTATTTCGTTGCTCCTTTTCTCAATTTAATCATATCCGCAATCCTAATGGTCGTCTCCTTGATCTTGTTCTTTCAAATGTTCCAGTTAGCTACTTATCTGTACCTCAAGCCGTACATCCGTATTTTCCTCCTGATCGGCACCATCCTCTTTTATCTATAGATCTTAAAGTCGATGAAATTAAATTTAGCAAATCTCATCCTATTCCAAAACTTAACTTTTTTAAAGCTAATTATTAAGCTATTAATTCAGAATTACTTTCAGTCATTTGGCTAGATTTCTTTAGAGGCCTTAATTTGGAGGCTGCTTTGAATAAATTTTACATATATGTTTATAATCTTATTCGCTGTTTTACGTCTCTTCAGACATTCCGTAAAGCAAATCAAAAGCCTTGGTTTGCAAAGCGAGTTAAGCACTCGCTGCCCTACGAGCAAAAGATAAGGCACATCGTGTCTTTAAAACACACGGCACTATTGAAGCAAGATGTAATTTTAGCAGGCTGCGTGCTATTGCCAAAAAGAGATCAGATATGCTCTGAAGACTTATTTCAGTAGTCTGGATAGCTCTCTTGTGGCTAATAATACAAAGCCTTTCCGGTCTTATATAATATCGCTGAAATCCTCCTCTTTCAGTCCTAGTAAGGTCCATTGGAATAGTGCAGAGGTTTCTTCTCCTCAAGAAGTTACTGACTCATTTGTCCAATTTTTTTCTTCGACTCCCGCTGCAGCTGTGCATCCTGTTGTCTTACCTAATCATCTTCCCTTCCCAATTTCCTTTATTTGTACAGATGCATCTGAAGTCGAAGCTTTGATCAATGCTCTTGATCCTAATATCTGCCCTGGGCCGGATGGTTTGCCAAACATATTTGTAAAGTCGTTAGCCTCATCGCTTGGTTTTCCGTTATCTCTCCTCTTCAGTCTAAGTTTGAGTACTGGTACTTACCAGTACCCTTGGAAAACAGCTAATATTGTGCCTATTTATAAAAGTGGTGATCCTACGTCAGTTTCCAATTATTGCCCTATTTCTTTACTTTCCTGCTTTCCAAAGTTACTTGAACAGTTGGTTCCTAATCGATTCTCAAACTCATTAGCTCCTATTATTGCTCCAGAGCAGCATGGCTTTCTCAAAGGATACTTCACTACCTCTAATTTAATGGAGTTCACAAACAGTATTGCAAGAGCTTTGGATAACCAACTGCAAGTTGATATGATCTTCACAGATTTCTCCAAGGCCTTTGACACTGAGAATCATTTACTTCTTCGTCGTAAGCTTGAAGCTCCTGGCATCTAAGGTGCTCTTCTATCTTGGATGTCATCTTATCTATCGTATCGTCCCTGTCGAGTAAGTCCCTCAGGTACTACGTCTAGTCCTATTTATCCTTCATCTGGCATTCCACAAGGTTCAATTCTTGGGCCTCTTCTCTTTCTGTTGTTCATAAATGATCTTCCCTTTGTAATTAATTCCTCTTGCCTCTTGTATGCTGATGACTTCAAAGTATTTCGAGCAGTCAAATCCCATTCAGACTTTCAGCTCCTCCAAACTAATTTGAATGCTCTAAATAAATGGTGTGCTTCAAACTATTTATGCCTTAACACTACTAAATGTCATAAAATGACTTTCTCTGAAGGACTCTCCTATTAATTTTAATTATATATTAAATGATGCTCTCTGGAGTGTTCAGTCATAAAGACCTTGGAGTAACTTTTGATCCAAAACTCAAATTTGATGCGCATATATTAAATGTGATTACTAAGGCGTCTAAAGTTTCTGGGTTTATCCTTAGACATGTACATAAATTCTACAGCATCTCTTCTTCTATCCGCCTATTTGTTTGTCTTGTTCACCCTTTGCTTGAATACTGTTCTGTTACCTGGTCCACCCGAGATAGGAACCTTTAGAAACTGTCCAAAGAAAGTTCACGCGTTTTCTTTTCCTTAAGTTTAATTTGCCGTATCAGCCCTATGAAAGTCGTTTATCCTTCCTATCTCTTCCATCCCTAATATCCCGATGAACTTATTTAGACCAATGTTTTTTGTATAAACTCTGCTACCATCAAGCCCCGTCAAATATTTTTTCTGAGCTGCGTTTCCGACAAACATCTCGATCACCTCGGATGAATTCTTATTTCGCTATCCCATATGCTAGAACTGATTTATATTTCCATTCACCAATCTTAAGAATCGTATGGAATCATAATTATCTCGAGCTTGGTTCTTTCCCCTCTTCTTACATAAGATTTAAGAAAAAACTAAGAGACTTACTACTAGTTTAACTTTCAATTATCGAAATTTCATTATTCTTTTTCATTTAAATATTGCTGTATTTATTCTTTGCGTTCCATTTTGTTATTGGATTATTCAGTCTGTAAGATGAAATAAATAAATATACTTGTGCCAACCGTTTTTGTTACCCCTCCTTACTGTGAGCGTCGCCCAATATTTCTGCGCCGTCTGTAGTACTGACCTGATAGCACACATCAAGAGGCGTCGTCTTGATGGGTTGGGTCTCCCTACGTTGGCTATAAGTCTACTTAGAGCTGATACCCCCGAAGCAGCCTTCTCAGCCGTTGCCCGGATTTGCTCTGAGAAACTCATCTTCAAGTCAATCAGTAGCCTCAGGTGCTTCACCGCCGGCTTCTTTTCGATTAGTATGTCTCCAATGCTGATCATCCTTACTCTAGGAATTCTCTTTTTTGTCCAGATGGCCAGTTTGGTTATCTCCAGTGCTAGACTGAGCCCACAAGCAGTCATTCAGCCTTTAACTCGGTACATTGGCAAATCTAGCCTAAGTTGTGCTTGTTCAGCGATAAGAGCCACAACATCATCTAGCAGCAGGAGCAATCGTTATTCTCACCTCCAGTTCTTTTTTCTTATCTTTCTCTTGATCCCCATCATTCCCCCTTACGCTTTGAAATTTTCGATATTGCTTTTGTCCGTTATCGTCAGAAAGAGCGTCAGCGCTATAACTTTTATAAAATTAATTATGAGTGAATTTCCGAAACAATTCGCTCTGTTGATTGGCCCTCCTTCTTTTGTGGTCTTGACTCGGATACTTGTTGCAACAGTTTCTATGACTTCCTAAACGCTGCTATTTCTTACTCGACTCCGCTTGTCAGTATAAGGAACTCTTCTTACTGTCCCTGGTTAACTCTCATTGTGAGACGAGCCTTGAAAGCTGAAGATCGAGCTCGTCAACGTTTTTCACGTGACAGATCCCCTGAGTCACGTAATGCTTTTGTCATCTGAGGTCGATAGCTAAGAAAGAGATGCAGATCGCGTAAACTTCTTATTTCCATAGTATTGAAGGCTCTCTAAACTCAAATCATTCAAAACCATTTCGGAAATATATACGCTCTCTTAAATCCTCTTTCAGTTTCCCATCCTGGCTTCATTTGAATGGCTGCTCAGCAACTCCACCTCTCGAGATTTGTGAACAATAGAACTGGCGTCAGTGTGTACCTCGTTTTCAGCCCGTGGATCATAAAGAGCTAGAACGGGTTCACTGCAAAGACGAATTTTCAACTCGTTGAAGCTCATGTTCGCGGTCTGGTCCCATACGAAGGATTTCTGTTCCTTTGGTTTTAACAAATTCGTTAGCGGCTTAGAAAATTTTGAGAATCCTTCAATACATTTGCAAAAGAACCCCGCTAATCCTAGAAATCTTATGACACTGTCATATTTTCAGGCGTTGCAAATTTTTGGATAGAATCAATTTTCTTGCTTCCAGGCTTCATTCCGTCTCTATATATGCGATGACCCAAGAAGGTTAACTCGGATGCAAAAAAAAAACACACATTTTGAGGGTCTAAGTGTAAGACCCATCTCTCGTAAAATTTACAGATCTTCCTTCAGAGTTTTGAGGCCCTCAGTCACCATCACAATGGGGATCATGACTTCATCCACATGGTATTTCTTGATTTCATACGCCGAATCAAATCAATCATGACCTCTTGCAAAATCATCGGCGCATTAATGAGGCCAAAAGGCATTATGTTGTACTCAAAATGACCAAGATGAGTCACAAATCCGGTGTACAGACGTGATTTTTCACCCATAAGAATTTAGTAGTATCCAGAGAACAAAATTAGTGTCATGAAGAACTACTTTCCCGCGAGTTGTGAGAGCTGTTCCTCAATAGTTGGCATTAGGTACGGCTTCTTCTTGGTGATATCGTTTATCGCACGAAAGTCAATACAAAGATTATCCTTCCCATCTTGCTTGGGAACCAAAACAATAGGCGAAGAGTATAATGAATTACTTGGACGAATTACGTTTGTGTCCAACAATTTATTCACAATCTGCTCAATTTTATCTCTTTTTGCCAACGGTATACGATATGGTCGAGCATGGATAGGCGTGTCAGACGTCTACTCGATAATCATTGATTTTGTCCTGCATCGGCCCGTTTGGGCTGTAGCCTCTGCAAAACAATCACGGAAATCATCAAGTAGTACCCGCAGTTCGGTTGCTTCAGTTGCATTTAAATTTCTTTCGATGTCGGGTATTTCAGGATATTTACTTTCAACGTGGCACTCGCCATTTTCAATAATTATTCGATGTGAAACCCCGTTCAACGCATCCAATCCCAAAAGAAAACTATTTGTTATGAGGTGATCGGCTACAACATATAGGTCTACGCATACGATTGTATCGTCTATTTTTAATGTCGCTATCACTCTGCTAGTACATCCTAACTATCCACCTGCAAATCCCTTCAGCTCAATTGGCGGACATTTTATTAAGTTGTACGCGCATGATTCTCGTACGAGAGATCGATTACTAGCCGATTCTATAAGCGCGTCCAAAATTTTCCATCCATCTGAATATTTTGTACGGAATAGTTTGAATCAAACTGACGAATATTCGCGTTATTCACATATTCCGGTTTATCTTGACTTATGCATGTATCCGCACTGTGTCCCGTCTTTATTAATTTATTTATTAATTTCATTGCCAAACAAGGCATCGTTACAAAAAAAAACCAAAAAATAATAAAACATAATGAATAGTACAATAAAACATCATTCTTAATCTAGGTTTGAGGGATGGAGTTCGGAGGATAAGGTGCTTAATAATAAAGCTTTGAAATTGGATCTGGAGATGGTTGGACAATAAAGTGTGCTTAGTGAATTAAAAGCTTTGCAACATCTGCTTACAGGCTCGTTATCCGCGTAAATTGTATGGAGTCGCTCTTCAATCAGCAGACGCGAATGTCTATTGAATCGAGATATCTCATGGACCTTAATTCTGTCAGCTAGGAATGGTATTTTAATAGTGTCTCTAAGGATATCAAACACGAAACAGCAGGCAAACATAGATCTTCTAGAGGTCAGCGTTGATATATTTAGGATCCGAAGTCTATGCTCATATGATGGCAAATCTGAGAAATTTTTCGGATTAAATAATGATCTTAACGCAAAAAGGACGAATTGTTTTTGAACCGACTAATTTCTGTCGGTATGAACATTAAAGCTCGGGTCCCAGATTAGACAAGCATATTCAAGGATAGGACGAACTAAAGAAAAGCATAATGTCTTAGAGACCCATACATTCTCAAATTCTTTAGATCGACGTTTGATAAAACCAAGGAGCTTACTGGCCCTACTGATGACATGATCGTAATGTAAATGGAAACGCATTTTTCTGTCCAAAATGACACCAAAGTCTACGATGCTATCCACCCGGCCAAGTTTATGATGGTATAGATGATAATTGGTGTTTAAAGTTAAGCGTTTCCGTGAAAAAAGTTCAAGGAGAGTTGGTTAATTTGGGAGCATTCTAACAGGGAGTTGATTTTGTTTTGAAGGAATAATGTATCTTGTTGGGATTTTATTACATGGTAAAGCTTAAGATCACCGGCATAAAAAAGATAAGGAATATTCGACAAGACCTCAGAAAGATCAGAAATGAAGATATTGAAAAGGAGAGGGCCCAGATGGCTGCCTTGTGGTACACCGGGGCAAACATTTATTTCTTTGGATATGAAACCTTGAAATTTAACATTTTGAGTCCGATTGTGGAGATATGAGCCAAGCCAGTTCAGAAAGAAACCACCGATTCCGAATTTTTTAAGCTTGTGTATTAGGATTTCATGGTTGACCCGATCGAACGCTTTACTTAAATCAGTGTAGACCGCGTCAATTTGGTGCCCTAGCTCTATTTCACAGAGAATGCTAAACACCATCACGGAGAGATTAGTTGTGGTCGAGCGATTTTTACGAAAACCATGTTGTTGATCGTTAAGCCGTGGCTCAATAATGGGAGATAATTTGGAGCACACTATTTTTTCAAATAGTTTTGGTGTAGCTGATAAAATAGCAATAACTCTGTAATTCTCAACCGACCCCTTATCTTTATTTTTATATATTGGTGTCAAATGCGATGACATCCAAGATGAGGGGAAAATTGCAGCAGCAAGGTATTTGTTAAAAAGGATATATAAGGGTAAGATCAATGGCTCTCTGCAATTGAATAAAAAGTAAGGAGGGAATAAATCAGGGCCTGCTCCCTTACTAAGCTCAAGATCTTCTATTGCTTTAAGTATTTCATCTTTTGAGATAAAAATTTCCTTAATTAAAACGGCTGAATTTAAATCCGGGGAAGGGATAGTACGAAGAGCTGGTTGCAGAATAAATGGATCGAAAGTGGCTGGCAAAAAATTCACAAATATCCATTGGGTTGCAAGAGCTAGATTCGTGATATATCATGAATTTAGGAAAGCCATGAGACTCGCATTTTATATTTACGAAATCAAAGAAGTTTTTTGGATCACGAATAATATTTTCACTAATTGTGTTAGCATATGATGTATATGCTTCCCGGGATTTAATTTGAAATTCTTTCGCCAGCTCATAATATTAGGATTTCATCTCGTGGCTCAGATTGGATCTTGATTGAATTATTTTATAAAGCTTATTTCTTTGATTTCGCAAGTAACGGAGCTCACTATCTAGCCAAGGCTCAGAGAGTTTGTTCTTCTTTTTTACCTTAGGTACATGTCTTTCAACGGCGTCCAAGGAAATCTTGTAAAAACGAGCTACTGCATCGTCTACACCTAACGTTGTAAGAGTATCAGTCCAGTCAATTTGACGAAGATAGTTATTTATGCCATCGAAGTCAGCATTATAGAAGTCGTATACAATATTGTTATTGTAAGATAGCTGGTTTGCTTCATCGGTAGTGGATAGCTCAACAGAAAGTGCAGCATGGTGGAAGCTATTAGAAAATAGGTGCTCTGTTTCACCAGTCGGATTACGTCATTACGTCATCATATGCGTTTGTAAATATTAGATCTAGTCAATTACCGTAATGGTTGGGAGTCGAAACAATTTGCTGCAAATCATTACCGTATAAAGTGTTAATAAGTTCGAAGTCAATATCGTCCGAAAGATTTATTGGCAGAAGACCACCATCAGCTTCGTCGACCATGAAGAACAAATTTGTCTTCTTCCTTGATGGAAGCAGCCAGTGAAGAAATTCCATTAAACACATTATTGTAGATTATCTCACCTGATTTAGGTGGTATGTAGAAAACACCAACGCATAAATCCGATTTCTCCACTTCGATGCGGACGATTTTATGTTGATAAAATTGATTTGGAACTGTGCTGACCAGCTTGCCGGAAAAAGGAATTATGCACAGCAATAAGAACGCCACCGCCTCGGGTATGTCCAGAGTTATGATAATTTTTATCGTCCCTATAAATAGTCCAGTTTCCATCAAGAATCTCTTCGTTTACAAATGAATTGTTCAACCATATTACGGTCGGGGAAAGAACATTAAAATGGCATGATTTGGCGTCAAGAAAGAGTTTATTGATTTTTCCTCTCATACCACCACTGTTGTGGTCAAAGAGTCTGAGGCGATTGGAACTGAGTGAGGTTTTACTTGGAACGAAAAAATTTCTGGTGTTGCTCTCTAGATCGTTGGAGAGAAGAGGAATAAGCGTCCAGATCTTTTTTGGCTTGGGCTGGAGATATACCGGATTCTTCATGGAATTTAAAATGAAGTCCACGGAGAGCCTATATTTCAATGGGAATGTATGAGACTTTCTCGTTGGATTGAAACTCTAATGTTTATTTTTGTTTTACCATCGATACACGTAGTATCAGGAGCTTTGTGCAGATAGGCCAGGAATAGTCTCACGTTATCGTAAATTCTGTTATCTTTTAGCGTAGATAGGAGATATTTGGACTCGAGATCTTTGCTAGAGTTGATTGTTGCCCTCACAACTGGTGGTAGTAGGGGATCTAAAAATGAACTCTTCTCATTCGTCGAGCTTACTGTTGAGGCTGGTAGTTGAATTATATGAGCTGAGAATGGAATTTGTACACCTCCTTGTACAAAATTTGAGTATTCAGTGGACTTTTCCTTATTTTCTGCTATTGAAGTGGGGGGGATGGATTTTCTATTGTAACGTCAATGGAACTAGGAGGAGTGTTTTTTGAACCTAATGGAAAATTGGGTTTACAAGTGTGTTAGTAGAAGGCTTAGAGTTAATATCTTGGTTAGTTATGTTTAACGTATACTTATTTTTAATTTGAGGTTCATGCGATGGTTTCGTTGATGACAGTTTACGGTATTTATTTCCGGTTGTTTACTTGGCTGATTTCCACTTGATGAATACCATATCATTCCAGACATAGTCGCCGTTTTTAACTCGGTTAGTAAAAAGCCCAGACATATTTCCTTGGAATAAGCACTTTGAATGATGGCCTTCATTTCTTACGATTTGGGATGTCTTCCACTTTGCAGCCTTTGATCATCAGACACGTTTCAAATTTCTGCTGCAACCCAACGGCAGTTAGATTTTTAGGTATTTTCTTGAGGTGGCTTTTGTGGTTCTTTGAATATTTGGTGAGTTGACTGACTCCAATTTCTTTAATCTTTTGTTCCAGTCATCCAAAGACCAGGTTGTGCCCAATTTGAAAATAGAAGAGACTACTGGAACTTGGATCGTAGGTCTTTTAATGGGCGTATCGCCTTTGTAGCATGAATGGCAATTACCTATTTCCTGTATGACGACACTAGAAGGGCATTTGGCTGTTAATTGATCTGCACAGTGTTCATGAACTATATTCTCCATGGCGGCAAATTTTTTCTCTAACCCTTCAATTTTCGCAATCAGCTTTGAGTGTTGTGAGGCGTTTTGTTATGTTGTGACGTTAGTTGTTCTCAGTATCTCGTACATCCAGTTTTTATTTAAAGTTTCGGTACTTTGGAGCTGAAGATTTGCAATCTGATTTTTCATTGTAATAAGACGGGAGTCGACTGCTTCGAGTGCTTTAGTGACCTTGACATTGCTGCCTCAAAGTGCAGCCGCAAGCTCATCAAAGCTAGATGCTTTCTCAACGAAGCTTTCATCGTTTGCACGTGACTTTGTATACTGGCGTGTAATTAGCTGTTCCTTTTCATTGATGAGGACATCAATGCGATCAGTAATTCGATCATATAAATCTCGAAATTTATGTTTAAGGTGTTGGCAGTCTGAACAAATGAAATAAGACGTCAAGAAAGGATGACACCAGTCTCTTGGAGTATCCATGCAAGCACCGTGCAGTTTGCGGGAACAGAAATTGTTGTATATATCATACTTAAAAGTATGATCGAAGGCCATGCAATTGGGGAGATCACACTTATAGGTCATTGTCCAAGATAAAATATAATTTAATAATTTATTTATTTAGTTTATTTATATATCTGCTATTGTTAAAACTGGAACACAGATAACGCATTTGTTTATAAAACTGGGTCGATGTAATAATGTAATTGAGTCTCTGGTAGCACTACTAAATCACTGGTATGAGGAAGTTTATTTTATTAAGAAGCTGTTAGGGCCTAATTGTGTCACACACAGTAATTAACGACACGGGAATAATGAGTTAATGAATAAATTACTTTACTTAACAAATCACGATTATTATTACTCTATAAAAACTAGGTAAGAATAGAACGTACACGGAGCCCGAGCAAAACACGTCCACTCGCGACAACAAATTATATATTATCGGCATGTAACACATCGTGGTCGTCGTTGGTGCAAAGAACAGTTCACGGAAATGTGCCCCGGTTTATAACAATTATAACAAATACGCTTTGACACGTCGTTTGTATCGGCAACAGTCGGCGCTTCCTACACAGACTTTTTAAATTTTTTCTTTGACACATAGTTCACGTTCATTGGACTTACACTTTTTATTTAACTTTGTGATTTTGGCCTGACTGTTATATTTATCTTACTTTGGTTTGTTAAATAAGTTTTAAGGCAACATAAAAACTCCTTAGTTGTTTTGAATGTAAAGCACGCGATAGCGGTTTGCATTTGGGCGTCGTTTAAACCTTCACGCACATTTTTTATAATGGCTGCGTCACATCCCCGCACGTCTACCTTCCGCACACATTCGATAATAATAATCCGTATATGGCTCATTTGCACGTCTAACGTTTGCCATCATATGAAAATGTACCTCGGCTTCATTTTCGGTAGACTCGAATTCCTTTTCTAAAGAGCTTGCAAATTCATCGATGCTTTTGAAAATGCTGCTTCTTGCATCTAGCCACAATTTTGCTGGCCTTTGAACTTTTGTTTGCACTGCAAACAGAACAATGTTTTTATCCCATGAATATATGGATGCTAGTGATTTCACACGATGAACAAATTTTTGCGCCGTCAGTGATTTGCTTAACGTGGTATTGAATTCTGGCATTATTTCAATGACGTCGCGCAAATTGTAAAACATGCTTTGGCGTACTGGGACTGCTTGTCGTGTCGGATACGGCAATTGATCTTCACCTGTCTGTTGTAGATGTAGATTCGATGTTGATTCCATCACAACAGCCTCATTCGAGACATTTTGCCTATCGTCCGTCGGTAAACCAAGACTAAAGGTTGATGCCATATTCAAGTTTGGCGGCACGCCATAGGTTATGCCAGAAACAGAGTTTGCAAATCCGCCAGCAATACTCTGTACCTGAATATTTAATGCTTGAACTAAAGTTGTGAAATTTTGCACGCTTTCTTGCAATTTTATTGCTTCGTCGGATGCACGAGAGTTTTCGGCTAACATTTCAACGTCGTCTCTATTGACGGCTTCCGTCAGACGTAAAATTAATTCGAGTTTGTTGCGTCTTGTCCGCAAATTTCGCGAACGTAGATCATGTTTGAGTTCCTTGATTGTGAGCGAATCAATACGAACTGTCCGGTATTTTTAACTAAGAAATATGGCGGCCACACACGAATAAAAATTTGACACGGCAATTGCGTTAATATTCACGATTCAAAATGTTGGCTAATCAATCAAAAATACGCAGCGAGCAGTTACGGGACGGCTAACTGTTATTTAAAGCACACAATATTCAAGAAAGCGAAAATTCTATAGCATCCCACTTCTGAAAGCTGTCAGGTGTAAAAGGACTGTGGATGTTAGGGAATTGCTTTAATTTAAAGATAGCACCGCTTTGTTTCAGTCATGAATATTCATTATTATTAAAAATATCTTTGACAATCATATCATAGGATACGTTGTTTCTACGGACCGCTTGCTTGGTTCGACTCGACTCGATTAACTGAGTACCTCGCTACGGTGTTGCCAAGTTGGAGTTAACAATTGGAATGTATTTTAATCTGTTAAATGGAATTTAATAAATAAATAAATAAACCCTTTCGTAACTGTAAAATGTTGCTAAAGAATGTTGAAACTATGCATTATGCACTAATTAAACGTACTCATCCTTAAGAAGGAATTTGGCACCATTCCATTTTAATATTAACAATAGATGGAAAAGTATTAAGATTCGATAAACTACAACCCGCTTAAATAATTCAATAATTTTCTGCAGTCACTGACTTTAGCTAACAAATTTGTATTATACCCCTGCAAGTTGCAACATGTAATGCAAACTGCATTATGGATTAGCTGGAGCTCCTATTACAGTGACCTTAAATTTGAACTTGTAGGCTGTTCAATTTAGTTGCAAGGTCACCGCAACCAGTCCAAATTAGTTGCAAGGTCAGTATATGCAGATAGAACATTTTGTTTTTGCATATTTTTAGGAATTGTTATGCCATTCAAATAAAATAGACTGATCTCAATTCAATTACTTCAAAATCTAATACTCTTCATACCAATTTAAATCTTTCTGCTACGAACATACTCTTACCAATTCAAATTGTTATTTTTCGGGATGTAAGTATTATAGTCAATTATTATCTTTAATTCTGCAGTCCAAATATAAATTGTTGCATCCTCACAACAAAAGCAATAAGGTCCGATGGACAATGAAAAAAGAAAAATGTTATTGTTATAATAATTCAGATGTATCTCAACAACAAGTCTTCTTTTTATTTACAGCAAAGATGTTTCACCACCAAAATTGGAAAGTGCAATCACAGTAACCGCCTCGTCATTTCCAAGTGCTACGAAAGTTGTGAGTGCAAAGCCACAGGATATTGATAAAAAAATAAATAATACAAACCCTGTTTCCAATGAGAACAATTCCTGTAAGGTTGAACGCAAGCCAACATTACCTTCACAAATTATTTCACATGGCATATCTACGTCTAATTCTTCAGCAAATACCAAAGCCACCTTTATAAAAAGCACTAATGGATACTCTAACTCATATAACTACGAAAGCAAGCTCAAGTCGATCCCTAAAATTAAATACTGCAAGATTCCAAATGTACAGGAAACAAGGAGTTCTGTTTCACATGGAAATGTTACATCCGACAGGAATGATAGCGAACATCATCACTCATCTCTGAATTATATCGGGAAAACAGGACCAGGTAATTTAGAAAAGCGCCATTCAATTGACGGGAGTTTCAGCTTGGATCCACCCGTTACTAGTGCAAGTGTACCTCTGGAAAAAAAGACGATGCATGGAAGCTTTCGAAGCATCAACAATGCAAAGCCGTTACAATCTGAGAAAGTATCAACAGGCAAAGATAGTTCTTACTATTCTTCCTGGACTGACAAATATTTGAGCTCCATAGCAAAGTCAGATTGCTCCGAAATGCAAACCGAAAAGAATGCCACTCCACCACCGACAAAAATAACAAGAAACGATGCACAAAGCCTTTGCAGTGAGAACGGAAGTTACTATGAACGACGCTTGCGAAATTTGGAGGAACGTATTCAAAAACACAAAATGGACATTAATGCCCTTTTCAATCAAAATTCTAAACAAAAACATCAAAGGCACGATAGCGTGGATAGCAATAACTATAGCAATACCACGAAAAAGCCGATATCCTTGATGACAAACATAAGCAATAGCTCAACAACAACTTCCTTGATAAACGGAAATGGGAAATACTTCAAAACCAAAGTAAATTTGAATCGTTCGAAATCTGAAAATGCGAGTACTAACATTAAGCAAAAATCAAACATAAGATATGACTATACGTTCTCGGAAGGTGACAGACTCAGTACAAAATACAGAGCAAGTAGAGTCAATAGCATCATTCCGGGATCCACTGGTGATGGAGGAGACTACGGTATACCTAATAAAGAGCATTATGATTTGCGCAAACCACAAGTGATTTAAAGAAGTATTTTTCAGTAGATTTACGTGCGTTTATTAATATTTTGATAGCATGCAGCTTTGTGTAAATACAAACGTCTTGTGAGTATAATATTAGGTGAACTGAACGAATATATTTTTTTGTTATAGTTTATTTTCCACATTTTAGATTTGTGTTTTTTGTATACAGTATTGAAATAAACATACCATCTGTAAAATGTGAATTTTTTTGAACTTTGTAGTAATCGAGCAGCCTGTCTAGGCAAACTGCTCAAGGAGCCTTCAGGAAAAGATCAATTTCATAGTAATAATAACGCAATGATTGCGGAACAATTTGAGACGCAACATTAATATTATTAATACTAAACTGAAATAACCCCCGTCACTATCACCGCTACCATTATTGATAAAAAGATTTTCCAATCCCTACTCAATGAGCCTACAAGAAAATTTCAATTCACTAACAATAGTGTTGCGAGTAACCAATTCACAAATTTACTTATACCAGCTAGTCTGAAAAGCGGTCATAATAAACTTGGAATTGAATTTCTAAATCAATTCAGAAAACCGTTAACAAATAAAATCGATAAAGGCAACACCATTGCTACACAATTTATCGAAGCAATTGCGGGATTCGTTGGGACGAAAATATTCCGTTATCGCCATCAAGAGGGAGGCGGTAAATGGAATGGAAAGAAAGCGGGACTCGCATTTTGGACAATGTTCGGGATAGCCGTCGCGTTAGGGGGTGCGATTCGAATCACTGCTGCGAAGGGACGGAGGGTCCATCGCGGACTTCATCGAGATTGGTAGAGAATATGTTCAGTTCATGAGAAACTCATTATTCTACGTCTAGCACTCGTTGCGGGTAGACATGTCATTAATTTTAAAAATTAATTAATTTTTCACAAAAGTCAGTTTCGAAAAATTGAAATAATTTTTTACGAGCCAGTTAAAAACAAGTTTTGATTTTATTGGGGAAGAATTTATCGTCGAAGGCATCGACCAACGATATCAATAAATCAAGAAAAGGCGACAAACCAAAGACAACTCGGGACTGCTGTATGGAGGAGCCCGACGGCTTCCCTCCGTTGGGGGGCCCCGGGGTGAGCGACAATGTGAAATTGGCGGCGTGTCAACAAGCGAAGACACACGAGCACCCAGGACACCGCAGATGGCGGCCATAAGACACAAGTGGTCGAGGATAGGTAGGAGGTGAGTCGACTTTGAACTGAAATCGAAGAATTAAAATTAAGAATCAAAACGTACGAAGATATGTTCGAGACAGCAAAAAAAGTGCAAGATACCGAACCGGTACGAAAAATCGATACGCAAGCAAAGCAGAAGAAAGCTGCTAATCCAATCATCACAGAAGAAGTATTAAGTGCTGGAGGCACCAACGAAACCCAGAATTTCTTTGCAGCGCTGGACGGACTCCAACAGGATATGGAGGTAGATGAAAATAATGGAGGTAATAAAGATAATGATGATTTTATAATTTATTTAAGAAGTAAAAATAAGGAAAATAAAAATAAGGAGAAGAAACCAGCCCGTAGTTCTGCTGGTTCTCTTCAAAAAGTAAAGAATACAGAGAAAGTTCCGCCAATTAATGTCTTCGGTCAAAGCGGAAAGGACATGGTTCGGCTGTTGGCAGCCGAAAACAAATTAACAAATTTTGAAATTAAACGAATCAATTCCGAGGTTATCTATTAGAACGAAATCACTGGTTGATTTCAAATCAGCGAAAAATGCTTTAAATTCTGGGGAGGTTGCGCACTTCACTTATACCCCCAAAAGCGAGAAGAACCAGACGTTCTTGTTGAAGGGCTTGGACTGCGGAGAAGATACCGTCGATCTTCTTCAGGCGCTTAAGGAAGCAGCACCACAAATCGAATTTATCTCAGTTAAAACATTCGCGACAAGAAGGTCGACGGTAGAAAAAAAAATTTACCACTTTATTTAGTACAAATATCAAATAAGAGCAGTCCAAGCGCTCTTCAGCAAATCACATATTTAAATTTCCGAGTGGTGAGGTGGGAACGCCTCCAGAAACGGGAAATCAACCAGTGCTATTGTTGACAACGATTTGGGCATTCGGCTGCCAACTGCGCCATGCATTAGCGATGCGTCAAATGCAAGGACGTGCATGCTCACGGTGAGTGCAAATTGGCTCAGACGGAGCCAAAAGAGAAATTATATTGTGTTAACTGCGGTGTTTTTGGTCACCCGGCATTATATCGAGCATGCTCCCGATATCAGGATGCGAGATTAAAATCTGTCCCAAAGCAAACACAACTACACCGCAGTGTCTTAGTTCCGAACTTCGTCAAGCCCGGAGTATCATTTGCACAAGCCGCTAGAGGACCAGCAGAAAATGCGGTAAATAGTGTAAATAATGTAAGTGGCAATAATGAGCTGCTACTCAATATTTTATAGCAATTAAATTCTCTTTCGGAAAGAATCGATAAGCAAGATACGAAAATTAATCTTGTTTTTCATCGTTTAGGGGTTTCAAATGCCTCAAAATAATTTGTCATCCAGTCACGTTCCCATGGATAGGATTCGTCTCATCTCGATCAACGTCAACTCCATTGTTACTTTACATTGGCGTGATTATCTCCTTGAATTCATTGTTAGATAAAAGCCTGACATCATGCTTCTCACCGAAACCCACCTCAGTTCATGGCACTCCATGATATTCAAGGATATTGGGTAATAGGTGATGGGGGAGTGGGCACCGGGATATTGGTTCGAAGACCCTATTGTTTCCAAAATATTGAAAAAGTCAAATTCAAAAGCTTTGAATCTCTTGAAGTGTCCGTTATCAAAATCTCACTACCAGGTGTGGATAACCTCTTCGTTATCTCTGCCTATGCAACTGGTGGGACTGTTCTCAAGCTCAAGGAGGAGCCCAATTCCTTGTTTGAAATACTCGAACTGAACAGGCTGCATATTTATTATATTCTTGCTGGTGACCTGAACGCTAAGCATACATCATGGCTAAACGCCACTAGTAATCCAAGAAGTGTATCCCTGAAATCGTGGATAACAGAGAACCAAATTGAACACAGGTGCAATCTATATGGGTCGGAGTTCGCAACATACCCTAGGACAAATTCATATTTGGACCTCTGCATTGCTGACGCAAGACGAGTTCAGCTTTAATAGTCCTCAACGGAAACTGCTGGTGCTTCTTTATGATAGCGACCATAACGCAATCGTGATGGAAATCAATCATCAAATCGATGATTTCTTCCTCATTCCAGTTCAACACGAAAATTATCGGTTGAATTAAAAAAAAAAAAAACAGACTGGGGAAAGTTTCAAAAGAAGTTTAATCAGGAGTACCAGAAGCAATGTCCCCCTTCTGATGGCAACTCTTCCTCAATGGTTTCTAGTGACAGGAATCTAACTAACGAGGGAATAGATGTCTATTTGTCGAAGTTAGAGAAGCTGACGTTGGAAACGATTGAGAAAGTAGTTCCCAAGATTAATTATCGAAACAATATGGAAGGATATGAAAGACCAACCATTGCAGGGTTCAAAAGATTGAAAAGCCTTTTTTTCACACGTGTCATCAATATTTATCGACGATTTTTGGACTACAACCATTCCTCGTTGGCTTTGTTGAAATTACACCTGAAGAATGTCCGGAACTTAATCCGGTCATACTTCAGGAGTGAGGTCAGCAATTATTGGGCGGAAGTTTGAGGGATATTAGCCCACAGAGCCCAGGCAGCGTGTTTGCGAAAGTGAATAGCATATTCCGCAAGAAGTCTCGAGTGAAGGTATCGAATCTTGAAGTCACTAGTGATGAGATAAATCTTCTCAATAGGGCTGGTATCGAAATTGAAAGTCCAACTCCGGATAGAAATGGAAACAGAATTGTCCTGGTTGGAACACATTTTGAATTGGTTCATCTACCAAACCCTGAGAGAGGAAACAAAATATTTTCAGAGGTCGTTGAAGCAAAAGTTTCCAACTTCAAATCAAGCCTGAACGGCCAATCAATTCTTCATTTCAATGAAACATTAATATCTGACCTCATACCAAGCTTGAATCTTATTGATTATTTTGTCAGCTGTGAAGACTTGTGTTTCATATTTCGCAAGATAAACAACAAGAAATCATGTGGTACTGATGGTATTCCAAATGTAGTTCTTCGACATTTGCCTAAAGTTGCTATTAGAAATTATTGCATATTGTTCAACAATATGTTGAGCAATTCATATTTCCCAAATGAGTGGAAAAAGGCTAAAGTATTTCCGATCTAGAAGAAAGGAAAAGAATCTTCATGCCCGAAAAGCTATCGCCCAATCAGCTTGCTGCCTAACATCAGCAAGGTGTTTGAAGTGATACTCAACAGAGCATTAAACGCCCACATTGAGGAAAATGAGTTGATGCCGAATTGCCAATTTGGTTTTCGTGCCAGGCATTCGACCACACATGCAATAACGAAAGTAACCTCAGTTATCTGTTGGAAGCTTAATGATAGACAATGTGTTGCAGCATGTCTCATTGATATTGAGAAAGCCTTCGATACGGTGTGGTTAGACGGACTAGTTTTTAAACTCCTTCAGGAAAAGTTCCCCAGGCACCTTGTCGCCATGATGTGTAATATGTTGTACGGGAAATCGTTTGTTGTAACTTATGGAAATCTGACGACAATGCGCGAGTTCAAGGTCTTGAATGGTCTACAGCAGGGAACAGTTACTGCACCTCTGCTCTTTTCAATCTTCATTCGCAAGCTATTGAACGGCTTTGATCTTAACGCTGGTAGCGTTTGCTGATGATCTGATCATCTATACGGCAGACCAGAAAGCTACAATAGTTCAGAGCAATCTCCAAAAAATGTTCAATGATGTGCAGCTGTACACTGACAATTTCCGAATGAAAATCAATGCTCAGAAGTGTGAAACAATCTGGTTTCGGACAACGCTGCAGGGGGTCAGTCAAGACCTGAAACGTAATTGGAAAGATTTCCACATAATGGCTGGTGAGGGTAGTTCGGAACGAGTTCCACATAAATCCTGTGTTCGATACCTCGGTGTTTATCTCGATCAGTATCTGTACTATACTCAACATGTAAAAATCATGCTCAGTAAGGCACTAAGAGTAGTCATGGCCCTACGAAGACTCTTTCATTCCAAATACATTGATCAAAAGGTCAAAATTATCTGTAACAAGACCCTGGTTAGACCAGTTTTGACATATGGATGTCAAATCTGGTACAACCAGAGTGCTAGTACTATGGAAAAATTAAGAGTTTTCGAAAGGAAATGTCTTCGCAAGATCTGTGACTGTGAGTGAAAACCCTTGGATTTCACAGCCGTCCCACCCTACAAACGGGTATATTGCGACTTGCCTCGCTACTGGCTTCATTCCTCCAGAAGCATTTGTTATTTGGACACGAATCGATACGTTTTTGATTCTGACGGCGTCCCAGTCATATATCACATATATCGACGGGCCACCGATAAGAAGATAAAATATCCTCCGAGTTTGAGTTCACGAGACCAACAATTCCAATGGAGATACTCATTTGCTAGATTCGTTGAAGCTGATCGAATTGAGATGGCGCAGTCCAGGTATTGGTGGCTGAATGGCAATGTCTAAATTATTTGTGTTTATTTCTAGTTTTTGTGTTTTTCGTTATTTAGTTTTTGAGTTTCAGCTCATAATTGCTACATTAAGTATTGTTGTTTATTTGTGTTAAAATTTAGGTATAGGTTAGGTATATGTTATGTTTATTACATTAGGTTAGAGATAAGGTTAAACGCCAAGGTTAAGAACATTGTTATAGAATTTTTTAGCATAAGATAAAGTTTTTGATTGCATTTTATTAGAATTAAGTTAAAACATATTAGGTGTAGGATCAAAGTTCACTGTTTTGTTAAGATTATAAATAATTTTAGGATAGTGTTGGTTGGTTTTTTCTCGTTTTTCCAATTGAATGAAATAATATGTAATAATCTTCATTGATTTGAATTTTCTATAATTTTTTTTTTAATGTGATTAATGATAACGTATAAATTTAGAGAGACATGTGGGCCATTAAGTTTTTTGATTGTTATTGTTTGGAATTTGCTTTACATTCTTTTAAAATTTATAACGATTAGTATTAAATAAAGTGCTTTGGACTTTGACTTTGAGAAATTCATTAAAACAATCTGTGTTGATCGTGCACCCCTTATTTGAATTGAATATATGCATGACATTTCCCTAAAACAAACTCACTTTAAAATATCCGTGTGATACTTTCAAAGGATATGTATTTGCACAACTGTTGATTTGCGGATTTCGTTGTCACAAACATCACTTTGTGTTAGATTTCTTTGCCAGTTAGCCGCATCGAATGTATAGTTTAACGAACAGAAATACGAGCAACTGGAGGAGGGTGCAATTAATTTGCACAACATATCATACGAGGTGTGACAAGTAAGTAATGAGACTGATTTTATTGCCACGCTTGTGGTACACCTGCAACCTTTAAATTCTCTCCCCCTTCCCCTCTTTATTGATATATTTACCATTGCTTTAGATTGTTTAGTTCACCTACTGTGTCGTGTTGAGTAGACCTGTGTCGGTGGTGCTCGTCACGAGAATGGAGAAACGAAATTAAGAGCAACGCGTCGCGATAAAATTTTGCGCTAGATTAGGCGAAACAGCTTCGGAAACGTACTCGTACGTTAAAATTTTAAAATGCATGGTGATAGTGCTCTTAGTTGTGCAATGGTTGTCTCCGCACGCCTCCCGCCCGAAAAAAAATCGCATGAGCAATTCGAATTACAACAGTCGCCTTATTCGCCCGAGTCACCCTGTGGCTTTTTTTTGTTCCCTAGAACAAAATCGGTGGTCAAAGAAACCCATTTTGAGTCGATTACGGACATCCAGGTGGCCGTGACTAGGGTACTCGCGGACATCCCAGTCGAAGCGGTCCAAAAATGTTACGAAACATGAAAAACGCGCTGGAATTGTTGTATAGCTGCCCAAGGGGATCACTTTGAAGGGGATGGCAGAGTTGTAGAATCATTTTTAAATATACGGTTTTCATGGAATTAGTCTCATTACTTAATTGTCATATCTCGTACCCTTCGAGTGATATATAGGTACAAAGAAAAGAAATTAGAAAACATGTCAGGTGGTTTATGCTAGGTAATTGCGTTTTGTGCAGTTATAGCGGTTCTATGCCTTGTTCGTGGTGATGTGAATGAGCGATAGAGAGAAGAGTGAGGAATGGAAGGTTACGGCAAATTCATGCAAGCAACAGATTTGTTTCGTTCTGCTGCTTTATGTGATTTATTCCCTACGCCGAATATATACTTAATTAGTGAATGGATCAGTGTAATAGTATAATATGATAAGAACAGCGTCGGATTTACACTAAGTGTGACCTATAGGCAGAAATTTGGTGGGGGCCTTTGTAAGGAAATGAAAAAATCATTTTTTTCTCTACTCGTAAGCTTCCTTCTCAAGAGATTCATGATATTACTAAGTTATCAATTTTAGTGCAAAATAAAATTGATATGCAAAAAAAAAATTTTATTTTACTTTTAAATATATAGTCGTATGAAAATACGGCCATAACGTTTACCAAACTATTTAAAATTCTTGTAGTATATTTTAGTCGATATTTTCTTTGACATGTGATTTAGCTGTTATAAATAGTTAATTTAGGAAACTCAACTTCATTTAATAAAAAGAAAAGAAAATTACAGATAAATTTGCATTCATTTCGATTAAAAATTAGTCATGAAACATCAGTGAATTTAATGAATTTCTACATTTAAACTTTAATAATGATTTAAAAATTAGCTTTGCATCTAAATTATGTTATTATTTATCTTTATTATTTGGCAACTTTTTTGGTTCATATTTTACTGATACTAGAGTAATACTTTTCGTGCTTTTTTTCAGCAAAATCGAAAATAATGCCAACAAATGAAAGTCATCTTAGTAAATCGCTTTTGATGCTTAAAAAAGCTAAACAATTAAGTAGATCTTGACCCTCCGCTGCTCTCAAATAATATTTTAGCAAGTTTAGTTTTGAGAATGATCTTCCATCAGTACAGTTGGTTGTCACTAAAACTGAATATATTCTCAACAATGTGTAAACATTAGGAAAAACCTCTTCGTAGTTTTTTTCAACTATTAGATTGATATTTTGTCTCAAAGCTTATTCTTATTTCTTTTGTTTTGATGTTCTTATGACTTATTTCCACTTTCCTTATTTTCTACTTCATCTTTTTCAATAATAAAATCTTTCGAAAATTCTCTAAACTGAATGAACTCGTGAACCAAACTTTCTTCAAGATCATTATGATGCATTTCTAATAATTTTTTGATAAGTTGTTCAATTTTTCAGAAATCCAAAAAAGTCATCAGCCACATCATTGACAACAATCCCTTCATTCGAAAAGTACTCAATTGATCAATTATAGGTATATAGCTTTCAACTCGGAATTTTTTAGAACTTTCTAGTTTGACATGTTGTGAGTTTTCATAATCAATGGGGTTCAAACGTACATTTCGTTCGCGGAGACACTTTCTTTTTGACCGTATTCGTTGCATCCAGATTTTTCTTGGCTGTCATTTCATATTTTTCAAAACTATCTCTTAATGAATCGATGAATGACCAAAGCTTTCAGAAGAATAATTGATGTGTTCGATCAATATCAACACTTTGTAGTGTAAGACTTGTTTTATTGACCACGAGCTTCTTCGCAATGTTCCGATAAATCTAACAAAATTCTTCGGTATCCTTCGAACCCCACTTTAACTGAACGCACAGTTTCAGCTCTAGATGCCCATCTAGTCGTATTGACTCTTTTTGGAGCGGTTGCGCGGTCAGAAGTACCAGTTGCAAGTTCATTCAACTCTGTTACGAGTAAATCATTTCACTCAGTCGATTTTTTCTAAAAAATCTAAAAAATGTTTGATTCCAAGCAGCATTCCATAACTGCCATACCAACAAGGTTCAATGAATAAGTGAAACAAGGTATCCAAAGAGCTAAATTATGTGCTTGCCTCACGAGAGCCTGAAATCCGTTATATTTTCCACTCATGACTGTAGCATTATAGTAAGACTGCCCACGACAATCCTTGATAGATAGAGCACGTTTTTGTAAAAATGACACCACTACTTCAAAATTGTGCTTAGCTTCGTGTCCTTGATTTGCTAAAAAAAAATACAAATCTTTCAACAGGTTTATCATTTTCAAGATAATGGAAAGCCAAATTTAATTGATCCTTATGGCTTTTGTCGGTCGTTGTATCTACTGAAAACGCGTAATACTTTGAAACTCCACTACCGCATTTTGCATATTTTAGTGAATGACTTTTCAGGAATACGTCGTATTCAGCTAATAATTCGATTATGCCTAAAAGGTAACTTTCCCGAGAGAAATTTACCTATTGCGGAGAGTATCATATATATATATATATATATATATATATATATATATATATATATATATATATATATATATATATATATATATATATATATATATATGGAATAAAACGAAATTTGGGACCACGCTAGAAGTTGCAATTTTGCTCCGATTTTCACCAAATTTTCAGGAAAGGTGTATTGAGTTAATATCTCGGTTAAGTTCGTGAACCAGCTATATCGGCCGGGCAAAAATAAAATGGCGGCCACTTTAGACGAAAAATCGTGATTTCTGTTCTAGCTCCGATTTGGATGAAATTTGGTATTAAGGTTCACTGATGTATGTGATAAATCTCACAATAAAAAATCCAAAGTCGGTACGGCAGAAACAAAATGGAGGGCGCTCAAAGGTCGAAAAACGTGCAAAATTTTGTTGTTGTAATAGTGGTCAAAGCTTTCAACAGATTTTCATGAAATTCGGCAGTTAGATAGAAATTATAAGTACGTGAAAAAACTGGAGGTCAGGTCACTAAAAATAAAATGGCGGCCAGTTGAAACTCAAAACTTCAAAGGCTTCTAAAAGTCGCAATCTCGATCTGGCATATGTGAAACTTGGTTTCAAGATAGGCATTATTTAGATCTACAAACTTTGATATTTTGGTGATCATGCATGTGCAAATTTCAAAATGGCGGCGGTTTAAAGATGCGTTTTTTTCAGGTTTTTGTGGCGCTCTAGCGGTCACACTTTCCAGCGGATTTTGATGAAACTTGAGATTATGGATCTCTGTACTATGTTCTTGTATCATTCAAATTGAATGAAAAATTAAAAAGTCGAAAATTTAAAACCCAATATTTTTAGCTGCCATTTTCACTAAAAATTAAATTATTTTGCCCTGTCTAGAGGGAAACTCCGATTTGCACGAGATTTGGCACATTGATTGATGGGGTCCAAGCCCACAAAGATTTAAAATAGTCCAAAATCAAATGCAAGTTACGACTTATTGCTCCGCGGCTTACAAAAAAACACAATTTGTGAATTTACAATTTGTTTTGTTCGATACTTCTTTATTTAACACTCGCGGAATACAAAAAGCGCTTCAATCACTTGACCACTTAAATTTATAATGTTTAATTGCTAAGTAAACAAAATGCTACCTGGGTGCAATTAACTTAATTTAGCGGCGTTTGCACAACGGTTGTCGCTACAGGTGAACGATCAGCTTGGTCATCGATTAATTCCGAATTTTATTTCAGATAACAAAAAATGCGCGTGTTGCGTGATTGCAATATGAAAATGGTAATGGCCTCAATACAGTTTTGGGTCGAATGAAATGAGAATGCGCGTGGAAAAGTGATGAGTGAAGGAGGAAAGCTAAGTGTAAGGTAATATTTGAAATGCACGTGGAAAAATGATGAGGAAAGGAGTAAAGGTAAGTGGAAGGTGATAACTTGCTTGCATTCAAAATGGCGGCCCCCAAAGGTCAGGAGTAAGCGCAATTCGCTATTTTAGTAGCAACTGAAATAATGAATTTTTTTCATGGAAACGTTTTAAATGACTTATCTTGAACGTATTTATAAATCAGATTATTTTTTAAATATTATAAATTATTTTTAACAATCCCCCTTAAAAAATTATAAAATCGCGACTTGTCTGTCCGTCCGTTTGTTCGTGTGTCAGAAGTTTTCTCGCAAACCACATGAGCTAGAATGAGGAAATTTTCTACGTAGGTCAAAAGTGGTGCCTCTTGAAATTTGCAGTGTAAGAAAATATTTTAAAGTGTTTAAGAGGGTCTCCCCATACATGGTGGTGACATAAATATTTTTTTTATTTCTGTAGCCCTCTAGCGGCCAAGTTTCTCAACAGATTCCGATAAAACTTGAAATTATAAGTTATTAAGGCAAGTTAATTTAATTTAATTCTGCAAATCGAATGACAAACAAAAAATTTGAAAATTTACAGCTTAATATTTTCAGCAGCCGTTTTCAATTAAAAATTCAAAATGATGGCCCCTGGTGGTTCAGAAAAGAATTGAAAATGTATATATTAATGGCAAGTCAAGTGCTGATTAAACTTTTATGGAAATCTTTTGAAATTAACTATTTGAGCTATTTAAGCCGACAAGTTATCACCTTTGTGAGGTAACCACTGTGAAATGTATAAACAGCAAATGTGAGAAGGGCAAAAGGAGTATAAATATGTTTATAACAATTTATTACCCGCCGATTTTCGATATGTGATCATACGTGTACAACTCAATTTAATTAGCAAAATATTCGCGCCTCTAAGAAGGGTTTCCAAATATGAACGGCGGCAGATCCTTTCTGTTAATAAATACCCATGTAGTGCTACAAAAATTGCAGTAAGAAGTCCAGTAGTAGGCAAGCCAAAATCTTTTTCGAAACCTTACGCTACATACGAAAAATTTACCTTTCCGGCTGGTGCTGCCAACGGGGATTTTTTAGATTGATCAAAGCGATAGCTGAGCTATATCTCGTTAATGTATAAGTTGACTTATGGTTTTTCGAGTTCTCGTGCTCTTGTTAATGGGCATGGGCATTTTTCCAGTCACAATATCCGTCATTATTGAGCTAGGACAAAGAATCGCTTAGCAGCTTATAGCAAAAGCAGTAAACTTTACCATTTGAAGGAGAAAAGCAAAGCCAGGAACGTTTTATCGCAGCTCCATTTTTTTACTTTTTTTTCAAACATTGTAATTTTGCATTTTCTGATAACATTGCCATCAGTCTGCAAATAAGATTTTGCTTCCAAAATTGTTATTTGATTATTTTGTAAGTTTGAACTTCCAGTTTTGATCCAATAATCAACATATTTTTTTATATTGCCCAGCCACAATGCTATATCATTTTCATTAAAAAATTTAGTCAAATCATTTTCATCTATTATAGTTCTTGACTCAATAGCTTCGTCATCGGTATTCATACTTCTTCCGTTCGTCATTATTTTGCCTTGAGGAAAGCCTCCACAAATATATTTGATTTCTGCAGTGTCAAGCTTAAAAAAATATGAAACATCCTTTTTATAAAAGTAACCATATTTTAAGATAAAGTTTTACATCTTTATGTAGAAGAACAATTTTTTCATCTGTCTTTTTCATTTATTAAACCGATCATCATCATGAGAAAATTTCAAAGTACCTCGAAAAACTTTCTTCAGCAAGAAAATTTACTACTTTCAAAACTCGAGGGTCAGTTCTGCCTCACTATCTTGCTGCCAGGTCAGCGAATTTGTAGTTAGGTATCATCAATTAAAAACTATAAGGATTTTCACAGTGCCTCAAATATCTTCCTTAAAGGTCTGCCGGCTCTCGGATAGTAATAAGCTTCCACGAAATCGTTGTCTATCTTATTTGCCGTCTAGCGGCATACTGTGGAGGAAAATATTTGCAACGTATATCTGGCAGGTTGCAACAATATGTGCTCAAATATGTTTTCCAAGCCTTCAAACAATTGTTCAAATGTTCAAAGCTATGTCTGGCGCCGGCTTTAGATACAGTTACTTTTCAAGTTTATATTAAATGGCAACCATGAAACCTGTCGACACTAAATTTGAAGGGAACTCACCTGCCGTTTATCATTGTAACGATTTTCAGTTGAAGACTGTCTTGCAGTACCTCTTTCGATGTATTCGGGTTGAAAAAAATGTGTCATTCGATGAGTTTTGGCTATTAGTTCACCATGTTTAAATAGTTTTTTTTTCTTTCTCCTTGTCATATCCTGACTTAAATTTGCGAGGCCCCTTATGTCGGTCTGCTAATCTACAGTAAGGTTAACTGATTCTGTATGATACTTGAAGTGAAAATATGAATGGTAAGAAAAAGGAGCGTTTTTGTTGATGTTTACTCACTATGAACATTTCTATACACTGGCTATAAAACAAACATTGAATTATTCTTTAAATATTTCCACTTTACACAAGATTTAGAAAATATGCTATGATATTAAAACGTACGCCGTCTGGATGCATACTGGGCTCAGGCTAGCCAAAAACAAGGACGCGATAGTATTGTATCACATCAGCGGCACCGGCGGAGCGACCAGGCGACTTGGTATGGGAGCCAGGTGACTCGATATGCCACCAATATGGAACTGATATAATTGCGTTTTTGGCTGTTTTGGTCAATTGGTAGACGACCAGGTATGCATCCAGCGAGCAATGTTGATGCGCACTCACATTGTAGATGTAGGATACATACAAATTTACCGACATGATATATTCAGCAAACGGAAAGCATTATGATTCGAAATGATTTAAATAGCAGACTGAAATGATGTCATCATCTCGAATCACTACGCTTTCCATTTGTCAAATACATAGTCTCGGTAGATTATTTCAAGTTGAATGAAGCAGTTAACTCCATTCGCTTGATAGATTCTGCTAAAATTATGCACATATGTATACAATATAACCTAAATTTAACTGAGAAATTGTAATTACAAGTTGAATACATAAGTTTTTAGGGTTTTGTACTAAAATACAAAACCCTATTGCAATCACGACCTGTGTCCGTCTGTCCGTCTGTCCGTCCGTCCGTCCGTCCGTCCGTCCGTCCGTCTGTATGTCACAGCACTTTTTCTCCGAAACTATAGAGGCTACAGCCATGAAACTTTGTAGAAAGGTCAGAAGTGGTGACCTCTTGAAAGTTCAAGGGTGGAAAAATTTTTCAAAGGCGTTTAAGGGGGGTCTCCCCATATAAGGGGGTGACCCCTCAAAAACAAATTTTCACCATTGGTAGTCGAATAGGATGTCATTGGAAAGGTCTCAATGAGATCTTTTCAAAACAAGTCTTAAAATTGTCTTATAAGTACCGAGGGGGGCAGGGGAAGGGGAAATGTACGAACTTTTTGCGTACCCCCCCCCTCGCGATTGGACACCTTCCATCCGAAAAATCTGAAAAAAATCATGAATGTAGGCCTTAATGAGTACAACAACAACAAATACATGAGAATTCTATATTCACTCAACTTTGTTAGTAATAGTATGATTTATCGATTTTGTGTTTTCTTGAATAAAATCTAAACGGTACCCTTAAACTCAATAAAATTTAGCAAAGAGATGACTATTTATAAGATTGATCTTTTCTGAAAGCTTCATGTAGATCGAATAGTATTTACCGAAGTTATAGCGGTTTGAATTTTCGCGTATTACTATGGAGCAATATGCCCTGTATTACTATGGAAACATATTGCTATGGAGCCATATGCGCTTTTTACCGACTTAGACACTACAGCTTTGCTAGAATTTGCATGAAAATTTCAGGAGTGATAGGTATCATGAACATGAGTACAAACAATTGAAACAAGTCGAAGAGGCAGGAGAGAGCTCCTAGCAAAAGGGCTTTGTAACCATTCTAGGATTCGAAAAAATAGGCCATGAATCGATGATTACAGTACAGAGGAGTGGCCCCTGAAAAAAGTTTAATGAAAGGTAGCCGATATGAGTATCAACTGAAAGTTCTCTACGAGAGCTTTTCAAAACAGTTCTTAAACTGACAGTTTTTGCTTCAGTGGGAGCACAGGGGGGGAAATACATGAAAAATGTGTTTCCTCCCTCGCGAATGATCTAAAAAATCTGAAAAAATATCAAAGGAGATATTTATGGGTAAACTATAACAAATACCTCAGAAGTCAAAATTCGTTCAACTTTGTTAATAATAGTATGATCCTCGAATTTCACATTTTCTCCAATTAAATCGTCTTTGACATGTTTCTTGATTTTATTCGTTGCTGGTTACTGCATTTTGTAAGTTGAGTACAAAACCCTTCTGACATGAGCATAGGTCTGTCTACGCAACTTGTAAAAATTAGTATTCTTATGAACAGTACTACAAATTTGTATTCGACGTAAACAACCGACTGACAGCTACAAAATGAGAACAAAATTTTGATAATCGAATAGAAACTGTGGCTACAGTGAACGATTAAAGCCAAAAGTCTGACAAGGAAATTTACGTATTTTAGACAAATACATGTCTATGCCTCCTAAGCGTCATAAAAATTAGTATTTTCATGCAAATTACTACATATTTGCACTTCACGCAAACTAAACAAACGCAACTATAAGATAAGACCAAAATTTCAACAATCGGATTAAAATTACGGGCACAGTAAGCAATCAAAGCTGAAAATCTGCACAAAAACTGCACGTGTTCTAGAAACAGTAATTTTTAGATTTTTTGCCTAAAACATGTTCCGACCATCAAAACACTAGTTTGGGTTAAGCTTTTAAATTAAAACGTAAAAACGCGAAATTCGCACGTTTAAGGGGAGAAAAATGGATTTAAAGTTTTGGGGAGTTCATGCGTGAAAAATTGGTATTTTTTTAGCTTTCAACCACTAAACCCACCCTTAAACTTTTGCGAAATACCACAAATTTATACTTTTTGGAAAGACAGACGCTGATCTATTCATTGACACCAAAATATAGCACATCGGTTGAAAAATCAAGCCACAGCAATGCCGTAAAGGGAAAAAGTTTCCATAACCTGCCCCCAAAAATATAAGGAACCTTATAAAAATTAGTATTCTTATGAAAAGTACTACAAATTTGTATTCGACGTAAACAACCGACTGACAGCTACAAAATGAGAACAAAATTTTGATAATCGAATAGAAACTGTGGCTACAGTGAACGATTAAAGCCAAAAGTCTGACAAGGAAATTTACGTATTTTAGACAAATACATGTCTATGCCTCCTAAGCGTCATAAAAATTAGTATTTTCTTGCAAATTACTACATATTTGCACTTCACGCAAACTATACAAACGCAACTATAAGATAAGACCAAAATTTCAACAATCGGATTAAAATTACGGGCACAGTAACCAATCAAAGCTGAAAATCTGCACAAAAAATGCACGTGTTCTAGAAACAGTAATTTTTAGATTTTTTGCTTAAAACATGTTCCGACCATCAAAACACTAGTTTGGGTTAAGCTTTTAAATTAAAACGTAAAAACGCGAAATTCGCACGTTTAAGGGGAGAAAAATGGATTTAAAGTTTTGGGGAGTTCATGCGTGAAAAATTGGTATTTTTAGGGGTTTGTACTAAAATACAAAACCCTATTGCAATCACGACCTGTGTCCGTCTGTCCGTCCGTCCGTCCGTCCGTCCGTCCGTCCGTCCGTCCGTCTGTATGTCACAGCACTTTTTCTCCGAAACTCTAGAGGCTACAGCCATGAAACATTGTGGAAAGGTCAGAACTGGTGACCTCTTGAAAGTTCAAGGGTGCAAAAATTTTTCAAAGGGGTTTAAGGGTGTCTCCCCGTATAGGGAGGTGACCCCTCAAAAAAAATTTTCACCATTGGTAGTCGAGTAGGGTGTCATTGGAAAGGTCTCAATGAGGTCTTTTCAAAAAAAGTCTTAAAATTGCCTTCTGAGTACCGAGGGGGGCAGGGGAAGGGGAAATGTACGAACTTTTCGCGTACCCCCCCTCGCGATTGGAAACCTTCCATCCGAAAAATCTGAAAAAAATCATGAATGTAGGCCTTAATGAGTACAACAACAACAAATACATGAGAAGTCGAAATTCACTCAACTTTGTTAGTAATAGTATGATTTATCGATTTTATATTTTCTTGAATAAAATCCAAACGGTAGCCTTAAATTCAATAAAATTTAGCAAACTGATGACTTTTCATAAGATTGATCTTTTCTGAAAGTTTCATAAAGATCGAATAGTATTTAATAAAGTTATAGCGATTTGAATTTTCCTGTATTACTATGGAACAATATGCCCTGTATTACTATGGAAACATATGGCTATGGACACATATGCGCTTTTTATCGATTTAGACACTACAGCTTTGCTAGGATTTGCATGAAAATTTCAGGAATGATAGGTATCATGAAAATGAGTACATACAATTGAAACAAGTCGAAGAGGCAGGAGAGAGCTCCTAGCAAAAGGGCTTTGTAACCATTCTATGATTCGAAAAAATAGGCCATGAATCGATGATTACAGTACAGAGGAGTGGGCCCTGAAAAAAATTTCATGAAAGGTAGCCGATATGAATATCAACTGAAAGTTCTCTATGAGAGCTTTTCAAAACAGTTCTTAAACTGACAGTTTTTGCTTCAGTGGGGGCACAGGGGGGGAAATACATGAAAAATGTGTTTCTAAAAAATCTGCAAAAATTATCAAGGGAGATATCTATGGGTATAAGTAAAACAAATACCTCAGAAGTCACAATTCTTTCAACTTTGTTAATAATAGTATGATCCTCGAGTTTCACATTTTCTCCAATAAAATCGTCTTTGACATGTTTCTTGATTTTATTCGTTGCTGGTTACTGCATTTTGTAAGTTGAGTACAAAACCCTTCTGACATGAGCATAGGTCTGTCTACCCAACTTGTTGTAAACTTGTTGAGGATGTATTTTATTGAAAAATTTATTTAAATTTTTCTTAGATTGGTGTACGAAGAGGCTTTCAATTGGTGGAGGCCTTCAGTTAGTGGGGGCCTATAGGCAGTGCCTAGCCTGCCTACGCCTAATTCCGGCGCTGGATAAGAAATTTAACGGGAGAGTTTTGAAAAGAAGCAACTGTAGTTAGGGAGTTGGAAGAGCTACCTTAAATCTACATTCTTATTGTTCAAAGAGATGTAAAATTTAAGCATCTCTAAATGCCATAACACGAAAATTTAAGCAATTCAAGTGATGTTGCAAAGAAAGTTAATTCAACACAAGAGAAATACGACCTAATCCTGCCACGCTTTGACGATTTAATTGACGAAGAAGGCATCACGGCTTATTTCCGTGAGGTAATTGGTGACTTGTATTCATAATGTTCAATCAAGAAGTCGAGTTTATTTTCGTGCGCACTAGATGTTCATTGGGCTACAATGACGGTCGTTAAATCTCGAGGTGCAATTATTAACCGACCGAGTGTCAAATCGAAGATATTAAGCAAATAGTGCAGAAATTACTAAAAAGTGCGTAATTAACAATTTCTCTATTAACAGGAATTCCCCTCAACAAAAATTAACGTTTTAAAATAAACAAGTTGGGTAAACAGACCTACGCTCATGTCAGAAGGGTCTTGTATTCAATTTACAAAATGCAGTCACCAGATCGAATCAAATCAAGAAACATGTCAAAGACGATTTTATTGGAGAAAATATGAAATATGAAGATCATACTATTTTTAACAAAGTTGAACGAATTTCGGCTTCTGAGGTTTTTGGTCATAAATATCTCCCTTGATAATTATTTCAGATGTCCACCCGCGACGGAGGAAACACATTTTTCATGTTTTTCCCTCCCTGTGCCCCCACTGAAGCAAAAACTGACAGTTTAACAACTGTTTTGAAAAGCTCCCATGAAAACTTTCATTTCATACTCATATCGGCTACGTTTGATGAATTTTTTTTCAGGGGCCACTTTCCTGTACTGAAATCATCGATTCATGGCCAATTTTTTCGAATCCTAGAATGGTTACAAAACCCTTTTGCTAGGAGCTCTCTCCCACCTCCTTGACTTGTTTCACTTATGAGCATTAATTGTAGGTACTCATCTTCAGTCATTCATTCAATTGAATCAAGTGTTCAAAGCATGCACCTTAAACGTTGAAGTTGGGAAAAAATAACTCAAAATTATTCAATCTTCGCATTTAAAACAGCCACAATTTGGTTTTACGATTACTGATACCACTACCTAAACCGATTCTCAAATATATACATAACACCCATCATTCCTGAAAATTTCATGCAAATCCTAGCAAAACTGTAGTGGCTGAGTCGGTAAAAAGCGCATGCTGTTCCATAGCCATATGTTGCCATAGTAATAAATGCAGCGCATATTGTTCCATAGTAATACAGGAAAATTCAAACCGCTATAACTTTGCTAAATATGATTCAATCTTTATGAAACTTACAGGATAGATCAATCTTATAAATAGTACTGAATTCTATTGAATTTAAGGGTACCGTTAAGATTTTATTCAAGAAAACATAAAATCGATAAATCATACTATTACTAACAAAGTTGAGTGAACTGCGACTTCTAACGTATTTGTTGTTGTTGTACACACCAAGGCCTACATTCCTGATTTTTTTTCAGATTTTTCGGATCACAGGTGTCCTATCGCGAGGGGGGGGGGGGGCACAAATTTTTCGTGTATTTCCCCTCCCTGTGCGCCCCTTGAAGCAAATTTTGCCAAACTAAAACCTGTTTTGAAAAGTTCTCATCAAGACCTTTCATTTGATACCCATATCGGCTACCTTCAATGAAATTTTTTTTTCGAGCGGTCACTCTCCTGTATGGGGAGACCTCCCTTAAATACCTTAGAAAAATTTTTTTTAGTTGAATTTGAAGAGATCACCACTTTACACCTACGCACAAAATTTGATGTTTCTAGCTTAAGTAGTTTCCGAGAAAAACTGCTGTGATACACGGACGGACGGACGGACGGACGGACAGATGGACAGACTGGTCGCGAAACTAGTAGGGTTTTGTAAAATTATTTTACAAAACACTAAAAAGCAGAAATACATTCAAGGGAAGACCTGGTTTATGAACATTTCCTCTAATCTCGCTGCAAAAGCAACGAGATTGAGGAGCCCGATGGCTTCAGCCATCAACTTGAACAATCGTGTCTATCGCCAACGATGACGGGCGAAAAAAGCTAAAACAAAGATTCGATAGCAATAAAAAACTGAAAATTTTATCAGTCATCGATGTCGTGCAGCTGGTCAAAGCTAACAAGAAAGCTGAGAAGATTGAGAGAGAGAAAACGATGAACTCAGACTTCGGATCCAATCGCTAGAAGAACTAGTTAGAAAATTAAGGTTCAATAAAGGAAAAAAAATAAACCATCAAGAAGGAAAAAGAAGTAAAGTCAAAAGCGACCGAAGACAAGAAATGGAAGAAACCGCAACAAGAGCCTGATCAAGAGGATGTCCTTAGCGAAGGCAGAGCAAACGTCAGTACGAACTATTATGCAGCGCTAGTTGGGCTAGACAATTCTATGAAAATTAGAGAGGATAAAGGTAACAAAAATTCTGAACATTGTTTTACTAAGCCTGAGAATGAATTTACCGAATACTTAAAAATTAAAAACAGGGAGAAAAAACCAAAATTTTTGTCTGCTGGTCCGTCTGTGAATGTTGATCAAAAAAGGAAAAGTCCCACCAATGAATGCATTTGAGCAAACAGACAAAGATATGATTCAGCTTTTGGCAAGCGGAATTAAATTAAATGATTTGGAGATCAAGAGAACGTACGCCAATAAATTGATAATTAGAACTTAGTCACTAGTTGATTTTCAGGCCAATCAATTCTTCATTTCAATGAAACATTAACATCTGACCTCATACCAAGCTTGAATCTTATTGATTATTTTGTCAGCTATGAAGACGTGTTTCATATTTGGCGGATAAACATGTGGTAGTGATGGTATTCCAAATGTAGTTCTACAACATTTGCCTGAGGTTGCTATTAGGAATTATTGCATATTGTTCAACAACATGTTGAACAATTCTTATTTCCCAAATGAGTGAAAAAAGGCTAAGGTATTTCCGATCTTGAAAAAAGGAAAAGAATTTTCATGACCCAAAAGCTATCGCCCAATCAGCTTGCTGCCTAACATCAGCAAGGTGTTTGAAGTGATACTCAACAGAGCATTAAACGCCCACATTCAGGAAAATGAGTTGATGCCGAATTGCCAATTTGGTTTTCGTGCCAGGTATTCGACCACACATGCAATATCGAATGTAATCTCAGATATTTGTTGGAAACTAAATGATAGACAATGTGTTGCAGCATGTCTCATTGATATTGGGAAAGCCTTCGATACGGTGTGGTAAGATGGACTAGTTTTTAAACTCCTTCAGGACAAGTTCCCCAGACACCTTGTCGCCATAATGTGCAATATGCTATACGGGAAATCGTTTGTTGTATATGACGGAAATCTGACAACAATGCGCGAATTCAAGGTCTTGAATGGTCTACAGCAGGGAACAGTGACTGCGCCTCTGCTTTTCTCAATATTCATTTACAAGCTATTGAACGACTTTGATTTTCACGTCTCGCCAACGCGATGATTGGTACCGTTTGCTGATGATCTGATCATCTATACGGCAGACCGAAAAGCTATAATATATTAGATCAATCTCCAAAAAATGTTCAATAATGGGCAGCTGTACACTGACAATTGGCGAATGAAAATCAATGGGCAGAAGTGCGAAACTATTTTGTTTCGGACAACGCTGCAGGAGGTCAGTCAAGACCTGAAACGTAACTGGAAGGATTTGCACATCATGGCTGGCGAGGGTAGTTCGGAACGGGTTGCACATAAATCCTGTGTTCGATACACATGCATTGGCTATTGTTTTACATTTAATACGTGGATTCGAGGTATGCTTCAACATATTTGTTGGTTATTTTGTTTAAATGCTTGTTGCTTAGTTAATTTTGCTTGTAATTAGATCTGTTTCTCTATATAGTATTCGATGTCAATATGACTAGTTTATAAATTGTTTTTGTTTATTATTATTTCTATCTATTTTTCTATGAGGTTTTTGATAATGCCTATAATATAATTAGTTTGTAAATTGTAATTGTTTTGAATCTATCTTTCTATGCGGGTTCTGGTAGAATAATGGATTCTTAAACTGCGATTGTTTTGAATCTATTTATTGTATCTACTATATAATTGATTTGTATATGGTAATTGTTTTGTAACTATCTTCCTATGTGGTTTTTGATGGAGTAATGAATTTTTAAACTATAATTGTGTTTTTTTTAATTTTTTTTGTTTAAAAGCCGTCGGACCTTGCTTTGTTGTGTGAGCAGATGCGTTTCGACTACTTCGAGTCATCTTTAGTGACTGTAGCCTACGAGTATTGAAATTTTCATAAAAAAAGTCTACTTGAAAGTAATATTACAAACTTCCACTTGCGGGAAGAATACGCTGGCAGCTACAAAATGAGACCAAATTTTTGACAATCGGATAGAAATTGTGGGTACAGTGAACGATCAAACCTAGAGGTCTGCCAGGGAAATTGACGTGATTTAGGTAAATCCATGTCTAGCATTCTGAACGTCATAAAAATAAGTATTTTCATGCAAAGCACTACATATTTACACTTGTTTTAGGAAAAATATCTAGGAATCCGTGTTTCTAGAACACGTGCAGTTTTGTGCAGATTTTCAGCTTTGATTGGTTACTGTGCCCGTAATTTTAATCCGATTGCTGAAATTTTGATCTTATCTTATAGTTACGTTTGTTTAGTTTGCGTGAAGTGCAAATATGCGATGATTGGCATGAAAATACTAATTTTTATGACGCTTAGGAGGCATAGACATGTATTTGTCTAAGATACGTAAATTTCCTTGTCAGACCTCTGGCTTTAATCGTTCACTGTAGCCACAATTTCTATTCGATTATCAAAATTTTGTTCTTATTTTGTAGCTGTCAGTCTGTTGTTTACGTCAAATACAAATTTGTAGTACTTTTCATAAGAATACTAATTTTTATAAGGTTCCTTATATTTTTGGGGGCAGGGTGGGTTTAGAGGTTGCGAGCCAAAAGAATACAAATTTTTCACGCATGAACTCCCCAAAACTTTAAATCCATTTTCTCCCCTTAAACGTGCGAATTTCGCGTTTATACGTTTTAATTTAAAAGCTTAACCCAAACTAGTGTTTTGATGGTCGGAACATGTTTTAGGCAAAAAATCTAAAAATTACTGTTTCTAGAACACGTGCAGTTTTTGTGCAGATTTCCAGCTTTGATTGCTTACTGTGCCCGTAATTTTAATCCGATTGTTGAAATTTAGGTCTTGTCTTATAGTTGCGTTTGTTTAGTTTGCGTGAAGTGCAAATATGTAGTAATTGGCATGAAAATACTATTTTTTATGACGCTTAGTGGGCATGTACATGTATTTGTCTAAAATACGTAAATTTCCTTGTCAGATCTCTGGCTCTAATCGTTCACTGTAGCCACAGTTTCTATTCGATCATCAAAATTTTGTTCTCATTTTGAAGCTGTCCGTCTGTTGTTTACGTCTAGTACAGATTTGTAGTACTTTTCATAAGAATACTAATTTTTATAAGGTTCCTTATCTTTGGGGACAGGTTATGGAAACTTTTTTCCTTTAAGGCATCGCTGTGGCTAGATTTTTCGACCGATGTGTAATATTTTGATGTTAATGAATAGATTAGCGTCTGAACTTTCCAAAAAGTATAAATTTGTGTTGTTTACGTCAAATAATTTGCGTGAAGATACTAGTTTAAATTACGTAAATTTCCTTGTCAGACTTCTGGCCTCAATCGTTCACTGTAGCCACAGTTTCTATTCGATTATCAAAATTTTGTTCTCATTTTGTAGCTGTCAGTCTGTTGTTTCCGCCGAATACAAATTTGTAGTACTTTTCATAAGAATACTAATTTTTATAAGGTTCCTTATATTTTTGGGGGCAGGTTATGGAAACTTTTTCCCTTTACGGCATTGCTGTGGCTTGATTTTTCAACCGATGTGCTATATTTTGGTGTCAATGAATAGATCAACATCTGAACTGACCAAAATGTATAAGTTTGTAATATCTCGCAAAAGTTTAAGGGTGGGTTTAGTGGTTGAAAGCCAAAAGAATACCAATTTTTCACGCATGAGCTCCCAAAAACATTAAATCCATTTTCTCCCCTTAAACGTGCGAATTTCTCGTTTTTACGTTCTAATTTAAAAGCTTAACCCAAACTAGTGTTTTGATGGTCGGAACATGTTTTAGGCAAAAAATCTAAAAATTACTGTTTCTAGAACACGTGCAGTTTTTGTGCAGGTTTTCAGCTTTGATTGCTTACTGTGCCCGTAATTGTAATCCGATTGTTGAAATTTTGGTCATATCTTATAGTTGCGTTTGTTTAGTTTGCGTGAAGTGCAAATATGTAGTAATTTGCATGAAAATACTAATGTTTATGACGCTTAGGAGGCATAGACATGTATTTGTCTAAAATACGTAAATTTCCTTGTCAGACCTCTGGCTTTAATCGTTTACTGTAGCCACAGTTTCTATTCGATTATCAAAATTTTGTTCTCATTTTGTAGCTGTCAGTCGGTTGTTTACGTCGATTACAAATTTGTAGTACTTTCCATAAGAATACTAATTTTTAATCAGGTTCCTTATACTTTTGGGGGCAGGTTATGGAAACTTTTTCCCATTACGGTATTGCTGTGGCTTGATTTTTCAACCGATGTGCTATATTTTGGTATTAATGAATAGATCAGCGTCTGAACTTTCCAAAAAGTATAAACTTGTGGTATTTCGCAAAAGTTTAAGGGTGGGCTTAGTGGTTGAAAGCTTAAAAAAATACCAATTTCTCACGCTTGAACTCCCCAAAACTTTAAATCCATTTTTCTCCCCTTGAACGTGTGAATTTCGCGTTTTTACGTTTTAATTTAAAAGCTTAACCCAAACTAGTGTTTTGATGGTCGGAACATGTTTTAGGCAAAAAATCTAAAAATTACTGTTTCGAGAACACGTGCAGTTTTTGTGCAGATTTTCAGCTTTGATTGCTTACTGTGCCCGTAATTTTAATCCGATTGTTGAAATTTTGGTCTTGTCTTATAGTTGCGTTTGTTTACTTTGCGTGAAGTGCAAATATGTAGTAATTTGCATGAAAATACTATTTTTTATGACGCTTAGGAGGCATAGACATGTATTTGTCTAAAATGCGTAAATTTCCTTGTCAGACCTTTGGCTTTAATCATTCACTGTAGCCACAGTTTCTATTCGATTATCAAAATTTTGTTCTCATTTTGTAGCTGTCAGTCTGTTGTTTACGTCAAATACAAATTTGTAGTACTTTTCATAAGAATACTAATTTTTATAAGGTTCCTTATATTTTTGGGGGCAGGTTATGGAAACTTTTTCCCTTTACGGCATTGCTGTGGCTTGATTTTTCAACCGATGTGCTATATTTTGGTGTCAATGAATAGATCAGCATCTGAACTGACCAAAATGTATAAGTTTGTAATATCTCGCAAAAGTTTAAGGGTGGGTTTAGTGGTTGAAAGCCAAAAGAATACCAATTTTTCACGCATGAGCTCCAAAAAACTTTAAATCCATTTTCTCCCCTTAAACGTGCGAATTTCTCGTTTTTACGTTCTAATTTAAAAGCTTAACCTAAACTAGTGTTTTGATGGTCGGAACATGTTTTAGGCAAAAAATCTAAAAATTACTGTGTCTAGAACACGTGCAGTTTTTGTGCAGGTTTTCAGCTTTGATTGCTTACTGTGCCCGTAATTGTAATCCGATTGTTGAAATTTTGGTCTTATCTTATAGTTGCGTTTGTTTAGTTTGCGTGAAGTGCAAATATGTAGTAATTTGCATGAAAATACTAATTTTTACGACGCTTAGGAGGCATAGACATGTATTTGTCTAAAATACGTAAATTTCCTTGTCAGACCTCTGGCTTTAATCGTTTACTGTAGCCACAGTTTCTATTCGATTATGAAAATTTTGTTCTCATTTTGTAGCTGTCAGTCGGTTGTTTACGTCGATTACAAATTTGTAGTACTTTCCATAAGAATACTAATTTTTAATCAGGTTCCTTATATTTTTGGGGGCAGGTTATGGAAACTTTTTCCCATTACGGTATTGCTGTGGCTTGATTTTTCAACCGATGTGCTATATTTTGGTATTAATGAATAGATCAGCGTCTGAACTTTCCAAAAAGTATAAATTTGTGGTATTTCGCAAAAGTTTGAGGGTGGGTTTAGTGGTTGAAAGCTTAAAAAAATACCAAATTTTCACGCTTGAACTCCCCAAAACTTTAAATCCATTTTTCTCCCCTTAAACGTGCGAATTTCGCGTTTTTACGTTTTAATTTAAAAGCTTAACCCAAACTAGTGTTTTGATGGTCGGAACATGTTTTAGGCAAAAAATCTAAAAATTACTGTTTCTAGAACACGTGCAGTTTTTGTGCAGATTTTCAGCTTTGATTGCTTACTGTGCCCGTAATTTTAATCCGATTGTTGAAATTTTGGTCTTATCTTATAGTTGCGTTTGTTTAGTTTGCGTGAAGTGCAAATATGTAGTAATTTGCATGAAAATACTATTTTGTATGACGCTTAGGAGGCATAGACATGTATTTGTCTAAAATGCGTAAATTTCCTTGTCAGACAGTTGGCTTTAATCATTCACTGTAGCCACAGTTTCTATTCGATTATCAAAATTTTGTTCTCATTTTGAAGCTGTCAGTCAGTTGTTTACGTCAAATACAAATTCGTAGTACTTTTCATAAGATTACTAATTTTTTTAAGGTTCCTTATATTTTTGGGGGCAGGTTTTGGATACTTTTTCCCTTTACGGCATTGCTGTGGCTTGATTTTTCAACCGATGTGCTACATTTTGGTGTCAATGAATAGATCAGCGTCTGAACCTTCCAAAAAGTATAAATTTGTGGTATTTCGCAAAAGCTTAAGGCTGGGTTTAGTGGTTGAAAGCCAAAAAATACCAATTTTTCACGCATGAACTCCCCAAAACTTTAAATCCATTTTTCTCCCCTTAAACGTGCGAATTTCGCGTTTTTACGTTTTAATTTAAAAGCTTAACCCAAACTAGTGTTTTGATGGTCGGAACATGTTTTAGGCAAAAAATCTAAAAATTACTGTTTCTAGAACACGTGCAGTTTTTGTGCAGATTTTCAGCTTTGATTGCTTACTGTGCCCGTAATTTTAATCCGATTCTTGAAAATTTGGTCTTAATTTTATAGTTGCGTTTGTTTAGTTTGCGTGAAGTGCAAATATGTAGTAATTTGCATGAAAATACTAATTTTTATGACGCTTAGGAGGCATAGACATGTATTTGTCTAAAATACGTAAATTTCCTTGTCAGACCTTTGGCTTTAATCGTTCACTGTAGCCACAGTTTCTATTCGATTATCAAAATTTTGTTCTCATTTTGTAGCTGTCAGTCGGTTGTTTACGTCGAATACAAATTTGTAGTACTTTTCATAAGAATACTAATTTTTATAAGGTTCCTTATATTTTTGGGGGCAGGTTATGGAAACTTTTTCCCTTTACGGCATTGCTGTGGCTTGATTTTTCAACCGATGTGCTATATTTTGGTGTCAATGAATAGATCAGCGTCTGAACTTTCCAAAAACAATAAATTTGTGGTATTTCGCAAAAGTTGAAGGGTGGGTTTAGTGGTTGAAAGCTAAAAAAATACAAATTTTTCTCGCATGAACTCCCTGAAACTTTAAATCCATTTTTCTCCCCTTAAACGTGCGAATTTCGCGTTTTTACGTTTTAATTTAAAAGCTTAACCCAAACTAGTGTTTTGATGGTCGGAACATGTTTTAGGCAAAAAATCGAAAAATTACTGTTTCTAGAACACGTGCAGGTTTTGTGCAGATTTTCAGCTTTGATTGCTTACTGTGCCCGTAATTTTAATCCGATTGTTGAAATTTTGGTCTTATCTTATAGTTGCGTTTGTTTAGTTTGCGTGAAGTGCAAATATGTAGTAATTTGCATGAAAATACTAATTTTTATGACGCTTAGGAGGCATAGACATGTATTTGTCTAAAATACGTAAATTTCCTTGTTAGACTTTTGGCTTTAATCATTCACTGTAGCCACAGTTTCTATTCGATTATCAAAATTTTGTTCTCATTTTGTAGCTGTCAGTCGGTTGTTTACGTCGAATACAATTTTGTAGTACTTTTCATAAGAATACTAATTTTCATAAGGTTCCTTATATTTTTGGGGGCAGGTTATGGAAACTTTTTCCCTTTACGGCATTGCTGTGGGTTGATTTTTCAACCGATGTGCTATATTTTGGTGTCAATGAATAGATCAGCGTCTGAACTTTCCAAAAAGTATAAATTTGTGGTATTTCGCAAAAGTTTAAGGGTGGGTTTAGTGGTTGAAAGCTAAAAAAATACCAATTTTTCACGCATGAACTCCCCAAAACTTTAAATCCATTTTTCTCCCCTTAAACGTGCGAATTTCGCGTTTTTACGTTTTAATTTAAAAGCTTAACCCAAACTAGTGTTTTGATGGTCGGAACATGTTTTAGGCAAAAAATCTAAAAATTACTGTTTCTAGAACACGTGCAGTTTTTGTGCAGATTTTCAGCTTTGATTGCTTACTGTGCCCGTAATTTTAATCCGATTGTTGAAATTTTGGTCTTATCTTATAGTTGCGTTTGTTTAGTTTGCGTGAAGTGCAAATATGTAGTAATTTGCATGAAAATACTAATTTTTATGACGCTTAGGAGGCATAGACATGTATTTGTCTAAAATACGTAAATTTCCTTGTCAGACCTTTGGCCTTAATCGTTCACTGTAGCCACAGTTTCTATTCGATTATCAAAATTTTGTTCTCATTTTGTAGCTGTCAGTCGGTTGTTTACGTTGAATACAAATTTGTAGTACTTTTCATAAGAATACTAATTTTTATAAGGTTCCTTATATTTTTGGGGGCAGGTTATGGAAACATTTTCCGTTTACGGCATTGCTGTGGCTTGATTTTTCAACCGATGTGCTGTATTTTGGTGTCAATGAATAGATCAGCGTCTGAACTTTCCAAAAAGTATAAATTTGTGGTATTTCGCAAAAGTTTAAGGGTGGGTTTAGTGGTTGAAAGCTAAAAAAATACCAATTTTTCACGCATGAACTCCCCAAAACTTTAAATCCATTTTTCTCCCCTTAAACGTGCGAATTTCGCGTTTTTACGTTTTAATTTAAAAGCTTAACCCAAGCTAGTGTTTTGATGGTCGGAACATGTTTTAGGCAAAAAATCTAAAAATTAGTGTTTCTAGAACACGTGCATTTTTCGTGCAGATTTTCAGCTTTTATTGCTTACTGTGCCCGTAATTTTAATCCGATTGTTGAAATTTTGGTCTTATCTTATAGTTGCGTTTGTTTAGTTTGCGTGAAGTGCAAATATGTAGTAATTTGCATGATAATACTAAATTTTATGACGCTTCGGAGGCATAGACATGTATTTGTCTAAAATACGTAAATTTCCTTGTCAGACCTTTGGCTTTAATCGTTCACTGTAGCCACAGTTTCTATTCGATTATCAAAATTTTGTTCTCATTTTGTAGCTGTCAGTTGGTTGTTTACGTCGAATACAAATTTGTAGTACTTTTCATAAGAATACTAATTTTTATAAGGTTCCTTATATTTTTGGGGGCAGGTTATGGAAACTTTTTCCCTTTACGGCATTGCTGTGGCTTGATTTTTCAACCGATGTGCTATATTTTGGTGTCAATGAATAGATCAGCGTCTGAACTTTCCAAAAAGTATAAATTTGTGGTATTTCGCAAAAGTTTAAGGGTGGGTTTAGTGGTTGAAAGCTAAAAAAATACCAATTTTTCACGCATGAACTCCCCAAAACTTTAAATCCATTTTTCTCCCCTTAAACGTGCGAATTTGGCGTTTTTACGTTTTAATTCAAAAGCTTAACCCAAACTAGTGTTTTGATGGTCGGAACATGTTTTAGGCAAAAAATCTAAAAATTACTGTTTCTAGAACACGTGCAGTTTTTGTGCAGATTTTCAGCTTTGATTGCTTACTGTGCCCGTAATTTTAATCCGATTGTTGAAATTTTGGTCTTATCTTATAGTTGCGTTTGTTTAGTTTGCGTGAAGTGCAAATGTGTAGTAATTTGCATGAAAATACTAATTTTTATGACGCTTAGGAGGCATAGACATGTATTTGTCTAAAATACGTAAATTTCCTTGTCAGACTTTTGGCTTTAATCGTTCACTGTAGCCACAGTTTCTATTCGATTATCAAAATTTTGTTCTCATTTTGTAGCTGTCAGTCGGTTGTTTACGTCGAATACAATTTTGTAGTACTTTTCATAAGAATACTAATTTTTATAAGGTTCCTTATATTTTTGGGGGCAGGTTATGGAAACTTTTTCCCTTTACGGCATTGCTGTGGCTTGATTTTTCAACCGATGTGCTATATTTTGGTGTCAATGAATAGACCAGCGTCTGAACTTTCCAAAAAGTATAAATTTGTGGTATTTCGCAAAAATTTAAGGGTGGGTTTAGTGGTTGAAAGCTAAAAAAATACCAATTTTTCACGCATGAACTCCCCAAAACTTTAAATCCATTTTTCTCCCCTTAAACGTGCGAATTTCGCGTTTTTACGTTTTAATTTAAAAGCTTAACCCAAACTAGTGTTTTGATGGTCGGAACATGTTTTAGGCAAAAAATCTAAAAATTACTGTTTCTAGAACACGTGCAGTTTTTGTGCAGATTTTCAGCTTTGATTGCTTACTGTGCCCGTAATTTTAATCCGATTGTTGAAATTTTGGTCTTAATTTTATAGTTGCGTTTGCTTAGTTTGCGTGAAGTGCAAATATGTAGTAATTTGCATGAAAATACTAATGTTTATGACGCTTAGGAGGCATAGACATGTATTTGTCTAAAATACGTAAATTTCCTTGTCAGACCTTTGGCTTTAATCGTTCACTGTAGCCACAGTTTCTATTCGATTATCAAAATTTTGTTCTCATTTTGTAGCTGTCAGTCGGTTGTTTACGTCGAATACAGATTTGTAGTACTTTTCATAAGAATACTAATTTTTATAAGGTTCCTTATATTTTTGGGGGCAGGTTATGGAAACTTTTTCCCTTTACGGCATTGCTGTGGCTTGATTTTTCAACCGATGTGCTATATTTTGGTGTCAATGAATAGATCAGCGTCTGAACTTTCCAAAAAGTATAAATTTGTGGTATTTCGCAAAAGTTTAAGGGTGGGTTTAGTGGTTGAAAGCTAAAAAAATACCAATTTTTCACGCATGAACTCCCCAAAACTTTAAATCCATTTTTCTCCCCATAAACGTGCGAATTTCGCGTTCTTACGTTTTAATTTAAAAGCTTAACCCAAACTAGTGTTTTAATGGTCGGAACATGTTTTAGGCAAAAAATCTAAAAATTACTGTTTCTAGAGCACTTGCAGTTTTTGTGCAGATTTTTAGCTTTGATTGCTTACTGTGCCCGTAATTTTAATCCGATTGTTGAAATTTTGGTCTTATCTTATAGTTGCGTTTGTTTAGTTTGCGTGAAGTGCAAATGTGTAGTAATTTGCAAGAAAATACTAATTTTTATGACACTTAGGAGGCATAGACATGTATTTGTCTAAAATACGTAAATTTCCTTGTCAGACTTTTGGCTTTAATCGTTCACTGTAGCCACAGTTTCTATTCGATTATCAAAATTTTGTTCTCATTTTGTAGCTGTCAGTCGGTTGTTTACGTCGAATACAAATTTGTAGTACTTTTCATAAGAATACTAATTTTTAGGGGTTTTGTACTAAAATACAAAACCCTATTGCAATCACGACCTGTGTCCGTCTGTCCGTCTGTCCGTCCGTCCGTCCGTCCGTCCGTCCGTCCGTCTGTATGTCACAGCACTTTTTCTCCGAAACTATAGAGGCGACAGCCATGAAACTTTGTAGAAAGGTCAGAAGTGGTGACCTCTTGTAAGTTCAAGGGTGGAAAAATTTTTCAAAGGCGTTTAAGGGGGGTCTCCCCATATAAGGGGGTGACCCCTCAAAAAAAAATTTTCACCATTGGTAGTCGAGTAGGATGTCATTGGAAAGGTCTCAATGAGATCTTTTCAAAACAAGTCTTAAAATTGTCTTATAAGTACCGAGGGGGGCAGGGGAAGGGGAAATGTACGAACTTTTCGCGTACCCCCCCCTCGCGATTGGACACCTTCCATCCGAAAAATCTGAAAAAAATCATGAATGTAGGCCTTAATGAGTACAACAACAACAAATACATGAGAATTCTATATTCACTCAACTTTGTTAGTAATAGTATGATTTATCGATTTTGTGTTTTCTTGAATAAAATCTAAACGGTACCCTTAAACTCAATAAAATTTAGCAAAGAGATGACTATTTATAAGATTGATCTTTTCTGAAAGTTTCATAAAGATCGAATAGTATTTACCGAAGTTATAGCGGTTTGAATTTTCGTGTATTACTATGGAGCAATATGCCCTGTATTACTATGGAAACATATTGCTATGGAGCCATATGCGCTTTTTACCGACTTAGACACTACAGCTTTGCTAGAATTTGCATGAAAATTTCAGGAGTGATAGGTATCATGAAGATGAGTACAAACAATTGAAACAAGTCGAAGAGGCAGGAGAGAGCTCCTAGCAAAAGGGCTTTGTAACCATTCTAGGATTCGAAAAAATAGGCCATGAATCGATGATTACAGTACAGAGGAGTGGCCCCTGAAAAAAGTTTAATGAAAGGTAGCCGATATGAGTATCAACTGAAAGTTCTCTATGAGAGCTTTTCAAAACAGTTCTTAAACTGACAGTTTTTGCTTCAGTGGGAGCACAGGGGGGGAAATACATGAAAAATGTGTTTCCTCCCTCGCGAATGATCTAAAAAATCTGAAAAAATATCAAAGGAGATATTTATGGGTATAACTATAACAAATACCTCAGAAGTCAAAATTCGTTCAACTTTGTTAATAATAGTATGATCCTCGAATTTCACATTTTCTCCAATTAAATTGTCTTTGACATGTTTCTTGATTTTATTCGTTGCTGGTTACTGCATTTTGTAAGTTGAGTACAAAACCCTTCTGACATGAGCATAGGTCTGTCTACGCAACTTGTAAAAATTAGTATTCTTATGAACAGTACTACAAATTTGTATTCGACGTAAACAACCGACTGACAGCTACAAAATGAGAACAAAATTTTGATAATCGAATAGAAACTGTGGCTACAGTGAACGATTAAAGCCAAAAGTCTGACAAGGAAATTTACGTATTTTAGACAAATACATGTCTATGCCTCCTAAGCGTCATAAAAATTAGTATTTTCATGCAAATTACTACATATTTGCACTTCACGCAAACTAAACAAACGCAACTATAAGATAAGACCAAAATTTCAACAATCGGATTAAAATTACGGGCACAGTAAGCAATCAAAGCTGAAAATCTGCACAAAAACTGCACGTGTTCTAGAAACAGTAATTTTTAGATTTTTTGCCTAAAACATGTTCCGACCATCAAAACACTAGTTTGGGTTAAGCTTTTAAATTAAAACGTAAAAACGCGAAATTCGCACGTTTAAGGGGAGAAAAATGGATTTAAAGTTTTGGGGAGTTCATGCGTGAAAAATTGGTATTTTTTTAGCTTTCAACCACTAAACCCACCCTTAAACTTTTGCCAAATACCACAAATTTATACTTTTTGGAAAGACAGACGCTGATCTATTCATTGACACCAAAATATAGCACATCGGTTGAAAAATCAAGCCACAGCAATGCCGTAAAGGGAAAAAGTTTCCATAACCTGCCCCCAAAAATATAAGGAACCTTATAAAAATTAGTATTCTTATGAAAAGTACTACAAATTTGTATTCGACGTAAACAACCGACTGACAGCTACAAAATGAGAACAAAATTTTGATAATCGAATAGAAACTGTGGCTACAGTGAACGATTAAAGCCAAAAGTCTGACAAGGAAATTTACGTATTTTAGACAAATACATGTCTATGCCTCCTAAGCGTCATAAAAATTAGTATTTTCTTGCAAATTACTACATATTTGCACTTCACGCAAACTAAACAAACGCAACTATAAGATAAGACCAAAATTTCAACAATCGGATTAAAATTACGGGCACAGTAACCAATCAAAGCTGAAAATCTGCACAAAAAATGCACTGTTCTAGAAACAGTAATTTTTAGATTTTTTGCTTAAAACATGTTCCGACCATCAAAACACTAGTTTGGGTTAAGCTTTTAAATTAAAACGTAAAAACGCGAAATTCGCACGTTTAAGGGGAGAAAAATGGATTTAAAGTTTTGGGGAGTTCATGCGTGAAAAATTGGTATTTTTAGGGGTTTGTACTAAAATACAAAACCCTATTGCAATCACGACCTGTGTCCGTCTGTCCGTCCGTCCGTCCGTCCGTCTGTATGTCACAGCACTTTTTCTCCGAAACTCTAGAGGCTACAGCCATGAAACATTGTGGAAAAGTCAGACCTGGTGACCTCTTGAAAGTTCAAGGGTGCAAAAATTTTTCAAAGGGGTTTAAGGGTGTCTCCCCGTATAGGGAGGTGACCCCTCAAAAAAAAATTTTCACCATTGGTAGTCGAGTAGGGTGTCATTGGAAAGGTCTCAATGAGATCTTTTAAAAAAAAGTCTTAAAATTGCCTTCTGAGTACCGAGGGGGGCAGGGGAAGGGGAAATGTACGAACTTTTCGCGTACCCCCCCTCGCGATTGGAAACCTTCCATCCGAAAAATCTGAAAAAAATCATGAATGTAGGCCTTAATGAGTACAACAACAACAAATACATGAGAAGTCGAAATTCACTCAACTTTGTTAGTAATAGTATGATTTATCGATTTTGTGTTTTCTTGAATAAAATCCAAACGGTAGCCTTAAATTCAATAAAATTTAGCAAACTGATGACTTTTCATAAGATTGATCTTTTCTGAATAGTACTTAATAAAGTTATAGCGATTAGTACTTAATAAAGTTATAGCGATTTGAATTTTCCTGTATTACTATGGAACAATATGCCCTGTATTACTATGGAAACATATGGCTATGGACACATATGCGCTTTTTATCGATTTAGACACTACAGCTTTGCTAGGATTTGCATGAAAATTTCAGGAATGATAGGTATCATGAAAATGAGTACATACAATTGAAACAAGTCGAAGAAGCAGGAGAGAGCTCCTAGCAAAAGGGCTTTGTAACCATTCTATGATTCGAAAAAATAGGCCATGAATCGATGATTACAGTACAGAGGAGTGGGCCCTGAAAAAAATTTCATGAAAGGTAGCCGATATGAATATCAACTGAAAGTTCTCTATGAGAGCTTTTCAAAACAGTTCTTAAACTGACAGTTTTTGCTTCAGTGGGGGCACAGGGGGGGAAATACATGAAAAATGTGTTTCTAAAAAATCTGCAAAAATTATCAAGGGAGATATCTATGGGTATAAGTAAAACAAATACCTCAGAAGTCACAATTCTTTCAACTTTGTTAATAATAGTATGATCCTCGAGTTTCACATTTTCTCCAATAAAATCGTCTTTGCCATGTTTCTTGATTTTATTCGTTGCTGGTTACTGCATTTTGTAAGTTGAGTACACAACCCTTCTGACATGAGCATAGGTCTGTCTACCCAACTTGTTATAAGGTTCCTTATATTTTTGGGGGCAGGTTGTGGAAACTTTTTCCCTTTACGGCATTGCTGTGGCTTGATTTTTCAACCGATGTGCTATATTTTGTTGTCAATGAGTAGATCAGCGTCTGAACTTTCCAAAAAGTATAAATTTGTGGTATTTCGCAAAAGTTTAAGGGTGGGTTTAGTGGTTGAAAGCTAAAAAAATACCAATTTTTCACGCATGAACTCCCCAAAACTTTAAATACATTTTTCTCCCCTTAAACGTGTGAATTTCGCGTTTTTACGTTTTAATTTAAAAGCTTAACCCAAACTAGTGTTTTGATGGTCGGAACATGTTTTAGGCAAAAAATCTAAAAATTACTGTTTCTAGAACACGTGCAGTTTTTGTGCAGATTTTCAGCTTTGATTGCTTACTGTGCCCGTAATTTTAATCCGATTGTTGAAATTTTGGTCGTATCTTATAGTTGCGTTTGTTTAGTTTGCGTGAAGTGCAAATATGTAGTAATTTGCATGAAAATACTAATGTTTATGGCGCTTAGGAGGCATATACATGTATTTGTCTAAAATACGTAAATTTCCTTGTCAGACTTTTGGCTTTAATCGTTCACTGTAGCCACAGTTTCTATTCGATTATCAAAATTTTGTTCTCATTTTGTAGCTGTCAGTCGGTTGTTAACGTCGAATACAAATTTGTAGTACTTTTCATAAGAATACTAATTTTTATAAGGTTCCTTATATTTTTGGGGGCAGGTTATGGAAACTTTTTCCCTTTACGGCATTGCTGTGGCTTGATTTTTCAACCGATGTGCTATATTTTGGTGTCAATGAATAGATCAGCGTCTGAACTTTCCAAAAAGTATAAATTTGTGGTATTTCGCAAAAGTTTAAGGGTGGGTTTAGTGGTTGAAAGCTAAAAAATACCAATTTTTCACGCATGAACTCCCCAAAACTTTAAAGCCATATTTCTCCTCTTAAACGTGCGAATTTCGCGTTTTTACGTTTTAATTTAAAAGCTTAACCCAAACTAGTGTGTTGATGGTCGGAACATGTTTTAGGCAAAAAATCTAAAAATTACTGTTTCTAGAACACGTGCAGTTTTTGTGCAGATTTTCAGCTTTGATTGCTTACTGTGCCCATAATTTTAATCCGATTGTTGAAATTTTGGTCTTAATTTTATAGCTGCGTTTGTTTAGTTTGCGTGAAGTGCAAATATGTTGTAATTTGCATGAAAATACTAATTTTTATGACGCTTAGGAGGCATAGACATGTATTTGTCTAAAATACGTAAATTTCCTTGTCAGACTTTTGGCTTTAATCGTTCACTGTAGCCACAGTTTCTATTCGATTATCAAAATTTTGTTCTCATTTTGTAGCTGTCAGTCGGTTGTTTACGTCGAATACAAATTTGTAGTACTTTTCATAAGAATACTAATTTTTATAAGGTTCCTTATATTTTTGGGGTAGGTTATGGAAACTTTTTCCCTTTACGGCATTGCTGTGGCTTGATTTTTCAACCGATGTGCTATATTTTGGTGTCAATGAATAGATCAGCGTCTGAACTTTCCAAAAAGTATAAATTTGTGTATTTCGCAAAAGTTGAAGGGTGGGTTTAGTGGTTGAAAGCTAAAAAAATACCAATTTTTCACGCATGAGCTCCCCAAAACTTTAAATCCATTTTTCTCCCCTTAAACGTGCGAATTTCGCGTTTTTACGTTTTAATTTAAAAGCTTAACCCAAACTAGTGTTTTGATGGTCGGAACATGTTTTAGGCAAAAAATCTAAAAATTACTGTTTCTAGAACACGTGCAGTTTTTGTGCCGATTTTCAGCTTTGATTGCTTACTGTGCCCGTAATTTTAATCCGATTGTTGAAATTTTGGTCTTATCTTATAGTTGCGTTTGTTTAGTTTGCGTGAAGTGCAAATATGTAGTATTTTGCATGAAAATACTAATTTTTATGACGCTTAGGAGGCATAGACATGTATTTGTCTAAAATACGTAAATTTCCTTGTCAGACTTTTGGCTTTAATCGTTCACTGTAGCCACAGTTTCTATTCGATTATCAAAATTTTGTTCTCATTTTGTAGCTGTCAGTCGGTTGTTTACGTCGAATACAAATTTGTAGTACTTTTCATAAGAATACTAATTTTCATAAGGTTCCTTATATTTTTGGGGCAGGTTATGGACACTTTTTCCCTTTACGGCATTGCTGTGGCTTGATTTTTCAACCGATGTGCTATATTTTGGTGTCAATGAATAGATCAGCGTCTGAACTTTCCAAAAAGTATAAATTTGTGGTATTTCGCAAAAGTTTAAGGGTGGGTTTAGTGGTTGAAAGCTAAAAAAATACCAATTTTTCACGCATGAACTCCCCAAAACTTCAAATCCATTTTTCTCCCCTTAAACGTGCGAATTTCGCGTTTTTACGTTTTAACTTAAAAGCTTAACCCAAACTAGTGTTTTGATGGTCGGAACATGTTTTAGGCAAAAAATCTAAAAATTAGTGTTTCTAGAAGACGTGCATTTTTTGTGCCGATTTTCAGCTTTGATTGCTTACTGTGCCCGTAATTTTAATCCGATTGTTGAAATTTTGGTCTTATCTTATAGTTGCGTTTGTTTAGTTTGCGTGAAGTGCAAATATGTAGTAATTTGCAAGAAAATACTAATTTTTATGACGCTTAGGAGGCATAGACATGTATTTGTCTAAAATACGTAAATTTCCTTGTCAGACTTTTGGCTTTAATCGTTCACTGTAGCCACAGTTTCTATTCGATTATCAAAATTTTGTTCTCCTTTTGTAGCTGTCAGTCGGTTGTTTACGTCGAATACAAATTTGTAGTACTTTTCATAAGAATACTAATTTTTATAAGGTTCCTTATATTTTTGGGGGCAGGTTATGGAAACTTTTTCCCTTTACGGCATTGCTGTGGCTTGATTTTTCAACCGATGTGCTATATTTTGGTGTCAATGAATAGATCAGCGTCTGAACTTTCCAAAAAGTATAAATTTGTGGTATTTCGCAAAAGTTTAAGGGTGGGTTTAGTGGTTGAAAGCTAAAATAATACCAATTTTTCACGCATGAACTCCCCAAAACTTTAAATCCATTTTTCTCCCCTTTAACGTGCGAATTTCGCGTTTTTACGTTTTAATTTAAAAGCTTAACCCAAACTAGTGTTTTGATGGTCGGAACATGTTTTAGGCAAAAAATCTAAAAATTACTGTTCCTAGAACACGTGCATTTTTTGTGCAGATTTTCAGCTTTGATTGCTTACTGTGCCCGTAATTTTAATCCGATTGTTGAAATTTTGGTCTTATCTTATAGTTGCGTTTGTTTAGTTTGCGTGAAGTGCAAATATGTAGTAATTTGCAAGAAAATACTAATTTTTATGACGCTTAGGAGGCATAGACATGTATTTGTCTAAAATACGTAAATTTCCTTGTCAGACTTTTGGCTTTAATCGTTCACTGTAGCCACAGTTTCTATTCGATTATCAAAATTTTGTTCTCATTTTGTAGCTGTCAGTCGGTTGTTTACGTCGAATACAAATTTGTAGTACTGTTCATAAGAATACTAATTTTTATAAGGTTGCTTATATTTTTGGGGGCAAGTTATGGAAACTTTTTCCCTTTACGGCATTGCTGTGGCTTGATTTTTCAACCGATGTGCTATATTTTGGTGTCAATGAATAGATCAGCGTCTGAACTTTCCAAAAAGTATAAATTTGTGGTATTTCGCAAAAGTTTAAGGGTGGGTTTAGTGGTTGAAAGCTAAAAAAATACCAATTTTTCACGCATGAACTCCCCAGAACTTTAAATCCATTTTTCTCCCCTTAAACGTGCGAATTTCGCGTTTTTACGTTTTAATTTAAAAGCTTAACCCAAACTAGTGTTTTGATGGTCGGAACATGTTTTAGGCAAAAAATCTAAAAATTACTGTTTCTAGAAGACGTGCATTTTTTGTGCCGCTTTTCAGCTTTGATTGCTTACTGTGCCCGTAATTTCAATCCGATTGTTGAAATTTTGGTCTTATCTTATAGTTGCGTTTGTTTAGTTTGCGTGAAGTGCAAATATGTAGTAATTTGCAAGAAAATACTAATTTTTATGACGCTTAGGAGGCATAGACATGTATTTGTCTAAAATACGTAAATTTCCTTGTCAGACTTTTGGCTTTAATCGTTCACTGTAGCCACAGTTTCTATTCGATTATCAAAATTTTGTTCTCATTTTGTAGCTGTCAGTCGGTTGTTAACGTCGAATACAAATTTGTAGTACTGTTCATAAGAATACTAATTTTCATAAGGTTCCTTATATTTTTGGGGCAGGTTATGGAAACTTTTTCCCTTTACGGCATTGCTGTGGCTTGATTTTTCAACCGGTGTGCTATATTTTGGTGTCAATGAATAGATCAGCGTCTGAACTTTCCAAAAAGTATAAATTTGTGGTATTTCGCAAAAGTTTAAGGGTGGGTTTAGTGGTTGAAAGCTAAAAAAATACCAATTTTTCACGCATGAACTCCCCAAAACTTCAAATCCATTTTTCTCCCCTTAAACGTGCGAATTTCGCGATTTTACGTTTTAACTTAAAAGCTTACCCCAAACTAGTGTTTTGATGGTCGGAACATGTTTTAGGCAAAAAATCTAAAAATTACTGTTTCTAGAAGACGTGCATTTTTTGTGCCGATTTTCAGCTTTGATTGCTTACTGTGCCCGTAATTTTAATCCGATTGTTGAAATTTTGGTCTTATCTTATAGTTGCGTTTGTTTAGTTTGCGTGAAGTGCAAATATGTAGTAATTTGCAAGAAAATACTAATTTTTATGACGCTTAGGAGGCATAGACATGTATTTGTCTAAAATACGTAAATTTCCTTGTCAGACTTTTGGCTTTAATCGTTCACTGTAGCCACAGTTTCTATTCGATTATCAAAATTTTGTTCTCATTTTGTAGCTGTCAGTCGGTTGTTAACGTCGAATACAAATTTGTAGTACTGTTCATAAGAATACTAATTTTCATAAGGTTCCTTATATTTTTGGGGCAGGTTATGGAAACTTTTTCCCTTTACGGCATTGCTGTGGCTTGATTTTTCAACCGGTGTGCTATATTTTGGTGTCAATGAATAGATCAGCGTCTGAACTTTCCAAAAAGTATAAATTTGTGGTATTTCGCAAAAGTTTAAGGGTGGGTTTAGTGGTTGAAAGCTAAAATAATACCAATTTTTCACGCATGAACTCCCCAAAACTTTAAATCCATTTTTCTCCCCTTAAACGTGCGAATTTCGCGTTTTTACGTTTTAATTTAAAAGCTTAACCCAAACTAGTGTTTTGATGGTCGGAACATGTTTTAGGCAAAAAATCTAAAAATTACTGTTCCTAGAACACGTGCATTTTTTGTGCAGATTTTCAGCTTTGATTGCTTACTGTGCCCGTAATTTTAATCCGATTGTTGAAATTTTGGTCTTATCTTATAGTTGCGTTTGTTTAGTTTGCGTGAAGTGCAAATATGTAGTAATTTGCAAGAAAATACTAATTTTTATGACGCTTAGGAGGCATAGACATGTATTTGTCTAAAATACGTAAATTTCCTTGTCAGACTTTTGGCTTTAATCGTTCACTGTAGCCACAGTTTCTATTCGATTATCAAAATTTTGTTCTCATTTTGTAGCTGTCAGTCGGTTGTTTACGTCGAATACAAATTTGTAGTACTGTTCATAAGAATACTAATTTTTATAAGGTTCCTTATATTTTTGGGGGCAGGTTATGGAAACTTTTTCCCTTTACGGCATTGCTGTGGCTTGATTTTTCAACCGATGTGCTATATTTTGTTGTCAATGAATAGATCAGCGTCTGAACTTTCCAAAAAGTATAAATTTGTGGTATTTCGCAAAAGTTTAAGGGTGGGTTTAGTGGTTGAAAGCTAAAAAAATACCAATTTTTCACGCATGAACTCCCCAAAACATTAAATCCATTTTTCTCCCCATAAACGTGCGAATTTCGCGTTTTTACGTTTTAATTTAAAAGCTTAACCCAAACTAGTGTTTTGATGGTCGGAACATGTTTTAGGCAAAAAATCTAAAAATTACTGTTTCTAGAACACGTGCAGTTTTTGTGCAGATTTTCAGCTTTGATTGCTTACTGTGCCCGTAATTTTAATCCAATTGTTGAAATTTAGGTCTTATCTTATAGTTGCGTTTGTTTAGTTTGCGTGAAGTGCAAATATGTAGTAATTTGCATGAAAATACTAATTTTTATGACGCTTAGGAGGCATAGACATGTATTTGTCTAAAATACGTAAATTTCCTTGTCAGACTTTTGGCTTTAATCGTTCACTGTAGCCAGAGTTTCTATTCGATTATCAAAATTTTGTTCTCATTTTGTAGCTGTCAGTCGGTTGTTTACGTCGAATACAAATTTGTAGTACTTTTCATAAGAATACTAATTTTCATAAGGTTCCTTATATTTTTGGGGGCAGGTTATGGAAACTTTTTCCCTTTACGGCATTGCTGTGGCTTGATTTTTCAACCGATGTGCTATATTTTGGTGTCAATGAATAGATCAGCGTCTGAACTTTCCAAAAAGTATAAATTTGTGGTGTTTCGCAAAAGTTTAAGGGTGGGTTTAGTGGTTGAAAGCTAAAAATATACCAATTTTTCACGCATGAACTCCCCAAAACTTTAAATCCATTTTTCTCCCCTTAAACGTGCGAATTTCGCGTTTTTACGTTTTAATTTAAAAGCTTAACCCAAACTAGTGTTTTGATGGTCGGAACATGTTTTAGGCAAAAAATCTAAAAATTACTGTTTCTAGAAGACGTGCATTTTTTGTGCCGCTTTTCAGCTTTGATTGCTTACTGTGCCCGTAATTTCAATCCGATTGTTGAAATTTTGGTCTTATCTTATAGTTGCGTTTGTTTAGTTTGCGTGAAGTGCAAATATGTAGTAATTTGCAAGAAAATACTAATTTTTATGACGCTTAGGAGGCATAGACATGTATTTGTCTAAAATACGTAAATTTCCTTGTCAGACTTTTGGCTTTAATCGTTCACTGTAGCCACAGTTTCTATTCGATTATCAAAATTTTGTTCTCATTTTGTAGCTGTCAGTCGGTTGTTTACGTCGAATACAAATTCGTAGTACTTTTCATAAGAATACTAATTTTTATAAGGTTCCTTATATTTTTGGGGGCAGGTTATGGAAACTTTTTCCCTTTACGGCATTGCTGTGGCTTGATTTTTCAACCGATGTGCTATATTTTGGTGTCAATGAATAGATCAGCGTCTGAACTTTCCAAAAAGTATAAATTTGTGGTATTTCGCAAAAGTTTAAGGGTGGGTTTAGTGGTTGAAAGCTAAAAAAATACCAATTTTTCACGCATGAACTCCCCAAAACTTTCAATCCATTTTTCTCCCCTTAAACGTGCGAATTTCGCGTTTTTACGTTTAAATTTAAAAGCTTAACCCAAACTAGTGTTTTGATGGTCGGAACATGTTTTAGGCAAAAAATCTAAAAATTAGTGTTTCTAGAAGACGTGCATTTTTTGTGCCGATTTTCAGCTTTGATTGCTTACTGTGCCCGTAATTTTAATCCGATTGTTGAAATTTTGGTCTTATCTTATAGTTGCGTTTGTTTAGTTTGCGTGAAGTGCAAATATGTAGTAATTTGCATGATAATACTAAATTTTATGACGCTTCGGAGGCATAGACATGTATTTGTCTAAAATACGTAAATTTCCTTGTCAGACCTTTGGCTTTAATCGTTCACTGTAGCCACAGTTTCTATTCGATTATCAAAACTTTGTTCTCATTTTGTAGCTGTCAGTCGGTTGTTTACGTCGAATACAAATTTGTAGTACTTTTCATAAGAATACTAATTTTTATAAGGTTGCTTATATTTTTGGGGGCAGGTTATGGAAACTTTTTCCCTTTACGGCATTGCTGTGGCTTGATTTTTCAACCGATGTGCTATATTTTGGTGTCAATGAATAGATCAGCGTCTGAACTTTCCAAAAAGTATAAATTTGTGGTATTTCGCAAAAGTTTAAGGGTGGGTTTAGTGGTTGAAAGCTAAAAAAATACCAATTTTTCACGCATGAACTCCCCAGAACTTTAAATCCATTTTTCTCCCCTTAAACGTGCGAATTTCACGTTTTTACGTTTTAATTTAAAAGCTTAACCCAAACTAGTGTTTTGATGGTCGGAACATGTTTTAGGCAAAAAATCTAAAAATTACTGTTTCTAGAAGACGTGCATTTTTTGTGCAGATTTTCAGCTTTGATTGCTTACTGTGCCCGTAATTTCAATCCGATTGTTGAAATTTTGGTCTTATCTTATAGTTGCGTTTGTTTAGTTTGCGTGAAGTGCAAATATGTAGTAATTTGCAAGAAAATACTAATTTTTATGACGCTTAGGAGGCATAGACATGTATTTGTCTAAAATACGTAAATTTCCTTGTCAGACTTTTGGCTTTAATCGTTCACTGTAGCCACAGTTTCTATTCGATTATCAAAATTTTGTTCTCATTTTGTAGCTGTCAGTCGGTTGTTAACGTCGAATACAAATTTGTAGTACTGTTCATAAGAATACTAATTTTTATAAGGTTCCTTATATTTTTGGGGGCAGGTTATGGAAACTTTTTCCCTTTACGGCATTGCTGTGGCTTGATTTTTCAACCGATGTGCTATATTTTGTTGTCAATGAATAGATCAGCGTCTGAACTTTCCAAAAAGTATAAATTTGTGGTATTTCGCAAAAGTTTAAGGGTGGGTTTAGTGGTTGAAAGCTAAAAAAATACCAATTTTTCACGCATGAACTCCTCAAAACATTAAATCCATTTTTCTCCCCATAAACGTGCGAATTTCGCGTTTTTACGTTTTAATTCAAAAGCTTAACCCAAACTAGTGTTTTGATGGTCGGAACATGTTTTAGGCAAAAAATCTAAAAATTACTGTTTCTAGAACACGTGCAGTTTTTGTGCAGATTTTCAGCTTTGATTGCTTACTGTGCCCGTAATTTTAATCCAATTGTTGAAATTTAGGTCTTATCTTATAGTTGCGTTTGTTTAGTTTGCGTGAAGTGCAAATATGTAGTAATTTGCATGAAAATACTAATTTTTATGACGCTTAGGAGGCATAGACATGTATTTGTCTAAAATACGTAAATTTCCTTGTCAGACTTTTGGCTTTAATCGTTCACTGTAGCCAGAGTTTCTATTCGATTATCAAAATTTTGTTCTCATTTTGTAGCTGTCAGTCGGTTGTTTGCGTCGAATACAAATTTGTAGTACTTTTCATAAGAATACTAATTTTCATAAGGTTCCTTATATTTTTGGGGGCAGGTTATGGAAACTTTTTCCCTTTACGGCATTGCTGTGGCTTGATTTTTCAACCGATGTGCTATATTTTGGTGTCAATGAATAGATCAGCGTCTGAACTTTCCAAAAAGTATAAATTTGTGGTGTTTCGCAAAAGTTTAAGGGTGGGTTTAGTGGTTGAAAGCTTAAAAAAATACCAATTTTCACGCATGAACTCCCCAAAACTTTAAATCCATTTTTCTCCCCTTAAACGTGCGAATTTCGCGTTTTTACGTTTTAATTTAAAAGCTTAACCCAAACTAGTGTTTTGATGGTCGGAACATGTTTTAGGCAAAAAATCTAAAAATTACTGTTTCTAGAACACGTGCATTTTTTGTGCCGATTTTCAGCTTTGATTGCTTACTGTGCCCGTAATTTTAATCCGATTGTTGAAATTTTGGTCTTATCTTATAGTTGCGTTTGTTTAGTTTGCGTGAAGTGCAAATATGTAGTAATTTGCAAGAAAATACTAATTTTTAATGACGCTTAGGAGGCATAGACATGTATTTGTCTAAAATACGTAAATTTCCTTGTCAGACTTTTGGCTTTAATCGTTCACTGTAGCCACAGTTTCTATTCGATTATCAAAATTTTGTTCTCATTTTGTAGCTGTCAGTCGGTTGTTAACGTCGAATACAAATTCGTAGTACTTTTCATAAGAATACTAATTTTTATAAGGTTCCTTATATTTTTGGGGGCAGGTTATGGAAACTTTTTCCCTTTACGGCATTGCTGTGGCTTGATTTTTCAACCGATGTGCTATATTTTGGTGTCAATGAATAGATCAGCGTCTGAACTTTCCAAAAAGTATAAATTTGTGGTATTTCGCAAAAGTTTAAGGGTGGGTTTAGTGGTTGAAAGCTAAAAAAATACCAATTTTTCACGCATGAACTCCCCAAAACTTTCAATCCATTTTTCTCCCCTTAAACGTGCGAATTTCGCGTTTATACGTTTTAATTTAAAAGCTTAACCCAAACTAGTGTTTTGATGGTCGGAACATGTTTTAGGCAAAAAATCTAAAAATTAGTGTTTCTAGAAGACGTGCATTTTTTGTGCCGATTTTCAGCTTTGATTGCTTACTGTGCCCGTAATTTTAATCCGATTGTTGAAATTTTGGTCTTATCTTATAGTTGCGTTTGTTTAGTTTGCGTGAAGTGCAAATATGTAGTAATTTGCATGATAATACTAAATTTTATGACGCTTCGGAGGCATAGACATGTATTTGTCTAAAATACGTAAATTTCCTTGTCAGACCTTTGGCTTTAATCGTTCACTGTAGCCACAGTTTCTATTCGATTATCAAAACTTTGTTCTCATTTTGTAGCTGTCAGTCGGTTGTTTACGTCGAATACAAATTTGTAGTACTTTTCATAAGAATACTAATTTTTATAAGGTTGCTTATATTTTTGGGGGCAGGTTATGGAAACTTTTTCCCTTTACGGCATTGCTGTGGCTTGATTTTTCAACCGATGTGCTATATTTTGGTGTCAATGAATAGATCAGCGTCTGAACTTTCCAAAAAGTATAAATTTGTGGTATTTCGCAAAAGTTTAAGGGTGGGTTTAGTGGTTGAAAGCTAAAAAAATACCAATTTTTCACGCATGAACTCCCCAAAACTTTAAATCCATTTTTCTCCCCTTAAACGTGCGAATTTCACGTTTTTACGTTTTAATTTAAAAGCTTAACCCAAACTAGTGTTTTGATGGTCGGAACATGTTTTAGGCAAAAAATCTAAAAATTACTGTTTCTAGAAGACGTGCATTTTTTGTGCCGCTTTTCAGCTTTGATTGCTTACTGTGCCCGTAATTTCAATCCGATTGTTGAAATTTTGGTCTTATCTTATAGTTGCGTTTGTTTAGTTTGCGTGAAGTGCAAATATGTAGTAATTTGCAAGAAAATACTAATTTTTATGACGCTTAGGAGGCATAGACATGTATTTGTCTAAAATACGTAAATTTCCTTGTCAGACTTTTGGCTTTAATCGTTCACTGTAGCCACAGTTTCTATTCGATTATCAAAATTTTGTTCTCATTTTGTAGCTGTCAGTCGGTTGTTAACGTCGAATACAAATTTGTAGTACTGTTCATAAGAATACTAATTTTTGTAAGGTTCCTTATATTTTTGGGGGCAGGTTATGGAAACTTTTTCCCTTTACGGCATTGCTGTGGCTTGATTTTTCAACTGATGTGCTATATTTTGTTGTCAATGAATAGATCAGCGTCTGAACTTTCCAAAAAGTATAAATTTGTGGTATTTCGCAAAAGTTTAAGGGTGGGTTTAGTGGTTGAAAGCTAAAAAAATACCAATTTTTCACGCATGAACTCCTCAAAACATTAAATCCATTTTTCTCCCCATAAACGTGCGAATTTCGCGTTTTTACGTTTTAATTTAAAAGCTTAACCCAAACTAGTGTTTTGATGGTCGGAACATGTTTTAGGCAAAAAATCTAAAAATTACTGTTTCTAGAACACGTGCATTTTTTGTGCCGATTTTCAGCTTTGATTGCTTACTGTGCCCGTAATTTTAATCCGATTGTTGAAATTTAGGTCTTATCTTATAGTTGCGTTTGTTTAGTTTGCGTGAAGTGCAAATATGTAGTAATTTGCATGAAAATACTAATTTTTATGACGCTTAGGAGGCATAGACATGTATTTGTCTAAAATACGTAAATTTCCTTGTCAGACTTTTGGCTTTAATCGTTCACTGTAGCCAGAGTTTCTATTCGATTATCAAAATTTTGTTCTCATTTTGTAGCTGTCAGTCGGTTGTTTGCGTCGAATACAAATTTGTAGTACTTTTCATAAGAATACTAATTTTCATAAGGTTCCTTATATTTTTGGGGGCAGGTTATGGAAACTTTTTCCCTTTACGGCATTGCTGTGGCTTGATTTTTCAACCGATGTGCTATATTTTGGTGTCAATGAATAGATCAGCGTCTGAACTTTCCAAAAAGTATAAATTTGTGGTATTTCGCAAAAGTTTAAGGGTGGGTTTAGTGGTTGAAAGCTAAAAAAATACCAATTTTTCACGCATGAACTCCCCAAAACTTTCAATCCATTTTTCTCCCCTTAAACGTGCGAATTTCGCGTTTTTACGTTTAAATTTAAAAGCTTTACCCAAACTAGTGTTTTGATGGTCGGAACATGTTTTAGGCAAAAAATCTAAAAATTAGTGTTTCTAGAAGACGTGCATTTTTTGTGCCGATTTTCAGCTTTGATTGCTTACTGTGCCCGTAATTTTAATCCGATTGTTGAAATTTTGGTCTTATCTTATAGTTGCGTTTGTTTAGTTTGCGTGAAGTGCAAATATGTAGTAATTTGCAAGAAAATACTAATTTTTATGACGCTTAGGAGGCATAGACATGTATTTGTCTAAAATACGTAAATTTCCATGTCAGACTTTTGGCTTTAATCGTTCACTGTAGCCACAGTTTCTATTCGATTATCAAAACTTTGTTCTCATTTTGTAGCTGTCAGTCGGTTGTTTACGTCGAATACAAATTTGTAGTACTTTTCATAAGAATACTAATTTTTATAAGGTTCCTTATATTTTTGGGGGCAGGTTATGGAAACTTTTTCCCTTTACGGCATTGCTGTGGCTTGATTTTTCAACCGATGTGCTATATTTTGGTGTCAATGAATAGATCAGCGTCTGAACTTTCCAAAAAGTATAAATTTGTGGTATTTCGCAAAAGTTTAAGGATGGGTTTAGTGGTTGAAAGCTAAAAAAAATACCAATTTTTCACGCATGAACTCCCCAAAACTTTAAATCCATTTTTCTCCCGTTAAACGTGCGAATTTCGCGTTTTTACGTTTTAATTTAAAAGCTTAACCCAAACTAGTGTTTTGATGGTCGGAACATGTTTTAGGCAAAAAATCTAAAAATTACTGTTTCTAGAACACGTGCAGGTTTTGTGCAGATTTTCAGCTTTGATTGCTTACTGTGCCCGTAATTTTAATCCGATTGTTGAAATTTTGGTCTTATCTTATAGTTGCGTTTGTTTAGTTTGCGTGAAGTGCAAATATGTAGTAATTTGCATGAAAATACTAATTTTTATGACGCTTAGGAGGCATAGACATGTATTTGTCTAAAATACGTAAATTTCCTTGTCAGACTTTTGGCTTTAATCGTTCACTGTAGCCACAGTTTCTATTCGATTATCAAAATTTTGTTCTCATTTTGTAGCTGTCAGTCGGTTGTTTACGTCGAATACAAATTTGTAGTACTTTTCATAAGAATACTAATTTTTATAAGGTTCCTTATATTTTGGGGGCAGGTTATGGAAACTTTTTCCATTTACGGCATTGCTGTGGCTTGATTTTTCAACCGATGTGCTATATTTTGGTGTCAATGAATAGATCAGCGTCTGAACTTTCCAAAAAGTATAAATTTGTGGTATTTCGCAAAAGTTTAAGGGTGGGTTTAGTGGTTGAAAGCTAAAAAAATACCAATTTTTCACGCATGAACTCCCCAAAACTTTAAATCCATTTTTCTCCCCTTAAACGTGCGAATTTCGCGTTTTTACGTTTTAATTCAAAAGCTTAACCCAAACTAGTGTTTTGATGGTCGGAACATGTTTTAGGCAGAAAATCTAAAAATTACTGTTTCTAGAACACGTGCAGTTTTTGTGCAGATTTTCAGCTTTGATTGCTTACTGTGCCCGTAATTTTAATCCGATTGTTGAAATTTTGGTCTTATCTTATAGTTGCGTTTGTTTAGTTTGCGTGAAGTGCAAATATGTAGTAATTTGCAAGAAAATACTAATTTTTATGACGCTTAGGAGGCATAGACATGTATTTGTCTAAAATACGTAAATTTCCTTGTCAGACTTTTGGCTTTAATCGTTCACTGTAGCCAGAGTTTCTATTCGATTATCAAAATTTTGTTCTCATTTTGTAGCTGTCAGTCGGTTGTTTACGTCGAATACAAATTTGTAGTACTTTTCATAAGAATACTAATTTTTATAAGGTTCCTTATATTTTTGGGGGCAGGTTATGGAAACTTTTTCCGTTTACGGCATTGCTCTGGCTTGATTTTTCAACCGATGTGCTATATTTTGGTGTCAATGAATAGATCAGCGTCTGAACTTTCCAAAAAGTATAAATTTGTGGTATTTCGCAAAAGTTTAAGGGTGGGTTTAGTGGTTGAAAGCTAAAAAAATACCAATTTTTCACGCATGAACTCCCCAAAACTTTCAATCCATTTTTCTCCCCATAAACGTGCGAATTTCGCGTTTTTACGTTTTCATTTAAAAGCTTAACCCAAACTAGTGTTTTGATGGTCGGAACATGTTTTAGGCAAAAAATCTAAAAATTACTGTTTCTAGAACACGTGCAGTTTTTGTGCAGATTTTCAGCTTTGATTGCTTACTGTGCCCGTAATTTTAATCCGATTGTTGAAATTTTGGTCTTATCTTATAGTTGCGTTTGTTTAGTTTGCGTGAAGTGCAAATATGTAGTAATTTGCATGAAAATACTAATTTTTATGACGCTTAGGAGGCATAGACATGTATTTGTCTAAAATACGTAAATTTCCTTGTCAGACTTTTGGCTTTAATCGTTCACTGTAGCCACAGTTTCTATTCGATTATCAAAATTTTGTTCTCATTTTGTAGCTGTCAGTCGGTTGTTTACGTCGAATACAAATTTGTAGTACTTTTCATAAGAATACTAATTTTCATAAGGTTCCTTATATTTTTGGGGGCAGGTTATGGAAACTTTTTCCCTTTACGGCATTGCTGTGGCTTGATTTTTCAACCGATGTACTATATTTTGGTGTCAATGAATAGATCAGCGTCTGAACTTTCCAAAAAGTATAAATTTGTGGTATTTCGCAAAAGTTTAAGGGTGGGTTTAGTGGTTGAAAGCTAAAAAAATACCAATTTTTCACGCATGAACTCCCCAAAACTTTAAATCCATTTTTCTCCCCTTAAACGTGCGAATTTCACGTTTTTACGTTTTAATTTAAAAGCTTAAACCAAACTAGTGTTTTGATGGTCGGAACATGTTTTAGGCAAAAAATCTAAAAATTACTGTTTCTAGAACACGTGCATTTTTTGTGCAGATTTTCAGCTTTGATTGCTTACTGTGCCCGTAATTTTAATCCGATTGTTGAAATTTTGGTCTTATCTTATAGTTGCGTTTGTTTAGTTTGCGTGAAGTGCAAATATGTAGTAATTTGCAAGAAAATACTAATTTTTATGACGCTTAGGAGGCATAGACATGTATTTGTCTAAAATACGTAAATTTCCTTGTCAGACTTTTGGCTAGAATCGTTCACTGTAGCCACAGTTTCTATTCGATTATCAAAATTTTGTTCTCATTTTGTAGCTGTCAGTCGGTTGTTTACGTCGAATACAAATTTGTAGTACTTTTCATAAGAATACTAATTTTTATAAGGTTCCTTATATTTTTGGGGGCAGGTTATGGAAACTTTTTCCCTTTACGGCATTGCTGTGGCTTGATTTTTCAACCGATGTGCTATATTTTGGTGTCAATGAATAGATCAGCGTCTGAACTTTCCAAAAAGTATAAATTTGTGGTATTTCGCAAAAGTTTAAGGGTGGGTTTAGTGGTTGAAAGCTAAAAAAATACCAATTTTTCACGCATGAACTCCCCAAAACTTTAAATCCATTTTTCTCCCCTTAAACGTGCGAATTTCGCGTTTTTACGTTTTAATTTAAAAGCTTAACCCAACTAGTGTTTTGATGGTCGGAACATGTTTTAGGCAAAAAATCTAAAAATTACTGTTTCTAGAACACGTGCAGTTTTTGTGCAGATTTTCAGCTTTGATTGCTTACTGTGCCCGTAATTTTAATCCGATTGTTGAAATTTTGGTCTTATCTTATAGTTTCGTTTGTTTGGTTTGCGTGAAGTGCAAATATGTAGTAATTTGCAAGAAAATACTAATTTTTATGACGCTTAGGAGGCATAGACATGTATTTGTCTAAAATACGTAAATTTCCTTGTCAGACTTTTGGCTTTAATCGTTCACTGTAGCCACAGTTTCTATTCGATTATCAAAATTTTGTTCTCATTTTGTAGCTGTCAGTCGGTTGTTTACGTCGAATACAAATTTGTAGTACTTTTCATAAGAATACTAATTTTCATAAGGTTCCTTATATTTTTGGGGCAGGTTATGGAAACTTTTTCCCTTTACGGCATTGCTGTGGCTTGATTTTTCAACCGGTGTGCTATATTTTGGTGTCAATGAATAGATCAGCATCTGAACTTTCCAAAAAGTATAAATTTGTGGTATTTTGCAAAAGTTTAAGGGTGGGTTTAGTGGTTGAAAGCTAAAAAAATACCAATTTTTCACGCATGAACTCCCCAAAACTTCAAATCCATTTTTCTCCCCTTAAACGTGCGAATTTCGCGTTTTTACGTTTTAACTTAAAAGCTTAACCCAAACTAGTGTTTTGATGGTCGGAACATGTTTTAGGCAAAAAATCTAAAAATTAGTGTTTCTAGAAGACGTGCATTTTTTGTGCCGATTTTCAGCTTTGATTGCTTACTGTGCCCGTAATTTTAATCCGATTGTTGAAATTTTGGTCTTATCTTATAGTTGCGTTTGTTTAGTTTGCGTGAAGTGCAAATATGTAGTAATTTGCAAGAAAATACTAATTTTTATGACGCTTAGGAGGCATAGACATGTATTTGTCTAAAATACGTAAATTTCCTTGTCAGACTTTTGGCTTTAATCGTTCACTGTAGCCACAGTTTCTATTCGATTATCAAAATTTTGTTCTCCTTTTGTAGCTGTCAGTCGGTTGTTTACGTCGAATACAAATTTGTAGTACTTTTCATAAGAATACAAATTTTTATAAGGTTCCTTATATTTTTGGGGGCAGGTTATGGAAACTTTTCCCTTTACGGCATTGCTGTGGCTTGATTTTTCAACCGATGTGCTATATTTTGGTGTCAATGAATAGATCAGCGTCTGAACTTTCCAAAAAGTATAAATTTGTGGTATTTCGCAAAAGTTTAAGGGTGGGTTTAGTGGTTGAAAGCTAAAATAATACCAATTTTTCACGCATGAACTCCCCAAAACTTTAAATCCATTTTTCTCCCCTTAAACGTGCGAATTTCGCGTTTTTACGTTTTAATTTAAAAGCTTAACCCAAACTAGTGTTTTGATGGTCGGAACATGTTTTAGGCAAAAAATCTAAAAATTACTGTTCCTAGAACACGTGCATTTTTTGTGCAGATTTTCAGCTTTGATTGCTTACTGTGCCCGTTATTTTAATCCGATTGTTGAAATTTTGGTCTTATCTTATAGTTGCGTTTGTTTAGTTTGCGTGAAGTGCAAATATGTAGTAATTTGCAAGAAAATACTAATTTTTATGACGCTTAGGAGGCATAGACATGTATTTGTCTAAAATACGTAAATTTCCTTGTCAGACTTTTGGCTTTAATCGTTCACTGTAGCCACAGTTTCTATTCGATTATCAAAATTTTGTTCTCATTTTGTAGCTGTCAGTCGGTTGTTTACGTCGAATACAAATTTGTAGTACTGTTCATAAGAATACTAATTTTTATAAGGTTCCTTATATTTTTGGGGGCAGGTTATGGAAACTTTTTCCCTTTACGGCATTGCTGTGGCTTGATTTTTCAACCGATGTGCTATATTTTGGTGTCAATGAATAGATCAGCGTCTGAACTTTCCAAAAAGTATAAATTTGTGGTATTTCGCAAAAGTTTAAGGGTGGGTTTAGTGGTTGAAAGCTAAAAAAATACCAATTTTTCACGCATGAACTCCCCAAAACTTTCAATCCATTTTTCTCCCCATAAACGTGCGAATTTCGCGTTTTTACGTTTTAATTTAAAAGCTTAACCCAAACTAGTGTTTTGATGGTCGGAACATGTTTTAGGCAAAAAATCTAAAAATTACTGTTTCTAGAACACGTGCAGTTTTTGTGCAGATTTTCAGCTTTGATTGCTTACTGTGCCCGTAATTTTAATCCGATTGTTGAAATTTTGGTCTTATCTTATAGTTGCGTTTGTTTAGTTTGCGTGAAGTGCAAATATGTAGTAATTTGCAAGAAAATACTAATTTTTATGACGCTTAGGAGGCATAGACATGTATTTGTCTAAAATACGTAAATTTCCTTGTCAGACTTTTGGCTTTAATCGTTCACTGTAGCCAGAGTTTCTATTCGATTATCAAAATTTTGTTCTCATTTTGTAGCTGTCAGTCGGTTGTTAACGTCGAATACAAATTTGTAGTACTTTTCATAAGAATACTAATTTTTATAAGGTTCCTTATATTTTTGGGGGCAGGTTATGGAAACTTTTTCCCTTTACGGCATTGCTGTGGCTTGATTTTTCAACCGATGTGCTATATTTTGGTGTCAATGAATAGATCAGCGTCTGAACTTTCCAAAAAGTATAAATTTGTGGTATTTCGCAAAAGTTTAAGGGTGGGTTTAGTGGTTGAAAGCTAAAAAAATACCAATTTTTCACGCATGAACTCCCCAAAACTTTAAATCCATTTTTCTCCCCTTAAACATGCGAATTTCGCGTTTTTACGTTTTAATTTAAAAGCTTAAACCAAACTAGTGTTTTGATGGTCGGAACATGTTTTAGGCAAAAAATCTAAAAATTACTGTTTCTAGAACACGTGCATTTTTTGTGCAGATTTTCAGCTTTGATTGCTTACTGTGCCCGTAATTTTAATCCGATTGTTGAAATTTTGGTCTTATCTTATAGTTGCGTTTGTTTAGTTTGCGTGAAGTGCAAATATGTAGTAATTTGCAAGAAAATACTAATTTTTATGACGCTTAGGAGGCATAGACATGTATTTGTCTAAAATACGTAAATTTCCTTGTCAGACTTTTGGCTTTAATCGTTCACTGTAGCCAGAGTTTCTATTCGATTATCAAAATTTTGTTCTCATTTTGTAGCTGTCAGTCGGTTGTTTGCGTCGAATACAAATTTGTAGTACTTTTCATAAGAATACTAATTTTCATAAGGTTCCTTATATTTTTGGCGGCAGGTTATGGAAACTTTTTCCCTTTACGGCATTGCTGTGGCTTGATTTTTCAACCGATGTGCTATATTTTGGTGTCAATGAATAGATCAGCGTCTGAACTTTCCAAAAAGTATAAATTTGTGGTGTTTCGCAAAAGTTTAAGGGTGGGTTTAGTGGTTGAAAGCTAAAAAAATACCAATTTTTCACGCATGAACTCCCCAAAACTTTAAATCCATTTTTCTCCCCTTAAACGTGCGATTTTCGCGTTTTTACGTTTTCATTTAAAAGCTTAACCCAAACTAGTGTTTTGATGGTCGGAACATGTTTTAGGCAAAAAATCTAAAAATTAGTGTTTCTAGAAGACGTGCATTTTTTGTGCCGATTTTCAGCTTTGATTGCTTACTGTGCCCGTAATTTTAATCCGATTGTTGAGATTTTGGTCTTATCTTATAGTTGCGTTTGTTAAGTTTGCGTGAAGTGCAAATATGTAGTAATTTGCAAGAAAATACTAATTTTTATGACGCTTAGGAGGCATAGACATGTATTTGTCTAAAATACGTAAATTTCCTTGTCAGACTTTTGGCTTTAATCGTTCACTGTAGCCACAGTTTCTATTCGATTATCAAAATTTTGTTCTCATTTTGTAGCTGTCAGTCGGTTGTTTACGTCGAATACAAATTTGTAGTACTTTTCATCAGAATACTAATTTTTATAAGGTTCCTTATATTTTTGGGAGCAGGTTATGGAAACTTTTTCCCTTTACGGCATTGCTGTGGCTTGATTTTTCAACCGATGTGCTATATTTTGGTGTCAATGAATAGATCAGCGTCTGAACTTTCCAAAAAGTATAAATTTGTGGTATTTCGCAAAAGTTTAAGGGTGGGTTTAGTGGTTGAAAGCTAAAAAAATACCAATTTTTCACGCATGAACTCCCCAAAACTTTAAATCCATTTTTCTCCCCTTAAACGTGCGAATTTCGCGTTTTTACGTTTTAATTTAAAAGCTTAACCCAAACTAGTGTTTTGATGGTCGGAACATGTTTTAGGCAATAAATCTAAAAATAAGTGTTTCTAGAACACGTGTATTTTTTGTGCCGATTTTCAGCTTTGATTGCTTACTGTGCCCGTAATTTTAATCCGATTGTTGAAATTTTGGTCTTATCTTATAGTTGCGTTTGTTTAGTTTGCGTGAAGTGCAAATATGTAGTCATTTGCAAGAAAATACTAATTTTTATGACGCTTAGGAGGCATAGACATGTATTTGTCTAAAATACGTAAATTTCCTTGTCAGACTTTTGGCTTTAATCGTTCACTGTAGCCACAGTTTCTATTCGATTATCAAAATTTTGTTCTCATTTTGTAGCTGTCAGTCGGTTGTTTACGTCGAATACAAATTTGTAGTACTTTTCATCAGAATACTAATTTTTATAAGGTTCCTTATATTTTTGGGAGCAGGTTATGGAAACTTTTTCCCTTTACGGCATTGCTGTGGCTTGATTTTTCAACCGATGTGCTATATTTTGGTGTCAATGAATAGATCAGCGTCTGAACTTTCCAAAAAGTATAAATTTGTGGTATTTCGCAAAAGTTTAAGGGTGGGTTTAGTGGTTGAAAGCTAAAAAAATACCAATTTTTCACGCATGAACTCCCCAAAACTTTAAATCCATTTTTCTCCCCTTAAACGTGCGAATTTCGCGTTTTTACGTTTTAATTTAAAAGCTTAACCCAACTAGTGTTTTGATGGTCGGAACATGTTTTAGGCAAAAAATCTAAAAATTACTGTTTCTAGAACACGTGCATTTTTTGTGCAGATTTTCAGCTTTGATTGCTTACTGTGCCCGTAATTTTAATCCGATTGTTGAAATTTTGGTCTTATCTTATAGTTGCGTTTGTTTAGTTTGCGTGAAGTGCAAATATGTAGTAATTTGCAAGAAAATACTAATTTTTATGACGCTTAGGAGGCATAGACATGTATTTGTCTAAAATACGTAAATTTCCTTGTCAGACTTTTGGCTTTAATCGTTCACTGTAGCCACAGTTTCTATTCGATTATCAAAATTTTGTTCTCATTTTGTAGCTGTCAGTCGGTTGTTTACGCCGAATACAAATTTGTAGTACTTTTCATAAGAATACTAATTTTTATAAGGTTCCTTATATTTTTGGGGGCAGGTTATGGAAACTTTTTCCCTTTACGGCATTGCTGTGGCTTGATTTTTCAACCGATGTGCTATATTTTGGTGTCAATGAATAGATCAGCGTCTGAACTTTCCAAAAAGTATAAATTTGTGGTATTTCGCAAAAGTTTAAGGGTGGATTTAGTGGTTGAAAGCTAAAAAAATACCAATTTTTCACGCATGAACTCCCCAAAACTTTAAATCCATTTTTCTCCCCTTAAACGTGCGAATTTCGCGTTTTTACGTTTTAATTTAAAAGCTTAACCCAAACTAGTGTTTTGATGGTCGGAACATGTTTTAGGCAAAAAATCTAAAAATTACTGTTTCTAGAACACGTGCATTTTTTGTGCAGATTTTCAGCTTTGATTGCTTACTGTGCCCGTAATTTTAATCCGATTGTTGAAATTTTGGTCTTATCTTATAGTTGCGTTTGTTTAGTTTGCGTGAAGTGCAAATATGTAGTAATTTGCAAGAAAATACTAATTTTTATGACGCTTAGGAGGCATAGACATGTATTTGTCTAAAATACGTAAATTTCCTTGTCAGACTTTTGGCTTTAATCGTTCACTGTAGCCACAGTTTCTATTCGATTATCAAAATTTTGTTCTCATTTTGTAGCTGTCAGTCGGTTGTTTACGTCGAATACAAATTTGTAGTACTTTTCATAAGAATACTAATTTTTATAAGGTTCCTTATATTTTTGGGGGCAGGTTATGGAAACTTTTTCCCTTTACGGCATTGCTGTGGCTTGATTTTTCAACCGATGTGCTATATTTTGGTGTCAATGAATAAATCAGCGTCTGAACTTTCCAAAAAGTATAAATTTGTGGTATTTCGCAAAAGTTTAAGGGTGGGTTTAGTGGTTGAAAGCTAAAAAAATACCAATTTTTCACGCATGAACTCCCCAAAACTTTAAATCCATTTTTCTCCCCTTAAACGTGCGAATTTCGCGTTTTTACGTTTTAATTTAAAAGCTTAACCCAAACTAGTGTTTTGATGGTCGGAACATGTTTTAGGCAAAAAATCTAAAATTACTGTTTCTAGAACACGTACATTTTCTGTGCAGATTTTCAGCTTTGATTGCTTACTGTGCCCGTAATTTTAATCCGATTGTTGAAATTTTGGTCTTATCTTATAGTTCCGTTTGTTTAGTTTGCGTGAAGTGCAAATATGTAGTAATTTGCAAGAAAATACTAATTTTTATGACGCTTAGGAGGCATAGACATGTATTTGTCTAAAATACGTAAATTTCCTTGTCAGACTTTTGGCTTTAATCGTTCACTGTAGCCACAGTTTCTATTCGATTATCAAAATTTTGTTCTCATTTTGTAGCTGTCAGTCGGTTGTTTACGTCGAATACAAATTCGTAGTACTTTTCATAAGAATACTAATTTTTATAAGGTTCCTTATATTTTTGGGGGCAGGTTATGGAAACTTTTTCCCTTTACGGCATTGCTGTGGCTTGATTTTTCAACCAATGTGCTATATTTTGGTGTCAATGAATAGATCAGCGTCTGAACTTTCCAAAAAGTATAAATTTGTGGTATTTCGCAAAAGTTTAAGGGTGGGTTTAGTGGTTGAAAGCTAAAAAAATACCAATTTTTCACGCATGAACTCCCCAAAACTTTAAATCCATTTTTCTCCCCTTAAACGTGCGAATTTCGCGTTTTTACGTTTTAATTTAAAAGCATAACCCAAACTAGTGTTTTGATGGTCGGAACATGTTTTAGGCAAAAAATCTAAAAATTACTGTTTCTAGAACACGTGCATTTTTTGTGCAGATTTTCAGCTTTGATTGCTTACTGTGCCCGTAATTTTAATCCGATTGTTGAAATTTTGGTCTTATCTTATAGTTGCGTTTGTTTAGTTTGCGTGAAGTGCAAATATGTAGTAATTTGCATGAAAATACTAATTTTTATGACGCTTAGGAGGCATAGACATGTATTTGTCTAAAATACGTAAATTTCCTTGTCAGACTATTGGCTTTAATCGTTCACTGTAGCCACAGTTTCTATTCGATTATCAAAATTTTGTTCTCATTTTGTAGCTGTCAGTCGGTTGTTTACGTCGAATACAAATTTGTAGTACTTTTCATAAGAATACTAATTTTTATAAGGTTCCTTATATTTTTGGGGGCAGGTTATGGAAACTTTTTCCCTTTACGGCATTGCTGTGGCTTGATTTTTCAACCGATGTGCTTTATTTTGGTGTCAATGAATAGATCAGCGTCTGAACTTTCCAAAAAGTATAAATTTGTGGTATTTCGCAAAAGTTTAAGGGTGGGTTTAGTGGTTGAAAGCTAAAAAAATACCAATTTTTCACGCATGAACTCCCCAAAACTTTAAATCCATTTTTCTCCCCTTAAACGTGCGAATTTCGCGTTTTTAAACTAGTGTTTTGATGGTCGGAACATGTTTTAGGCAAAAAATCTAAAAATTACTGTTTCTAGAACACGTGCATTTTTTGTGCAGATTTTCAGCTTTGATTGCTTACTGTGCCCGTAATTTTAATCCGATTGTTGAAATTTTGGTCTTATCTTATAGTTGCGTTTGTTTAGTTTGCGTGAAGTGCAAATATGTAGTAATTTGCATGAAAATACTAATTTTTATGACGCTTAGGAGGCATAGACATGTATTTGTCTAAAATACGTAAATTTCCTTGTCAGACTTTTGGCTTTAATCGTTCACTGTAGCCACAGTTTCTATTCGATTATCAAAATTTTGTTCTCATTTTGTAGCTGTCAGTCGGTTGTTTACGTCGAATACAAATTTGTAGTACTTTTCATAAGAATACTAATTTTTATAAGGTTCCTTATATTTTTGGGGGCAGGTTATGGAAACTTTTTCCCTTTACGGCATTGCTGTGGCTTGATTTTTCAACCGATGTGCTATATTTTGGTGTCAATGAATAGATCAGCGTCTGAACTTTCCAAAAAGTATAAATTTGTGGTATTTCGCCTAAGTTTAAGGGTGGGTTTAGTGGTTGAAAGCTAAAAAAATACCAATTTTTCACGCATGAACTCCCCAAAACTTTAAATCCATTTTTCTCCCCTTAAACGTGCGAATTTCGCGTTTTTACGTTTTAATTTAAAAGCATAACCCAAACTAGTGTTTTGATGGTCGGAACATGTTTTAGGCAAAAAATCTAAAAATTACTGTTTCTAGAACACGTACATTTTCTGTGCAGATTTTCAGCTTTGATTGCTTACTGTGCCCGTAATTTTAATCCGATTGTTGAAATTTTGGTCTTATCTTATAGTTGCGTTTGTTTAGTTTGCGTGAAGTGCAAATATGTAGTAATTTGCATGAAAATACTAATTTTTATGACGCTTAGGAGGCATAGACATGTATTTGTCTAAAATACGTAAATTTCCTTGTCAGACTTTTGACTTTAATCGTTCACTGTAGCCACAGTTTCTATTCGATTATCAAAATTTTGTTCTCATTTTGTAGCTGTCAGTCGGTTGTTTACGTCGAATACAAATTTGTAGTACTTTTCATAAGAATACTAATTTTCATAAGGTTCCTTATATTTTTGGGGGCAGGTTATGCAAACTTTTTCCCTTTACAGCATTGCTGTGGCTTGATTTTTCAACCGATGTGCTATATTTTGGTGTCAATGAATAGATCAGCGTCTGAACTTTCCAAAAAGTATAAATTTGTGGTATTTCGCAAAAGTTTAAGGGTGGGTTTAGTGGTTGAAAGCTAAAAAAATACCAATTTTTCACGCATGAGCTCCCCAAAACTTTAAATCCATTTTTCTCCCCTTCAACGTGTGAATTTCGCATTTTTACGTTTTAATTTAAAAGCTTAACCCAAACTAGTGTTTTGATGGTCGGAACATGTTTTAGGCAAAAAATCTAAAAATTACTGTTTCTGGAACAGGTGCATTTGTTATGCAGATTTTCAGCTTTGATTGCTTACTGTGCCCGTAATTTTAATCCGACTGTTGAAATTTTGGTCTTATCTTATAGTTGCGTTTGTTTAGTTTGCGTGAAGTGCAAATATGTAGTAATTTGCAAGAAAATACTAATTTTTATGACGCTTAGGAGGCATAGACATGTATTTGTCTAAAATACGTAAATTTCCTTGTCAGACTTTTGGCTTTAATCGTTCACTGTAGCCACAGTTTCTATTCGATTATCAAAATTTTGTTCTCATTTTGTAGCTGTCAGTCGGTTGTTTACGTCGAATACAAATTTGTAGTACTTTTCATAAGAATACTAATTTTTATAAGGTTCCTTATATTTTTGGGGGCAGGTTATGGAAACTTTTTCCCTTTACGGCATTGCTGTGGCTTGATTTTTCAACCGATGTGCTATATTTTGGTGTCAATGAATAGATCAGCGTCTGAACTTTCCAAAAAGTATAAATTTGTGGTATTTCGCAAAAGTTTAAGGGTGGGTTTAGTGGTTGAAAGCTAAAAAAATACCAATTTTTCACGCATGAACTCCCCAAAACTTTAAATCCATTTTTCTCCCCTTAAACGTGCGAATTTCGCGTTTTTACGTTTTGATTTAAAAGCTTAACCCAAACTAGTGTTTTGATGGTCGGAACATGTTTTAGGCAAAAATCTAAAAATTACTGTTTCTAGAACACGTGCAGTTTTTGTGCAGATTTTCAGCTTTGATTGCTTACTGTGGCCGTAATTTTAATCCGATTGTTGAAATTTTGGTCTTATCTTATAGTTACGTTTGTTTAGTTTGCGTGAAGTGCAAATATGTAGTAATTTGCATGAAAATACTAATTTTTATGACGCTTAGGAGGCATAGACATGTATTTGTCTAAAATACGTAAATTTCCTTGTCAGACTTTTGGCTTTAATCGTTCACTGTAGCCACAGTTTCTATTCGATTATCAAAATTTTCTTCTCATTTTGTAGCTGTCAGTCGGTTGTTTACGTCGAATACAAATTTGTAGTACTTTTCATAAGAATACTAATTTTTATAAGGTTCCTTATATTTTTGGGGGCAGGTTATGGAAACTTTTTCCCTTTACGGCATTGCTGTGGCTTGATTTTTCAACCGATGTGCTATATTTTGGTGTCAATGAATAGATCAGCGTCTGAACTTTCCAAAAAGTATATGTTTGTGGTATGTCGCAAAAGTTTAAGGGTGGGTTTAGTGGTTGAAAGCTAAAAAAATACCAATTTTTCACGCATGAACTCCCCAAAACTTTAAATCCATTTTTCTCCCCTTAAACGTGCGAATTTCGCGTTTTTACGTTTTAATTTAAAAGCTTAACCCAAACTAGTGTTTAGATGGTTGGAACATGTTTTAGGCAAAAAATCTAAAAATTACTGTTTCTAGAACACGTGCAGTTTTTGTGCAGATTTTCAGCTTTGATTGCTTACTGTGTCCGTAATTTTAATCCGATTGTTGAAATTTTGGTCTTATCTTATACTTGCGTTTGTTTAGTTTGCGTGAAGTGCAAATATGTAGTAATTTGCAAGAAAATACTAGTTTTTATGACGCTTAGGAGGCATAGACATGTATTTGTCTAAAATACGTAAATTTCCTTGTCAGACTTTTGGCTTTAATCGTTCACTGTAGCCACAGTTTCTATTCGATTATCAAAATTTTGTTCTCATTTTGTAGCTGTCAGTCGGTTGTTTACGTCGAATACAAATTTGTAGTACTTTTCATAAGAATACTAATTTTTATAAGGTTCCTTATATTTTTGGGGGCAGGTTATGGAAACTTTTTCCCTTTGCGGCATTGCTGTGGCTTGATTTTTCAACCGATGTGCTATATTTTGGTGTCAATGAATAGATCAGCGTCTGAACTTTCCAAAAAGTATAAATTTGTGGTATTTCGCAAAAGTTTAAGGGTGGGTTTAGTGGTTGAAAGCTAAAAAAATACCAATTTTTCACGCATGAACTCCCCAAAACTTTAAATCCATTTTTCTCCCTTTAAACGTGCGAATTTCGCGTTTTTACGTTTTGATTTAAAAGCTTAACCCAAACTAGTGTTTTGATGGTCGGAACATGTTTTAGGCAAAAAATCTAAAAATTACTGTTTCTAGAACACGTGCAGTTTTTGTGCAGATTTTCAGCTTTGATTGCTTACTGTGCCCGTAATTTTAATCCGATTGTTGAAATTTTGGTCTTAGTTTATAGTTGCGTTTGTTTAGTTTGCGTGAAGTGCAAATATGTAGTAATTTGCAAGAAAATACTAATTTTTATGACGCTTAGGAGGCATAGACATGTATTTGTCTAAAATACGTAAATTTCCTTGTCAGACTTTTGGCTTTAATCGTTCACTGTAGCCACAGTTTCTATTCGATTATCAAAATTTTGTTCTCATTTTGTAGCTGTCAGTCGGTTGTTTACGTCGAATACAAATTTGTAGTACTTTTCATAAGAATACTAATTTTTATAAGGTTCCTTATATTTTTGGGGGCAGGTTATGGAAACTTTTTCCCTTTACGGCATTGCTGTGGCTTGATTTTTCAACCGATGTGCTTTATTTTGGTGTCAATGAATAGATCAGCGTCTGAACTTTCCAAAAAGTATAAATTTGTGGTATTTCGCAAAAGTTTAAGGGTGGGTTTAGTGGTTGAAAGCTAAAAAAATACCAATTTTTCACGCATGAACTCCCCAAAACTTTAAATCCATTTTTCTCCCCTTAAACGTGCGAATTTCGCGTTTTTACGTTTTAATTTAAAAGCATAACCCAAACTAGTGTTTTGATGGTCGGAACATGTTTTAGGCAAAAAATCTAAAAATTACTGTTTCTAGAACACGTGCATTTTTTGTGCAGATTTTCAGCTTTGATTGCTTACTGTGCCCGTAATTTTAATCCGATTGTTGAAATTTTGGTCTTATCTTATAGTTGCGTTTGTTTAGTTTGCGTGAAGTGCAAATATGTAGTAATTTGCATGAAAATACTAATTTTTATGACGCTTAGGAGGCATAGACATGTATTTGTCTAAAATACGTAAATTTCCTTGTCAGACTTTTGACTTTAATCGTTCACTGTAGCCACAGTTTCTATTCGATTATCAAAATTTTGTTCTCATTTTGTAGCTGTCAGTCGGTTGTTTACGTCGAATACAAATTTGTAGTACTTTTCATAAGAATACTAATTTTTATAAGGTTCCTTATATTTTTGGGGGCAGGTTATGGAAACTTTTTCCCTTTACGGCATTGCTGTGGCTTGATTTTTCAACCGATGTGCTATATTTTGGTGTCAATTAATAGACCAGCGTCTGAACTTTCCAAAAAGTATAAATTTGTGGTATTTCGCAAAAGTTTAAGGGTGGGTTTAGTGGTTGAAAGCTAAAAAAATACCAACTTTTCACGCATGAACTCCCCAAAACTTTAAATCCATTTTTCTCCCCTTAAACGTGCGAATTTCGCGTTTTTACGTTTTCATTTAAAAGCTTAACCCAAACTAGTGTTTTGATGGTCGGAACATGTTTTAGGCAAAAAATCTAAAAATTACTGTTTCTAGAACACGTGCAGTTTTTGTGCAGATTTTCAGCTTTGATTGCTTACTGTGCCCGTAATTTTAATCCGATTGTTGAAATTTTGGTCTTATCTTATAGTTGCGTTTGTTTAGTTTGCGTGAAGTGCAAATATGTAGTAATTTGCATGAAAATACTAATTTTTATGACGCTTAGGAGGCATAGACATGTATTTGTCTAAAATACGTAAATTTCCTTGTCAGACTTTTGGCTTTAATCGTTCACTGTAGCCACAGTTTCTATTCGATTATCAAAATTTTGTTCTCATTTTGTAGCTGTCAGTCGGTTGTTTACGTCGAATACAAATTTGTAGTACTTTTCATAAGAATACTAATTTTTATAAGGTTCCTTATATTTTTGGGGGCAGGTTATGGAAACTTTTTCCCTTTACGGCATTGCTGTGGCTTGATTTTTCAACCGATGTGCTATATTTTGGTGTCAATGAATAGATCAGCGTCTGAACTTTCCAAAAAGTATATATTTGTGGTATTTCGCAAAAGTTTAAGGGTGGGTTTAGTGGTTGAAAGCTAAAAAAATACCAATTTTTCACGCATGAACTCCCCAAAACTTTAAATCCATTTTTCTCCCCTTAAACGTGCGAATTTCGCGTTTTTACGTTTTAATTTAAAAGCTTAACCCAAACTAGTGTTTTGATGGTTGGAACATGTTTTAGGCAAAAAATCTAAAAATTACTGTTTCTAGAACACGTGCAGTTTTTGTGCAGATTTTCAGCTTTGATTGTTTACTGTGCCCGTAATTTTAATCCGATTATTAAAATTTTGGTCTTATCTTATACTTGCGTTTGTTTAGTTTGCGTGAAGTGCAAATATGTAGTAATTTGCAAGAAAATACTAGTTTTTATGACGCTTAGGAGGCATAGACATGTATTTGTCTAAAATACGTAAATTTCCTTGTCAGACTTTTGGCTTTAATCGTTCACTGTAGCCACAGTTTCTATTCGATTATCAAAATTTTGTTCTCATTTTGTAGCTGTCAGTCGGTTGTTTACGTCGAATACAAATTTGTAGTACTTTTCATAAGAATACTAATTTTTATAAGGTTCCTTATATTTTTGGGGGCAGGTTATGGAAACTTTTTCCCTTTACGGCATTGCTGTGGCTTGATTTTTCAACCGATGTGCTATATTTTGGTGTCAATGAATAGATCAGCGTCTGAACTTTCCAAAAAGTATAAATTTGTGGTATTTCGCAAAAGTTTAAGGGTGGGCTTAGTGGTTGAAAGCTAAAAAAATACCAATTTTTCACGCATGAACTCCCCAAAACTTTAAATCCATTTTTCTCCCCTTAAACGTGCGAATTTCGCGTTTTTACGTTTTAATTTAAAAGCTTAACCCAAACTAGTGTTTTGATGGTCGGAACATGTTTTAGGCAAAAAATCTAAAAATTACTGTTTCTAGAACACGTGCAGTTTTTGTGCAGATTTTCAGCTTTGATTGCTTACTGTGCCCGTAATTTTAATCCGATTGTTGAAATTTTGGTCTTATCTTATAGTTCCGTTTGTTTAGTTTGCGTGAAGTGCAAATATGTAGTAATTTGCAAGAAAATACTAGTTTTTATGACGCTTAGGAGGCATAGACATGTATTTGTCTAAAATACGTAAATTTCCTTGTCAGACTTTTGGCTTTAATCGTTCACTGTAGCCACAGTTTCTATTCGATTATCAAAATTTTGTTCTCATTTTGTAGCTGTCAGTCGGTTGTTTACGTCGAATACAAATTTGTAGTACTTTTCATAAGAATACTAATTTTTATAAGGTTCCTTATATTTTTGGGGGCAGGTTATGGAAACTTTTTCCCTTTACGGCATTGCTGTGGCTTGATTTTTCAACCGATGTGCTATATTTTGGTGTCAATGAATAGATCAGCGTCTGAACTTTCCAAAAAGTATAAATTTGTGGTATTTCGCAAAAGTTGAAGGGTGGGTTTGGTGGTTGAAAGCTAAAAAAATACCAATTTTTCACGCATGAACTCCCCAAAACTTTAAATCCATTTTTCTCCCCTTAAACGTGCGAATTTCGCGTTTCTACGTTTTAATTTAAAAGCTTAACCCAAACTAGTGTTTTGATGGTTGGAACATGTTTTAGGCAAAAAATCTAAAAATTACTGTTTCTAGAACACGTGCAGTTTATGTGCAGATTTTCAGCTTTGATTGTTTACTGTGCCCGTAATTTTAATCCGATTGTTAAAATTTTGGTCTTATCTTATACTTGCGTTTGTTTAGTTTGCGTGAAGTGCAAATATGTAGTAATTTGCAAGAAAATACTAGTTTTTATGACGCTTAGGAGGCATAGACATGTATTTGTCTAAAATACGTAAATTTCCTTGTCAGACTTTTGGCTTTAATCGTTCACTGTAGCCACAGTTTCTATTCGATTATCAAAATTTTGTTCTCATTTTGTAGCTGTCAGTCGGTTGTTAACGTCGAATACAAATTTGTAGTACTTTTCATAAGAATACTAATTTTTATAAGGTTCCTTATATTTTTGGGGGCAGGTTATGGAAACTTTTTCCCTTTACGGCATTGCTGTGGCTTGATTTTTCAACCGATGTGCTATATTTTGGTGTCAATGAATAGATCAGCGTCTGAACTTTCCAAAAAGTATATATTTGTGGTATGTCGCAAAAGTTTAAGGGTGGGTTTAGTGGTTGAAAGCTAAAAAAATACCAATTTTTCACGCATGAACTCCCCAAAACTTTAAATCCATTTTTCTCCCCTTAAACGTGCGAATTTCGCGTTTTTACGTTTTAATTTAAAAGCTTAACCCAAACTAGTGTTTTGATGGTTGGAACATGTTTAAGGCAAAACATCTAAAAATTACTGTTTCTAGAACACGTGCAGTTTTTGTGCAGATTTTCAGCTTTGATTGCTTACTGTGCCCGTAATTTTAATCCGATTGTTGAAATTTTGGTCTTATCTTATAGTTGCGTTTGTTTAGTTTGCGTGAAGTGCAAATATGTAGTAATTTGCATGAAAATACTAATTTTTATGACGCTTAGGAGGCATAGACATGTATTTGTCTAAAATACGTAAATTTCCTTGTCAGACTTTTGGCTTTAATCGTTCACTGTAGCCACAGTTTCTATTCGATTATCAAAATTTTGTTCTCATTTTGTAGCTGTCAGTCGGTTGTTTACGTCGAATACAAATTTGTAGTACTTTTCATAAGAATACTAAATTTAATAAGGTTTCTTATATTTTTGGGGGCAGGTTATGGAAACTTTTTCCCTTTGCGGCATTGCTGTGGCTTGATTTTTCAACCGATGTGCCATATTTTGGTGTCAATGAATAGATCAGCGTCTGAACTTTCCAAAAAGTATAAATTTGTGGTATTTCGCAAAAGTTTAAGGGTGGGTTTAGTGGTTGAAAGCTAAAAAATACCAATTTTTCACGCATGAACTCCCCAAAACTTTAAATCCATTTTTCTCCCCTTAAACGTGCGAATTTCGCGTTTTTACGTTTTAATTTAAAAGCTTAACCCAAACTAGTGTTTTGATGGTCGGAACATGTTTTAGGCAAAAAATCTAAAAATTACTGTTTCTAGAACACGTGCAGTTTTTGTGCAGATTTTCAGCTTTGATTGCTTACTGTGCCCGTAATTTTAATCCGATTGTTGAAATTTTGGTCTTATCTTATAGTTGCGTTTGTTTAGTTTGCGTGAAGTGCAAATATATAGTAATTTGCAAGAAAATACTAATTTTTATGACGCTTAGGAGGTATAGACATGTATTTGTCTCAAATACGTAAATTTCCTTGTCAGACTTTTGGCTTTAATCGTTCACTGTAGCCACAGTTTCTATTCGATTATCAAAATTTTGTTCTCATTTTGTAGCTGTCAGTCGGTTGTTTACGTCGAATACAAATTCGTAGTACTTTTCATAAGAATACTAAATTTAATAAGGTTTCTTATATTTTTGGGGGCAGGTTATGGAAACTTTTTCCCTTTGCGGCATTGCTGTGGCTTGATTTTTCAACCGATGTGCTATATTTTGGTGTCAATGAATAGATCAGCGTCTGAACTTTCCAAAAAGTATAAATTTGTGGTATTTCGCAAAAGTTGAAGGGTGGGTTTAGTGGTTGAAAGCTAAAAAAATACCAATTTTTCACGCATGAACTCCCCAAAACTTTAAATCCATTTTTCTCCCCTTAAACGTGCGAATTTCGCGTTTCTACGTTTTAATTTAAAAGCTTAACCCAAACTAGTGTTTTGATGGTTGGAACATGTTTTAGGCAAAAAATCTAAAAATTACTGTTTCTAGAACACGTGCAGTTTATGTGCAGATTTTCAGCTTTGATTGTTTACTGTGCCCGTAATTTTAATCCGATTGTTAAAATTTTGGTCTTATCTTATACTTGCGTTTGTTTAGTTTGCGTGAAGTGCAAATATGTAGTAATTTGCAAGAAAATACTAGTTTTTATGACGCTTAGGAGGCATAGACATGTATTTGTCTAAAATACGTAAATTTCCTTGTCAGACTTTTGGCTTTAATCGTTCACTGTAGCCACAGTTTCTATTCGATTATCAAAATTTTGTTCTCATTTTGTAGCTGTCAGTCGGTTGTTAACGTCGAATACAAATTTGTAGTACTTTTCATAAGAATACTAATTTTTATAAGGTTCCTTATATTTTTGGGGGCAGGTTATGGAAACTTTTTCCCTTTACGGCATTGCTGTGGCTTGATTTTTCAACCGATGTGCTATATTTTGGTGTCAATAAATAGATCAGCGTCTGAACTTTCCAAAAAGTATATATTTGTGGTATGTCGCAAAAGTTTAAGGGTGGGTTTAGTGGTTGAAAGCTAAAAAAATACCAATTTTTCACGCATGAACTCCCCAAAACTTTAAATCCATTTTTCTCCCCTTAAACGTGCGAATTTCGCGTTTTTACGTTTTAATTTAAAAGCTTAACCCAAACTAGTGTTTTGATGGTTGGAACATGTTTAAGGGTAAACATCTAAAAATTACTGTTTCTAGAACACGTGCAGTTTTTGTGCAGATTTTCAGCTTTGATTGCTTACTGTGCCCGTAATTTTAATCCGATTGTTGAAATTTTGGTCTTATCTTATAGTTGCGTTTGTTTAGTTTGCGTGAAGTGCAAATATGTAGTAATTTGCATGAAAATACTAATTTTTATGACGCTTAGGAGGCATAGACATGTATTTGTCTAAAATACGTAAATTTCCTTGTCAGACTTTTGGCTTTAATCGTTCACTGTAGCCACAGTTTCTATTCGATTATCAAAATTTTGTTCTCATTTTGTAGCTGTCAGTCGGTTGTTTACGTCGAATACAAATTTGTAGTACTTTTCATAAGAATACTAAATTTAATAAGGTTTCTTATATTTTTGGGGGCAGGTTATGGAAACTTTTTCCCTTTGCGGCATTGCTGTGGCTTGATTTTTCAACCGATGTGCCATATTTTGTTGTCAATGAATAGATCAGCGTCTGAACTTTCCAAAAAGTATAAATTTGTGGTATTTCGCAAAAGTTTAAGGGTGGGTTTAGTGGTTGAAAGCTAAAAAATACCAATTTTTCACGCATGAACTCCCCAAAACTTTAAATCCATTTTTCTCCCCTTAAACGTGCGAATTTCGCGTTTTTACGTTTTAATTTAAAAGCTTAACCCAAACTAGTGTTTTGATGGTCGGAACATGTTTTAGGCAAAAAATCTAAAAATTACTGTTTCTAGAACACGTGCAGTTTTTGTGCAGATTTTCAGCTTTGATTGCTTACTGTGCCCGTAATTTTAATCCGATTGTTGAAATTTTGGTCTTATCTTATAGTTGCGTTTGTTTAGTTTGCGTGAAGTGCAAATATATAGTAATTTGCAAGAAAATACTAATTTTTATGACGCTTAGGAGGCATAGACATGTATTTGTCTAAAATACGTAAATTTCCTTGTCAGACTTTTGGCTTTAATCGTTCACTGTAGCCACAGTTTCTATTCGATTATCAAAATTTTGTTCTCATTTTGTAGCTGTCAGTCGGTTGTTTACGTCGAATACAAATTCGTAGTACTTTTCATAAGAATACTAAATTTAATAAGGTTTCTTATATTTTTGGGGGCAGGTTATGGAAACTTTTTCCCTTTGCGGCATTGCTGTGGCTTGATTTTTCAACCGATGTGCTATATTTTGGTGTCAATGAATAGATCAGCGTCTGAACTTTCCAAAAAGTATAAATTTGTGGTATTTCGCAAAAGTTGAAGGGTGGGTTTAGTGGTTGAAAGCTAAAAAATACCAATTTTTCACGCATGAACTCCCCAAAACTTTAAATCCATTTTTCTCCCCTTAAACGTGCGAATTTCGCGTTTTTACGTTTTAATTTAAAAGCTTAACCCAAACTAGTGTTTTGATGGTCGGAACATGTTTTAGGCAAAAAATCTAAAAATTACTGTTTCTAGAACACGTGCAGTTTTTGTGCAGATTTTCAGCTTTGATTGCTTACTGTGCCCGTAATTTTAATCCGATTGTTGAAATTTTGGTCTTATCTTATAGTTGCGTTTGTTTAGTTTGCGTGAAGTGCAAATATGTAGTAATTTGCAAGAAAATACTAGTTTTTATGACGCTTAGGAGGCATAGACATATATTTGTCTAAAATACGTAAATTTCCTTGTCAGACTTTTGGCTTTAATCGTTCACTGTAGCCACAGTTTCTATTCGATTATCAAAATTTTGTTCTCATTTTGTAGCTGTCAGTCGGTTGTTTACGTCGAATAGAAATTTGTAGTACTTTTCATAAGAATACTAATTTTTATAAGGTTCCTTATATTTTTGGGGGCAGGTTATGGAAACTTTTTCCCTTTACGGCATTGCTGTGGCTTGACTTTTCAACTGATGTGCTATATTTTGGTGTCAATGAATAGATCAGCGTCTGAACTTTCGAAAAAGTACAAATTTGTGGTATTTCGCAAAAGTTTAAGGGTGGGTTTAGTGGTTGAAAGCTAAAAAAATACCAATTTTCACGCATGAACTCCCCAAAACTTTAAATCCAATTTGCTCCCCTTAAACGGTCGAATTTCGCGTTTTTACGTTTTAATTTAAAAGCTTAACCCAAACTAGTGTTTTGATGGTCGGAACATGTTTTAGGCAAAAAATCTAAAAATTACTGTTTCTAGAACACGTGCATTTTTTGTGCAGATTTTCAGCTTTGATTGCTTACTGTGCCCGTAATTTTAATCCGATTGTTGAAATTTTGGTCTTATCTTATAGTTGCGTTTGTTTAGTTTGCGCGAAGTGCAAATATGTAGTAATTTGCAAGAAAATACTAATTTTTATGACGCTTAGGAGGCATAGACATGTATTTGTCTAAAATACTTAAATTTCCTTGTCAGACTTTTGGCTTTAATCGTTCACTGTAGCCACAGTTTCTATTCGATTATCAAAATTTTGTTCTCATTTTGTAGCTGTCAGTCGGTTGTTTACGTCGAATACAAATTTGTAGTACTTTTCATAAGAATACTAATTTTTATAAGGTTCCTTATATTTTTGGGGGCAGGTTATGGAAACTTTTTCCCTTTACGGCATTGCTGTGACTTGATTTTTCAACCGATGTGCCATATTTTGGTGTCAATGAATAGATCAGCGTCTGAACTTTCCAAAAAGTATAAATTTGTGGTATTTCGCAAAAGTTTAAGGGTGGGTTTAGTGGTTGAAAGCTAAAAAAATACCAATTTTTCACGCATGAACTCCCCAAAACTTTAAATCCATTTTTCTCCCCTTAAACGTGCGAATTTCGCGTTTTTACGTTTTAATTTAAAAGCTTAACCCAAACTAGTGTTTTGATGGTCGGAACATGTTTTAGGCAAAAAATCTAAAAATTACTGTTTCTAGAACACGTGCATTTTTTGTGCAGATTTTCAGCTTTGATTGCTTACTGTGCCCGTAATTTTAATCCGATTGTTGAAATTTTGGTCTTATCTTATAGTTGCGTTTGTTTAGTTTGCGTGAAGTGCAAATATGTAGTAATTTGCAAGAAAATACTAATTTTTATGACGCTTAGGAGGCATAGACATGTATTTGTCTAAAATACGTAAATTTCCTTGTCAGACTTTTGGCTTTAATCGTTCACTGTAGCCACAGTTTCTATTCGATTATCAAAATTTTGTTCTCATTTTGTAGCTGTCAGTCGGTTGTTTACGTCGAATACAAATTTGTAGTACTTTTCATAAGAATACTAAATTTTAAAGGTCCTTTATAATTTTGGGGGCAGGTTATGAAAATGAATAGATCAGCGTGTGAACTTTCCAAAAAGTATAAATTTGTGGTATTTCGCAAAAGTTTAAGGGTGGGTTTAGTGGTTGAAAGCTAAAAAAATACCAATTTTTCACGCATGAACTCCCCAAAACTTTAAATCCATTTTTCTCCCCTTAAACGTGCGAATTTCGCGTTTTTACGTTTTAATTTAAAAGCTTAACCCAAACTAGTGTTTTGATGGTCGGAACATGTTTTAGGCGAAAAATCTAAAAATTACTGTTTCTAGAACACGTGCATTTTTTGTGCAGATTTTCAGCTTTGATTGCTTACTGTGCCCGTAATTTTAATCCGATTGTTGAAATTTTGGTCTTATCTTAAAGTTGCGTTCGTTTAGTTTGCGTGAAGTGCAAATATGTAGTAAATTGCAAGAAAATACTAATTTTTATGACGCTTAGGAGGCATAGACATGTATTTGTCTAAAATACGTAAATTTCCTTGTCAGACTTTTGGCTTTAATGGTTCACTGTAGCCACAGTTTCTATTCGATTATCAAAATTTTGTTCTCATTTTGTAGCTGTCAGTCGGTTGTTTACGTCGAATACAAATTTGTAGTACTTTTCATAAGAATACTAATTTTTATAAGGTTCCTTATATTTTTGGGGGCAGGTTATTGAAACTTTTTCCCTTTACGGCATTGCTGTGGCTTGATTTTTCAACCGATGTGCTATATTTTGGTGTCAATGAATAGATCAGCGTCTGAACTTTCCAAAAAGTATAAATTTGTGGTATTTCGCAAAAGTTTAAGGGTGGGTTTAGTGGTTGAAACTAAAAAAAATACCAATTTTTCACGCATGAACTCCCCAAAACTTTAAATCCATTTTTCTCCCCTTAAACGTGCGAATTTCGCGTTTTTACGTTTTAATTTAAAAGCTTAACCCAAACTAGTGTTTTGATGGTCGGAAATCTAAAAATTACTGTTTCTAGAACACGTGCATTTTTTGTGCAGATTTTCAGCTTTGATTGCTTACTGCGCCCGTAATTTTAATCCGATTGTTGAAATTTTGGTCTTATCTTATAGTTGCGTTTGTTTAGTTTGCGTGAAGTGCAAATATGTAGTAATTTGCAAGAAAATACTAATTTTTATGACGCTTAGGAGGCATAGACATGTATTTGTCTAAAATACGTAAATTTCCTTGTCAGACTTTTGGCTTTAATCGTTCACTGTAGCCACAGTTTCTATTCGATTATCAAAATTTTGTTCTCATTTTGTAGCTGTCAGTCGGTTGTTTACGTCGAATACAAATTTGTAGTACTTTTCATAAGAATACTAATTTTTATAAGGTTCCTTATATTTTTGGGGGCAGGTTATGGAAACTTTTTCCCTTTACGGCATTGCTGTGGCTTGATTTTTCAACCGATGTGCTATATATTGGTGTCAGTGAATAGATCAGCGTCTGAACTTTCCAAAAAGTATAAATTTGTGGTATTTCGCAAAAGTTTAAGGGTGGATTTAGTGGTTGAAAGCTAAAAAAATACCAATTTTTCACGCATGAACTCCCCAAAACTTTAAACCCATTTTTCTCCCCTTAAACGTGCGAATTTCGCGTTTTTACGTTTTAATTTAAAAGCTTAACCCAAACTAATGTTTTGATGGTCGGAACATGTTTTAGGCAAAAAATCTAAAAATTACTGTTTCTAGAACACGTGCAGTTTTTGTGCAGATTTTCAGCTTTGATTGCTTACTGTGCCCGTAATTTTAATCCGATTGTTGAAATTTTGGTCTTATCTTATAGTTGCGTTTGTTTAGTTTGCGTGAAGTGCAAATATGTAGTAATTTGCATGAAAATACTAACTTTTATGACGCTTAGGAGGCATAGACATGTATTTGTCTAAAATACGTAAATTTCCTTGTCAGACTTTTGGCTTTAATCGTTCACTGTAGCCACAGTTTCTATTCGATTATCAAAATTTTGTTCTCATTTTGTAGCTGTCAGTCGGTTGTTTACGTCGAATACAAATTTGTAGTACTTTTCATAAGAACACTAATTTTTATAAGGTTCCTTATATTTTTGGGGGCAGGTTATGGAAACTTTTTCCCTTTACGGCGTTGCTGTTGCTTGATTTTTCAACCGATGTGCTATATTTTGGTGTCAATGAATAGATCAGCGTCTGAACTTTCCAAAAAGTATAAATTTGTGGTATTTCGCAAAAGTTTAAGGGTGGGTTTAGTGGATGAAAGCTAAAAAAATACCAATTTTTCACGCATGAACTCCCCAAAACTTTAAATCCATTTTTCTCCCCTTAAACGTGCGAATTTCGCGTTTTTACGTTTTAATTTAAAAGCTTAACCCAAACTAGTGTTTTGATGGTCGGAACATGTTTTAGGCAAAAAATCTAAAAATTACTGTTTCTAGAACACGTGCAGTTTTTGTGCAGATTTTCAGCTTTGATTGCTTACTGTGCCCGTAATTTTAATCCGATTGTTGAAATTTTGGTCTTATCTTATAGTTGCGTTTGTTTAGTTTGCGTGAAGTGCAAATATGTAGTAATTTGCAAGAAAATACTAATTTTTATGACGCTTAGGAGGCATAGACATGTATTTGTCTAAAATACGTAAATTTCCTTGTCAGACTTTTGGCTTTAATCGTTCACTGTAGCCACAGTTTCTATTCGATTATCAAAATTTTGTTCTCATTTTGTAGCTGTCAGTCGGTTGTTTACGTCGAATACAAATTTGTAGTACTTTTCATAAGAATACTAATTTTTATAAGGTTCCTTATATTTTTGGGGGCAGGTTATGGAAACTTTTTCCCTTTACGGCATTGCTGTGGCTTGATTTTTCAACCGATGTGCTATATTTTGGTGTCAATGAATAGATCAGCGTCTGAACTTTCCAAAAAGTATAAATTTGTGGTATTTCGCAAAAGTTTAAGGGTGGGTTTAGTGGTTGAAAGCTAAAAAAATACCAATTTTTCACGCATGAACTCCCCAAAACTTTAAACCCATTTTTCTCCCCTTAAACGTGCGAATTTCGCGTTTTTACGTTTTAATTTAAAAGCTTAACCCAAACTAGTGTTTTGATGGTCGGAACATGTTTTAGGCAAAAAATCTAAAAATTACTGTTTCTAGAACACGTGCATTTTTTGTGCAGATTTTCAGCTTTGATTGCTTACTGTGCCCGTAATTTTAATCCGATTGTTGAAATTTTGGTCTTATCTTATAGTTGCGTTTGTTTAGTTTGCGTGAAGTGCAAATATGTAGTAATTTGCAAGAAAATACTAATTTTTATGACGCTTAGGAGGCATAGACATGTATTTGTCTAAAATACGTAAATTTCCTTGTCAGACTTTTGGCTTTAATCGTTCACTGTAGCCACAGTTTCTATTCGATTATCAAAATTTTGTTCTCATTTGGTAGCTGTCAGTCGGTTGTTTACGTCGAATACAAATTTGTAGTACTTTTCATAAGAATACTAATTTTTATAAGGTTCCTTATATTTTTGGGGGCAGGTTATGGAAACTTTTTCCCTTTGCGGCATTGCTGTGGCTTGATTTTTCAACTGATGTGCTATATTTTGGTGTCAATGAATAGATCAGCGTCTGAACTTTCCAAAAAGTATAAATTTGTGGTATTTTGCAAAAGTTTAAGGGTGGGTTTAGTGGTTGAAAGCTAAAAAAATACCAATATTTCACGCATGAACTCCCCAAAACTTTAAATCCATTTTTCTCCCCTTAAACGTGCGAATTTCGCGTTTTTACGTTTTAATTTAAAAGCTTAACCCAAACTAGTGTTTTGATGGTCGGAACATGTTTTAGGCAAAAAATCTAAAAATTACTGTTTCTAGAACACGTGCAGTTTTTGTGCAGATTTTCAGCTTTGATTGCTTACTGTGCCCGTAATTTTAATCCGATTGTTGAAATTTTGGTCTTATCTTATAGTTGCGTTTGTTTAGTTTGCGTGAAGTGCAAATATGTAGTAATTTGCATGAAAATACTAATTTTTATGACGCTTAGGAGGCATAGACATGTATTTGTCTCAAATACGTAAATTTCCTTGTCAGACTTTTGGCTTTAATCGTTCACTGTAGCCACAGTTTCTATTCGATTATCAAAATTTTGTTCTCATTTTGTAGCTGTCAGTCGGTTGTTTACGTCGAATACAAATTTGTAGTACTTTTCATAAGAATACTAATTTTTATAAGGTTCCTTATATTTTTCGGGGCAGGTTATGGAAACTTTTTCCCTTTACGGCATTGCTGTGGCTTGATTTTTCAACCGATGTGCTATATTTTGGTGTCAATGAATAGATCAGCGTCTGAACTTTCCAAAAAGTATAAATTTGTGGTATTTCGCAAAAGTTTAAGGGTGGGTTTAGTGGTTGAAAGCTAAAAAAATACCAATTTTTCACGCATGAACTCCCCAAAACTTTAAATCCATTTTTCTCCCCTTAAACGTGCGAATTTCGCGTTTTTACGTTTTAATTTAAAAGCTTAACCCAAACTAGTGTTTTGATGGTCGGAACATGTTTTAGGCAAAAAATCTAAAAATTACTGTTTCTAGAACACGTGCATTTTTTGTGCAGATTTTCAGCTTTGATTGCTTACTGTGCCCGTAATTTTAATCCGATTGTTGAAATTTTGGTCTTATCTTATAGTTGCGTTTGTTTAGTTTGCGTGAAGTGCAAATATGTAGTAATTTGCAAGAAAATACTAATTTTTATGACGCTTAGGAGGCATAGACATGTATTTGTCTAAAATACGTAAATTTCCTTGTCAGACTTTTGGCTTTAATCGTTCACTGTAGCCACAGTTTCTATTCGATTATCAAAATTTTGTTCTCATTTGGTAGCTGTCAGTCGGTTGTTTACGTCGAATACAAATTTGTAGTACTTTTCATAAGAATACTAATTTTTATAAGGTTCCTTATATTTTTGGGGGCAGGTTATGGAAACTTTTTCCCTTTGCGGCATTGCTGTGGCTTGATTTTTCAACTGATGTGCTATATTTTGGTGTCAATGAATAGATCAGCGTCTGAACTTTCCAAAAAGTATAAATTTGTAGTATTTTGCAAAAGTTTAAGGGTGGGTTTAGTGGTTGAAAGCTAAAAAAATACCAATATTTCACGCATGAACTCCCCAAAACTTTAGATCCATTTTTCTCCCCTTAAACGTGCGAATTTCGCGTTTTTACGTTTTAATTTAAAAGCTTAACCCAAACTAGTGTTTTGATGGTCGGAACATGTTTTAGGCAAAAAATCTAAAAATTACTGTTTCTAGAACACGTGCAGTTTTTGTGCAGATTTTCAGCTTTGATTGCTTACTGTGCCCGTAATTTTAATCCGATTGTTGAAATTTTGGTCTTATCTTATAGTTGCGTTTGTTTAGTTTGCGTGAAGTGCAAATATGTAGTAATTTGCATGAAAATACTAATTTTTATGACGCTTAGGAGGCATAGACATGTATTTGTCTCAAATACGTAAATTTCCTTGTCAGACTTTTGGCTTTAATCGTTCACTGTAGCCACAGTTTCTATTCGATTATCAAAATTTTGTTCTCATTTTGTAGCTGTCAGTCGGTTGTTTACGTCGAATACAAATTTGTAGTACTTTTCATAAGAATACTAATTTTTATAAGGTTCCTTATATTTTTGGGGGCAGGTTATGGAAACTTTTTCCCTTTACGGCATTGCTGTGGCTTGATTTTTCAACCGATGTGCTATATATTGGTGTCAATGAATAGATCAGCGTCTGAACTTTCCAAAAAGTATAAATTTGTGGTATTTCGCAAAAGTTTAAGGGTGGATTTAGTGGTTGAAAGCTAAAAAAATACCAATTTTTCACGCATGAACTCCCCAAAACTTTAAACCCATTTTTCTCCCCTTAAACGTGCGAATTTCGCGTTTTTACGTTTTAATTTAAAAGCTTAACCCAAACTAATGTTTTGATGGTCGGAACATGTTTTAGGCAAAAAATCTAAAAATTACTGTTTCTAGAACACGTGCAGTTTTTGTGCAGATTTTCAGCTTTGATTGCTTACTGTGCCCGTAATTTTAATCCGATTGTTGAAATTTTGGTCTTATCTTATAGTTGCGTTTGTTTAGTTTGCGTGAAGTGCAAATATGTAGTAATTTGCAAGAAAATACTAATTTTTATGACGCTTAGGAGGCATAGACATGTATTTGTCTAAAATACGTAAATTTCCTTGTCAGACTTTTGGCTTTAATCGTTCACTGTAGCCACAGTTTCTATTCGATTATCAAAATTTTGTTCTCATTTTGTAGCTGTCAGTCGGTTGTTTACGTCGAATACAAATTTGTAGTACTTTTCATAAGAATTCTAATTTTTATAAGGTTCCTTATATTTTTGGGGGCAGGTTATGGAAACTTTTTTCCTTTACGGCATTGCTGTGGCTTGATTTTTCAACCGATGTGCTATATTTTGGTGTCAATGAATAGATCAGCGTCTGAACTTTCCAAAAAGTATAAATTTGTGGTATTTCGCAAAAGTTGAAGGGTGGGTTTAGTGGTTGAAAGCTAAAAAAATACCAATTTTTCACGCATGAACTCCCCAAAACTTTAAATCCATTTTTCTCCCCTTAAACGTGCGAATTTCGCGTTTTTACGTTTTAATTTAAAAGCTTAACCCAAACTAGTGTTTTGATGGTCGGAACATGTTTTAGGCAAAAAATCTAAAAATTACTGTTTCTAGAACACGTGCAGTTTTTGTGCAGATTTTCAGCTTTGATTGCTTACTGTGCCCGTAATTTTAATCCGATTGTTGAAATTTTGGTCTTATCTTATAGTTGCGTTTGTTTAGTTTGCGTGAAGTGCAAATATGTAGTAATTTGCAAGAAAATACTAATTTTTATAACACTTAGGAGGCATAGACATGTATTTGTCTAAAATACGTAAATTTCCTTGTCAGACTTTTGGCTTTAATCGTTCACTGTAGCCACAGTTTCTATTCGATTATCAAAATTTTGTTCTCATTTTGTAGCTGTCAGTCGGTTGTTTACGTCGAATACAAATTTGTAGTACTTTTCATAAGAATACTAATTTGTATAAGGTTCCTTATATTTTTGGGGGCAGGTTATGGAAACTTTTTCCCTTTACGGCATTGCTGTGGCTTGATTTTTCAACCGATGTGCTATATTTTGGTGTCAATGAATAGATCAGCGTTTGAACTTTCCAAAAAGTATAAATTTGTGGTATTTCGCAAAAGTTTAAGGGTGGATTTAGTGGTTGAAAGCTAAAAAAATACCAATTTTTCACGCATGAACTCCCCAAAACTTTAAACCCATTTTTCTCCCCTTAAACGTGCGAATTTCGCGTTTTTACGTTTTAATTTAAAAGCTTAACCGAAACTAATGTTTTGATGGTCGGAACATGTTTTAGGCAAAAAATCTAAAAATTACTGTTTCTAGAACACGTGCAGTTTTTGTGCAGATTTTCAGCTTTGATTGCTTACTGTGCCCGTAATTTTAATCCGATTGTTGAAATTTTGGTCTTATCTTATAGTTGCGTTTGTTTAGTTTGCGTGAAGTGCAAATATGTAGTAATTTGCAAGAAAATACTAATTTTTATGACACTTAGGAGGCATAGACATGTATTTGTCTAAAATACGTAAATTTCCTTGTCAGACTTTTGGCTTTAATCGTTCACTGTAGCCACAGTTTCTATTCGATTATCAAAATTTTGTTCTCATTTTGTAGCTGTCAGTCGGTTGTTTACGTCGAATACAAATTTGTAGTACTTTTCATAAGAATACTAATTTTTATAAGGTTCCTTATATTTTTGGGGGCAGGTTATGGAAACTTTTTCCCTTTACGGCATTGCTGTGGCTTGATTTTTCAACCGATGTGCTATATTTTGGTGTCAATGAATAGATCAGCGTCTGAACTTTCCAAAAAGTATAAATTTGTGGTATTTCGCAAAAGTTGAAGGGTGGGTTTAGTGGTTGAAAGCTAAAAAAATACCAATTTTTCACGCATGAACTCCCCAAAACTTCAAATCCATTTTCTCCCCTTAAACGTGCGAATTTCGCGTTTTTACGTTTTAATTTAAAAGCTTAACCCAAACTAGTGTTTTGATGGTCGGAACATGTTTTAGGCAAAAAATCTAAAAATTACTGTTTCTAGAACACGTGCAGTTTTTGTGCAGATTTTCAGCTTTGATTGCTTACTGTGCCCGTAATTTTAATCCGATTGTTGAAATTTTGGTCTTATCTTATAGTTGCGTTTGTTTAGTTTGCGTGAAGTGCAAATATGTAGTACTTTGCATGAAAATACTAATTTTTATGACGCTTAGGAGGCATAGACATGTATTTGTCTAAAATACGTAAATTTCCTTGTCAGACTTTTGGCTTTAATCGTTCACTGTAGCCACAGTTTCTATTCGATTATCAAAATTTTGTTCTCATTTTGTAGCTGTCAGTCGGTTGTTTACGTCGAATACAAATTTGTAGTACTTTTCATAAGAATACTAATTTTTATAAGGTTCCTTATATTTTTGGGGGCAGGTTATGGACACTTTTTCCCTTTACGGCATTGCTGTGGCTTGATTTTTCAACCGATGTGCTATATTTTGGTGTCAATGAATAGATCAGCGTCTGAACTTTCCAAAAAGTATAAATTTGTGGTATTTCGCAAAAGTTGAAGGGTGGGTTTAGTGGTTGAAAGCTAAAAAAATACCAATTTTTCACGCATGAACTCCCCAAAACTTTAAATCCATTTTTCTCCCCTTAAACGTGCGAATTTCGCGTTTTTACGTTTTAATTTAAAAGCTTAACCCAAACTAGTGTTTTGATGGTCGGAACATGTTTTAGGCAAAAAATCTAAAAATTACTGTTTCTAGAACACGTGCAGTTTTTGTGCAGATTTTCAGCTTTGATTGCTTACTGTGCCCGTAATTTTAATCCGATTGTTGAAATTTTGGTCTTATCTTATAGTTGCGTTTGTTTAGTTTGCGTGAAGTGCAAATATGTAGTAATTTGCATGAAAATACTAATTTTTATGACGCTTAGGAGGCATAGACATGTATTTGTCTAAAATACGTAAATTTCCTTGTCAGACTTTTGGCTTTAATCGTTCACTGTAGCCACAGTTTCTATTCGATTATCAAAATTTTGTTCTCATTTTGTAGCTGTCAGTCGGTTGTTTACGTCGAATACAAATTTGTAGTACTTTTCATAAGAATACTAATTTTTATAAGGTTCCTTATATTTTTGGGGGCAGGTTATGGACACTTTTTCCCTTTACGGCATTGCTGTGGCTTGATTTTTCAACCGATGTGCTATATTTTGGTGTCAATGAATAGATCAGCGTCTGAACTTTCCAAAAAGTATAAATTTGTGGTATTTCGCAAAAGTTGAAGGGTGGGTTTAGTGGTTGAAAGCTAAAAAAATACCAATTTTTCACGCATGAACTCCCCAAAACTTCAAATCCATTTTCTCCCCTTAAACGTGCGAATTTCGCGTTTTTACGTTTTAATTTAAAAGCTTAACCCAAACTAGTGTTTTGATGGTCGGAACATGTTTTAGGCAAAAAATCTAAAAATTACTGTTTCTAGAACACGTGCAGTTTTTGTGCAGATTTTCAGCTTTGATTGCTTACTGTGCCCGTAATTTTAATCCGATTGTTGAAATTTTGGTCTTATCTTATAGTTGCGTTTGTTTAGTTTGCGTGAAGTGCAAATATGTAGTACTTTGCATGAAAATACTAATTTTTATGACGCTTAGGAGGCATAGACATGTATTTGTCTAAAATACGTAAATTTCCTTGTCAGACTTTTGGCTTTAATCGTTCACTGTAGCCACAGTTTCTATTCGATTATCAAAATTTTGTTCTCATTTTGTAGCTGTCAGTCGGTTGTTTACGTCGAATACAAATTTGTAGTACTTTTCATAAGAATACTAATTTTTATAAGGTTCCTTATATTTTTGGGGGCAGGTTATGGACACTTTTTCCCTTTACGGCATTGCTGTGGCTTGATTTTTCAACCGATGTGCTATATTTTGGTGTCAATGAATAGATCAGCGTCTGAACTTTCCAAAAAGTATAAATTTGTGGTATTTCGCAAAAGTTGAAGGGTGGGTTTAGTGGTTGAAAGCTAAAAAAATACCAATTTTTCACGCATGAACTCCCCAAAACTTTAAATCCATTTTTCTCCCCTTAAACGTGCGAATTTCGCGTTTTTACGTTTTAATTTAAAAGCTTAACCCAAACTAGTGTTTTGATGGTCGGAACATGTTTTAGGCAAAAAATCTAAAAATTACTGTTTCTAGAACACGTGCAGTTTTTGTGCAGATTTTCAGCTTTGATTGCTTACTGTGCCCGTAATTTTAATCCGATTGTTGAAATTTTGGTCTTATCTTATAGTTGCGTTTGTTTAGTTTGCGTGAAGTGCAAATATGTAGTAATTTGCATGAAAATACTAATTTTTATGACGCTTAGGAGGCATAGACATGTATTTGTCTAAAATACGTAAATTTCCTTGTCAGACTTTTGGCTTTAATCGTTCACTGTAGCCACAGTTTCTATTCGATTATCAAAATTTTGTTCTCATTTTGTAGCTGTCAGTCGGTTGTTTACGTCGAATACAAATTTGTAGTACTTTTCATAAGAATACTAATTTTTATAAGGTTCCTTATATTTTTGGGGGCAGGTTATGGACACTTTTTCCCTTTACGGCATTGCTGTGGCTTGATTTTTCAACCGATGTGCTATATTTTGGTGTCAATGAATAGATCAGCGTCTGAACTTTCCTTTTTGGAAAGTTCAGACGCTGATCTATTCATTGACACCAAAATGTAGCACATCGGTTGAAAAATCAAGCCACAGCAACGCCGTAAAGGGAAAAAGTTTCCATAACCTGCCCCCAAAAATATAAGGAACCTTATAAAAATTAGTATTCTTATGAAAAGTACTACAAATTTGTATTCGACGTAAACAACCGACTGACAGCTACAAAATGAGAACAAAATTTTGATAATCGAATAGAAACTGTGGCTACAGTGAACGATTAAAGCCAAAAGTCTGACAAGGAAATTTACGTATTTAAGACAAATACATGTCTATGCCTCCTAAGCGTCATAAAAATTAGTATTTTCATGCAAATTACTACATATTTGCACTTCACGCAAACTAAACAAACGCAACTATAAGATAAGACCAAAATTTCAACAATCGGATTAAAATTACGGGCACAGTAAGCAATCAAAGCTGAAAATCTGCACAAAAACTGCACGTGTTCTAGAAACAGTAATTTTTAGATTTTTTGCCTAAAACATGTTCCGACCATCAAAACACTAGTTTGGGTTAAGCTTTTAAATTAAAACGTAAAAACGCGAAATTCGCACGTTTAAGGGGAGAAAAATAGATTTAAAGTTTTGGGGAGTTCATGCGTGAAAAATTAGTATTTTTTTAGCTTTCAACCACTAAACCCACCCTTAAACTTTTGCGAAATACCACAAATACTTTCTATTCGATTATCAAAATTCGATTATCAAAATTTTGTTCTCATTTTGTAGCTGTCAGTCGGTTATTTACGTCGAATACAAATTTGTAGTACTTTTCATAAGAATACTAATTTTTATAAGGTTCCTTATATTTTTGGGGGCAGGTTATGGAAACTTTTTCCCTTTACGGCATTGCTGTGGCTTGATTTTTCAACCGATGTGCTATATTTTGGTGTCAATGAATAGATCAGCGTCTGAACTTTCCAAAAAATATAAATTTGTGGTATTTCGCAAAAGTTGAAGGGTGGGTTTAGTGGTTGAAAGCTAAAAAAATACCAATTTTTCACGCATGAACTCCCCAAAACTTTAAATCCATTTTTCTCCCCTTAAACGTGCGAATTTCGCGTTTTTACGTTTTAATTTAAAAGCTTAACCCAAACTAGTGTTTTGATGGTCGGAACATGTTTTAGGCAAAAAATCTAAAAATTACTGTTTCTAGAACACGTGCAGTTTTTGTGCAGATTTTCAGCTTTGATTGCTTACTGTGCCCGTAATTTTAATCCGATTGTTGAAATTTTGGTCTTATCTTATAGTTGCGTTTGTTTAGTTTGCGTGAAGTGCAAATATGTAGTAATTTGCATGAAAATACTAATTTTTATGACGCTTAGGAGGCATAGACATGTATTTGTCTAAAATACGTAAATTTCCTTGTCAGACTTTTGGCTTTAATCGTTCACTGTAGCCACAGTTTCTATTCGATTATCAAAATTTTGTTCTCATTTTGTAGCTGTCAGTCGGTTGTTTACGTCGAATACAAATTTGTAGTACTTTTCATAAGAATACTAATTTTTATAAGGTTCCTTATATTTTTGGGGGCAGGTTATGGAAACTTTTTCCCTTTACGGCATTGCTGTGGCTTGATTTTTCAACCGATGTGCTATATTTTGGTGTCAATGAATAGATCAGCGTCTGAACTTTCCAAAAAGTATAAATTTGTGGTATTTCGCAAAAGTTTAAGGGTGGGTTTAGTGGTTGAAAGCTAAAAAAATACTAATTTTTCACGCATGAACTCCCCAAAACTTTAAATCCATTTTTCTCCCCTTAAACGTGCGAATTTCGCGTTTTTACGTTTTAATTTAAAAGCTTAACCCAAACTAGTGTTTTGATGGTCGGAACATGTTTTAGGCAAAAAATCTAAAAATTACTGTTTCTAGAACACGTGCATTTTTTGTGCAGATTTTCAGCTTTGATTGCTTACTGTGCCCGTAATTTTAATCCGATTGTTGAAATTTTGGTCTTATCTTATAGTTGCGTTTGTTTAGTTTGCGTGAAGTGCAAATATGTAGTAATTTGCAAGAAAATACTAATTTTTATGACGCTTAGGAGGCATAGACATGTATTTGTCTAAAATACGTAATTTTCCTTGTCAGACTTTTGGCTTTAATCGTTCACTGTAGCCACAGTTTCTATTCGATTATGAAAATTTTGTTCCCATTTTGTGGCTGTTAGTCGGTTGTTTACGTCGAATACAAATTTGTAGTACTTTTCATAAGAATACAAATTTTTATGAGGTTCTTTATATTTTTGGGGGCAGGTTATGGAAACTTTTTCCCTTTACGGCATTGCTGTGGCTTGATTTTTCAACCGATGTGCTATATTTTGGTGTCAATGAATAGAACAGCGTCTGAACTTTCCAAAAAGTATAAATTTGTGGTATTTTGCAAAAGTTTAAGGGTGGGTTTAGTGGTTGAAAGCTAAAAAAATACCAATTTTTCACGCATGAACTCCCCAAAACTTTAAATCCATTTTTCTCCCCTCAAACTTGCGAATTTCGCGTTTTTACGTTTTAATTTAAAAGCTTAACCCAAACTAGTGTTTTGATGGTCGGAACATGTTTTAGGCAAAAAATCTAAAAATTACTGTTTCTAGAACACGTGCAGTTTTTGTGCAGATTTTCAGCTTTGATTGCTTACTGTGCCCGTAATTTTAATCCGATTGTTGAAATTTTGGTCTTATCTTATAGTTGCGTTTGTTTAGTTTGCGTGAAGTGCAAATATGTAGTAATTTGCATGAAAATACTAATTTTTATGACGCTTAGGAGGCATAGACATGTATTTGTCTAAAATACGTAAATTTCCTTGTCAGACTTTTGGCTTTAATCGTTCACTGTAGCCACAGTTTCTATTCGATTATCAAAATTTTGTTCTCATTTTGTAGCTGTCAGTCGGTTGTTTACGTCGAATACAAATTTGTAGTACTTTTCATAAGAATACTAATTTTTATAAGGTTCCTTATATTTTTGGGGGCAGGTTATGGACACTTTTTCCCTTTACGGCATTGCTGTGGCTTGATTTTTCAACCGATGTGCTATATTTTGGTGTCAATGAATAGATCAGCGTCTGAACTTTCCAAAAAGTATAAATTTGTGGTATTTCGCAAAAGTTTAAGGGTGGGTTTAGTGGTTGAAAGCTAAAAAAATACCAATTTTTCACGCATGAACTCCCCAAAACTTTAAATCCATTTTTCTCCCCTTAAACGTGCGAATTTCGCGTTTTTACGTTTTAATTTAAAAGCTTAACCCAAACTAGTGTTTTGATGGTCGGAACATGTTTTAGGCAAAAAATCTAAAAATTACTGTTTCTAGAACACGTGCAGTTTTTGTGCAGATTTTCAGCTTTGATTGCTTGCTGTGCCCGTAATTTTAATCCGATTGTTGAAATTTTGGTCTTATCTTATAGTTGCGTTTGTTTAGTTTGCGTGAAGTGCAAATATGTAGTAATTTGCATGAAAATACTAATTTTTATGACGCTTAGGAGGCATAGACATGTATTTGTCTAAAATACGTAAATTTCCTTGTCAGACTTTTGGCTTTAATCGTTCACTGTAGCCACAGTTTCTATTCGATTATCAAAATTTTGTTCTCATTTTGTAGCTGTCAGTCGGTTGTTTACGTCGAATACAAATTTGTAGTACTTTTCATAAGACTACTAATTTTTATAAGGTTCCTTATATTTTTGGGGGCAGGTTATGGAAACTTTTTCCCTTTACGGCGTTGCTGTGGCTTGATTTTTCAACCGATGTGCTACATTTTGGTGTCAATGAATAGATCAGCGTCTGAACTTTCCAAAAAGTATAAATTTGTGGTATTTCGCAAAAGTTTAAGGGTGGGTTTAGTGGTTGAAAGCTAAAAAAATACTAATTTTTCACGCATGAACTCCCCAAAACTTTAAATCTATTTTTCTCCCCTTAAACGTGCGAATTTCGCGTTTTTACGTTTTAATTTAAAAGCTTAACCCAAACTAGTGTTTTGATGGTCGGAACATGTTTTAGGCAAAAAATCTAAAAATTACTGTTTCTAGAACACGTGCAGTTTTTGTGCAGATTTTCAGCTTTGATTGCTTACTGTGCCCGTAATTTTAATCCGATTGTTGAAATTTTGGTCTTATCTTATAGTTGCGTTTGTTTAGTTTGCGTGAAGTGCAAATATGTAGTAATTTGCAAGAAAATACTAATTTTTATGACACTTAGGAGGCATAGACATGTATTTGTCTAAAATACGTAAATTTCCTTGTCAGACTTTTGGCTTTAATCGTTCACTGTAGCCACAGTTTCTATTCGATTATCAAAATTTTGTTCTCATTTTGTAGCTGTCAGTCGGTTGTTTACGTCGAATACAAATTTGTAGTACTTTTCATAAGAATACTAATTTTTATAAGGTTCCTTATATTTTTGGGGGCAGGTTATGGAAACTTTTCCCTTTACGGCATTGCTGTGGCTTGATTTTTCAACCGATGTGCTATATTTTGGTGTCAATGAATAGATCAGCGTCTGAACTTTCCAAAAAGTATATATTTGTGGTATTTCGCAAAAGTTTAAGGGTGGGTTTAGTGGTTGAAAGCTAAAAAAATACCAATTTTTCACGCATGAGCTCCCCAAAACTTTAAACCCATTTTTCTCCCCTTAAACGTGCGAATTTCGCGTTTTTACGTTTTAATTTAAAAGCTTAACCCAAACTAGTGTTTTGATGGTCGGAACATGTTTTAGGCAAAAAATCTAAAAATTACTGTTTCTAGAACACGTGCAGTTTTTGTGCAGATTTTCAGCTTTGATTGCTTACTGTGCCCGTAATTTTAATCCGATTGTTGAAATTTTGGTCTTATCTTATAGTTGCGTTTGTTTAGTTTGCGTGAAGTGCAAATATGTAGTACTTTGCATGAAAATACTAATTTTTATGACGCTTAGGAGGCATAGACATGTATTTGTCTAAAATACGTAAATTTCCTTGTCAGACTTTTGGCTTTAATCGTTCACTGTAGCCACAGTTTCTATTCGATTATCAAAATTTTGTTCTCATTTTGTAGCTGTCAGTCGGTTATTTACGTCGAATACAAATTTGTAGTACTTTTCATAAGAATACTAATTTTTATAAGGTTCCTTATATTTTTGGGGGCAGGTTATGGAAACTTTTTCCCTTTACGGCATTGCTGTGGCTTGATTTTTCAACCGATGTGCTATATTTTGGTGTCAATGAATAGATCAGCGTCTGAACTTTCCAAAAAGTATAAATTTGTGGTATTTCGCAAAAGTTGAAGGGTGGGTTTAGTGGTTGAAAGCTAAAAAAATACCAATTTTTCACGCATGAACTCCCCAAAACTTTAAATCCATTTTTCTCCCCTTAAACGTGCGAATTTCGCGTTTTTACGTTTTAATTTAAAAGCTTAACCCAAACTAGTGTTTTGATGGTCGGAACATGTTTTAGGCAAAAAATCTAAAAATTACTGTTTCTAGAACACGTGCAGTTTTTGTGCAGATTTTCAGCTTTGATTGCTTACTGTGCCCGTAATTTTAATCCGATTGTTGAAATTTTGGTCTTATCTTATAGTTGCGTTTGTTTAGTTTGCGTGAAGTGCACATATGTAGTAATTTGCAAGAAAATACTAATTTTTATGACGCTTAGGAGGCATAGACATGTATTTGTCTAAAATACGTAATTTTCCTTGTCAGACTTTTGGCTTTAATCGTTCACTGTAGCCACAGTTTCTATTCGATTATGAAAATTTTGTTCCCATTTTGTGGCTGTTAGTCGGTTGTTTACGTCGAATACAAATTTGTAGTACTTTTCATAAGAATACTAATTTTTATGAGGTTCTTTATATTTTTGGGGGCAGGTTATGGAAACTTTTTCCCTTTACGGCATTGCTGTGGCTTGATTTTTCAACCGATGTGCTATATTTTGGTGTCAATGAATAGAACAGCGTCTGAACTTTCCAAAAAGTATAAATTTGTGGTATTTTGCAAAAGTTTAAGGGTGGGTTTAGTGGTTGAAAGCTAAAAAAATACCAATTTTTCACGCATGAACTCCCCAAAACTTTAAATCCATTTTTCTGCCCTCAAACGTGCGAATTTCGCGTTTTTACGTTTTAATTTAAAAGCTTAACCCAAACTAGTGTTTTGATGGTCGAAACATGTTTTAGGCAAAAAATCTAAAAATTACTGTTTCTAGAACACGTGCAGTTTTTGTGCAGATTTTCAGCTTTGATTGCTTACTGTGCCCGTAATTTTAATCCGATTGTTGAAATTTTGGTCTTATCTTATAGTTGCGTTTGTTTAGTTTGCGTGAAGTGCAAATATGTAGTAATTTGCATGAAAATACTAATTTTTATGACGCTTAGGAGGCATAGACATGTATTTGTCTAAAATACGTAAATTTCCTTTTCAGACTTTTGGCTTTAATCGTTCACTGTAGCCACAGTTTCTATTCGATTATCAAAATTTTGTTCTCATTTTGTAGCTGTCAGTCGGTTGTTTACGTCGAATACAAATTTGTAGTACTTTTCATAAGAATACTAATTTTTATAAGGTTCCTTATATTTTTGGGGGCAGGTTATGGACACTTTTTCCCTTTACGGCATTGCTGTGGCTTGATTTTTCAACCGATGTGCTATATTTTGGTGTCAATGAATAAATCAGCGTCTGAACTTTCCAAAAAGTATAAATTTGTGGTATTTCGCAAAAGTTTAAGGGTGGGTTTAGTGGTTGAAAGCTAAAAAAATACTAATTTTTCACGCATGAACTCCCCAAAACTTTAAATCTATTTTTCTCCCCTCAAACGTGCGAATTTCGCGTTTTTACGTTTTAATTTAAAAGCTTAACCCAAACTAGTGTTTTGATGGTCGGAACATGTTTAAGGCAAAAAATCTAAAAATTACTGTTTCTAGAACACGTGCATTTTTTGTGCAGATTTTCAGCTTTGATTGCTTACTGTGCCCGTAATTTTAATCCGATTGTTGAAATTTTGGTCTTATCTTATAGTTGCGTTTGTTTAGTTTGCGTGAAGTGCAAATATGTAGTAATTTGCAAGAAAATACTAATTTTTATGACGCTTAGGAGGCATAGACATGTATTTGTCTAAAATACGTAAATTTTCTTGTCAGACTTTTGGCTTTAATCGTTCACTGTAGCCACAGTTTCTATTCGATTATCAAAACTTTGTTCTCATTTTGTAGCTGTCAGTCGGTTGTTTACGTCGAATACAAATTTGTAGTACTTTTCATAAGAATACTAATTTTTATAAGGTTCCTTATATTTTTGGGGGCAGGTTATGGAAACTTTTTCCCTTTACGGCATTGCTGTGGCTTGATTTTTCAACCGATGTGCTATATTTTGGTGTCAATTAATAGATCAGCGTCTGAACTTTCCAAAAAGTATAAATTTGTGGTATTTCGCAAAAGTTTAAGGGTGGGTTTAGTGATTGAAAGCTAAAAAAATACCAATTTTTCACGCATGAACTCCCCAAAACTTTAAATCCATTTTTCTCCCCTTAAACGTGCGAATTTCGCGTTTTTACGTTTTAATTTAAAAGCTTAACCCAAACTAGTGTTTTGATGGTCGGAACATGTTTTAGGCAAAAAATCTAAAAATTACTGTTTCTAGAACACGTGCAGTTTTTGTGCAGATTTTCAGCTTTGATTGCTTACTGTGCCCGTAATTTTAATCCGATTGTTGAAATTTTGGTCTTATCTTATAGTTGCGTTTGTTTAGTTTGCGTGAAGTGTAAATATGTAGTAATTTGCATGAAAATACTAATTTTTATGACGCTTAGGAGGCATAGACATGTATTTGTCTAAAATACGTAAATTTCCTTGTCAGACTTTTGGCTTTAATCGTTCACTGTAGCCACAGTTTCTATTCGATTATCAAAATTTTGTTCTCATTTTGTAGCTGTCAGTCGGTTGTTTACGTCGAATACAAATTTGTAGTACTTTTCATAAGAATACTAATTTTTATAAGGTTCCTTATATTTTTGGGGGCAGGTTATGGAAACTTTTTCCTTTTACGGCATTGCTGTGGCTTGATTTTTCAACCGATGTGCTATATTTTGGTGTCAATGAATAGATCAGCGTCTGAACTTTCCAAAAAGTATAAATTTGTGGTATTTCGCAAAAGTTGAAGGGTGGGTTTAGTGGTTGAAAGCTAAAAAAATACCAATTTTTCACGCATGAACTCCCCAAAACTTTAAATCCATTTTTCTCCCCTTAAACGTGCGAATTTCGCGTTTTTACGTTTTAATTTAAAAGCTTAACCCAAACTAGTGTTTTGATGGTCGGAACATGTTTTAGGCAAAAAATCTAAAAATTACTGTTTCTAGAACACGTGCAGTTTTTGTGCAGATTTTCAGCTTTGATTGCTTACTGCGCCCGTAATTTTAATTCGATTGTTGAAATTTTGGTCTTATCTTATAGTTGCGTTTGTTTAGTTTGCGTGAAGTGCAAATATGTAGTAATTTGCATGAAAATACTAATTTTTATGACGCTTAGGAGGCATAGACATGTATTTGTCTAAAATACGTAAATTTCCTTGTCAGACTTTTGGCTTTAATCGTTCACTGTAGCCACGGTTTCTATTCGATTATCAAAATTTTGTTCTCATTTTGTAGCTGTCAGTCGGTTGTTTACGTCGAATACAAATTTGTAGTACTTTTCATAAGAATACTAATTTTTATAAGGTTCCTTATATTTTTGGGGGCAGGTTATGGAAACTTTTTCCCTTTACGGCATTGCTGTGGCTTGATTTTTCAACCGATGTGCTATATTTTGGTGTCAATGAATAGATCAGCGTCTGAACTTTCCAAAAAGTATAAATTTGTGGTATTTTGCAAAAGTTTAAGGGGGGGTTTAGTTGTTGAAAGCTAAAAAAATACTAATTTTTCACGCATGAACTCCCCAAAACTTTAAATCCATTTTTCTCCCCTTAAACGTGCGAATTTCGCGTTTTTACGTTTTAATTTAAAAGCTTAACCCAAACTAGTGTTTTGATGGTCGGAACATGTTTTGGGCAAAAAATCTAAAAATTACTGTTTCTAGAACACGTGCATTTTTTGTGCAGATTTTCAGCTTTGATTGCTTACTGTGCCCGTAATTTTAATCCGATTGTTGAAATTTTGGTCTTATCTTATAGCTGCGTTTGTTTAGTTTGCGTGAAGTGCAAATATGTAGTAATTTGCATGAAAATACTAATTTTTATGACGCTTAGGAGGCATAGACATGTATTTGTCTAAAATACGTAATTTTCCTTGTCAGACTTTTGGCTTTAATCGTTCACTGTAGCCACAGTTTCTATTCGATTATGAAAATTTTGTTCCCATTTTGTGGCTGTTAGTCGGTTGTTTACGTCGAATACAAATTTGTAGTACTTTTCATAAGAATACTAATTTTTATGAGGTTCTTTATATTTTTGGGGGCAGGTTATGGAAACTTTTTCCCTTTACGGCATTGCTGTGGCTTGATTTTTCAACCGATGTGCTATATTTTGGTGTCAATGAATGGATCAGCGTCTGAACTTTCTGAAAAGTATGAATTTGTGGTATTTCGCAAAAGTTTAAGGGTGGATTTAGTGGTTGAAAGCTAAAAAAATACCAATTTTTCACGCATGAACTCCCCAAAACTTTAAACCCATTTTTCTCCCCTTAAACGTGCGAATTTCGCGTTTTTACGTTTTAATTTAAAAGCTTAACCCAAACTAATGTTTTGATGGTCGGAACATGTTTTAGGCAAAAAATCTAAAAATTACTGTTTCTAGAACACGTGCAGTTTTTGTGCAGATTTTCAGCTTTGATTGCTTACTGTGCCCGTAATTTTAATCCGATTGTTGAAATTTTGGTCTTATCTTATAGTTGCGTTTGTTTAGTTTGCGTGAAGTGCAAATATGTAGTAATTTGCATGAAAATACTAATTTTTATGACGCTTAGGAGGCATAGACATGTATTTGTCTAAAATACGTAAATTTCCTTGTCAGACTTTTGGCTTTAATCGTTCACTGTAGCCACAGTTTCTATTCGATTATCAAAACTTTGTTCTCATTTTGTAGCTGTCAGTAGGTTGTTTACGTCGAATACAAATTTGTAGTACTTTTCATAAGAATACAAATTTTTATAAGGTTCCTTATATTTTTGGGGGCAGGTTATGGAAACTTTTCCCTTTACGGCATTGCTGTGGCTTGATTTTTCAACCGATGTGCTCTATTTTGGTGTCAATTAATAGATCAGCGTCTGAACTTTCCAAAAAGTATAAATTTGTGGTATTTCGCAAAAGTTTAAGGGCGTATTTAGTGATTGAAAGCTAAAAAAATACCAATTTTTCACGCATGAACTCCCCAAAACTTTAAATCTATTTTTCTCCCCTTAAACGTGCGAATTTCGCGTTTTTACGTTTTAATTTAAAAGCTTAACCCAAACTAGTGTTTTGATGGTCGGAACATGTTTTAGGCAAAAAATCTAAAAATTACTGTTTCTAGAACACGTGCAGTTTTTGTGCAGATTTTCAGCTTTGATTGCTTACTGTGCCCGTAATTTTAATCCGATTGTTGAAATTTTGGTCTTATCTTATAGCTGCGTTTGCTTAGTTTGCGTGAAGTGCAAATATATAGTAATTTGCATGAAAATACTAATTTTTATGACGCTTAGGAGGCATAGACATGTATTTGTCTAAAATACGTAATTTTCCTTGTCAGACTTTTGGCTTTAATCGTTCACTGTAGCCACAGTTTCTATTCGATTATGAAAATTTTGTTCCCATTTTGTGGCTGTTAGTCGGTTGTTTACGTCGAATACAAATTTGTAGTACTTTTCATAAGAATACTAATTTTTATGAGGTTCTTTATATTTTTGGGGGCAGGTTATGGAAACTTTTTCCCTCTACGGCATTGCTGTGGCTTGATTTTTCAACCGATGTGCTATATTTTGGTGTCAATGAATGGATCAGCGTCTGAACTTTCCAAAAAGTATAAATTTGTGGTATTTCGCAAAAGTTTAAGGGTGGATTTAGTGGTTGAAAGCTAAAAAAATACCAATTTTTCACGCATGAACTCCCCAAAACTTTAAATCCATTTTTCTCCCCTTAAACGTGCGAATTTCGCGTTTTTACGTTTTAATTTAAAAGCTTAACCCAAATTAGTGTTTTGATGGTCGGAACATGTTTTAGGCAAAAAATCTAAAAATTACTGTTTCTAGAACACGTGCAGTTTTTGTGCAGATTTTCAGCTTTGATTGCTTACTGTGCCCGTAATTTTAATCCGATTGTTGAAATTTTGGTCTTATCTTATAGTTGCGTTTGTTTAGTTTGCGTGAAGTGCAAATATGTAGTAATTTGCATGAAAATACTAATTTTTATGACGCTTAGGAGGCATAGACATGTATTTGTCTAAAATACGTAATTTCCTTGTCAGACTTTTGGCTTTAATCGTTCACTGTAGCCACAGTTTCTATTCGATTATCAAAACTTTGTTCTCATTTTGTAGCTGTCAGTCGGTTGTTTACGTCGAATACAAATTTGTAGTACTTTTCATAAGAATACTAATTTTTATAAGGTTCCTTATATTTTTGGGGGCAGGTTATGGAAACTTTTTCCCTTTACGGCATTGCTGTGGCTTGATTTTTCAACCGATGTGCTATATTTTGGTGTCAATGAATAGATCAGCGTCTGAACTTTCCAAAAAGTATAAATTTGTGGTATTTCGCAAAAGTTTAAGGGTGGGTTTAGTGGTTGAAAGCTAAAAAAATACCAATTTTTCACGCATGAACTCCCCAAAACTTTAAATCCATTTTTCTCCCCTTAAACGTGCGAATTTCGCGTTTTTACGTTTTAATTTAAAAGCTTAACCCAAACTAGTGTTTTGATGGTCGGAACATGTTTTAGGCAAAAAATCTAAAAATTACTGTTTCTAGAACACGTGCAGTTTTTGTGCAGATTTTCAGCTTTGATTGCTTACTGCGCCCGTAATTTTAATTCGATTGTTGAAATTTTGGTCTTATCTTATAGTTGCGTTTGTTTAGTTTGCGTGAAGTGCAAATATGTAGTAATTTGCATGAAAATACTAATTTTTATGACGCTTAGGAGGCATAGACATGTATTTGTCTAAAATACGTAAATTTCCTTGTCAGACTTTTGGCTTTAATCGTTCACTGTAGCCACGGTTTCTATTCGATTATCAAAATTTTGTTCTCATTTTGTAGCTGTCAGTCGGTTGTTTACGTCGAATACAAATTTGTAGTACTTTTCATAAGAATACTAATTTTTATAAGGTTCCTTATATTTTTGGGGGCAGGTTATGGAAACTTTTTCCCTTTACGGCATTGCTGTGGCTTGATTTTTCAACCGATGTGCTATATTTTGGTGTCAATGAATAGATCAGCGTCTGAACTTTCCAAAAAGTATAAATTTGTGGTATTTTGCAAAAGTTTAAGGGGGGGTTTAGTTGTTGAAAGCTAAAAAAATACTAATTTTTCACGCATGAACTCCCCAAAACTTTAAATCCATTTTTCTCCCCTTAAACGTGCGAATTTCGCGTTTTTACGTTTTAATTTAAAAGCTTAACCCAAACTAGTGTTTTGATGGTCGGAACATGTTTTGGGCAAAAAATCTAAAAATTACTGTTTCTAGAACACGTGCATTTTTTGTGCAGATTTTCAGCTTTGATTGCTTACTGTGCCCGTAATTTTAATCCGATTGTTGAAATTTTGGTCTTATCTTATAGCTGCGTTTGTTTAGTTTGCGTGAAGTGCAAATATGTAGTAATTTGCATGAAAATACTAATTTTTATGACGCTTAGGAGGCATAGACATGTATTTGTCTAAAATACGTAATTTTCCTTGTCAGACTTTTGGCTTTAATCGTTCACTGTAGCCACAGTTTCTATTCGATTATGAAAATTTTGTTCCCATTTTGTGGCTGTTAGTCGGTTGTTTACGTCGAATACAAATTTGTAGTACTTTTCATAAGAATACTAATTTTTATGAGGTTCTTTATATTTTTGGGGGCAGGTTATGGAAACTTTTTCCCTTTACGGCATTGCTGTGGCTTGATTTTTCAACCGATGTGCTATATTTTGGTGTCAATGAATGGATCAGCGTCTGAACTTTCTGAAAAGTATAAATTTGTGGTATTTCGCAAAAGTTTAAGGGTGGATTTAGTGGTTGAAAGCTAAAAAAATACCAATTTTTCACGCATGAACTCCCCAAAACTTTAAACCCATTTTTCTCCCCTTAAACGTGCGAATTTCGCGTTTTTACGTTTTAATTTAAAAGCTTAACCCAAACTAGTGTTTTGATGGTCGGAACATGTTTTAGGCAAAAAATCTAAAAATTACTGTTTCTAGAACACGTGCAGTTTTTGTGCAGATTTTCAGCTTTGATTGCTTACTGTGCCCGTAATTTTAATCCGATTGTTGAAATTTTGGTCTTATCTTATAGTTGCGTTTGTTTAGTTTGCGTGAAGTGCAAATATGTAGTAATTTGCATGAAAATACTAATTTTTATGACGCTTAGGAGGCATAGACATGTATTTGTCTAAAATACGTAATTTCCTTGTCAGACTTTTGGCTTTAATCGTTCACTGTAGCCACAGTTTCTATTCGATTATCAAAACTTTGTTCTCATTTTGTAGCTGTCAGTCGGTTGTTTACGTCGAATACAAATTTGTAGTACTTTTCATAAGAATACTAATTTTTATAAGGTTCCTTATATTTTTGGGGGCAGGTTATGGAAACTTTTTCCCTTTACGGCATTGCTGTGGCTTGATTTTTCAACCGATGTGCTATATTTTGGTGTCAATGAATAGATCAGCGTCTGAACTTTCCAAAAAGTATAAATTTGTGGTATTTCGCAAAAGTTTAAGGGTGGGTTTAGTGGTTGAAAGCTAAAAAAATACCAATTTTTCACGCATGAACTCCCCAAAACTTTAAATCCATTTTTCTCCCCTTAAACGTGCGAATTTCGCGTTTTTACGTTTTAATTTAAAAGCTTAACCCAAACTAGTGTTTTGATGGTCGGAACATGTTTTAGGCAAAAAATCTAAAAATTACTGTTTCTAGAACACGTGCAGTTTTTGTGCAGATTTTCAGCTTTGATTGCTTACTGCGCCCGTAATTTTAATTCGATTGTTGAAATTTTGGTCTTATCTTATAGTTGCGTTTGTTTAGTTTGCGTGAAGTGCAAATATGTAGTAATTTGCATGAAAATACTAATTTTTATGACGCTTAGGAGGCATAGACATGTATTTGTCTAAAATACGTAAATTTCCTTGTCAGACTTTTGGCTTTAATCGTTCACTGTAGCCACGGTTTCTATTCGATTATCAAAATTTTGTTCTCATTTTGTAGCTGTCAGTCGGTTGTTTACGTCGAATACAAATTTGTAGTACTTTTCATAAGAATACTAATTTTTATAAGGTTCCTTATATTTTTGGGGGCAGGTTATGGAAACTTTTTCCCTTTACGGCATTGCTGTGGCTTGATTTTTCAACCGATGTGCTATATTTTGGTGTCAATGAATAGATCAGCGTCTGAACTTTCCAAAAAGTATAAATTTGTGGTATTTTGCAAAAGTTTAAGGGGGGGTTTAGTTGTTGAAAGCTAAAAAAATACTAATTTTTCACGCATGAACTCCCCAAAACTTTAAATCCATTTTTCTCCCCTTAAACGTGCGAATTTCGCGTTTTTACGTTTTAATTTAAAAGCTTAACCCAAACTAGTGTTTTGATGGTCGGAACATGTTTTGGGCAAAAAATCTAAAAATTACTGTTTCTAGAACACGTGCATTTTTTGTGCAGATTTTCAGCTTTGATTGCTTACTGTGCCCGTAATTTTAATCCGATTGTTGAAATTTTGGTCTTATCTTATAGCTGCGTTTGTTTAGTTTGCGTGAAGTGCAAATATGTAGTAATTTGCATGAAAATACTAATTTTTATGACGCTTAGGAGGCATAGACATGTATTTGTCTAAAATACGTAATTTTCCTTGTCAGACTTTTGGCTTTAATCGTTCACTGTAGCCACAGTTTCTATTCGATTATGAAAATTTTGTTCCCATTTTGTGGCTGTTAGTCGGTTGTTTACGTCGAATACAAATTTGTAGTATTTTTCATAAGAATACTAATTTTTATGAGGTTCTTTATATTTTTGGGGGCAGGTTATGGAAACTTTTTCCCTTTACGGCATTGCTGTGGCTTGATTTTTCAACCGATGTGCTATATTTTGGTGTCAATGAATGGATCAGCGTCTGAACTTTCTGAAAAGTATAAATTTGTGGTATTTCGCAAAAGTTTAAGGGTGGATTTAGTGGTTGAAAGCTAAAAAAATACCAATTTTTCACGCATGAACTCCCCAAAACTTTAAACCCATTTTTCTCCCCTTAAACGTGCGAATTTCGCGTTTTTACGTTTTAATTTAAAAGCTTAACCCAAACTAATGTTTTGATGGTCGGAACATGTTTTAGGCAAAAAATCTAAAAATTACTGTTTCTAGAACACGTGCAGTTTTTGTGCAGATTTTCAGCTTTGATTGCTTACTGTGCCCGTAATTTTAATCCGATTGTTGAAATTTTGGTCTTATCTTATAGTTGCGTTTGTTTAGTTTGCGTGAAGTGCAAATATGTAGTAATTTGCATGAAAATACTAATTTTTATGACGCTTAGGAGGCATAGACATGTATTTGTCTAAAATACGTAAATTTCCTTGTCAGACTTTTGGCTTTAATCGTTCACTGTAGCCACAGTTTCTATTCGATTATCAAAACTTTGTTCTCATTTTGTAGCTGTCAGTCGGTTGTTTACGTCGAATACAAATTTGTAGTACTTTTCATAAGAATACAAATTTTTATAAGGTTCCTTATATTTTTGGGGGCAGGTTATGGAAACTTTTCCCTTTACGGCATTGCTGTGGCTTGATTTTTCAACCGATGTGCTATATTTTGGTGTCAATTAATAGATCAGCGTCTGAACTTTCCAAAAAGTATAAATTTGTGGTATTTCGCAAAAGTTTAAGGGCGGATTTAGTGATTGAAAGCTAAAAAAATACCAATTTTTCACGCATGAACTCCCCAAAACTTTAAATCCATTTTTCTCCCCTTAAACGTGCGAATTTCGCGTTTTTACGTTTTAATTTAAAAGCTTAACCCAAACTAGTGTTTTGATGGTCGGAACATGTTTTAGGCAAAAAATCTAAAAATTACTGTTTCTAGAACACGTGCAGTTTTTGTGCAGATTTTCAGCTTTGATTGCTTACTGTGCCCGTAATTTTAATCCGATTGTTGAAATTTTGGTCTTATCTTATAGCTGCGTTTGTTTAGTTTGCGTGAAGTGCAAATATGTAGTAATTTGCATGAAAATACTAATTTTTATGACGCTTAGGAGGCATAGACATGCATTTGTCTAAAATACGTAATTTTCCTTGTCAGACTTTTGGCTTTAATCGTTCACTGTAGCCACAGTTTCTATTCGATTATGAAAATTTTGTTCCCATTTTGTGGCTGTTAGTCGGTTGTTTACGTCGAATACAAATTTGTACTACTTTTCATAAGAATACTAATTTTTATGAGGTTCTTTATATTTTTGGGGGCAGGTTATGGAAACTTTTTCCCTTTACGGCATTGCTGTGGCTTGATTTTTCAACCGATGTGCTATATTTTGGTGTCAATGAATGGATCAGCGTCTGAACTTTCCAAAAAGTATAAATTTGTGGTATTTCGCAAAAGTTTAAGGGTGGATTTAGTGGTTGAAAGCTAAAAAAATACCAATTTTTCACGCATGAACTCCCCAAAACTTTAAATCCATTTTTCTCCCCTTAAACGTGCGAATTTCGCGTTTTTACGTTTTAATTTAAAAGCTTAACCCAAATTAGTGTTTTGATGGTCGGAACATGTTTTAGGCAAAAAATCTAAAAATTACTGTTTCTAGAACACGTGCAGTTTTTGTGCAGATTTTCAGCTTTGATTGCTTACTGTGCCCGTAATTTTAATCCGATTGTTGAAATTTTGGTCTTATCTTATAGTTGCGTTTGTTTAGTTTGCGTGAAGTGCAAATATGTAGTAATTTGCATGAAAATACTAATTTTTATGACGCTTAGGAGGCATAGACATGTATTTGTCTAAAATACGTAATTTCCTTGTCAGACTTTTGGCTTTAATCGTTCACTGTAGCCACAGTTTCTATTCGATTATCAAAACTTTGTTCTCATTTTGTAGCTGTCAGTCGGTTGTTTACGTCGAATACAAATTTGTAGTACTTTTCATAAGAATACTAATTTTTATAAGGTTCCTTATATTTTTGGGGGCAGGTTATGGAAACTTTTTCCCTTTACGGCATTGCTGTGGCTTGATTTTTCAACCGATGTGCTATATTTTGGTGTCAATGAATAGATCAGCGTCTGAACTTTCCAAAAAGTATAAATTTGTGGTATTTCGCAAAAGTTTAAGGGTGGGTTTAGTGGTTGAAAGCTAAAAAAATACCAATTTTTCACGCATGAACTCCCCAAAACTTTAAATCCATTTTTCTCCCCTTAAACGTGCGAATTTCGCGTTTTTACGTTTTAATTTAAAAGCTTAACCCAAACTAGTGTTTTGATGGTCGGAACATGTTTTAGGCAAAAAATCTAAAATTTACTGTTTCTAGAACACGTACAGTTTTTGTGCAGATTTTCAGCTTTGATTGCTTACTGCGCCCGTAATTTTAATTCGATTGTTGAAATTTTGGTCTTATCTTATAGTTGCGTTTGTTTAGTTTGCGTGAAGTGCAAATATGTAGTAATTTGCATGAAAATACTAATTTTTATGACGCTTAGGAGGCATAGACATGTATTTGTCTAAAATACGTAAATTTCCTTGTCAGACTTTTGGCTTTAATCGTTCACTGTAGCCACAGTTTCTATTCGATTATCAAAATTTTGTTCTCATTTTGTAGCTGTCAGTCGGTTGTTTACGTCGAATACAAATTTGTAGTACTTTTCATAAGAATACTAATTTTTATAAGGTTCCTTATATTTTTGGGGGCAGGTTATGGAAACTTTTTCCCTTTACGGCATTGCTGTGGCTTGATTTTTCAACCGATGTGCTATATTTTGGTGTCAATGAATAGATCAGCGTCTGAACTTTCCAAAAAGTATAAATTTGTGGTATTTCGCAAAAGTTTAAGGGTGGGTTTAGTGGTTGAAAGCTAAAAAAATACCAATTTTTCACGCATGAACTCCCCAAAACTTTAAATCCATTTTTCTCCCCTTAAACGTGTGAATTTCGCGTTTTTACGTTTTAATTTAAAAGCTTAACCCAAACTAGTGTTTTGATGGTCGGAACACGTTTTAGGCAAAAAATCTAAAAATTACTGTTTCTAGAACACGTGCAGTTTTTGTGCAGATTTTCAGCTTTGATTGCTTACTGTGCCCGTAATTTTAATCCGATTGTTGAAATTTTGGTCTTATCTTATAGTTGCGTTTGTTTAGTTTGCGTGAAGTGCGAATATGTAGTAATTTGCATGAAAATACTAATTTTTATGACGCTTAGGAGGCATAGACATGTATTTGTCTAAAATACGTGAATTTCCTTGTCAGACTTTTGGCTTTAATCGTTCACTGTAGCCACAGTTTCTATTCGATTATCAAAATTTTGTTCTCATTTTGTAGCTGTCAGTCGGTTGTTTACGTCGAATACAAATTTGTAGTACTTTTCATAAGAATACTAATTTTTATAAGGTTCCTTATATTTTTGGGGGCAGGTTATGGAAACTTTTTCCTTTTACGGCATTGCTGTGGCTTGATTTTTCAACCGATGTGCTATATTTTGGTGTCAATTAATAGATCAGCGTCTGAACTTTCCAAAAAGTATAAATTTGTGGTATTTCGCAAAAGTTTAAGGGTGGATTTAGTGATTGAAAGCTAAAAAAATACCAATTTTTCACGCATGAACTCCCCAAAACTTTAAATCCATTTTTCTCCCCTTAAACGTGCGAATTTCGCGTTTTTACGTTTTAATTTAAAAGCTGAACCCAAACTAGTGTTTTGATGGTCGGAACATGTTTTAGGCAAAAAATCTAAAAATTACTGTTTCTAGAACACGTGCATTTTTTGTGCAGATTTTCAGCTTTGATTGCTTACTGTGCCCGTAATTTTAATCCGATTGTTGAAATTTTGGTCTTATCTTATAGTTGCGTTTGTTTAGTTTGCGTGAAGTGCAAATATGTAGTAATTTGCATGAAAATACTAATTTTTATGACGCTTAGGAGGCATAGACATGTATTTGTCTAAAATACGTAATTTTCCTTGTCAGACTTTTGGCTTTAATCGTTCACTGTAGCCACAGTTTCTATTCGATTATGAAAATTTTGTTCCCATTTTGTGGCTGTTAGTCGGTTGTTTACGTCGAATACAAATTTGTAGTACTTTTCATAAGAATACTAATTTTTATGAGGTTCTTTATATTTTTGGGGGCAGGTTATGGAAACTTTTTCCCTTTACGGCATTGCTGTGGCTTGATTTTTCAACCGATGTGCTATATTTTGGTGTCAATGAATGGATCAGCGTCTGAACTTTCCAAAAAGTATAAATTTGTGGTATTTCGCAAAAGTTTAAGGGTGGATTTAGTGGTTGAAAGCTAAAAAAATACCAATTTTTCACGCATGAACTCCCCAAAACTTTAAACCCATTTTTCTCCCCTTAAACGTGCGAATTTCGCGTTTTTACGTTTTAATTTAAAAGCTTAACCCAAACTAATGTTTTGATGGTCGGAACATGTTTTAGGCGAAAAATTGAAAAATTACTGTTTCTAGAACACGTGCAGTTTTTGTGCAGATTTTCAGCTTTGATTGCTTACTGTGCCCGTAATTTTAATCCGATTGTTGAAATTTTGGTCTTATCTTATAGTTGCGTTTGTTTAGTTTGCGTGAAGTGCAAATATGTAGTAATTTGCATGAAAATACTAATTTTTATGACGCTTAGGAGGCATAGACATGTATTTGTCTAAAATACGTAAATTTCCTTGTCAGACTTTTGGCTTTAATCGTTCACTGTAGCCACAGTTTCTATTCGATTATCAAAATTTTGTTCTCATTTTGTAGCTGTCAGTCGGTTCTTTACGTCGAATACAAATTTGTAGTACTTTTCATAAGAATACTAATTTTTATAAGGTTTCTTATATTTTTGGGGGCAGGTTATGGAAACTTTTTCCCTTTACGGCATTGCTGTGGCTTGATTTTTCAACCGATGTGCTACATTTTGGTGTCAATGAATAGATCAGCGTCTGAACTTTCCAAAAAGTATAAATTTGTGGTATTTCGCAAAAGTTTAAGGGTGGATTTAGTGGTTGAAAGCTCAAAAAATACCAATTTTTCACGCATGAACTCCCCAAAACTTTAAATCCATTTTTCTCCCCTTAAACGTGCGAATTTCGCGTTTTTACGTTTTAATTTAAAAGCTTAACCCAAACTAGTGTTTTGATGGTCGGAACATGTTTTAGGCAAAAAATCTAAAAATTACTGTTTCTAGAACACGTGCAGTTTTTGTGCAGATTTTCAGCTTTCATTGCTTACTGTGCCCGTAATTTTAATCCGATTGTTGAAATTTTGGTCTTATCTTATAGTTGCGTTTGTTTAGTTTGCGTGAAGTGCAAATATGTAGTAATTTGCATGAAAATACTAATTTTTATGACGCTTAGGAGGCATAGACATGTATTTGTCTAAAATACGTAAATTTCCTTGTCAGACTTTTGGCTTTAATCGTTCACTGTAGCCACAGTTTCTATTCGATTATCAAAATTTTGTTCTCATTTTGTAGCTGTCAGTCGGTTGTTTACGTCGAATACAAATTTGTAGTACTTTTCATAAGAATACTAATTTTTATAAGGTTCCTTATATTTTTGGGGGCAGGTTATGGAAACTTTTTCCCTTTACGGCATTGCTGTGGCTTGATTTTTCAACCGATGTGCTATATTTTGGTGCCAATGAATAGATCAGCGTCTGAACTTTCCAAAAAGTATAAATTTGTGGTATTTCGCAAAAGTTTAAGGGTGGGTTTAGTGGTTGAAAGCTAAAAAAATACCAATTTTTCACGCATGAACTCCCCAAAACTTTAAATCCATTTTTCTCCCCTTAAACGTGCGAATTTCGCGTTTTTACGTTTTAATTTAAAAGCTTAACCCAACCTAGTGTTTTGATGGTCGGAACATGTTTTAGGCAAAAAATCTAAAAATTACTGTTTCTAGAACACGTGCATTTTTTGTGCAGATTTTCAGCTTTGATTGCTTACTGTGCCCGTAATTTTAATCCGATTGTTGAAATTTTGGTCTTATCTTATAGTTGCGTTTGTTTAGTTTGCGTGAAGTGCAAATATGTAGTAATTTGCATGAAAATACTAATTTTTATGACGCTTAGGAGGCATAGACATGTATTTGTCTAAAATACGTAAATTTCCTTGTCAGACTTTTGGCTTTAATCGTTCACTGTAGCCACAGTTTCTATTCGATTATCAAAATTTTGTTCTCATTTTGTAGCTGTCAGTCGGTTGTTTACGTCGAATACAAATTTGTAGTACTTTTCATAAGAATACTAATTTTTATAAGGTTCCTTATATTTTTGGGGGCAGGTTATGGAAACTTTTTCCTTTTACGGCATTGCTGTGGCTTGATTTTTCAACCGATGTGCTATATTTTGGTGTCAATGAATAGATCAGCGTCTGAACTTTCCAAAAAGTATAAATTTGTGGTATTTCGCAAAAGTTTAAGGGGGGGTTTAGTTGTTGAAAGCTAAAAAAATACTAATTTTTCACGCATGAACTCCCCAAAACTTTAGATCCATTTTTCTCCCCTTAAACGTGCGAATTTCGCGTTTTTACGTTTTAATTTAAAAGCTTAACCCAAACTAGTGTTTTGATGGTCGGAACATGTTTTAGGCAAAAAATCGAAAAATTACTGTTTCTAGAACACGTGCATTTTTTGTGCAGATTTTCAGCTTTGATTGCTTACTGTGCCCGTAATTTTAATCCGATTGTTGAAATTTTGGTCTTATCTTATAGTTGCGTTTGTTTAGTTTGCGTGAAGTGCAAATATGTAGTCATTTGCATGAAAATACTAATTTTTATGACGCTTAGGAGGCATAGACATGTATTTGTCTAAAATACGTAATTTTCCTTGTCAGACTTTTGGCTTTAATCGTTCACTGTAGCCACAGTTTCTATTCGATTATGAAAATTTTGTTCCCATTTTGTGGCTGTTAGTCGGTTGTTTACGTCGAATACAAATTTGTAGTACTTTTCATAAGAATACTAATTTTTATGAGGTTCTTTATATTTTTGGGGGCAGGTTATGGAAACTTTTTCCCTTTACGGCATTGCTGTGGCTTGATTTTTCAACCGATGTGCTATATTTTGGTGTCAATGAATAGATCAGCGTCTGAACTTTCCAAAAAGTATAAATTTGTGGTATTTCGCAAAAGTTTAAGGGTGGGTTTAGTGGTTGAAAGCTAAAAAAATACCAATTTTTCACGCATGAACTCCCCAAAACTTTAAATCCATTTTTCTCCCCTTAAACGTGCAAATTTCGCGTTTTTACGTTTTAATTTAAAAGCTTAACCCAAACTAGTGTTTTGATGGTCGGAACAGGTTTATGCAAAAAATCTAAAAATTACTGTTTCTAGAACACGTGCAGTTTTTGTGCAGATTTTCAGCTTTGATTGCTTACTGTGCCCGTAATTTTAATCCGATTGTTGAAATTTTGGTCTTATCTTATAGTTGCGTTTGTTTAGTTTGCGTGAAGTGCAAATATGTAGTAATTTGCATGAAAATACTAATTTTTATGACGCTTAGGAGGCATAGACATGTATTTGTCTAAAATACGTAAATTTTCTTGTCAGACTTTTGGCTTTAATCGTTCACTGTAGCCACAGTTTCTATTCGATTATCAAAACTTTGTTCTCATTTTGTAGCTGTCAGTCGGTTGTTTACGTCGAATACAAATTTGTAGTACTTTTCATAAGAATACTAATTTTTATAAGGTTCCTTATATTTTTGGGGGCAGGTTATGGAAACTTTTTCCCTTTACGGCATTGCTGTGGCTTGATTTTTCAACCGATGTGCTATATTTTGGTGTCAATGAATAGATCAGCGTCTGAACTTTCCAAAAAGTATAAATTTGTGGTATTTCGCAAAAGTTTAAGGGCGGATTTAGTGATTGAAAGCTAAAAAAATACCAATTTTTCACGCATGAACTCCCCAAAACTTTAAATCCATTTTTCTCCCCTTAAACGTGCGAATTTCGCGTTTTTACGTTTTAATTTAAAAGCTTAACCCAAACTAGTGTTTTGATGGTCGGAACATGTTTTAGGCAAAAAATCTAAAAATTACTGTTTCTAGAACACGTGCAGTTTTTGTGCAGATTTTCAGCTTTGATTGCTTACTGTGCCCGTAATTTTAATCCGATTGTTGAAATTTTGGTCTCATCTTATAGTTGCGTTTGTTTAGTTTGCGTGAAGTGCAAATATGTAGTAATTTGCATGAAAATACTAATTTTTATGACGCTTAGGAGGCATAGACATGTATTTGTCTAAAATACGTAAATTTCCTTGTCAGACTTTTGGCTTTAATCGTTCACTGTAGCCACAGTTTCTATTCGATTATCAAAATTTTGTTCTCATTTTGTAGCTGTCAGTCGGTTGTTTACGTCGAATACAAATTTGTAGTACTTTCCATAAGAATACTAATTTTTATAAGGTTCCTTATATTTTTGGGGGCAGGTTATGGAAACTTTTTCCCTTTACGGCATTGCTGTGGCTTGATTTTTCAACCGATGTGCTATATTTTGGTGTCAATGAATGGATCAGCGTCTGAACTTTCCAAAAAGTATAAATTTGTGGTATTTCGCAAAAGTTTAAGGGTGGGTTTAGTGGTTGAAAGCTAAAAAAATACCAATTTTTCACGCATGAACTCCCCAAAACTTTAAATCCATTTTTCTCCCCTTAAACGTGCGAATTTCGCGTTTTTACGTTTTAATTTAAAAGCTTAACCCAAACTAATGTTTTGATGGTCGGAACATGTTTTAGGCAAAAAATCTAAAAATTACTGTTTCTAGAACACGTGCATTTTTTGTGCAGATTTTCAGCTTTGATTGCTTACTGTGCCCGTAATTTTAATCCGATTGTTGAAATTTTGGTCTTATCTTATAGTAGCGTTTGTTTAGTTTGCGTGAAGTGCAAATATGTAGTAATTTGCAAGAAAATACTAATTTTTATGACGCTTAGGAGGCATAGACATGTATTTGTCTAAAATACGTAAATTTTCTTGTCAGACTTTTGGCTTTAATCGTTCACTGTAGCCACAGTTTCTATTCGATTATCAAAACTTTGTTCTCATTTTGTAGCTGTCAGTCGGTTGTTTACGTCGAATACAAATTTGTAGTACTTTTCATAAGAATACTAATTTTTATAAGGTTCCTTATATTTTTGGGGGCAGGTTATGGAAACTTTTTCCCTTTACGGCATTGCTGTGGCTTGATTTTTCAACCGATGTGCTATATTTTGGTGTCAATGAATAGATCAGCGTCTGAACTTTCCAAAAAGTATAAATTTGTGGTATTTCGCAAAAGTTTAAGGGCGGATTTAGTGATTGAAAGCTAAAAAAATACCAATTTTTCACGCATGAACTCCCCAAAACTTTAAATCCATTTTTCTCCCCTTAAACGTGCGAATTTCGCGTTTTTACGTTTTAATTTAAAAGCTTAACCCAAACTAGTGTTTTGATGGTCGGAACATGTTTTAGGCAAAAAATCTAAAAATTACTGTTTCTAGAACACGTGCAGTTTTTGTGCAGATTTTCAGCTTTGATTGCTTACTGTGCCCGTAATTTTAATCCGATTGTTGAAATTTTGGTCTTATCTTATAGTTGCGTTTGTTTAGTTTGCGTGAAGTGCAAATATGTAGTAATTTGCATGAAAATACTAATTTTTATGACGCTTAGGAGGCATAGACATGTATTTGTCTAAAATACGTAAATTTCCTTGTCAGACTTTTGGCTTTAATCGTTCACTGTAGCCACAGTTTCTATTCGATTATCAAAATTTTGTTCTCATTTTGTAGCTGTCAGTCGGTTGTTTACGTCGAATACAAATTTGTAGTACTTTTCATAAGAATACTAATTTTTATAAGGTTCCTTATATTTTTGGGGGCAGGTTATGGAAACTTTTTCCCTTTACGGCATTGCTGTGGCTTGATTTTTCAACCGATGTGCTATATTTTGGTGCCAATGAATAGATCAGCGTCTGAACTTTCCAAAAAGTATAAATTTGTGGTATTTCGCAAAAGTTTAAGGGTGGGTTTAGTGGTTGAAAGCTAAAAAAATACCAATTTTTCACGCATGAACTCCCCAAAACTTTAAATCCATTTTTCTCCCCTTAAACGTGCGAATTTCGCGTTTTTACGTTTTAATTTAAAAGCTTAACCCAAACTAATGTTTTGATGGTCGGAACATGTTTTAGGCAAAAAATCTAAAAATTACTGTTTCTAGAACACGTGCATTTTTTGTGCAGATTTTCAGCTTTGATTGCTTACTGTGCCCGTAATTTTAATCCGATTGTTGAAATTTTGGTCTTATCTTATAGTTGCGTTTGTTTAGTTTGCGTGAAGTGCAAATATGTAGTAATTTGCATGAAAATACTAATTTTTATGACGCTTAGGAGGCATAGACATGTATTTGTCTAAAATACGTAAATTTCCTTGTCAGACTTTTGGCTTTAATCGTTCACTGTAGCCACAGTTTCTATTCGATTATCAAAATTTTGTTCTCATTTTGTAGCTGTCAGTCGGTTGTTTACGTCGAATACAAATTTGTAGTACTTTTCATAAGAATACTAATTTTTATAAGGTTCCTTATATTTTTGGGGGCAGGTTATGGAAACTTTTTCCTTTTACGGCATTGCTGTGGCTTGATTTTTCAACCGATGTGCTATATTTTGGTGTCAATGAATAGATCAGCGTCTGAACTTTCCAAAAAGTATAAATTTGTGGTATTTCGCAAAAGTTTAAGGGGGGGTTTAGTTGTTGAAAGCTAAAAAAATACTAATTTTTCACGCATGAACTCCCCAAAACTTTAGATCCATTTTTCTCCCCTTAAACGTGCGAATTTCGCGTTTTTACGTTTTAATTTAAAAGCTTAACCCAAACTAGTGTTTTGATGGTCGGAACATGTTTTAGGCAAAAAATCTAAAAATTACTGTTTCTAGAACACGTGCATTTTTTGTGCAGATTTTCAGCTTTGATTGCTTACTGTGCCCGTAATTTTAATCCGATTGTTGAAATTTTGGTCTTATCTTATAGTTGCGTTTGTTTAGTTTGCGTGAAGTGCAAATATGTAGTAATTTGCATGAAAATACTAATTTTTATGACGCTTAGGAGGCATAGACATGTATTTGTCTAAAATACGTAATTTTCCTTGTCAGACTTTTGGCTTTAATCGTTCACTGTAGCCACAGTTTCTATTCGATTATGAAAATTTTGTTCCCATTTTGTGGCTGTTAGTCGGTTGTTTACGTCGAATACAAATTTGTAGTACTTTTCATAAGAATACTAATTTTTATGAGGTTCTTTATATTTTTGGGGGCAGGTTATGGAAACTTTTTCCCTTTACGGCATTGCTGTGGCTTGATTTTTCAACCGATGTGCTATATTTTGGTGTCAATGAATAGAACAGCGTCTGAACTTTCCAAAAAGTATAAATTTGTGGTATTTTGCAAAAGTTTAAGGGTGGGTTTAGTGGTTGAAAGCTAAAAAAATACCAATTTTTCACGCATGAACTCCCCAAAACTTTAAATCCATTTTTCTCCCCTTAAACGTGCAAATTTCGCGTTTTTACGTTTTAATTTAAAAGCTTAACCCAAACTAGTGTTTTGATGGTCGGAACATGTTTTAGGCAAAAAATCTAAAAATTACTGTTTCTAGAACACGTGCAGTTTTTGTGCAGATTTTCAGCTTTGATTGCTTACTGTGCCCGTAATTTTAATCCGATTGTTGAAATTTTGGTCTTATCTTATAGTTGCGTTTGTTTAGTTTGCGTGAAGTGCAAATATGTAGTAATTTGCATGAAAATACTAATTTTTATGACGCTTAGGAGGCATAGACATGTATTTGTCTAAAATACGTAAATTTTCTTGTCAGACTTTTGGCTTTAATCGTTCACTGTAGCCACAGTTTCTATTCGATTATCAAAACTTTGTTCTCATTTTGTAGCTGTCAGTCGGTTGTTTACGTCGAATACAAATTTGTAGTACTTTTCATAAGAATACTAATTTTTATAAGGTTCCTTATATTTTTGGGGGCAGGTTATGGAAACTTTTTCCCTTTACGGCATTGCTGTGGCTTGATTTTTCAACCGATGTGCTATATTTTGGTGTCAATGAATAGATCAGCGTCTGAACTTTCCAAAAAGTATAAATTTGTGGTATTTCGCAAAAGTTTAAGGGCGGATTTAGTGATTGAAAGCTAAAAAAATACCAATTTTTCACGCATGAACTCCCCAAAACTTTAAATCCATTTTTCTCCCCTTAAACGTGCGAATTTCGCGTTTTTACGTTTTAATTTAAAAGCTTAACCCAAACTAGTGTTTTGATGGTCGGAACATGTTTTAGGCAAAAAATCTAAAAATTACTGTTTCTAGAACACGTGCAGTTTTTGTGCAGATTTTCAGCTTTGATTGCTTACTGTGCCCGTAATTTTAATCCGATTGTTGAAATTTTGGTCTTATCTTATAGTTGCGTTTGTTTAGTTTGCGTGAAGTGCAAATATGTAGTAATTTGCATGAAAATACTAATTTTTATGACGCTTAGGAGGCATAGACATGTATTTGTCTAAAATACGTAAATTTCCTTGTCAGACTTTTGGCTTTAATCGTTCACTGTAGCCACAGTTTCTATTCGATTATCAAAATTTTGTTCTCATTTTGTAGCTGTCAGTCGGTTGTTTACGTCGAATACAAATTTGTAGTACTTTCCATAAGAATACTAATTTTTATAAGGTTCCTTATATTTTTGGGGGCAGGTTATGGAAACTTTTTCCCTTTACGGCATTGCTGTGGCTTGATTTTTCAACCGATGTGCTATATTTTGGTGTCAATGAATGGATCAGCGTCTGCACTTTCCAAAAAGTATAAATTTGTGGTATTTCGCAAAAGTTTAAGGGTGGGTTTAGTGGTTGAAAGCTAAAAAAATACCAATTTTTCACGCATGAACTCCCCAAAACTTTAAATCCATTTTTCTCCCCTTAAACGTGAGAATTTCGCGTTTTTACGTTTTCATTTAAAAGCTTAACCCAAACTAGTGTTTTGATGGTCGGAGCATGTTTTAGGCAAAAAATCTAAAAATTACTGTTTCTAGAACACGTGCAGTTTTTGTGCAGATTTTCAGCTTTGATTGCTTACTGTGCCCGTAATTTTAATCCGATTGTAGAAATTTTGGTCTTATCTTATAGTTGCGTTTGTTTAGTTTGCGTGAAGTGCAAATATGTAGTAATTTGCATGAAAATACTAATTTTTATGACGCTTAGGAGGCATAGACATGTATTTGTCTAAAATACGTAAATTTCTTTGTCAGACTTTTGGCTTTAATCGTTCACTGTAGCCACAGTTTCTATTCGATTATCAAAACTTTGTTCTCATTTTGTAGCTGTCAGTCGGTTGTTTACGTCGAATACAAATTTGTAGTACTTTTCATAAGAATACTAATTTTTATAAGGTTCCTTATATTTTTGGGGGCAGGTTATGGAAACTTTTTCCCTTCACGGCATTGCTGTGGCTTGATTTTTCAACCGATGTGTTATATTTTGGTGTCAATGAATAGATCAGCGTCTGAACTTTCCAAAAAGTATAAATTTGTGGTATTTCGCAAAAGTTTAAGGGTGGGTTTAGTGGTTGAAAGCTAAAAAATACCAATTTTTCACGCATGAACTCCCCAAAACTTTAAATCCATTTTTCTCCCCTTAAACGTGCGAATTTGGCGTTTTTACGTTTTAATATAAAAGCTTAACCCGAACTAGTGTTTTGATGGTCGGAACATGTTTTAGGCAAAAAATCTAAAAATTACTGTTTCTAGAACACGTGTAGTTTTTGTGCAGATTTTCAGCTTTGATTGCTTACTGTGCCCGTAATTTTAATCCGATTGTTGAAACATTGGTCTTATCTTATAGTTGCGTTTGTTTAGTTTGCGTGAAGTGCAAATATGTAGTAATTTGCAAGAAAATACTAATTTTTATGACGCTTAGGAGGCATAGACATGTATTTGTCTAAAATACGTAAATTTCCTTGTCAGACTTTTGGCTTTAATCGTTCACTGTAGCCACAGTTTCTATTCGATTATCAAAATTTTGTTCTCATTTTGTAGCTGTCAGTCGGTTGTTTACGTCGAATAAAAATTTGTAGTACTTTTCATAAGAATACTAATTTTTATAAGGTTCCTTATATTTTTGGGGGCAGGTTATGGAAACTTTTTCCCTTTACGGCATTGCTGTGACTTGATTTTTCAACCGATGTGCCATATTTTGGTGTCAATGAATAGATCAGCGTCTGAACTTTCCAAAAAGTATAAATTTGTGGTATTTCGCAAAAGTTTAAGGGTGGGTTTAGTGGTTGAAAGCTAAAAAAATACCAATTTTTCACGCATGAACTCCCCAAAACTTTAAATCCATTTTTCTCCCCTTAAACGTGCGAATTTCGCGTTTTTACGTTTTAATTTAAAAGCTTAACCCAAACTAGTGTTTTGATGGTCGGAACATGTTTTAGGCAAAAAATCTAAAAATTACTGTTTCTAGAACACGTGCAGTTTTTGTGCAGATTTTCAGCTTTGATTGCTTACTGTGCCCGTAATTTTAATCCGATTGTTGAAATTTTGGTCTCATCTTATAGTTGCGTTTGTTTAGTTTGCGTGAAGTGCAAATATGTAGTAATTTGCATGAAAATACTAATTTTTATGACGCTTAGGAGGCATAGACATGTATTTGTCTAAAATACGTAATTTTCCTTGTCAGACTTTTGGCTTTAATCGTTCACTGTAGCCACAGTTTCTATTCGATTATCAAAATGTTGTTCCCATTTTGTGGCTGTTAGTCGGTTGTTTACGTCGAATACAAATTTGTAGTACTTTTCATAAGAATACTAATTTTTATGAGGTTCTTTAGATTTTTGGGGGCAGGTTATGGAAACTTTTTCCCTTTACGGCATTGCTGTGGCTTGATTTTTCAACCGATGTGCTATATTTTGGTGTCAATGAATGAATCAGCGTCTGAACTTTCCAAAAAGTATAAATTTGTGGTATTTCGCAAAAGTTTAAGGGTGGGTTTAGTGGTTGAAAGCTAAAAAAATACCAATTTTTCACGCATGAACTCCCCAAAACTTTAAACCCATTTTTCTCCCCTTAAACGTGCGAATTTCGCGTTTTTACGTTTTAATTTAAAAGCTTAACCCAAACTAATGTTTTGATGGTCGGAACATGTTTTAGGCGAAAAATTGAAAAATTACTGTTTCTAGAACACGTGCAGTTTTTGTGCAGATTTTCAGTTTTGATTGCTTACTGTGCCCGTAATTTTAATCCGATTGTTGAAATTTTGGTCTTATCTTATAGTTGCGTTTGTTTAGTTTGCGTGAAGTGCAAATATGTAGTAATTTGCATGAAAATACTAATTTTTATGACGCTTAGGAGGCATAGACATGTATTTGTCTAAAATACGTAATTTCCTTGTCAGACTTTTGGCTTTAATCGTTCACTGTAGCCAGAGTTTCTATTCGATTATCAAAATTTTGTTCTCATTTTGTAGCTGTCAGTCGGTTGTTTACGTCGAATACAAATTTGTAGTACTTTTCATGAGAATACTAATTTTTATAAGGTTCCTTATATTTTTGGGGGCAGGTTATGGAAACTTTTTCCCTTTACGGCATTGCTGTGGCTTGATTTTTCAACCGATGTGCTATGTTTTGGTGTCAATGAATAGATCAGCGTCTGAACTTTCCAAAAAGTATAAATTTGTGGTATTTCGCAAAAGTTTAAGGGTGGGTTTAGTGGTTGAAAGCTAAAAAAATACTAATTTTTCACGCATGAACTCCCCAAAATTTTAAATCTATTTTTCTCCCCTTAAACGTGCGAATTTCGCGTTTTTACGTTTTAATTTAAAAGCTTAACCCAAACTAGTGTTTTGATGGTCGGAACATGTTTTAGGCAAAAAATCTAAAAATTACTGTTTCTAGAACACGTGCAGTTTTTGTGCAGATTTTCAGCTTTGATTGCTTACTGTGCCCGTAATTTTAATCCGATTGTTGAAATTTTGGTCTTATCTTATAGTTGCGTTTGTTTAGTTTGCGTGAAGTGCAAATATGTAGTAATTTGCAAGAAAATACTAATTTTTATGACGCTTAGGAGGCATAGACATGTATTTGTCTAAAATACGTAAATTTTCTTGTCAGACTTTTGGCTTTAATCGTTCACTGTAGCCACAGTTTCTATTCGATTATCAAAACTTTGTTCTCATTTTGTAGCTGTCAGTCGGTTGTTTACGTCGAATACAAATTTGTAGTACTTTTCATAAGAATACTAATTTTTATGAGGTTCTTTATATTTTTGGGGGCAGGTTATGGAAACTTTTTCCCTTTACGGCATTGCTGTGGCTTGATTTTTCAACCGATGTGCTATATTTTGGTGTCAATTAATAGATCAGCGTCTGAACTTTCCAAAAAGTATAAATTTGTGGTATTTCGCAAAAGTTTAAGGGTGGATTTAGTGATTGAAAGCTAAAAAAATACCAATTTTTCACGCATGAACTCCCCAAAACTTTAAATCCATTTTTCTCCCCTTAAACGTGCGAATTTCGCGTTTTTACGTTTTAATTTAAAAGCTTAACCCAAACTAGTGTTTTGATGGTCGGAACATGTTTTAGGCAAAAAATCTAAAAATTACTGTTTCTAGAACACGTGCAGTTTTTGTGCAGATTTTCAGCTTTGATTGCTTACTGTGCCCGTAATTTTAATCCGATTGTTGAAATTTTGGTCTTATCTTATAGTTGCGTTTGTTTAGTTTGCGTGAAGTGCAAATATGTAGTAATTTGCATGAAAATACTAATTTTTATGACGCTTAGGAGGCATAGACATGTATTTGTCTAAAATACGTAAATTTCCTTGTCAGACTTTTGGCTTTAATCGTTCACTGTAGCCACAGTTTCTATTCGATTATCAAAATTTTGTTCTCATTTTGTAGCTGTCAGTCGGTTGTTTACGTCGAATACAAATTTGTAGTACTTTTCATAAGAATACTAATTTTTATAAGGTTCCTTATATTTTTGGGGGCAGGTTATGGAAACTTTTTCCCTTTACGGCATTGCTGTGGCTTGATTTTTCAACCGATGTGCTATATTTTGGTGTCAATGAATAGATCAGCGTCTGAACTTTCCAAAAAGTATAAATTTGTGGTATTTTGCAAAAGTTTAAGGGGGGGTTTAGTTGTTGAAAGCTAAAAAAATACTAATTTTTCACGCATGAACTCCCCAAAACTTTAAATCCATTTTTCTCCCCTTAAACGTGCGAATTTCGCGTTTTTACGTTTTAATTTAAAAGCTTAACCCAAACTAGTGTTTTGATGGTCGGAACATGTTTTAGGCAAAAAATCTAAAAATTACTGTTTCTAGAACACGTGCATTTTTTGTGCAGATTTTCAGCTTTGATTGCTTACTGTGCCCGTAATTTTAATCCGATTGTTGAAATTTTGGTCTTATCTTATAGTTGCGTTTGTTTAGTTTGCGTGAAGTGCAAATATGTAGTAATTTGCATGAAAATACTAATTTTTATGACGCTTAGGAGGCATAGACATGTATTTGTTCAAAATACGTAATTTCCTTGTCAGACTTTTGGCTTTAATCGTTCACTGTAGCCAGAGTTTCTATTCGATTATCAAAATTTTGTTCTCATTTTGTAGCTGTCAGTCGGTTTTTTACGTCGAATACAAATTTGTAGTACTTTTCATAAGAATACTAATTTTTATAAGGTTCCTTATATTTTTGGGGGCAGGTTATGGAAACTTTTTCCCTTTACGGCATTGCTGTGGCTTGATTTTTCAACCGATGTGCTATATTTTGGGGTCAATGAATAGATCAGCGTCTGAACTTTCCAAAAAATATAAATTTGTGGTATTTCGCAAAAGTTTAAGGGTGGGTTTAGTGGTTGAAAGCTAAAAAAAATACCAATTTTTCACGCATGAACTCCCCAAAACTTTAAATCCATTTTTCTCCCCTTAAACGTGCGAATTTCGCGTTTTTATGTTTTAATTTAAAAGCTTAACCCAAACTAGTGTTTTGATGGTCGGAACATGTTTTAGGCAAAAAATCTAAAAATTACTGTTTCTAGAACACGTGCATTTTTTGTGCAGATTTTCAGCTTTGATTGCTTACTGTGCCCGTAATTTTAATCCGATTGTTGAAATTTTGGTCTTATCTTATAGTTGCGTTTGTTTAGTTTGCGTGAAGTGCAAATTTGTAGTAATTTGCATGAAAATACTAATTTTTATGACGCTTAGGAGGCATAGACATGTATTTGTCTAAAATACGTAAATTTCCTTGTCAGACTTTTGGCTTTAATCGTTCACTGTAGCCACAGTTTCTATTCGATTATCAAAATTTTGTTCTCATTTTGTAGCTGTCAGTCGGTTGTTTACGTCGAATACAAATTTGTAGTACTTTTCATAAGAATACTAATTTTTATAAGGTTCCTTATATTTTTGGGGGCAGGTTATGGAAACTTTTTCCCTTTACGGCATTGCTGTGGCTTGATTTTTCAACCGATGTGCTATATTTTGGTGTCAATGAATAGATCAGCGTCTGAACTTTCCAAAAAGTATAAATTTGTGGTATTTCGCAAAAGTTTAAGGGTGGGTTTAGTGGTTGAAAGCTAAAAAAATACCAATTTTTCACGCATGAACTCCCCAAAACTTTAAATCCATTTTTCTCCCCTTAAACGTGCGAATTTCGCGTTTTTATGTTTTAATTTAAAAGCTTAACCCAAACTAGTGTTTTGATGGTCGGAACATGTTTTAGGCAAAAAATCTAAAAATTACTGTTTCTAGAACACGTGCAGTTTTTGTGCAGATTTTCAGCTTTGATTGCTTACTGTGCCCGTAATTTTAATCCGATTGTTGAAATTTTGGTCTTATCTTATAGTTGCGTTTGTTTAGTTTGCGTGAAGTGCAAATATGTAGTAATTTGCATGAAAATACTAATTTTTATGAGGCTTAGGAGGCATAGACATGTATTTGTCTAAAATACGTAATTTTCCTTGTCAGACTTTTGGCTTTAATCGTTCACTGTAGCCACAGTTTCTATTCGATTATGAAAATTTTGTTCCCATTTTGTGGCTGTTAGTCGGTTGTTTACGTCGAATACAAATTTGTAGTACTTTTCATAAGAATACTAATTTTTATGAGGTTCTTTATATTTTTGGGGGCAGGTTATGGAAACTTTTTCCCTTTACGGCATTGCTGTGGCTTGATTTTTCAACCGATGTGCTATATTTTGGGGTCAATGAATAGAACAGCGTCTGAACTTTCCAAAAAGTATAAATTTGTGGTATTTCGCAAAAGTTTAAGGGCGGGTTTAGTGGTTGAAAGCTAAAAAAATACCAATTTTTCACGCATGAACTCCCCAAAACTTTAAATCCATTTTTCTCCCCTTAAACGTGCGAATTTCGCGTTTTTACGTTTTAATTTAAAAGCTTAACCCAAACTAGTGTTTTGATGGTCGGAACATGTTTTAGGCAAAAAATCTAAAAATTACTGTTTCTAGAACACGTGCAGTTTTTGTGCAGATTTTCAGCTTTGATTGCTTACTGTGCCCGTAATTTTAATCCGATTGTTGAAATTTTGGTCTTATCTTATAGTTGCGTTTGTTTAGTTTGCGTGAAGTGCAAATATGTAGTAATTTGCAAGAAAATACTAATTTTTATGACGCTTAGGAGGCATAGACATGTATTTGTCTAAAATACGTAAATTTCCTTGTCAGACTTTTGGCTTTAATCGTTCACTGTAGCCACAGTTTCTATTCGATTATCAAAATTTTGTTCTCATTTTGTAGCTGTCAGTCGGTTGTTTACGTCGAATACAAATTTGTAGTACTTTTCATAAGAATACTAATTTTTATAAGGTTCCTTATATTTTTGGGGGCAGGTTATGGAAACTTTTTCCCTTTACGGCATTGCTGTGGCTTGATTTTTCAACCGATGTGCTATATTTTGGTGGCAATGAATAGAACAGCGTCTGAACTTTCAAAAAGTATAAATTTGTGGTATTTCGCAAAAGTTTAAGGGTGGGTTTAGTGGTTGAAAGCTAAAAAAATACCAATTTTTCACGCATGAACTCCCCAAAACTTTAAATCCATTTTTCTCCCCTTAAACGTGCGAATTTCGCGTTTTTACGTTTTAATTTAAAAGCTTAACCCAAACTAGTGTTTTGATGGTCGGAACATGTTTTAGGCAAAAAATCTAAAAATTACTGTTTCTAGAACACGTGCAGTTTTTGTGCAGATTTTCGGCTTTGATTGCTTACTGTGCCCGTAATTTTAATCCGATTGTTGAAATTTTGGTCTTATCTTATAGTTGCGTTTGTTTAGTTTGCGTGAAGTGCAAATATGTAGTAATTTGCAAGAAAATACTAATTTTTATGACGCTTAGGAGGCATAGACATGTATTTGTCTAAAATACGTAAATTTCCTTGTCAGACTTTTGGCTTTAATCGTTCACTGTAGCCACAGTTTCTATTCGATTATCAAAATTTTGTTCTCATTTTGTAGCTGTCAGTCGGTTGTTTACGTCGAATACAAATTTGTAGTACTTTTCATAAGAATACTAATTTTTATAAGGTTCCTTATATTTTTGGGGGCAGGTTATGGAAACTTTTTCCCTTTACGGCATTGCTGTGGCTTGATTTTTCAACCGATGTGCTATATTTTGGTGTCAATGAATAGATCAGCGTCTGAACTTTCCAAAAAGTATAAATTTGTGGTATTTCGCAAAAGTTTAAGGGTGGGTTTAGTGGTTGAAAGCTAAAAAAATACCAATTTTTCACGCATGAACTCCCCAAAACTTTAAATCCATTTTTCTCCCCTTAATCGTACGAATTTCGCGTTTTTACGTTTTAATTTAAAAGCTTAACCCAAACTAGTGTTTTGATGGTCGGAACATGTTTTAGGCAAAAAATCTAAAAATTACTGTTTCTAGAACACGTGCATTTTTTGTGCAGATTTTCAGCTTTGATTGCTTACTGTGCCCGTAATTTTAATCCGATTGTTGAAATTTTGGTCTTATCTTATAGTTGCGTTTGTTTAGTTTGCGTGAAGTGCAAATATGTAGTAATTTGCAAGAAAATACTAATTTTTATGACGCTTAGGAGGCATAGACATGTATTTGTCTAAAATACGTAAATTTCCTTGTCAGACTTTTGGCTTTAATCGTTCACTGTAGCCACAGTTTCTATTCGATTATCAAAATTTTGTTCTCATTTTGTAGCTGTCAGTCGGTTGTTTACGTCGAATACAAATTTGTAGTACTTTTCATAAGAATACTAATTTTTATAAGGTTCCTTATATTTTTGGGGGCAGGTTATGGAAACTTTTTCCCTTTACGGCATTGCTGTGGCTTGATTTTTCAACCGATGTGCTATATTTTGGTGTCAATGAATAGATCAGCGTCTGAACTTTCCAAAAAGTATAAATTTGTGGTATTTCGCAAAAGTTTAAGGGTGGGTTTAGTGGTTGAAAGCTAAAAAAATACCAATTTTTCACGCATGAACTCCCCAAAACTTTAAATCCATTTTTCTCCCCTTAAACGTGCGAATTTCGCGTTTTTATGTTTTAATTTAAAAGCTTAACCCAAACTAGTGTTTTGATGGTCGGAACATGTTTTAGGCAAAAAATCTAAAAATTACTGTTTCTAGAACACGTGCAGTTTTTGTGCAGATTTTCAGCTTTGATTGCTTACTGTGCCCGTAATTTTAATCCGATTGTTGAAATTTTGGTCTTATCTTATAGTTGCGTTTGTTTAGTTTGCGTGAAGTGCAAATATGTAGTAATTTGCATGAAAATACTAATTTTTATGAGGCTTAGGAGGCATAGACATGTATTTGTCTAAAATACGTAATTTTCCTTGTCAGACTTTTGGCTTTAATCGTTCACTGTAGCCACAGTTTCTATTCGATTATGAAAATTTTGTTCCCATTTTGTGGCTGTTAGTCGGTTGTTTACGTCGAATACAAATTTGTAGTACTTTTCATAAGAATACTAATTTTTATGAGGTTCTTTATATTTTTGGGGGCAGGTTATGGAAACTTTTTCCCTTTACGGCATTGCTGTGGCTTGATTTTTCAACCGATGTGCTATATTTTGGGGTCAATGAATAGAACAGCGTCTGAACTTTCCAAAAAGTATAAATTTGTGGTATTTCGCAAAAGTTTAAGGGCGGGTTTAGTGGTTGAAAGCTAAAAAAATACCAATTTTTCACGCATGAACTCCCCAAAACTTTAAATCCATTTTTCTCCCCTTAAACGTGCGAATTTCGCGTTTTTACGTTTTAATTTAAAAGCTTAACCCAAACTAGTGTTTTGATGGTCGGAACATGTTTTAGGCAAAAAATCTAAAAATTACTGTTTCTAGAACACGTGCAGTTTTTGCGCAGATTTTCAGCTTTGATTGCTTACTGTGCGCGTAATTTTAATCCGATTGTTGAAATTTTGGTCTTATCTTATAGTTGCGTTTGTTTAGTTTGCGTGAAGTGCAAATATGTAGTAATTTGCAAGAAAATACTAATTTTTATGACGCTTAGGAGGCATAGACATGTATTTGTCTAAAATACGTAAATTTCCTTGTCAGACTTTTGGCTTTAATCGTTCACTGTAGCCACAGTTTCTATTCGATTATCAAAATTTTGTTCTCATTTTGTAGCTGTCAGTCGGTTGTTTACGTCGAATACAAATTTGTAGTACTTTTCATAAGAATACTAATTTTTATAAGGTTCCTTATATTTTTGGGGGCAGGTTATGGAAACTTTTTCCCTTTACGGCATTGCTGTGGCTTGATTTTTCAACCGATGTGCTATATTTTGGTGTCAATGAATAGATCAGCGTCTGAACTTTCCAAAAAGTATAAATTTGTGGTATTTCGCAAAAGTTTAAGGGTGGGTTTAGTGGTTGAAAGCTAAAAAAATACCAATTTTTCACGCATGAACTCCCCAAAACTTTAAATCCATTTTTCTCCCCTTAATCGTACGAATTTCGCGTTTTTACGTTTTAATTTAAAAGCTTAACCCAAACTAGTGTTTTGATGGTCGGAACATGTTTTAGGCAAAAAATCTAAAAATTACTGTTTCTAGAACACGTGCATTTTTTGTGCAGATTTTCAGCTTTGATTGCTTACTGTGCCCGTTATTTTAATCCGATTGTTGAAATTTTGGTCTTATCTTATAGTTGCGTTTGTTTAGTTTGCGTGAAGTGCAAATATGTAGTAATTTGCAAGAAAATACTAATTTTTATGACGCTTAGGAGGCATAGACATGTATTTGTCTAAAATACGTAAATTTCCTTGTCAGACTTTTGGCTTTAATCGTTCACTGTAGCCACAGTTTCTATTCGATTATCAAAATTTTGTTCTCATTTTGTAGCTGTCAGTCGGTTGTTTACGTCGAATACAAATTTGTAGTACTTTTCATAAGAATACTAATTTTTATAAGGTTCCTTATATTTTTGGGGGCAGGTTATGGAAACTTTTTCCCTTTACGGCATTGCTGTGGCTTGATTTTTCAACCGATGTGCTATATTTTGGTGTCAATGAATAGATCAGCGTCTGAACTTTCCAAAAAGTATAAATTTGTGGTATTTCGCAAAAGTTTAAGGGTGGGTTTAGTGGTTGAAAGCTTAAAAAAATACCAATTTTTCACGCATGAACTCCCCAAAACTTTAAATCCATTTTTCTCCCCTTAAACGTGCGAATTTCGCGTTTTTACGTTTTAATTTAAAAGCTTAACCCAAACTAGTGTTTTGATGGTCGGAACATGTTTTAGGCAAAAAATCTAAAAACTACTGTTTCTAGAACACGTGCAGTTTTTGTGCAGATTTTCAGCTTTGATTGCTTACTGTGCCCGTAATTTTAATCCGATTGTTGAAATTTTGGTCTTATCTTATAGTTGCGTTTGTTTAGTTTGCGTGAAGTGCAAATATGTAGTAATTTGCAAGAAAATACTAATTTTTATGACGCTTAGGAGGCATAGACATGTATTTGTCTAAAATACGTAAATTTCCTTGTCAGACTTTTGGCTTTAATCGTTCACTGTAGCCACAGTTTCTATTCGATTATCAAAATTTTGTTCTCATTTTGTAGCTGTCAGTTGTTTGTTTACGTCGAATACAAATTTGTAGTACTTTTCATAAGAATACTAATTTTTATAAGGTTCCTTATATTTTTGGGGGCAGGTTATGGAAACTTTTTCCCTTTACGGCATTGCTGTGGCTTGATTTTTCAACCGATGTGCTATGTTTTGGTGTCAATGAATAGATCAGCGTCTGAACTTTCCAAAAAGTATAAATTTGTGGTATTTCGCAAAAGTTTAAGGGTGGGTTTAGTGGTTGAAAGCTAAAAAAATACCAATTTTTCACGCATGAACTCCCCAAAACTTTAAATCCATTTTTCTCCCCTTAAACGTGCGAATTTCGCGTTTTTACGTTTTAATTTAAAAGCTTAACCCAAACTAGTGTTTTGATGGTCGGAACATGTTTTAGGCAAAAAATCTAAAACTTACTGTTTCTAGAACACGTGCATTTTTTGTGCAGATTTTCAGCTTTGATTGCTTACTGTGCCCGTAATTTTAATCCGATTGTTGAAATTTTGGTCTTATCTTATAGTTGCGTTTGTTTAGTTTGCGTGAAGTGCAAATATGTAGTAATCTGCAAGAAAATACTAATTTTTATGACACTTAGGAGGCATAGACATGTATTTGTCTAAAATACGTAAATTTTCTTGTCAGACTTTTGGCTTTAATCGTTCACTGTAGCCACAGTTTCTATTCGATTATGAAAATTTTGTTCCCATTTTGTGGCTGTTAGTCGGTTGTTTACGTCGAATACAAATTTGTAGTACTTTTCATAAGAATACTAATTTTTATAAGGTTCCTTATATTTTTGGGGGCAGGTTATGGAAACTTTTTCCCTTTACGGCATTGCTGTGGCTTGATTTTTCAACCGATGTGCTATATTTTGGTGGCAATGAATAGAACAGCGTCTGAACTTTCCAAAAAGTATAAATTTGTGGTATTTCGCAAAAGTTTAAGGGTGGGTTTAGTGGTTGAAAGCTAAAAAAATACCAATTTTTCACGCATGAACTCCCCAAAACTTTAAATCCATTTTTCTCCCCTTAAACGTGCGAATTTCGCGTTTTTACGTTTTAATTTAAAAGCTTAACCCAAACTAGTGTTTTGATGGTCGGAACATGTTTTAGGCAAAAAATCTAAAAATTACTGTTTCTAGAACACGTGCAGTTTTTGTGCAGATTTTCAGCTTTGATTGCTTACTGTGCCCGTAATTTTAATCCGATTGTTGAAATTTTGGTCTTATCTTATAGTTGCGTTTGTTTAGTTTGCGTGAAGTGCAAATATGTAGTAATTTGCAAGAAAATACTAATTTTTATGACGCTTAGGAGGCATAGACATGTATTTGTCTAAAATACGTAAATTTCCTTGTCAGACTTTTGGCTTTAATCGTTCACTGTAGCCACAGTTTCTATTCGATTATCAAAATTTTGTTCTCATTTTGTAGCTGTCAGTCGGTTGTTTACGTCGAATACAAATTTGTAGTACTTTTCATAAGAATACTAATTTTTATAAGGTTCCTTATATTTTTGGGGGCAGGTTATGGAAACTTTTTCCCTTTACGGCATTGCTGTGGCTTGATTTTTCAACCGATGTGCTATATTTTGGTGTCAATGAATAGATCAGCGTCTGAACTTTCCAAAAAGTATAAATTTGTGGTATTTCGCAAAAGTTTAAGGGTGGGTTTAGTGGTTGAAAGCTAAAAAAATACCAATTTTTCACGCATGAACTCCCCAAAACTTTAAATCCATTTTTCTCCCCTTAAACGTGCGAATTTCGCGTTTTTACGTTTTAATTTAAAAGCTTAACCCAAACTAGTGTTTTGATGGTCGGAACATGTTTTAGGCAAAAAATCTAAAAATTACTGTTTCTAGAACACGTGCATTTTTTGTGCAGATTTTCAGCTTTGATTGCTTACTGTGCCCGTAATTTTAATCCGATTGTTGAAATTTTGGTCTTATCTTATAGTTGCGTTTGTTTAGTTTGCGTGAAGTGCAAATATGTAGTAATTTGCAAGAAAATACTAATTTTTATGACGCTTAGGAGGCATAGACATGTATTTGTCTAAAATACGTAAATTTCCTTGTCAGACTTTTGGCTTTAATCGTTCACTGTAGCCACAGTTTCTATTCGATTATCAAAATTTTGTTCTCATTTTGTAGCTGTCAGTCGGTTGTTTACGTCGAATACAAATTTGTAGTACTTTTCATAAGAATACTAATTTTTATAAGGTTCCTTATATTTTTGGGGGCAGGTTATGGAAACTTTTTCCCTTTACGGCATTGCTGTGGCTTGATTTTTCAACCGATGTGCTATATTTTGGTGTCAATGAATAGATCAGCGTCTGAACTTTCCAAAAAGTATAAATTTGTGGTATTTCGCAAAAGTTTAAGGGTGGATTTAGTGATTGAAAGCTAAAAAAATACCAATTTTTCACGCATGAACTCCCCAAAACTTTAAATCCATTTTTCTCCCCTTAAACGTGCGAATTTCGCGTTTTTACGTTTTCATTTAAAAGCTTAACCCAAACTAGTGTTTTGATGGTCGGAACATGTTTTAGGCAAAAAATCTAAAAACTACTGTTTCTAGAACACGTGCAGTTTTTGTGCAGATTTTCAGCTTTGATTGCTTACTGTGCCCGTAATTTTAATCCGATTGTTGAAATTTTGGTCTTATCTTATAGTTGCGTTTGTTTAGTTTGCGTGAAGTGCAAATATGTAGTAATTTGCATGAAAATACTAATTTTTATGACGCTTAGGAGGCATAGACATGTATTTGTCTAAAATACGTAAATTTCCTTGTCAGACTTTTGGCTTTAATCGTTCACTGTAGCCACAGTTTCTATTCGATTATCAAAATTTTGTTCTCATTTTGTAGCTGTCAGTCGGTTGTTTACGTCGAATACAAATTTGTAGTACTTTTCATAAGAATACTAATTTTTATAAGGTTCCTTATATTTTTGGGGGCAGGTTATGGAAACTTTTTCCCTTTACGGCATTGCTGTGGCTTGATTTTTCAACCGATGTGCTATATTTTGGTGTCAATGAATAGATCAGCGTCTGAACTTTCCAAAAAGTATAAATTTGTGGTATTTCGCAAAAGTTTAAGGGTGGGGTTAGTGGTTGAAATCTAAAAAAATACCAATTTTTCACGCATGAACTCCCCAAAACTTTAAATCCATTTTTCTCCCCTTAAACGTGCGAATTTCGCGTTTTTACGTTTTAATTTAAAAGCTTAACCCAAACTAGTGTTTTGATGGTCGGAACATGTTTTAGGCAAAAAATCTAAAACTTACTGTTTCTAGAACACGTGCATTTTTTGTGCAGATTTTCAGCTTTGATTGCTTACTGTGCCCGTAATTTTAATCCGATTGTTGAAATTTTGGTCTTATCTTATAGTTGCGTTTGTTTAGTTTGCGTGAAGTGCAAATATGTAGTAATCTGCAAGAAAATACTAATTTTTATGACGCTTAGGAGGCATAGACATGTATTTGTCTAAAATACGTAAATTTTCTTGTCAGACTTTTGGCTTTAATCGTTCACTGTAGCCACAGTTTCTATTCGATTATGAAAATTTTGTTCCCATTTTGTGGCTGTTAGTCGGTTGTTTACGTCGAATACAAATTTGTAGTACTTTTCATAAGAATACTAATTTTTATAAGGTTCCTTATATTTTTGGGGGCAGGTTATGGAAACTTTTTCCCTTTACGGCATTGCTGTGGCTTGATTTTTCAACCGATGTGCTATATTTTGGTGGCAATGAATAGAACAGCGTCTGAACTTTCCAAAAAGTATAAATTTGTGGTATTTCGCAAAAGTTTAAGGGTGGGTTTAGTGGTTGAAAGCTAAAAAAATACCAATTTTTCACGCATGAACTCCCCAAAACTTTAAATCCATTTTTCTCCCCTTAAACGTGCGAATTTCGCGTTTTTACGTTTTAATTTAAAAGCTTAACCCAAACTAGTGTTTTGATGGTCGGAACATGTTTTAGGCAAAAAATCTAAAAATTACTGTTTCTAGAACACGTGCAGTTTTTGTGCAGATTTTCAGCTTTGATTGCTTACTGTGCCCGTAATTTTAATTCGATTGTTGAAATTTTAGTCTTATCTTATAGTTGCGTTTGTTTAGTTTGCGTGAAGTGCAAATATGTAGTAATTTGCAAGAAAATACTAATTTTTATGACGCTTAGGAGGCATAGACATGTATTTGTCTAAAATACGTAAATTTCCTTGTCAGACTTTTGGCTTTAATCGTTCACTGTAGCCACAGTTTCTATTCGATTATCAAAATTTTGTTCTCATTTTGTAGCTGTCAGTCGGTTGTTTACGTCGAATACAAATTTGTAGTACTTTTCATAAGAATACTAATTTTTATAAAGTTCCTTATATTTTTGGGGGCAGGTTATGGAAACTTTTTCCCTTTACGGCATTACTGTGGCTTGATTTTTCAACCGATGTGCTATATTTTGGTGTCAATGAATAGATCAGCGTCTGAACTTTCCAAAAAGTATAAATTTGTGGTATTTCGCAAAAGTTTAAGGGTGGGTTTAGTGGTTGAAAGCTAAAAAAATACCAATTTTTCGCGCATGAACTCCCCAAAACTTTAAATCCATTTTTCTCCCCTTAAACGTGCGAATTTCGCGTTTTTACGTTTTCATTTAAAAGCTTAACCCAAACTAGTGTTTTGATGGTCGGAACATGTTTTAGGCAAAAAATCTAAAAACTACTGTTTCTAGAACACGTGCAGTTTTTGTGCAGATTTTCAGCTTTGATTGCTTACTGTGCCCGTAATTTTAATCCGATTGTTGAAATTTTGGTCTTATCTTATAGTTGCGTTTGTTTAGTTTGCGTGAAGTGCAAATATGTAGTAATTTGCAAGAAAATACTAATTTTTATGACGCTTAGGAGGCATAGACATGTATTTGTCTAAAATACGTAAATTTCCTTGTCAGACTTTTGGCTTTAATCGTTCACTGTAGCCACAGTTTCTATTCGATTATCAAAATTTTGTTCTCATTTTGTAGCTGTCAGTCGGTTGTTTACGTCGAATACAAATTTGTAGTACTTTTCATAAGAATAATAATTTTTATAAGGTTCCTTATATTTTTGGGGGCAGGTTATGGAAACTTTTTCCCTTTACGGCATTGCTGTGGCTTGATTTTACAACCGATGTGCTATATTTTGGTGTCAATGAATAGATCAGCGTCTGAACTTTCCAAAAAGTATAAATTTGTGGTATTTCGCAAAAGTTTAAGGGTGGGTTTAGTGGTTGAAAGCTAAAAAAATAACAATTTTTCACGCATGAACTCCCCAAAACTTTAAATCCATTTTTCTCCCCTTAAACGTGCGAATTTCGCGTTTTTACGTTTTAATTTAAAAGCTTAACCCAAACTAGTGTTTTGATGGTCGGAACATGTTTTAGGCAAAAAATCTAAAAATAACTGTTTCTAGAACACGTGCATTTTTTGTGCAGATTTTCAGCTTTGATTGCTTACTGTGCCCGTAATTTTAATCCGATTGTTGAAATTTTGGTCTTATCTTATAGTTGCGTTTGTTTAGTTTGCGTGAAGTGCAAATATGTAGTAATTTGCAAGAAAATACTAATTTTTATGACGCTTAGGAGGCATAGACATGTATTTGTCTAAAATACGTAAATTTCCTTGTCAGACTTTTGGCTTTAATCGTTCACTGTAGCCACAGTTTCTATTCGATTATCAAAATTTTGTTCTCATTTTGTAGCTGTTAGTCGGTTGTTTACGTCGAATACAAATTTGTAGTACTTTTCATAAGAATACTAATTTTTATAAGGTTCCTTATATTTTTGGGGGCAGGTTATGGAAACTTTTTCCCTTTACGGCATTGCTGTGGCTTGATTTTTCAACCGATGTGCTATATTTTGGTGTCAATGAATAGATCAGCGTCTGAACTTTCCAAAAAGTATAAATTTGTGGTATTTCGCAAAAGTTTAAGGGTGGGTTTAGTGGTTGAAAGCTAAAAAAATACCAATTTTTCACGCATGAACTCCCCAAAACTTTAAATCCATTTTTCTCCCCTTAAACGTGCGAATTTCGCGTTTTTACGTTTTAATTTAAAAGCTTAACCCAAACTAGTGTTTTGATGGTCGGAACATGTTTTAGGCAAAAAATCTAAAAACTACTGTTTCTAGAACACGTGCAGTTTTTGTGCAGATTTTCAGCTTTGATTGCTTACTGTGCCCGTAATTTTAATCCGATTGTTGAAATTTTGGTCTTATCTTATAGTTGCGTTTGTTTAGTTTGCGTGAAGTGCAAATATGTAGTAATTTGCAAGAAAATACTAATTTTTATGACGCTTAGGAGGCATAGACATGTATTTGTCTAAAATACGTAAATTTCCTTGTCAGACTTTTGGCTTTAATCGTTCACTGTAGCCACAGTTTCTATTCGATTATCAAAATTTTGTTCTCATTTTGTAGCTGTCAGTCGGTTGTTTACGTCGAATACAAATTTGTAGTATTTTTCATAAGAATACTAATTTTTATAAGGTTCCTTATATTTTTGGGGGCAGGTTATGGAAACTTTTTCCCTTTACGGCATTGCTGTGGCTTGATTTTTCAACCGATGTGCTATGTTTTGGTGTCAATGAATAGATCAGCGTCTGAACTTTCCAAAAAGTATAAATTTGTGGTATTTCGCAAAAGTTTAAGGGTGGGTTTAGTGGTTGAAAGCTAAAAAAATACCAATTTTTCACGCATGAACTCCCCAAAACTTTAAATCCATTTTTCTCCCCTTAAACGTGCGAATTTCACGTTTTTACGTTTTAATTTAAAAGCTTAACCCAAACTAGTGTTTTGATGGTCGGAACATGTTTTAGGCAAAAAATCTAAAAATTACTGTTTCTAGAACACGTGCATTTTTTGTGCAGATTTTCAGCTTTGATTGCTTACTGTGCCCGTAATTTTAATCCGATTGTTGAAATTTTGGTCTTATCTTATAGTTGCGTTTGTTAAGTTTGCGTGAAATGCAAATATGTGGTAATTTGCAAGAAAATACTAATTTTTATGACGCTTAGGAGGCATAGACATGTATTTGTCTAAAATACGTAAATTTCCTTGTCAGACTTTTGGCTTTAATCGTTCACTGTAGCCACAGTTTCTATTCGATTATCAAAATTTTGTTCTCATTTTGTAGCTGTCAGTCGGTTGTTTACGTCGAATACAAATTTGTAGTACTTTTCATAAGAATACTAATTTTTATAAGGTTCCTTATATTTTTGGGGGCAGGTTATGGAAACTTTTTCCCTTTACGGCATTGCTGTGGCTTGATTTTTCAACCGATGTGCTATATTCTGGTGTCAATGAATAGATCAGCGTCTGAACTTTCCAAAAAGTATAAATTTGTGGTATTTCGCAAAAGTTTAAGGGTGGGTTTAGTGGTTGAAAGCTAAAAAAATACCAATTTTTCACGCATGAACTCCCCAAAACTTTAAATCCATTTTTCTCCCCTTAAACGTGCGAATTTCGCGTTTTTACGTTTTAATTTAAAAGCTTAACCCAAACTAGTGTTTTGATGGTCGGAACATGTTTTAGGCAAAAAATCTAAAAATTACTGTTTCTAGAACACGTGCATTTTTTGTGCAGATTTTCAGCTTTGATTGCTTACTGTGCCCGTAATTTTAATCCGATTGTTGAAATTTTGGTCTTATCTTATAGTTGCGTTTGTTTAGTTTGCGTGAAGTGCAAATATGTAGTAATTTGCAAGAAAATACTAATTTTTATGACGCTTAGGAGGCATAGACATGTATTTGTCTAAAATACGTAAATTTCCTTGTCAGACTTTTGGCTTTAATCGTTCACTGTAGCCACAGTTTCTATTCGATTATCAAAATTTTGTTCTCATTTTGTAGCTGTCAGTCGGTTGTTTACGTCGAATACAAATTTGTAGTACTTTTTATAAGAATACCAATTTTTATAAGGTTCCTTATATTTTTGGGGGCAGGTTATGGAAACTTTTTCCTTTTACGGCATTGCTGTGGCTTGATTTTTCAACCGATGTGCTATATTTTGGTGTCAATGAATAGATCAGCGTCTGAACTTTCCAAAAAGTATAAATTTGTGGTATTTCGCAAAAGTTGAAGGGTTGGTTTAGTGGCTGAAAGCTAAAAAAATACCAATTTTTCACGCATGAACTCCCCAAAACTTTAAATCCATTTTTCTCCCCTTAAACGTGCGAATTTCGCGTTTTTACGTTTTAATTTAAAAGCTTAACCCAAACTAGTGTTTTGATGGTCGGAACATGTTTTAGGCAAAAAATCTAAAAATTACTGTTTCTGGAACACTTGCAGTTTTTGTGCAGATTTTCAGCTTTGATTGCTTACTGTGCCCGTAATTTTGATCCGATTGTTGAAATTTTGGTCTTATCTTATAGTTGCGTTTGTTTAGTTTGCGTGAAGTGCAAATATGTAGTAATTTGCATGAAAATACTAATTTTTATGACGCTTAGGAGGCATAGACATGTATTTGTCTAAAATACGTAAATTTCCTTGTCAGACTTTTGGCTTTAATCGTTCACTGTAGCCACAGTTTCTATTCGATTATCAAAATTTTGTTCTCATTTTGTAGCTGTCAGTCGGTTGTTTACGTCGAATACAAATTTGTAGTACTTTTCATAAGAATACTAATTTTTATAAGGTTCCTTATATTTTTGGGGGCAGGTTATGGAAACTTTTTCCCTTTACGGCATTGCTGTGGCTTGATTTTTCAACCGATGTGCTATATTTTGGTGTCAATGAATAGATCAGCGTCTGAACTTTCCAAAAAGTATAAATTTGCGGTATTTCGCAAAAGTTTAAGGGTGGGTTTAGTGGTTGAAAGCTAAAAAAATACGAATTTTTCACGCATGAACTCCCCAAAACTTTAAATCCATTTTTCTCCCCTTAAACGTGCGAATTTCGCGTTTTTACGTTTTAATTTAAAAGCTTAACCCGAACTAGTGTTTTGATGGTCGGAACATGTTTTAGGCAAAAAATCTAAAAATTACTGTTTCTAGAACACGTGCATTTTTTGTGCAGATTTTCAGCTTTGATTGCTTACTGTGCCCGTAATTTTAATCCGATTGTTGAAATTTTGGTCTTATCTTATAGTTGCGTTTGTTTAGTTTGCGTGAAGTGCAAATATGTAGTAATTTGCAAGAAAATACTAATTTTTATGACGCTTAGGAGGCATAGACATGTATTTGTCTAAAATACGTAAATTTCCTTGTCAGATTTTTGGCTTTAATCGTTCACTGTAGCCACAGTTTCTATTCGATTATCAAAATTTTGTTCTCACTTTGTAGCTGTCAGTCGGTTGTTCACGTCGAATACAAATTTGTAGTACTTTTCATAAGAATACTAATTTTTATAAGGTTCCTTATATCTTTGGGGGCAGGTTATGGAAACTTTTTCCCTTTACGGCATTGCTGTGGCTTGATTTTTCAACCGATGTGCTATATTTTGGTGTCAATGAATAGATCAGCGTCTGAACTTTCCAAAAAGTATAAATTTGTGGTATTTCGCAAAAGTTGAAGGGTTGGTTTAGTGGTTGAAAGCTAAAAAAATACCAATTTTTCACGCATGAACTCCCCAAAACTTTAAATCCATTTTTCTCCCCTTAAACGTGCGAATTTCGCGTTTTTACGTTTCAATTTAAAAGCTTAACCCAAACGAGTGTTTTGATGGTCGGAACATGTTTTAGGCAAAAAATTTAAAAATTACTGTTTCTAGAACACGTGCATTTTTTGTGCAGATTTTCAGCTTTGATTGCTTACTGTGCCCGTAATTTTAATCCGATTGTTGAAATTTTGGTCTTATCTTATAGTTGCGTTTGTTTAGTTTGCGCGAAGTGCAAATATGTAGTAATTTGCAAGAAAATACTAATTTTTATGACGCTTAGGAGGCATAGACATGTATTTGTCTAAAATACGTAAATTTCCTTGTCAGACTTTTGGCTTTAATTGTTCACTGTAGCCACAGTTTCTATTCGATTATCAAAATTTTGTTCTCACTTTGTAGCTGTCAGTCGGTTGTTCACGTCGAATACAAATTTGTAGTACTTTTCATAAGAATACTAATTTTTATAAGGTTCCTTATATTTTTGGGGGCAGGTTATGGAAACTTTTTCCCTTTACGGCATTGCTGTGGCTTGATTTTTCAACCGATGTGCTATATTTTGGTGTCAATGAATAGATCAGCGTCTGAACTTTCCAAAAAGTATAAATTTGTGGTATTTCGCAAAAGTTTAAGGGTGGGTTTAGTGGTTGAAAGCTAAAAAAATACCAATTTTTCACGCATGAACTCCCCAAAACTTTAAATCCATTTTTCTCCCCTTAAACGTGCGAATTTCGCGTTTTTACGTTTTAATTTGTAAGCTTAACCCAAACTGGTGTTTTGATGGTCGGAACATGTTTTAGGCAAAAAATCTAAAAATTACTGTTTCTAGAACACGTGCAGTTTTTGTGCAGATTTTCAGCTTTGATTGCTTACTGTGCCCGTAATTTTAATCCGATTGTTGAAATTTTGGTCTTATCTTATAGTTGCGTTTGTTTAGTTTGCGTGAAGTGCAAATATGTAGTAATTTGCATGAAAATACTAATGTTTATGACGCTTAGGAGGCATAGACATGTATTTGTCTAAAATACGTAAATTTCCTTGTCAGACTTTTGGCTTTAATCGTTCACTGTAGCCACAGTTTCTATTCGATTATCAAAATTTTGTTCTCATTTTGTAGCTGTCAGTCGGTTGTTTACGTCGAATACAAATTTGTAGTACTTTTCATAAGAATACTAATTTTTATAAGGTTCCTTATATTTTTGGGGGCAGGTTATGGAAACTTTTTCCCTTTACGGCATTGCTGTGGCTTGTTTTTCAATCGATGTGCTATATTTTGGTGTCAATGAATAGATCAGCGTCTGAACTTTCCAAAAAGTATAAATTTGTGGTATTTCGCAAAAGTTTAAGGGTGGGTTTAGTGGTTGAAAGCTAAAAAAATACCAATTTTTCACGCATGAACTCCCCAAAACTTTAAATCCATTTTTCTCCCCTTAAACGTGCGAATTTCGCGTTTTTACGTTTTAATTTAAAAGCTTAACCCAAACTAGTGTTTTGATGGTCGGAACATGTTTTAGGCAAAAAATCGAAAAATTACTGTTTCTAGAACACGTGCATTTTTTGTGCAGATTTTCAGCTTTGATTGCTTACTGTGCCCGTAATTTTAATCCGATTGTTGAAATTTTGGTCTTATCTTATAGTTGCGTTTGTTTAGTTTGCGTGAAGTGCAAATATGTAGTAATTTGCAAGAAAATACTAATTTTTATGACGCTTAGGAGGCATAGACATGTATTTGTCTAAAATACGTAAATTTCCTTGTCAGACTTTTGGCTTTAATCGTTCACTGTAGCCACAGTTTCTATTCGATTATCAAAATTTTGTTCTCATTTTGTAGCTGTCAGTTGGTTGTTTACGTCGAATACAAATTCGTAGTACTTTTCATAAGAATACTAATTTTTATAAGGTTCCTTATATTTTTGGGGGCAGGTTATGGAAACTTTTTCCCTTTACGGCATTGCTGTGGCTTGATTTTTCAACCGATGTGCTATATTTTGGTGTCAATGAATAGATCAGCGTCTGAACTTTCCAAAAAGTATAAATTTGTGGTATTTCGCAAAAGTTTAAGGGTGGGTTTAGTGGTTGAAAGCTAAAAAAATACCAATTTTTCACGCATGAACTCCCCAAAACTTTAAATCCATTTTTCTCCCCTTAAACGTGCGAATTTCGCGTTTTTACGTTTTAATTTATAAGCTTAACCCAAACTGGTGTTTCGATGGTCGGAACATGTTTTAGGCAAAAAATCTAAAAATTACTGTTTCTAGAACACGTGCAGTTTTTCTGCAGATTTTCAGCTTTGATTGCTTACTGTGCCCGTAATTTTAACCCGATTGTTGAAATTTTGGTCTTATCTTATAGTTGCGTTTGTTTAGTTTGCGTGAAGTGCAAATATGTAGTAATTTGCATGAAAATACTAATTTTTATGACGCTTAGGAGGCATAGACATGTATTTGTCTAAAATACGTAAATTTCCTTGTCAGACTTTTGGCTTTAATCGTTCACTGTAGCCACAGTTTCTATTCGATTATCAAAATTTTGTTCTCATTTTGTAGCTGTCAGTCGGTTGTTTACGTCGAATACAAATTTGTAGTACTTTTCATAAGAATACTAATTTTTATAAGGTTCCTTATATTTTTGGGGGCAGGTTATGGAAACTTTTTCCCTTCACGGCATTGCTGTGGCTTGATTTTTCAACCGATGTGCTATATTTTGGTGTCAATGAATAGATCAGCGTCTGAACTTTCCAAAAAGTATAAATTTGTGGTATTTCGCAAAAGTTTAAGGGTGGGTTTAGTGGTTGAAAGCTAAAAAAATACCAATTTTCCACGCATGAACTCCCCAAAACTTTAAATCCATTTTTCTCCCCTTAAACGTGCGAATTTCGCGTTTTTACGTTTTAATTTAAAAGCTTAATCCAAACTAGTGTTTTGATGGTCGGAACATGTTTTAGGCAAAAAATCTAAAAATTACTGTTTCTAGAACACGTGCATTTTTTGTGCAGATTTTCAGCTTTGATTGCTTACTGTGCCCGTAATTTTAATCCGATTGTTGAAATTTTGGTCTTATCTTATAGTTGCGTTTGTTTACTTTGCGTGAAGTGCAAATATGTAGTAATTTGCAAGAAAATACTAATTTTTATGACGCTTAGGAGGCATAGACATGTATTTGTCTAAAATACGTAAATTTCCTTGTCAGACTTTTGGCTTTAATCGTTCACTGTAGCCACAGTTTCTATTCGATTATCAAAATTTTGTTCTCATTTTGTAGCTGTCAGTCGGTTGTTTACGTCGAATACAAATTTGTAGTACTTTTCATAAGAATACTAATTTTTATAAGGTTCCTTATATTTTTGGGGGCAGGATATGGAAACTTTTTCCCTTTACGGCATTGCTGTGGCTTGTTTTTCAATCGATGTGCTATATTTTGGTGTCAATGAATAGATCAGCGTCTGAACTTTCCAAAAAGTATAAATTTGTGGTATTTCGCAAAAGTTTAAGGGTGGGTTTAGTGGTTGAAAGCTAAAAAAATACCAATTTTTCACGCATGAACTCCCCAAAACTTTAAATCCATTTTTCTCCCCTTAAACGTGCGAATTTCGCGTTTTTACGTTTTAATTTAAAAGCTTAACCCAAACTAGTGTTTTGATGGTCGCAACATGTTTTAGGCAAAAAATCGAAAAATTACTGTTTCTAGAACACGTGCATTGTTTGTGCAGATTTTCAGCTTTGATTGCTTACTGTGCCCGTAATTTTATTCCGATTGTTGAAATTTTGGTCTTATCTTATAGTTGCGTTTGTTTAGTTTGCGTGAAGTGCAAATATGTAGTAATTTGCAAGAAAATACTAATTTTTATGACGCTTAGGAGGCATAGACATGTATTTGTCTAAAATACGTAAATTTCCTTGTCAGACTTTTGGCTTTAATCGTTCACTGTAGCCACAGTTTCTATTCGATTATCAAAATTTTGTTCTCATTTTGTAGCTGTCAGTCGGTTGTTTACGTCGAATACAAATTTGTAGTACTTTTCATAAGAATACTAATTTTTATAAGGTTCCTTATATTTTTGGGGGCAGGTTATGGAAACTTTTTCCCTTTACGGCATTGCTGTGGCTTGATTTTTCAACCGATGTGCTATATTTTGGTGTCAATGAATAGATCAGCGTCTGAACTTTCCAAAAAGTATAAATTTGTGGTATTTCGCAAAAGTTTAAGGGTGGGTTTAGTGGTTGAAAGCTAAAAATATACCAATTTTTCACGCATGAACTCCCCAAAACTTTAAATCCATTTTTCTCCCCTTAAACGTGCGAATTTCGCGTTTTTACGTTTTAATTTAAAAGCTTAACCCAAACTGGTGTTTCGATGGTCGGAACATGTTTTAGGCAAAAAATCTAAAAATTACTGTTTCTAGAACACGTGCAGTTTTTCTGCAGATTTTCAGCTTTGATTGCTTACTGTGCCCGTAATTTTAATCCGATTGTTGAAATTTTGGTCTTATCTTATAGTTGCGTTTGTTTAGTTTGCGTGAAGTGCAAATATGTAGTAATTTGCATGAAAATACTAATTTTTATGACGCTTAGGAGGCATAGACATGTATTTGTCTAAAATACGTAAATTTCCTTGTCAGACTTTTGGCTTTAATCGTTCACTGTAGCCACAGTTTCTATTCGATTATCAAAATTTTGTTCTCATTTTGTAGCTGTCAGTCGGTTGTTTACGTCGAATACAAATTTGTAGTACTTTTCATAAGAATACTAATTTTTATAAGGTTCCTTATATTTTTGGGAGCAGGTTATGGAAACTTTTTCCCTTTACGGCATTGCTGTGGCTTGATACTTCAACCGATGTGCTATATTTTTTTTTTTCAATGAATAGATCAGCGTCTGAACTTACCAAAAAGTATAAATTTGTGGTATTTCGCAAAAGTTTAAGGGTGGGTTTAGTGGTTGAAAGCTAAAAAAATACCAATTTTTCACGCATGAACTCCCCAAAACTTTAAATCCATTTTTCTCCCCTTAAACGTGCGAATTTCGCAATTTTACGTTTAAATTTAAAAGCTTAACCCAAACTAGTGTTTTGATGGTCGGAACATGTTTTAGGCAAAAAATCTAAAAATTACTGTTTCTAGAACACGTGCATTTTTTGTGCAGATTTACAGCTTTGATTGCTTACTGTGCCCGTAATTTGAATCCGATTGTTGAAATTTTGGTCTTATCTTATAGTTGCGTTTGTTTAGTTTGCGTGAAGTGCAAATATGTAGTAATCTGCAAGAAAATACTAATTTTTATGACGCTTAGGAGGCATAGACATGTATTTGTCTAAAATACGTAAATTTCCTTGTCAGACTTTTGGCTTTAATCGTTCACTGTAGCCACAGTTTCTATTCGATTATCAAAATTTTGTTCTCATTTTGTAGCTGTCAGTCGGTTGTTTACGTCGAATACATATTTGTAGTACTTTTCATAAGAATACTAATTTTTATAAGGTTCCTTATATTTTTGGGGGCAGGTTATGGAAACTTTTTCCTTTTACGGCATTGCTGTGGCTTGATTTTTCAACCGATGTGCTATATTTTGGTGTCAATGAATAGATCAGCGTCTGAACTTTCCAAAAAGTATAAATTTGTGGTATTTCGCAAAAGTTTAAGGGTGGGTTTAGTGGTTGAAAGCTAAAAAAATACCAATTTTTCACGCATGAACTCCCCAAAACTTTAAATCCATTTTTCTCCGCTTAAACGTGCGAATTTCGCGTTTTTACGTTTTAATTTAAAAGCTTAAACCAAACTAGTGTTTTGATGGTCGGAACATGTTTTAGGCAAAAAATCTAAAAATTACTGTTTCTAGAACACGTTCATTTTTTGTGCAGATTTTCAGCTTTGATTGCTTACTGTGCCCGTAATTTTAATCCGATTGTTGAAATTTTGGTCTTATCTTATAGTTGCGTTTGTTTAGTTTGCGTGAAGTGCAAATATGTAGTAATTTGCAAGAAAATACTAATTTTTATGACGCTTAGGAGGCATAGACATGTATTTGTCTAAAATACGTAAATTTCCTTGTCAGACTTTTGGCTTTAATCGTTCACTGTAGCCACAGTTTCTATTCGATTATCAAAATTTTGTTCTCATTTTGTAGCTGTCAGTCGGTTGTTTACGCCGAATACAAATTTGTAGTACTTTTCATAAGAATACTAATTTTTATAAGGTTCCTTATATTTTTGGGGGCAGGTTATGGAAACTTTTTCCCTTTACGGCATTGCTGTGGCTTGATTTTTCAACCGATGTGCTATATTTTGGTGTCAATGAATAGATCAGCGTCTGAACTTTCCAAAAAGTATAAATTTGTGGTATTTCGCAAAAGTTTAAGGGTGGGTTTAGTGGTTGAAAGCTAAAAAAATACCAATTTTTCACGCATGAACTCCCCAAAACTTTAAATCCATTTTTCTCCCCTTAAACGTGCGAATTTCGCGTTTTTACGTTATAATTTGTAAGCTTAACCCAAACTGGTGTTTTGATGGTCGGAACATGTTTTAGGCAAAAAATCTAAAAATTACTGTTTCTAGAACACGTGCATTTTTTGTGCAGATTTTCAGCTTTGATTGCTTACTGTGCCCGTAATTTTAATCCGATTGTTGAAATTTTGGTCTTATCTTATAGTTGCGTTTGTTTAGTTTGCGTGAAGTGCAAATATGTAGTAATTTGCAAGAAAATACTAATTTTTATGACGCTTAGGAGGCATAGACATGTATTTGTCTAAAATACGTAAATTTCCTTGTCAGACTTTTGGCTTTAATCGTTCACTGTAGCCACAGTTTCTATTCGATTATCAAAATTTTGTTCTCATTTTGTAGCTGTCAGTCGGTTGTTTACGTCGAATACAAATTTGTAGTACTTTTCATAAGAATACTAATTTTTATAAGGTTCCTTATAATTTTGGGGGCAGGTTATGGAAACTTTTTCCCTTTACGGCATTGCTGTGGCTTGATTTTTCAACCGGTGTGCTATATTTTGGTGTCAATGAATAGATCAGCGTCTGAACTTTCCAAAAAGTATAAATTTGTGGTATTTTGCAAAAGTTTAAGGGTGCTTTTAGTGGTTGAAAGCTAAAAAAATACCAATTTTTCACGCATGAACTCCCCAAAACTTTAAATCCATTTTTCTCCCCTTAAACGTGCGAATTTCGCGTTTTTACGTTTTAATTTAAAAGCTTAACCCAAACTAGTGTTTTGATGGTCGGAACATGTTTTAGGCAAAAAATCTAAAAATTACTGTTTCTAGAACACGTGCAGTTTTTGTGCAGATTTTCAGCTTTGATTGCTTACTGTGCCCGTAATTTTAATCCGATTGTTGAAATTTTGGTCTTATCTTATAGTTGCGTTTGTTTAGTTTGCGTGAAGTGCAAATATGTAGTAATTTGCAAGAAAATACTAATTTTTATGACGCTTAGGAGGCATAGACATGTATGTGTCTAAAATACGTAAATTTCCTTGTCAGACTTTTGGCTTTAATCGTTCACTGTAGCCACAGTTTCTATTCGATTATCAAAATTTTGTTCTCATTTTGTAGCTGTCAGTCGGTTGTTTACGTCGAATACAAATTTGTAGTACTTTTCATAAGAATACTAATTTTTATAAGGTTCCTTATATTTTTGGGGGCAGGTTATGGAAACTTTTTCCCTTTGCGGGATTGCTGTGGGTTGATTTTTCAACCGATGTGCTATATTTTGTGTTCAATGAATAGATCAGCGTCTGAACTTTCCAAAAAGTATAAATTTGTGGTATTTCGCAAAATTTTAAGGGTAGGTTTAGTGGTTGAAAGCTAAAAAAATACCAATTTTTCACGCATGACTTCCCCAAAACTTTAAATCCATTTTTCTCCCCTTAAACGTGCGAATTTCGCGTTTTTACGTTTTAATTTTAAAGCTTAACCCAAACTAGTGTTTTGATGATCGGAACATGTTTTAGGCAAAAAATCTAAAAATTACTGTTTCTAGAACACGTGCAGTTTTTGTGCAGATTTTCAGCTTTGATTGCTTACTGTGCCCGTAATTTTAATCCGATTGTTGAAATTTTGGTCTTATCTTATAGTTGCGTTTGTTTAGTTTGCGTGAAGTGCAAATATGTAGTAATTTGCATGAAAATACTAGTTTTTATGACGCTTAGGAGGCATAGACATGTATTTGTCTAAAATACGTAAATTTCCTTGTCAGACTTTTGGCTTTAATCGTTCACTGTAGCCACAGTTTCTATTCGATTATCAAAATTTTGTTCTCATTTTGTAGCTGTCAGTCGGTTGTTTACGTCGAATACAAATTTGTAGTACTTTTCATAAGAATACTAATTTTTATAAGGTTCCTTATATTTTTGGGGGCAGGTTATGGAAACTTTTTCCCTTTGCGGCATTGCTGTGGCTTGATTTTTCAACCGATGTGCTATATTTTGGTGTCAATGAATAGATCAGCGTCTGAACTTTCCAAAAAGTATAAATTTGTGGTATTTCGCAAAATTTTAAGGGTGGGTTTAGTGGTTGAAAGCTAAAAAAATACCAATTTTTCACGCATGAACTCCCCAAAACTTTAAACCCATTTTTCTCCCCTTAAACGTGCGAATTTCGCGTTTTTACGTTTTCATTTAAAAGCTTAACCCAAACTAGTGTTTTGATGATCGGAACATGTTTTAGGCAAAAAATCTAAAAATTACTGTTTCTAGAACACGTGCAGTTTTTGTGCAGATTTTCAGCTTTGATTGCTTACTGTGCCCGTAATTTTAATCCGATTGTTGAAATTTTGGTCTTATCTTATAGTTGCGTTTGTTTAGTTTGCGTGAAGTGCAAATATGTAGTAATTTGCATGAAAATACTAATTTTTATGACGCTTAGGAGGCATAGACATGTATTTGTCTAAAATACGTAAATTTCCTTGTCAGACTTTTGGCTTTAATCGTTCACTGTAGCCACAGTTTCTATTCGATTATCAAAATTTTGTTCTCATTTTGTAGCTGTCAGTCGGTTGTTTACGTCGAATACAAATTTGTAGTACTTTTCATAAGAATACTAATTTTTATAAGGTTCCTTATATTTTTGGGGGCAGGTTATGGAAACTTTTTCCCTTTACGGCATTGCTGTGGCTTGATTTTTCAACCGATGTGCTATATTTTGGTGTCAATGAATAGATCAGCGTCTGAACTTTCCAAAAAGTATAAATTTGTGGTATTTCGCAAAAGTTTAAGGGTGGGTTTAGTGGTTGAAAGCTAAAAAAATACCAATTTTTCACGCATGAACTCCCCAAAACTTTAAATCCATTTTTCTCCCCTTAAACGTGCGAATTTCGCGTTTTTACGTTTTAATTTAAAAGCTTAACCCAAACTAGTGTTTTGATGGTCGGAACATGTTTTAGGCAAAAAATCTAAAAATTACTGTTTCTAGAACACGTGCAGTTTTTGTGCAGATTTTCAGCTTTGATTGCTTACTGTGCCCGTAATTTTAATCCGATTGTTGAAATTTTGGTCTTATCTTATAATTGCGTTTGTTTAGTTTGCGTGTAGTGCAAATATGTAGTAATTTGCAAGAAAATACTAATTTTTATGACGCTTAGGAGGCATAGACATGTATTTGTCTAAAATACGTAAATTTCCTTGTCAGACTTTTGGCTTTAATCGTTCACTGTAGCCACAGTTTCTATTCGATTATCAAAATTTTGTTCTCATTTTGTAGCTGTCAGTCGGTTGTTTACGTCGAATACAAATTTGTAGTACTTTTCATAAGAATACTAATTTTTATAAGGTTCCTTATATTTTTGGGGGCAGGTTATGGAAACTTTTTCCCTTTACGGCATTGCTGTGGCTTGATTTTTCAACCGGTGTGCTATATTTTGGTGTCAATGAATAGATCAGCGTCTGAACTTTCCAAAAAATATAAATTTGTGGTATTTTGCAAAAGTTTAAGGGTGGGTTTAGTGGTTGAAAGCTAAAAAAATACCAATTTTTCACGCATGAACTCCCCAAAACTTTAAATCCATTTTTCTCCCCTTAAACGTGCGAATTTCGCGTTTTTACGTTTTAATTTAAAAGCTTAACCCAAACTAGTGTTTTGATGGTCGGAACATGTTTTAGGCAAAAAATCTAAAAATTACTGTTTCTAGAACACGTGCAGTTTTTGTGCAGATTTTCAGCTTTGATTGCTTACTGTGCCCGTAATTTTGATCCGATTGTTGAAATTTTGGTCTTATCTTATAGTTGCGTTTGTTGAGTTTGCGTGAAGTGCAAATATGTAGTAATTTGCATGAAAATACTTATTTTTATGACGCTTAGGAGGCATAGACATGTATTTGTCTAAAATACGTAAATTTCCTTGTCAGACTTTTGGCTTTAATCGTTCACTGTAGCCACAGTTTCTATTCGATTATCAAAATTTTGTTCTCATTTTGTAGCTGTCAGTCGGTTGTATACGTCGAATACAAATTTGTAGTACTTTTCGTAAGAATACTAATTTTTATAAGGTTCCTTATATTTTTGGGGGCAGGTTATGGAAACTTTTTCCCTTTACGGCATTGCTGTGGCTTGATTTTTCAACCGATGTGCTATATTTTGGTGTCAATGAATAGATCAGCGTCTGAACTTTCCAAAAAGTATAAATTTGTGGTATTTCGCAAAAGTTTAAGGGTGGGTTTAGTGGTTGAAAGCTAAAAAAATACCAATTTTTCACGCATGAACTCCCCAAAACTTTAAATCCATTTTTCTCCCCTTAAACGTGCGAATTTCGCGTTTTTACGTTTCAATTTAAAAGCTTAACCCAAACTAGTGTTTTGATGGTCGGAACATGTTTTAGGCAAAAAATCTAAAAATTACTGTTTCTGGAACACTTGCAGTTTTTGTGCAGATTTTCAGCTTTGATTGCTTACTGTGCCCGTAATTTTGATCCGATTGTTGAAATTTTGGTCTTATCTTATAGTTGCGTTTGTTTAGTTTGCGTCAAGTGCAAATATGTAGTAATTTGCATGAAAATACTAATTTTTATGACGCTTAGGAGGCATAGACATGTATTTGTCTAAAATACGTAAATTTCCTTGTCAGACTTTTGGCTTTAATCGTTCACTGTAGCCACAGTTTCTATTCGATTATCAAAATTTTGTTCTCATTTTGTAGCTGTCAGTCGGTTGTTTACGTCGAATACAAATTTGTAGTACTTTTCATAAGAATACTATTTTTATAAGGTTCCTTATATTTTTGGGGGCAGGTTATGGAAACTTTTTCCCTTTACGGCATTGCTGTGGCTTGATTTTTCAACCGATGTGCTATATTTTGGTGTCAATGAATAGATCAGCGTCTGAACTTTCCAAAAAGTATAAATTTGTGGTATTTCGCAAAAGTTTAAGGGTGGGTTTCAGTGGTTGAAAGCTAAAAATACCAATTTTCACGCATGAACTCCCCAAAACTTTAAATCCATTTTTCTCCCCTTAAACGTGCGAATTTCGCGTTTTTACATTTTATTTAAAAGCTTAACCCAAACTAGTGTTTTGATGGTCGGAACATGTTTTAGGCAAAAAATCTAAAAATTACTGTTTCTAGAACACGTGCATTTTTTGTGGAGATTTTCAGCTTTGATTGCTTACTGTGCCCGTAATTTTAATCCGATTGTTGAAAATTTTGGTCTTATCTTATAGTTGCGTTTGTTTTAGTTTGCGTGAAGTGCAAATATGTAGTAATTTGCATGAAAATACTAATTTTTATGACGCTTAGGAGGCATAGACATGTATTTGTCTAAAATACGTAAATTTCCTTGTCAGACTTTTGGCTTTAATCGTTCACTGTAGCCACAGTTTCTATTCGATTATCAAAATTTTGTTCTCATTTTGTAGCTTCAGTCGGTTGTTTACGTCGAATACAAATTTTGTAGTACTTTTCATAAGAATACTAATTTTTATAAGGTTCCTTATATTTTTGGGGGCAGGTTTATGGAAACTTTTTCCCTTTACGGCATTGCTGTGGCTTGATTTTTCAACCGATGTGCTATATTTTGGTGTCAATGAATAGATCAGCGTCTGAACTTTCCAAAAAGTATAAATTTGTGGTATTTCGCAAAAGTTTAAGGGTGGGTTTAGTGGTTGAAAGCTAAAAAAATACCAATTTTTCACGCATGAACTCCCCAAAACTTTAAATCCATTTTTCTCCCCTTAAACGTGCGAGTTTCGCGTTTTTACGTTTTAATTTAAAAGCTTAACCCAAACTAGTGTTTTGATGGTCGGAACATGTTTTAGGCAAAAAATCTAAAAATTACTGTTTCTAGAACACGTGCATTTTTTGTGCAGATTTTCAGCTTTGATTGCTTACTGTGCCCGTAATTTTCATCCGATTGTTGAAATTTTGGTCTTATCTTATAATTGCGTTTGTTTAGTTTGCGTGAAGTGCAAATATGTAGTTATTTGCAAGAAAATACTAATTTTTATGACGCTTAGGAGGCATAGACATGTATTTGTCTAAAATACGTAAATTTCCTTGTCAGACTTTTGGCTTTAATCGTTCACTGTAGCCACAGTTTCTATTCGATTATCAAAATTTTGTTCTCATTTTGTAGCTGTCAGTCGGTTGTTTACGTCGAATACAAATTTGTAGTACTTTTCATAAGAATACTAATTTTATAAGGTTGCTTATATTTTTGGGGGCAGGTTATGGAAACTTTTTCCCTTTACGGCATTGCTGTGGCTTGATTTTTCAACCGATGTGCTATATTTTGGTGTCAATGAATAGATCAGCGTCTGAACTTTCCAAAAAGTATAAATTTGTGGTATTTCGCAAAAGTTTAAGGGTGGGTTTAGTGGTTGAAAGCTAAAAAAATACCAATTTTTCACGCATGAACTCCCCAAAACTTTAAATCCATTTTTCTCCCCTTAAACGTGCGAATTTCGCGTTTTTACGTTTTAATTTAAAAGCTTAACCCAAACTAGTGTTTTGATGGTCGGAACATGTTTTAGGCAAAAAATCTAAAAATTACTGTTTCTAGAAAACGTGCATTTTTTGTGCAGATTTTCAGCTTTGATTGCTTACTGTGCCCGTAATTTTAATCCGATTGTTGAAATTTTGGTCCTTTGTTATAGTTGCGTTTGTTTAGTTTGCGTGAAGTGCAAATATGTAGTAATTTGCATGAAAATACTAATTTTTATGACGCTTAGGAGGCATAGACATGTATTTGTCTAAAATACGTAAATTTCCTTGTCAGACTTTTGGCTTTAATCGTTCACTGTAGCCACAGTTTCTATTCGATTATCAAAATTTTGTTCTCATTTTGTAGCTGTCAGTCGGTTGTTTACGTCGAATACAAATTTGTAGTACTTTTCATAAGAATACTAATTTTTATAAGGTTCCTTATATTTTTGGGGGCAGGTTATGGAAACTTTTTCCCTTTACGGCATTGCTGTGGCTTGATTTTTCAACCGATGTGCTATATTTTGGTGTCAATGAATAGATCAGCGTCTGAACTTTCCAAAAAGTATAAATTTGTGGTATTTCGCAAAAGTTTAAGGGTGGGTTTAGTGGTTGAAAGCTAAAAAAATACCAATTTTTCACGCATGAACTCCCCAAAACTTTAAATCCATTTTTCTCCCCTTAAACGTGCGAATTTCGCGTTTTTACGTTTCAATTTAAAAGCTTAACCCAAACTAGTGTTTTGATGGTCGGAACATGTTGTAGGCAAAAAATCTAAAAATTACTGTTTCTAGAACACGTGCATTTTTTGTGCAGATTTTCAGCTTTGATTGCTTACTGTGCCCGTAATTTTCATCCGATTGTTGAAATTTTGGTCTTATCTTATAGTTGCGTTTGTTTAGTTTGCGTGAAGTGCAAATATGTAGTTATTTGCAAGAAAATACTAATTTTTATGACGCTTAGGAGGCATAGACATGTATTTGTCTAAAATACTTAAATTTCCTTGTCAGACTTTTGGCTTTAATCGTTCACTGTAGCCACAGTTTCTATTCGATTATCAAAATTTTGTTCTCATTTTGTAGCTGTCAGTCGGTTGTTTACGTCGAATAAAAATTTGTAGTACTTTTCATAAGAATACTAATTTTATAAGGTTCCTTATATTTTTGGGGGCAGGTTATGGAAACTTTTTCCCTTTACGGCATTGCTGTGGCTTGATTTTTCAACCGATGTGCTATATTTTGGTGTCAATGAATAGATCAGCGTCTGAACTTTCCAAAAAGTATAAATTTGTGGTATTTTGCAAAAGTTTAAGGGTGGGTTTAGTGGTTGAAAGCTAAAAAAAATACCAATTTTTCACGCATGAACTCCCCAAAACTTTAAATCCATTTTTCTCCCCTTAAACGTGCGAATTTCGCGTTTTTACGTTTTAATTTAAAAGCTTAACCCAAACCAGTGTTTTGATGGTCGGAACATGTTTTAGGCAAAAAATCTAAAAATTACTGTTTCTAGAACACGTGCAGTTTTTGTGCAGATTTTCAGCTTTGATTGCTTACTGTGCCCGTAATTTTAATCCGATGGTTGAAATTTTGGTCTTATCTTATAGTTGCGTTTGTATAGTTTGCGTGAAGTGCAAAAATGTAGTAATTTGCATGAAAATACTCATTTTTATGACGCTTAGGAAGCATAGACATGTATTTGTCTAAAATACGTAAATTTCCTTGTCAGACTTTTGGCTTTAATCGTTCACTGTAGCCACAGTTTCTATTCGATTATCAAAATTTTGTTCTCATTTTGTAGCTGTCAGTCGGTTGTTTACGTCGAATACAAATTTGTAGTACTTTTCATAGGAATACTAATTTTTATAAGGTTCCTTATATTTTTGGGGGCAGGTTATGGAAACTTTTTCCCTTTACGGCATTGCTGTGGCTTGATTGTTCAACCGATGTGCTATATTTTGGTGTCAATGAATAGATCAGCGTCTGAACTTTCCAAAAAGTATAAATTTGTGGTATTTCGCAAAAGTTTAAGGGTGGGTTTAGTGGTTGAAAGCTAAAAAAATACCAATTTTTCACGCATGAACTCCCCAAAACTTTAAATCCATTTTTCTCCCCTTAAACGTGCGAATTTCGCGTTTTTACGTTTCAATTTAAAAGCTTAACCCAAACTAGTGTTTTGATGGTCGGAACATGTTTAAGGCAAAAAATCTAAAAATTACTGTTTCTAGAACACTTGCATTTTTTGTGCAGATTTTCAGCTTTGATTGCTTACTGTGCCCGTAATTTTAATCCGATTGTTGAAATTTTGGTCTTATCTTATAGTTGCGTTTGTTTAGTTTGCGTGAAGTGCAAATATGTAGTAATTTGCATGAAAATACTAATTTTTATGACGCTTAGGAGGCATAGACATGTATTTGTCTAAAATACGTAAATTTCCTTGTCAGACTTTTGGCTTTAATCGTTCACTGTAGCCACAGTTTCTATTCGATTATCAAAATTTTGTTCTCATTTTGTAGCTGTCAGTCGGTTGTTTACGTCGAATACAAATTTGTAGTACTTTTCATAAGAATACTAATTTTTATAAGGTTCCTTATATTTTTGGGGGCAGGTTATGGAAACTTTTTCCCTTTACGGCATTGCTGTGGCTTGATTTTTCAACCGATGTGCTATATTTTGGTGTCAATGAATAGATCAGCGTCTGAACTTTCCAAAAAGTATAAATTTGTGGTATTTCGCAAAAGTTTAAGGGTGGGTTTAGTGGTTGAAAGCTAAAAAAATACCAATTTTTCACGCATGAACTCCCCAAAACTTTAAATCCATTTTTCTCCCCTTAAACGTGCGAATTTCGCGTTTTTACGTTTCAGTTTAAAAGCTTAACCCAAACTAGTGTTTTGATGGTCGGAACATGTTTTAGGCAAAAAATCTAAAAATTACTGTTTCTAGAACACGTGCATTTTTTGTGCAGATTTTCAGCTTTGATTGCTTACTGTGCCCGTAATTTTAATCCGATTGTTGAAATTTTGGTCTTATCTTATAGTTGCGTTTGTTTAGTTTGCGTGAAGTGCAAATATGTAGTAATTTGCAAGAAAATACTAATTTTTATGACGCTTAGGAGGCATAGACATGTATTTGTCTAAGATACGTAAATTTCCTTGTCAGACTTTTGGCTTTAATCGTTCACTGTAGCCACAGTTTCTATTTGATTATCAAAATTTTGTTCTCATTTTGTAGCTGTCAGTCGGTTGTTTACGTCGAATACAAATTTGTAGTACTTTTCATAAGAATACTAATTTTCATAAGGTTCCTTATATTTTTGGGGGCAGGTTATGGAAACTTTTCCCTTTACGGCATTGCTGTGGCTTGATTTTTCAACCGATGTGCTATATTTTGGTGTCAATGAATAGATCAGCGTCTGAACTTTCCAAAAAGTATAAATTTGTGGTATTTCGCAAAAGTTTAAGGGTGGGTTTAGTGGTTGAAAGCTAAAAAAATACCAATTTTTCACGCATGAACTCCCCAAAACTTTAAATCCATTTTTCTCCCCTTAAACGTGCGAATTTCGCGTTTTTACGTTTTAATTTAAAAGCTTAACCCAAACTAGTGTTTTGATGGTCCGAACATGTTTTAGGCAAAAAATCTAAAAATTACTGTTTCTAGAACACGTGCAGTTTTTCTGCAGATTTTCAGCTTTGATTGCTTACTGTGCCCGTAATTTTAATCCGATTGTTGAAATTTTGGTCTTATCTTATAGTTGCGTTTGTTTACTTTCCGTGAAGTGCAAATATGTAGTAATTCGCATGAAAATACTAATTCTTATGACGCTTAGGAGGCATAGACATGTATTTGTCTAAAATACGTAAATTTCCTTGTCAGACTTTTGGCTTTAATCGTTAACTGTTGCCACAGTTTCTATTCGATTATCAAAATTTTGTTCTCATTTTGTAGCTGTCAGTCGGTTGTTTACGTCGAATACAAATTTGTAGTACTGTTCATAAGAATACTAATTTTTATAAGGTTCCTTATATTTTTGGGGGCAGGTTATGGAAACTTTTCCCTTTACGGCATTGCTGTGGCTTGATTTTTCAACCGATGTGCTATATTTTGGTGTCAATGAATAGATCAGCGTCTGAACTATCCAAAAAGTATAAATTTGTGGTATTTCGCAAAAGTTTAAGGGTGGGTTTAGTGGTTGAAAGCTAAAAAAATACCAATTTTTCACGCATGAACTCCCCAAAACTTTAAATCCATTTTTCTCCCCTTAAACGTGCGAATTTCGCGTTTTTACGTTTTAATTTAAAAGCTTAACCCAAACTAGTGTTTTGATGGTCGGAACATGTTTTAGGCAAAAAATCTAAAAATTACTGTTTCTAGAACACGTGCAGTTTTTGTGCAGATTTTCAGCTTTGATTGCTTACTGTGCCCGTAATTTTAATCCGATTGTTGAAATTTTGGTCTTATCTTATAGTTGCGTTTGTTTAGTTTGCGTGAAGTGCACATATGTAGTAATTTGCAAGAAAATACTAATTTTTATGACGCTTAGGAGGCATAGACATGTATTTGTCTAAAATACGTAAATTTCCTTGTCAGACTTTTGGCTTTAATCGTTCACTGTAGCCACAGTTTCTATTCGATTATCAAAATTTTGTTCTCATTTTGAAGCTGTCAGTCGGTTGTTTACGTCGAATACAAATTTGTAGTACTTTTCATAAGAATACTAATTTTCATAAGGTTCCTTATATTTTTGGGGGCAGGTTATGGAAACTTTTTCCCTTTACGGCATTGCTGTGGCTTGATTTTTCAACCGATGTCCTATATTTTGGTGTCATTGAATAGATCAGCGTCTGAAGTTAATCGAACTTAATTGTTCACTGTAGCCACAGTTTCTATTCGATTATGAAAATTTTGTTCTCATTTTGTAGCTGTCAGTCGGTTGTTTACGTCGAATACAAATTTGTAGTACTTTTCATAAGAATACTAATTTTTATAAGGTTCCTTATATTTTTGGGGGCAGGTTATGGAAACTTTTTCCCTTTACGGCATTGCTGTGGCTTGATTTTTCAACCGATATGCTATATTTTGGTGTCAATGAATAGATCAGCGTCTGAACTTTCCAAAAAATATAAATTTGTGGTATTTTGCAAAAGTTTAAGGGTGGGTTTAGTGGTTGAAAGCTAAAAAAATACCAATTTTTCACGCATGAACTGCCCAAAACTTTAAATCCATTTTTATCCCCTTAAACGTGCGAATTTCGCGTTTTTACGTTTTAATTTAAAAGCTTAACCCAAACTAGTGTTTTGATGGTCGGAACATGTTTTAGGCAAAAAATCTAAAAATTACTGTTTCTAGAACACGTGCAGTTTTTCAGCTTTGATTGCTTACTGTGCCCGTAATTTTAATCCGATTGTTGAATTTTTGGTCTTATCTTATAGTTGCGTTTGTTTAGTTTGCGTGAAGTGCAAATATGTAGTAATTTGCAAGAAAATACTAATTTTTATGACGCTTAGGAGGCATAGACATGTATTTGTCTGAAATACGTAAATTTCCTTGTCAGACTTTTGGCTTTAATCGTTCACTGTAGCCACAGTTTCTATTCGATTATCAAAATTTTGTTCTCATTTTGTAGCTGTCAGTCGGTTGTTTACGTCGAATACAAATTTGTAGTACTTTTCATAAGAATACTAATTTTTATAAGGTTCCTTATATTTTTGGGGGCAGGTTATGGAAACTTTTTCCCTTTACGGCATTGCTGTGGCTTGATTTTTCAACCGATGTGCTATATTTTGGTGTTAATGAATAGATCAGCGTCTGAACTTTCCAAAAAGTATAAATTTGTGGTATTTCGCAAAAGTTTAAGGGTGGGTTTAGTGGTTGAAAGCTAAAAAAATACCAATTTTTCACGCATGAACTCCCCAAAACTTTAAATCCATTTTTCTCCCCTTAAACGTGCGAATTTCGCGTTTTTACGTTTTAATTTAAAAGCTTAACCCAAACCAGTGTTTTGATGGTCGGAACATGTTTTAGGCAAAAAATCTAAAAATTACTGTTTCTAGAACACGTCCAGTTTTTGTGTAGATTTTCAGCTTTGATTGCTTACTGTGCCCGTAATTTTAATCCGATTGTTGAAATTTTGGTCTTATCTTATAGTTGCGTTTGTTTAGTTTGCGTGAAGTGCAAATATGTAGTAATTTGCAAGAAAATACTAATTTTTATGACGCTTAGGAGGCATAGACATGTATTTGTCTAAAATACGTAAATTTCCTTGTCAGACTTTTGGCTTTAATCGTTCACTGTAGCCACAGTTTCTATTCGATTATCAAAATTTTGTTCTCATTTTGTAGCTGTCAGTCGGTTGTTAACGTCGAATACAAATTTGTAGTACTTTTCATAAGAATACTAATTTTTATAAGGTTCCTTATATTTTTGGGGGCAGGTTATGGAAACTTTTTCCCTTTGCGGCATTGCTGTGGCTTGATTTTTCAACCGATGTGCTATATTTTGGTGTCATTGAATAGTACTTTTCATAAGAGTACTAATTTTTATAAGGTTCCTTATATTTTTGGGGGCAGGTTATGGAAACTTTTTCCTTTTACGGCATTGCTGTGGCTTGATTTTTCAACCGATGTGCTATATTTTGGTGTCAATGAATAGATCAGCGTCTGAACTTTCCAAAAAGTATAAATTTGTGGTATTTCGCAAAAGTTTAAGGGTGGGTTTAGTGGTTGAAAGCTAAAAAAATACCAATTTTTCACGCATGAACTCCCCAAAACTTTAAATCCATTTTTCTCCCCTTAAACGTGCGAATTTCGCGTTTTTACGTTTTAATTTAAAAGCTTAACCCAAACTAGTGTTTTGATGGTCGGAACATGTTTTAGGCAAAAAATCTTAAAAATTACTGTTTCTAGAACACGTGCATTTTTTGTGCAGATTTTCAGCTTTGATTGCTTACTGTGCCCGTAATTTTAATCCGATTGTTGAAATTTTGGTCTTATCTTATAGTTGCGTTTGTTTAGTTTGCGTGAAGTGCAAATATGTAGTAATTTGCAAGAAAATACTAATTTTTATGACGCTTAGGAGGCATAGACATGTATTTGTCTAAAATACGTAAATTTCCTTGTCAGACTTTTGGCTTTAATCGTTCACTGTAGCCACAGTTTCTATTCGATTATCAAAATTTTGTTCTCATTTTGTAGCTGTCAGTCGGTTGTTTACGTCGAATACAAATTTGTAGTACTTTTCATAAGAATACTAATTTTTATAAGGTTCCTTATATTTTTGGGGGCAGGTTATGGAAACTTTTTCCCTTTACGGCATTGCTGTGGCTTGATTTTTCAACCGATGTGCTATATTTTGGTGTCATTGAATAGTACTTTTCATAAGAGTACTAATTTTTATAAGGTTCCTTATATTTTTGGGGGCAGGTTATGGAAACTTTTTCCCTTTACGGCATTCCTGTGGCTTGATTTTTCAACCGATGTGCTATATTTTGGTGTCAATGAATAGCCACAGTTTCTATTCGATTATCAAAATTTTGTTCTCATTTTGTAGCTGTCAGTCGGTTGTTTACGTCGAATACAAATTTGTAGTACTTTTCATAAGAATACTAATTTTTATAAGGTTCCTTATATTTTTGGGGGCAGGTTATGGAAACTTTTTCCCTTTACGGCATTGCTGTGGCTTGATTTTTCAACCGATGTGCTATATTTTGGTGTCAATGAATAGATCAGCGTCTGAACTTTCCAAAAAGTATAAATTTGTGGTATTTCGCAAAAGTTTAAGGGTGGGTTTAGTGGTTGAAAGCTAAAAAAATACTAATTTTTCACGCATGAACTCCCCAAAACTTTAAATCCATTTTTCTTCCCTTAAACGTGCGAATTTCGCGTTCTTACGTTTTAATTTAAAAGCTTAACCCAAACCAGTGTTTTGATGGTCGGAACATGTTTTAGGCAAAAAATCTAAAAATTACTGTTTCTAGAACACGTGCAGTTTTTGTGCAGATTTTCAGCTTTGATTGCTTACTGTGCCCGTAATTTTAATCCGATTGTTGAAATTTTGGTCTTATCTTATAGTTGCGTTTGTTAAGTTTGCGTGAAGTGCAAATATGTAGTAATTTGCATGAAAATACTAATTTTTATGACACTTAGGAGGCATAGACATGTATTTGTCTAAAATACGTAAATTTCCTTGTCAGACTTTTGGCTTTAATCGTTCGCTGTAGCCACAGTTTCTATTCGATTATCAAAATTTTGTTCTCATTTTGTAGCTGTCAGTCGGTTGTTTACGTCGAATACAAATTTGTAGTACTTTTCATAAGAATACTAATTTTTATAAGGTTCCTTATATTTTTGGGGGCAGGTTATGGAAACTTTTTCCCTTTACGGCATTGCTGTGGCTTGATTTTTCAACCGATGTGCTATATTTTGGTGTCAATGAATAGATCAGCGTCTGAACTTTCCAAAAAGTATAAATTTGTGGTATTTCGCAAAAGTTTAAGGGTGGGTTTAGTGGTTGAAAGCTAAAAAAATACCAATTTTTCACGCATGAACTCCCCAAAACTTTAAATCCATTTTTCTCCCCTTAAACGTGCGAATTTCGCGTTTTTACGTTTTAATTTAAAAGCTTAACCCGAACTGGTGTTTTGATGGTCGGAACATGTTTGAGGCAAAAAATCTAAAAATTACTGTTTCTAGAACACGTCCAGTTTTTGTGCAGATTTTCAGCTTTGATTGCTTACTGTGCCCGTAATTTTAATCCGATTGTTGAAATTTTGGTCTTATCTTATAGTTGCGTTTGTTTAGTTTGCGTGAAGTGCAAATATGTAGTAATTTGCAAGAAAATACTAATTTTTATGACGCTTAGGAGGCGTAGACATGTATTTGTCTGAAATACGTAAATTTCCTTGTCAGACTTTTGGCTTTAATCGTTCACTGTAGCCACAGTTTCTATTCGATTATCAAAATTTTGTTCTCATTTTGTAGCTGTCAGTCGGTTGTTTACGTCGAGTACGAATTTGTAGTACTTTTCATAAGAATACTAATTTTTATAAGGTTCCTTATATTTTTGGGGGGCAGGTTATGGAAACTTTTTCCCTTTACGGCATTGCTGTGGCTTGATTTTTCAACCGATGTGCTATATTTTGGTGTCAATGAATAGATCAGCGTCTGAACTTTCCAAAAAGTATAAATTTGTGGTATTTCGCAAAAGTTTAAGGGTGGGTTTAGTGGTTGAAAGCTAAAAAAATACCAATTTTTCACGCATGAACTCCCCAAAACTTTAAATCCATTTTTCTCCCCTTAAACGTGCGAATTTCGCGTTTTTACGTTTTAATTTAAAAGCTTAACCCAAACTAGTGTTTTGATGGTCGGAACATGTTTTAGGCAAAAAATCTAAAAATTACTGTTTCTAGAACACGTGCAGTTTTTGTGCAGATTTTCAGCTTTGATTGCTTACTGTGCCCGTAATTTTAATCCGATTGTTGAAATTTTGGTCTTATCTTATAGTTGCGTTTGTTAAGTTTGCGTGAAGTGCAAATATGTAGTAATTTGCATGAAAATACTAATTTTAATGACGCTTAGGAGGCATAGACATGTATTTGTCTAAAATACGTAAATTTCCTTGTCAGACTTTTGGCTTGAATCGTTCACTGTAGCCACAGTTTCTATTCGATTATCAAAATTTTGTTCTCATTTTGTAGCTGTCAGTCGGTTGTTTACGTCGAATACAAATTTGTAGTACTTTTCATAAGAATACTAATTTTTATAAGGTTCCTTATATTTTTGGGGGCAGGTTATGGAAACTTTTTCCCTTTACGGCATTGCTGTGGCTTGATTTTTCAACCGATGTGCTATATTGTGGTGTCAATGAATAGATCAGCGTCTGAACTTTCCAAAAAGTATAAATTTGTGGTATTTCGCAAAAGTTTAAGGGTGGGTTTAGTGGTTGAAAGCTAAGAAAATAACAATTTTTCACGCATGAACTCCCCAAAACTTTAAATCCATTTTTCTCCCCTTAAACGTGCGAATTTCGCGTTTTTACGTTTTAATTTAAAAGCTTAACCCAAACTAGCGTTTTGATGGTCGGAACATGTTTTAGGCAAAAAATCTAACAATTACTGTTTCTAGAACACGTGCAGTTTTTGTGCAGATTTTCAGCTTTGATTGCTTACTGTGCCCGTAATTTTAATCCGATTGTTGAAATTTTGGTCTTATCTTATAGTTGCGTTTGTTAAGTTTGCGTGAAGTGCAAATATGTAGTAATTTGCATGAAAATACTAATTTTTATGACACTTAGGAGGCAAAGACATGTATTTGTCTAAAATACGTAAATTTCCTTGTCAGACTTTTGGCTTTAATCGTTCGCTGTAGCCACAGTTTCTATTCGATTATCAAAATTTTGTTCTCATTTTGTAGCTGTCAGTCGGTTGTTTACGTCGAATACAAATTTGTAGTACTTTTCATAAGAATACTAATTTTTATAAGGTTCCTTATATTTTTGGGGGCAGGTTATGGAAACTTTTTCCCTTTACGGCATTGCTGTGGCTTGATTTTTCAACCGATGTGCTATATTTTGGTGTCAATGAATAGATCAGCGTCTGAACTTTCCAAAAAGTATAAATTTGTGGTATTTCGCAAAAGTTTAAGGGTGGGTTTAGTGGTTGAAAGCTAAAAAAATACCAATTTTTCACGCATGAACTCCCCAAAACTTTAAATCCATTTTTCTCCCCTTAAACGTGCGAATTTCGCGTTTTTACGTTTTAATTTAAAAGCTTAACCCAAACTGGTGTTTTGATGGTCGGAACATGTTTTAGGCAAAAAATCTAAAAATTACTGTTTCTAGAACACGTCCAGTTTTTGTGCAGATTTTCAGCTTTGATTGCTTACTGCGCCCGTAATTTTAATCCGATTGTTGAAATTTTGGTCTTATCTTATAGTTGCGTTTGTTTAGTTTGCGTGAAGTGCAAATATGTAGTAATTTGCAAGAAAATACTAATTTTTATGACGCTTAGGAGGCATAGACATGTATTTGTCTGAAATACGTAAATTTCCTTGTCAGACTTTTGGCTTTAATCGTTCACTGTAGCCACAGTTTCTATTCGATTATCAAAATTTTGTTCTCATTTTGTAGCTGTCAGTCGGTTGTTTAAGTCGAGTACGAATTTGTAGTACTTTTCATAAGAATACTAATTTTTATAAGGTTCCTTATATTTTTGGGGGGCAGGTTATGGAAACTTTTTCCCTTTACGGCATTGCTGTGGCTTGATTTTTCAACCGATGTGCTATATTTTGGTGTCAATGAATAGATCAGCGTCTGAACTTTCCAAAAAGTATAAATTTGTGGTATTTCGCAAAAGTTTAAGGGTGGGTTTAGTGGTTGAAAGCTAAAAAAATACCAATTTTTCACGCATGAACTCCCCAAAACTTTAAATCCATTTTTCTCCCGCTTAACCCAAACTAGTGTTTTGATGGTCGGAACATGTTTTAGGCAAAAAATCTAAAAATTACTGTTTCTAGAACACGTGCAGTTTTTGTGCAGATTTTCAGCTTTGATTGCTTACTGTGCCCGTAATTTTAATCCGATTGTTGAAATTTTGGTCTTATCTTATAGTTGCGTTTGTTAAGTTTGCGTGAAGTGCAAATATGTAGTAATTTGCATGAAAATACTAATTTTAATGACGCTTAGGAGGCATAGACATGTATTTGTCTAAAATACGTAAATTTCCTTGTCAGACTTTTGGCTTGAATCGTTCACTGTAGCCACAGTTTCTATTCGATTATCAAAATTTTGTTCTCATTTTGTAGCTGTCAGTCGGTTGTTTACGTCGAATACAAATTTGTAGTACTTTTCATAAGAATACTAATTTTTATAAGGTTCCTTATATTTTTGGGGGCAGGTTATGGAAACTTTTTCCCTTTACGGCATTGCTGTGGCTTGATTTTTCAACCGATGTGCTATATTGTGAGGTCAATGAATAGATCAGCGTCTGAACTTTCCAAAAAGTATAAATTTGTGGTATTTCGCAAAAGTTTAAGGGTGGGTTTAGTGGTTGAAAGCTAAGAAAATAACAATTTTTCACGCATGAACTCCCCAAAACTTTAAATCCATTTTTCTCCCCTTAAACGTGCGAATTTCGCGTTTTTACGTTTTAATTTAAAAGCTTAACCCAAACTAGCGTTTTGATGGTCGGAACATGTTTTAGGCAAAAAATCTAAAAATTACTGTTTCTAGAACACGTGCAGTTTTTGTGCAGATTTTCAGCTTTGATTGCTTACTGTGCCCGTAATTTTAATCCGATTGTTGAAATTTTGGTCTTATCTTTTAGTTGCGTTTGTTTAGTTTGCGTGAAGTGCAAATATGTAGTAATTTGCAAGAAAATACTAATTTTTATGACACTTAGGAGGCATAGACATGTATTTGTCTAAAATACGTAAATTTCCTTGTCAGACTTTTGGCTTTAATCGTTCACTGTAGCCACAGTTTCTATTCGATTATCGAAATTTTGTTCTCATCTTGTAGCTGTCAGTCGGTTGTTTACGTCGAATACAAATTTGTAGTACTTTTCATAAGAATACTAACTTTTATAAGGTTCCTTATATTTTTGGGGGTAGGTTATGGAAACTTTTTCCTTTTACGGCATTGCTGTGGCTTGATTTTTTAACCGATGTGCTACATTTTGGTGTCAATGAATAGATCAGCGTCTGAACTTTCCAAAAAGTATAAATTTGTGGTATTTCGCAAAAGTTTAAGGGTGGGTTTAGTGGTTGAAAGCTAAAAAAATACCAATTTTTCACGCATGAACTCCCCAAAACTTTAAATCCATTTTTCTCCCCTTAAACGTGCGAATTTCGCGTTTTTACGTTTTCATTTAAAAGCTTAACCCAAACTAGTGTTTTGATGGTCGGAACATGTTTTAGGCAAAAAATCTAAAAATTACTGTTTCTAGAACACGTGCAGTTTTTGTGCAGATTTTCAGCTTTGATTGCTTACTGTGCCCGTAATTTTAATCCGATTGTTGAAATTTTGGTCTTATCTTATAGTTGCGTTTGTTAAGTTTGCGTGAAGTGCAAATATGTAGTAATTTGCATGAAAATACTAATTTTAATGACGCTTAGGAGGCATAGACATGTATTTGTCTAAAATACGTAAATTTCCATGTCAGACTTTTGGCTTGAATCGTTCACTGTAGCCACAGTTTCTATTCGATTATCAAAATTTTGTTCTCATTTTGTAGCTGTCAGTCGGTTGTTTACGTCGAATACAAATTTGTAGTACTTTTCATAAGAATACTAATTTTTATAAGGTTCCTTATATTTTTGGGGGCAGGTTATGGAAACTTTTTCCCTTTACGGCATTGCTGTGGCTTGATTTTTCAACCGATGTGCTATATTGTGGTGTCAATGAATAGATCAGCGTCTGAACTTTCCAAAAAGTATAAATTTGTGGTATTTTGCAAAAGTTTAAGGGTGGGTTTAGTGGTTGAAAGCTAAGAAAATAACAATTTTTCACGCATGAACTCCCCAAAACTTTAAATCCATTTTTCTCCCCTTAAACGTGCGAATTTCGCGTTTTTACGTTTTAATTTAAAAGCTTAACCCAAACTAGCGTTTTGATGGTCGGAACATGTTTTAGGCAAAAAATCTAAAAATTACTGTTTCTAGAACACGTGCAGTTTTTGTGCAGATTTTCAGCTTTGATTGCTTACTGTGCCCGTAATTTTAATCCGATTGTTGAAATTTTGGTCTTATCTTATAGTTGCGTTTGTTTAGTTTGCGTGAAGTGCAAATGTGTAGTAATTTGCAAGAAAATACTAATTTTTATGACACTTAGGAGGCATAGACATGTATTTGTCTAAAATACGTAAATTTCCTTGTCAGACTTTTGGCTTTAATCGTTCACTGTAGCCACAGTTTCTATTCGATTATCGAAATTTTGTTCTCATCTTGTAGCTGTCAGTCGGTTGTTTACGTCGAATACAAATTTGTAGTACTTTTCATAAGAATACTAACTTTTATAAGGTTCCTTATATTTTTGGGGGCAGGTTATGGAAACTTTTTCCTTTTACGGCATTGCTGTGGCTTGATTTTTTAACCGATGTGCTATATTTTGGTGTCAATGAATAGATCAGCGTCTGAACTTTCCAAAAAGTATAAATTTGTGGTATTTCGCAAAAGTTTAAGGGTGGGTTTAGTGGTTGAAAGCTAAAAAAATACCAATTTTTCACGCATGAACTCCCCAAAACTTTAAATCCATTTTTCTCCCCTTAAACGTGCGAATTTCGCGTTTTTACGTTTTAATTTAAAAGCTTAACCCAAACTAGTGTTTTGATGGTCGGAACATGTTTTAGGCAAAAAATCTAAAAATTACTGTTTCTAGAACACGTGCAGTTTTTGTGCAGATTTTCAGCTTTGATTGCTTACTGTGCCCGTAATTTTAATCCGATTGTTGATATTTTGGTCTTATCTTATAGTTGCGTTTGTTTAGTTTGCGTGAAGTGCAAATATGTAGTAATTTGCAAGAAAATACTAATTTTTATGACGCTTAGGAGGCATAGACATGTATTTGTCTAAAATACGTAAATTTCCTTGTCAGACTTTTGGCTTTAATCGTTCACTGTAGCCACAGTTTCTATTCGATTATCAAAATTTTGTTCTCATTTTGTAGCTGTCGGTCGGTTGTTTACGTCGAATACAATTTTGTAGTACTTTTCATAAGAATACTAATTTTTATAAGGTTCCTTATATTTTTGGGGGCAGGTTATGGAAACTTTTTCCCTTTACGGCATTGCTGTGGCTTGATTTTTCAACCGATGTGCTATATTTTGAAGTCAATGAATAGATCAGCGTCTGGACTTTCCAAAAAGTATGAATTTGTGGTATTTCGCAAAAGTTTAAGGGTGGGTTTAGTGGTTGAAAGCTAAAAAAATACCAATTTTTCACGCATGAACTCCCCAAAACTTTAAATCCATTTTTCTCCCCTTAAACGTGCGAATTTCGCGTTTTTACGTTTTCATTTAAAAGCTTAACCCAAACTAGTGTTTTGATGGTCGGAACATGTTTTAGGCAAAAAATCTAAAAATTACTGTTTCTAGAACACGTGCAGTTTTTGTGCAGATTTTCAGATTTGATTGCTTACTGTGCCCGTAATTTTAATCCGATTGTTGAAATTTTGGTCTTATCTTATAGTTGCGTTTGTTTAGTTTGCGTGAAGTGCAAATATGTAGTCATTTGCAAGAAAATACTAATTTTTATGACGCTTAGGAGGCATAGACATATATTTGTCTGAAATACGTAAATTTCCTTGTCAGACTTTTGGCTTTAATCGTTCACTGTAGCCACAGTTTCTATTCGATTATCAAAATTTTGTTCTCATTTTGTAGCTGTCAGTCGGTTGTTTACGTCGAATACAAATTTGTAGTACTTTTCATAAGAATACTAATTTTTATAAGGTTCCTTATATTTTTGGGGGCAGGTTATGGAAACTTTTTCCCTTTACGGCATTGCTGTGGCTTGATTTTTCAACCTATGTGCTATATTTTGGTGTCAATGAATAGAACAGCGTCTGAACTTTCCAAAAAGTATAAATTTGTGGTATTTCGCAAAAGTTTAAGGGTGGGTTTAGTGGTTGAAAGCTAAAAAAATACCAATTTTTCACGCATAAACTCCCCAAAACTTTAAATCCATTTTTCTCCCCTTAAACGTGCGAATTTCGCGTGTTTACGTTTTAATTTAAAAGCTTATCCCAAACTAGTGTTTTGATGGTCGGAACATGTTTAAGCCAAAAAATCTAAAAATTACTGTTTCTAGAACACGGGCAGTTTTTGTGCAGATTTTCAGCTTTGATTGCTTACTGTGCCCGTAATTTTAATCCGATTGTTGAAATTTTGGTCTTATCTTATAGTTGCGTTTGTTTAGTTTGCGTGAAGTGCAAATGTGTAGTAATTTGCAAGAAAATACTAATTTTTATGACACTTAGGAGGCATAGACATGTATTTGTCTAAAATACGTAAATTTCCTTGTCAGACTTTTGGCTTTAATCGTTCACTGTAGCCACAGTTTCTATTCGATTATCAAAATTTTGTTCTCATCTTGTAGCTGTCAGTCGGTTGTTTACGTCGAATACAAATTTGTAGTACTTTTCATAAGAATACTAACTTTTATAAGGTTCCTTATATTTTTCGGGGCAGGTTATGGAAACTTTTTCCTTTTACGGCATTGCTGTGGCTTGATTTTTTAACCGATGTGCTACATTTTGGTGTCAATGAATAGATCAGCGTCTGAACTTTCCAAAAAGTATAAATTTGTGGTATTTCGCAAAAGTTTAAGGGTGGGTTTAGTGGTTGAAAGCTAAAAAAATACCAATTTTTCACGCATGAACTCCCCAAAACTTTAAATCCATTTTTCTCCCCTTAAACGTGCGAATTTCGCGTTTTTACGTTTTAATTTAAAAGCTTAACCCAAACTAGTGTTTTGATGGTCGGAACATGTTTTAGGCAAAAAATCTAAAAATTACTGTTTCTAGAACACGTGCATTTTTTGTGCAGATTTTCAGCTTTGATTGCTTACTGTGCCCGTAATTTTAATCCGATTGTTGAAATTTTGGTCTTATCTTATAGTTGCGTTTGTTTAGTTTGCGTGAAGTGCAAATATGTAGTAATTTGCAAGAAAATACTAATTTTTATGACGCTTAGGAGGCATAGACATATATTTGTCTGAAATACGTAAATTTCCTTGTCAGACTTTTGGCTTTAATCGTTCACTGTAGCCACAGTTTCTATTCGATTATCAAAATTTTGTTCTCATTTTGTAGCTGTCAGTCGGTTGTTTACGTCGAATACAAATTTGTAGTACTTTTCATAAGAATACTAATTTTTATAAGGTTCCTTATATTTTTGGGGGCAGGTTATGGAAACTTTTTCCCTTTACGGCATTGCTGTGGCTTGATTTTTCAACCGATGTGCTATATTTTGGTGTCAATGAATAGAACAGCGTCTGAACTTTCCAAAAAGTATAAATTTGTGGTATTTCGCAAAAGTTTAAGGGTGGGTTTAGTGGTTGAAAGCTAAAAAAATACCAATTTTTCACGCATAAACTCCCCAAAACTTTAAATCCATTTTTCTCCCTTAAACGTGCGAATTTCGCGTGTTTACGTTTTAATTTAAAAGCTTATCCCAAACTAGTGTTTTGATGGTCGGAACATGTTTAAGCCAAAAAATCTAAAAATTACTGTTTCTAGAACACGTGCAGTTTTTGTGCAGATTTTCAGCTTTGATTGCTTACTGTGCCCGTAATTTTAATCCGATTGTTGAAATTTTGGTCTTATCTTATAGTTGCGTTTGTTTAGTTTGCGTGAAGTGCAAATATGTAGTAATTTGCAAGAAAATACTAATTTTTATGACGCTTAGGAGGCATAGACATGTATTTGTCTGAAATACGTAAATTTCCTTGTCAGACTTTTGGCTTTAATCGGTCACTGTAGCCACAGTTTCTATTCGATTATCAAAATGTTGTTCTCATTTTGTAGCTGTCAGTCGGTTGTTTACGTCGAATACAAATTTGTAGTACTTTTCATAAGAATACTAATTTTTATAAGGTTCCTTATATTTTTGGGGGCAGGTTATGGAAACTTTTTCCCTTTACAGCATTGCTGTGGCTTGATTTTTCAACCGATGTGCTATATTTTGGTGTCAATGAATAGAACAGCGTCTGAACTTTCCAAAAAGTATAAATTTGTGGTATTTCGCAAAAGTTTAAGGGTGGGTTTAGTGGTTGAAAGCTAAAAAAATAACAATTTTTCACGCATGAACTCCCCAAAACTTTAAATCCATTTTTCTCCCCTTAAACGTGCGAATTTCGCGTTTTTACGTTTTAATTTAAAAGCTTAACCCAAACTAGTGTTTTGATGGTCGGAACATGTTTTAGGCAAAAAATCTAAAAATTACTGTTTCTAGAACACGTGCAGTTTTTGTGCAGATTTTCAGCTTTGATTGCTTACTGTGCCCGTAATTTTAATCCGATTGTTGAAATTTTGGTCTTATCTTATAGTTGCGTTTGTTTAGTTTGCGTGAAGTGCAAATATGTAGTAATTTGCATGAAAATACTAATTTTTATGACGCTTAGGAGGCATAGACATGTATTTGGCTAAAATACGTAAATTTCCTTGTCAGACTTTTGGCTTTAATCGTTCACTGTAGCCACATTTTCTATTCGATTATCAAAATTTTGTTCTCATTTTGTAGCTGTCAGTCGGTTGTTTACGTCGAATACAAATTTGTAGTACTTTTCATAAGAATACTAATTTTTATAAGGTTCCTTATATTTTTGGGGGCAGATTATGGAAACTTTTTCCCTTTACGGCATTGCTGTGGCTTGATTTTTCAAATGATGTGCTATATTTTGGTGTCAATGAATAGATCAGCGTCTGAACTTTCCAAAAAGTATAAATTTGTGGTATTTCGCAAAAGTTTAAGGGTGGGTTTAGTGGTTGAAAGCTAAAAAATACCAATTTTTCACGCATGAACTCCCCAAAACTTTAAATCCATTTTTCTCCCCTTAAACGTGCGAATTTCGCGTTTTTACGTTTTAATTTAAAAGCTTAACCCAAACTAGCGTTTTGATGGTCGGAACATGTTTTAGGCAAAAAATCTAAAAATTACTGTTTCTAGAACACGTGCAGTTTTTGTGCAGATTTTCAGCTTTGATTGCTTACTGTGCCCGTAATTTTAATCCGATTGTTGAAATTTTGGTCTTATCTTATAGTTGCGTTTGTTTAGTTTGCGTGAAGTGCAAATGTGTAGTAATTTGCAAGAAAATACTAATTTTTATGACACTTAGGAGGCATAGACATGTATTTGTCTAAAATACGTAAATTTCCTTGTCAGACTTTTGGCTTTAATCGTTCACTGTAGCCACAGTTTCTATTCGATTATCGAAATTTTGTTCTCATCTTGTAGCTGTCAGTCGGTTGTTTACGTCGAATACAAATTTGTAGTACTTTTCATAAGAATACTAACTTTTATAAGGTTCCTTATATTTTTGGGGGCAGGTTATGGAAACTTTTTCCTTTTACGGCATTGCTGTGGCTTGATTTTTTAACCGATGTGCTACATTTTGGTGTCAATGAATAGATCAGCGTCTGAACTTTCCAAAAAGTATAAATTTGTGGTATTTCGCAAAAGTTTAAGGGTGGGTTTAGTGGTTGAAAGCTAAAAAAATACCAATTTTTCACGCATGAACTCCCCAAAACTTTAAATCCATTTTTCTCCCCTTAAACGTGCGAATTTCGCGTTTTTACGTTTTCATTTAAAAGCTTAACCCAAACTAGTGTTTTGATGGTCGGAACATGTTTTAGGCAAAAAATCTAAAAATTACTGTTTCTAGAACACGTGCAGTTTTTGTGCAGATTTTCAGCTTTGATTGCTTACTGTGCCCGTAATTTTAATCCGATTGTTGATATTTTGGTCTTATCTTATAGTTGCGTTTGTTTAGTTTGCGTGAAGTGCAAATATGTAGTAATTTGCAAGAAAATACTAATTTTTATGACGCTTAGGAGGCATAGACATGTATTTGTCTAAAATACGTAAATTTCCTTGTCAGACTTTTGGCTTTAATCGTTCACTGTAGCCACAGTTTCTATTCGATTATCAAAATTTTGTTCTCATTTTGTAGCTGTCGGTCGGTTGTTTACGTCGAATACAATTTTGTAGTACTTTTCATAAGAATACTAATTTTTATAAGGTTCCTTATATTTTTGGGGGCAGGTTATGGAAACTTTTTCCCTTTACGGCATTGCTGTGGCTTGATTTTTCAACCGATGTGCTATATTTTGAAGTCAATGAATAGATCAGCGTCTGGACTTTCCAAAAAGTATAAATTTGTGGTATTTCGCAAAAGTTTAAGGGTGGGTTTAGTGGTTGAAAGCTAAAAAAATACCAATTTTTCACGCATGAACTCCCCAAAACTTTAAATCCATTTTTCTCCCCTTAAACGTGCGAATTTCGCGTTTTTACGTTTTCATTTAAAAGCTTAACCCAAACTAGTGTTTTGATGGTCGGAACATGTTTTAGGCAAAAAATCTAAAAATTACTGTTTCTAGAACACGTGCATTTTTTGTGCAGATTTTCAGCTTTGATTGCTTACTGTGCCCGTAATTTTAATCCGATTGTTGAAATTTTGGTCTTATCTTATAGTTGCGTTTGTTTAGTTTGCGTGAAGTGCAAATATGTAGTCATTTGCAAGAAAATACTAATTTTTATGACGCTTAGGAGGCATAGACATATATTTGTCTGAAATACGTAAATTTCCTTGTCAGACTTTTGGCTTTAATCGTTCACTGTAGCCACAGTTTCTATTCGATTATCAAAATTTTGTTCTCATTTTGTAGCTGTCAGTCGGTTGTTTACGTCGAATACAAATTTGTAGTACTTTTCATAAGAATACTAATTTTTATAAGGTTCCTTATATTTTTGGGGGCAGGTTATGGAAACTTTTTCCCTTTACGGCATTGCTGTGGCTTGATTTTTCAACCTATGTGCTATATTTTGGTGTCAATGAATAGAACAGCGTCTGAACTTTCCAAAAAGTATAAATTTGTGGTATTTCGCAAAAGTTTAAGGGTGGGTTTAGTGGTTGAAAGCTAAAAAAATACCAATTTTTCACGCATAAACTCCCCAAAACTTTAAATCCATTTTTCTCCCCTTAAACGTGCGAATTTCGCGTGTTTACGTTTTAATTTAAAAGCTTATCCCAAACTAGTGTTTTGATGGTCGGAACATGTTTAAGCCAAAAAATCTAAAAATTACTGTTTCTAGAACACGGGCAGTTTTTGTGCAGATTTTCAGCTTTGATTGCTTACTGTGCCCGTAATTTTAATCCGATTGTTGAAATTTTGGTCTTATCTTATAGTTGCGTTTGTTTAGTTTGCGTGAAGTGCAAATGTGTAGTAATTTGCAAGAAAATACTAATTTTTATGACACTTAGGAGGCATAGACATGTATTTGTCTGAAATACGTAAATTTCCTTGTCAGACTTTTGGCTTTAATCGTTCACTGTAGCCACAGTTTCTATTCGATTATCAAAATTTTGTTCTCATTTTGTAGCTGTCAGTCGGTTGTTTAAGTCGAGTACGAATTTGTAGTACTTTTCATAAGAATACTAACTTTTATAAGGTTCCTTATATTTTTGGGGGCAGGTTATGGAAACTTTTTCCTTTTACGGCATTGCTGTGGCTTGATTTTTTAACCGATGTGCTACATTTTGGTGTCAATGAATAGATCAGCGTCTGAACTTTCCAAAAAGTATAAATTTGTGGTATTTCGCAAAAGTTTAAGGGTGGGTTTAGTGGTTGAAAGCTAAAAAAATACCAATTTTTCACGCATGAACTCCCCAAAACTTTAAATCCATTTTTCTCCCCTTAAACGTGCGAATTTCGCGTTTTTACGTTTTAATTTAAAAGCTTAACCCAAACTAGTGTTTTGATGGTCGGAACATGTTTTAGGCAAAAAATCTAAAAATTACTGTTTCTAGAACACGTGCAGTTTTTGTGCAGATTTTCAGCTTTGATTGCTTACTGTGCCCGTAATTTTAATCCGATTGTTGATATTTTGGTCTTATCTTATAGTTGCGTTTGTTTAGTTTGCGTGAAGTGCAAATATGTAGTAATTTGCAAGAAAATACTAATTTTTATGACGCTTAGGAGGCATAGACATGTATTTGTCTAAAATACGTAAATTTCCTTGTCAGACTTTTGGCTTTAATCGTTCACTGTAGCCACAGTTTCTATTCGATTATCAAAATTTTGTTCTCATTTTGTAGCTGTCAGTCGGTTGTTTACGTCGAATACAATTTTGTAGTACTTTTCATAAGAATACTAATTTTTATAAGGTTCCTTATATTTTTGGGGGCAGGTTATGGAAACTTTTTCCCTTTACGGCATTGCTGTGGCTTGATTTTTCAACCGATGTGCTATATTTTGAAGTCAATGAATAGATCAGCGTCTGGACTTTCCAAAAAGTATAAATTTGTGGTATTTCGCAAAAGTTTAAGGGTGGGTTTAGTGGTTGAAAGCTAAAAAATACCAATTTTTCACGCATGAACTCCCCAAAACTTTAAATCCATTTTTCTCCCCTTAAACGTGCGAATTTCGCGTTTTTACGTTTTAATTTAAAAGCTTAACCCAAACTAGTGTTTTGATGGTCGGAACATGTTTTAGGCAAAAAATCTAAAAATTACTGTTTCTAGAACACGTGCATTTTTTGTGCAGATTTTCAGCTTTGATTGCTTACTGTGCCCGTAATTTTAATCCGATTGTTGAAATTTTGGTCTTATCTTATAGTTGCGTTTGTTTAGTTTGCGTGAAGTGCAAATATGTAGTAATTTGCAAGAAAATACTAATTTTTATGACGCTTAGGAGGCATAGACATATATTTGTCTGAAATACGTAAATTTCCTTGTCAGACTTTTGGCTTTAATCGTTCACTGTAGCCACAGTTTCTATTCGATTATCAAAATTTTGTTCTCATTTTGTAGCTGTCAGTCGGTTGTTTACGTCGAATACAAATTTGTAGTACTTTTCATAAGAATACTAATTTTTATAAGGTTCCTTATATTTTTGGGGGCAGGTTATGGAAACTTTTTCCCTTTACGGCATTGCTGTGGCTTGATTTTTCAACCGATGTGCTATATTTTGGTGTCAATGAATAGAACAGCGTCTGAACTTTCCAAAAAGTATAAATTTGTGGTATTTCGCAAAAGTTTAAGGGTGGGTTTAGTGGTTGAAAGCTAAAAAAATACCAATTTTTCACGCATAAACTCCCCAAAACTTTAAATCCATTTTTCTCCCTTAAACGTGCGAATTTCGCGTGTTTACGTTTTAATTTAAAAGCTTATCCCAAACTAGTGTTTTGATGGTCGGAACATGTTTAAGCCAAAAAATCTAAAAATTACTGTTTCTAGAACACGTGCAGTTTTTGTGCAGATTTTCAGCTTTGATTGCTTACTGTGCCCGTAATTTTAATCCGATTGTTGAAATTTTGGTCTTATCTTATAGTTGCGTTTGTTTAGTTTGCGTGAAGTGCAAATATGTAGTAATTTGCAAGAAAATACTAATTTTTATGACGCTTAGGAGGCATAGACATGTATTTGTCTGAAATACGTAAATTTCCTTGTCAGACTTTTGGCTTTAATCGGTCACTGTAGCCACAGTTTCTATTCGATTATCAAAATGTTGTTCTCATTTTGTAGCTGTCAGTCGGTTGTTTACGTCGAATACAAATTTGTAGTACTTTTCATAAGAATACTAATTTTTATAAGGTTCCTTATATTTTTGGGGGCAGGTTATGGAAACTTTTTCCCTTTACAGCATTGCTGTGGCTTGATTTTTCAACCGATGTGCTATATTTTGGTGTCAATGAATAGAACAGCGTCTGAACTTTCCAAAAAGTATAAATTTGTGGTATTTCGCAAAAGTTTAAGGGTGGGTTTAGTGGTTGAAAGCTAAAAAAATAACAATTTTTCACGCATGAACTCCCCAAAACTTTAAATCCATTTTTCTCCCCTTAAACGTGCGAATTTCGCGTTTTTACGTTTTAATTTAAAAGCTTAACCCAAACTAGTGTTTTGATGGTCGGAACATGTTTTAGGCAAAAAATCTAAAAATTACTGTTTCTAGAACACGTGCAGTTTTTGTGCAGATTTTCAGCTTTGATTGCTTACTGTGCCCGTAATTTTAATCCGATTGTTGAAATTTTGGTCTTATCTTATAGTTGCGTTTGTTTAGTTTGCGTGAAGTGCAAATATGTAGTAATTTGCATGAAAATACTAATTTTTATGACGCTTAGGAGGCATAGACATGTATTTGGCTAAAATACGTAAATTTCCTTGTCAGACTTTTGGCTTTAATCGTTCACTGTAGCCACATTTTCTATTCGATTATCAAAATTTTGTTCTCATTTTGTAGCTGTCAGTCGGTTGTTTACGTCGAATACAAATTTGTAGTACTTTTCATAAGAATACTAATTTTTATAAGGTTCCTTATATTTTTGGGGGCAGATTATGGAAACTTTTTCCCTTTACGGCATTGCTGTGGCTTGATTTTTCAAATGATGTGCTATATTTTGGTGTCAATGAATAGATCAGCGTCTGAACTTTCCAAAAAGTATAAATTTGTGGTATTTCGCAAAAGTTTAAGGGTGGGTTTAGTGGTTGAAAGCTAAAAAATACCAATTTTTCACGCATGAACTCCCCAAAACTTTAAATCCATTTTTCTCCCCTTAAACGTGCGAATTTCGCGTTTTTACGTTTTAATTTAAAAGCTTAACCCAAACTAGCGTTTTGATGGTCGGAACATGTTTTAGGCAAAAAATCTAAAAATTACTGTTTCTAGAACACGTGCAGTTTTTGTGCAGATTTTCAGCTTTGATTGCTTACTGTGCCCGTAATTTTAATCCGATTGTTGAAATTTTGGTCTTATCTTATAGTTGCGTTTGTTTAGTTTGCGTGAAGTGCAAATGTGTAGTAATTTGCAAGAAAATACTAATTTTTATGACACTTAGGAGGCATAGACATGTATTTGTCTAAAATACGTAAATTTCCTTGTCAGACTTTTGGCTTTAATCGTTCACTGTAGCCACAGTTTCTATTCGATTATCGAAATTTTGTTCTCATCTTGTAGCTGTCAGTCGGTTGTTTACGTCGAATACAAATTTGTAGTACTTTTCATAAGAATACTAACTTTTATAAGGTTCCTTATATTTTTGGGGGCAGGTTATGGAAACTTTTTCCTTTTACGGCATTGCTGTGGCTTGATTTTTTAACCGATGTGCTACATTTTGGTGTCAATGAATAGATCAGCGTCTGAACTTTCCAAAAAGTATAAATTTGTGGTATTTCGCAAAAGTTTAAGGGTGGGTTTAGTGGTTGAAAGCTAAAAAAATACCAATTTTTCACGCATGAACTCCCCAAAACTTTAAATCCATTTTTCTCCCCTTAAACGTGCGAATTTCGCGTTTTTACGTTTTCATTTAAAAGCTTAACCCAAACTAGTGTTTTGATGGTCGGAACATGTTTTAGGCAAAAAATCTAAAAATTACTGTTTCTAGAACACGTGCAGTTTTTGTGCAGATTTTCAGCTTTGATTGCTTACTGTGCCCGTAATTTTAATCCGATTGTTGATATTTTGGTCTTATCTTATAGTTGCGTTTGTTTAGTTTGCGTGAAGTGCAAATATGTAGTAATTTGCAAGAAAATACTAATTTTTATGACGCTTAGGAGGCATAGACATGTATTTGTCTAAAATACGTAAATTTCCTTGTCAGACTTTTGGCTTTAATCGTTCACTGTAGCCACAGTTTCTATTCGATTATCAAAATTTTGTTCTCATTTTGTAGCTGTCGGTCGGTTGTTTACGTCGAATACAATTTTGTAGTACTTTTCATAAGAATACTAATTTTTATAAGGTTCCTTATATTTTTGGGGGCAGGTTATGGAAACTTTTTCCCTTTACGGCATTGCTGTGGCTTGATTTTTCAACCGATGTGCTATATTTTGAAGTCAATGAATAGATCAGCGTCTGGACTTTCCAAAAAGTATAAATTTGTGGTATTTCGCAAAAGTTTAAGGGTGGGTTTAGTGGTTGAAAGCTAAAAAAATACCAATTTTTCACGCATGAACTCCCCAAAACTTTAAATCCATTTTTCTCCCCTTAAACGTGCGAATTTCGCGTTTTTACGTTTTCATTTAAAAGCTTAACCCAAACTAGTGTTTTGATGGTCGGAACATGTTTTAGGCAAAAAATCTAAAAATTACTGTTTCTAGAACACGTGCATTTTTTGTGCAGATTTTCAGCTTTGATTGCTTACTGTGCCCGTAATTTTAATCCGATTGTTGAAATTTTGGTCTTATCTTATAGTTGCGTTTGTTTAGTTTGCGTGAAGTGCAAATATGTAGTCATTTGCAAGAAAATACTAATTTTTATGACGCTTAGGAGGCATAGACATATATTTGTCTGAAATACGTAAATTTCCTTGTCAGACTTTTGGCTTTAATCGTTCACTGTAGCCACAGTTTCTATTCGATTATCAAAATTTTGTTCTCATTTTGTAGCTGTCAGTCGGTTGTTTACGTCGAATACAAATTTGTAGTACTTTTCATAAGAATACTAATTTTTATAAGGTTCCTTATATTTTTGGGGGCAGGTTATGGAAACTTTTTCCCTTTACGGCATTGCTGTGGCTTGATTTTTCAACCTATGTGCTATATTTTGGTGTCAATGAATAGAACAGCGTCTGAACTTTCCAAAAAGTATAAATTTGTGGTATTTCGCAAAAGTTTAAGGGTGGGTTTAGTGGTTGAAAGCTAAAAAAATACCAATTTTTCACGCATAAACTCCCCAAAACTTTAAATCCATTTTTCTCCCCTTAAACGTGCGAATTTCGCGTGTTTACGTTTTAATTTAAAAGCTTATCCCAAACTAGTGTTTTGATGGTCGGAACATGTTTAAGCCAAAAAATCTAAAAATTACTGTTTCTAGAACACGGGCAGTTTTTGTGCAGATTTTCAGCTTTGATTGCTTACTGTGCCCGTAATTTTAATCCGATTGTTGAAATTTTGGTCTTATCTTATAGTTGCGTTTGTTTAGTTTGCGTGAAGTGCAAATGTGTAGTAATTTGCAAGAAAATACTAATTTTTATGACACTTAGGAGGCATAGACATGTATTTGTCTGAAATACGTAAATTTCCTTGTCAGACTTTTGGCTTTAATCGTTCACTGTAGCCACAGTTTCTATTCGATTATCAAAATTTTGTTCTCATTTTGTAGCTGTCAGTCGGTTGTTTAAGTCGAGTACGAATTTGTAGTACTTTTCATAAGAATACTAACTTTTATAAGGTTCCTTATATTTTTGGGGGCAGGTTATGGAAACTTTTTCCTTTTACGGCATTGCTGTGGCTTGATTTTTTAACCGATGTGCTACATTTTGGTGTCAATGAATAGATCAGCGTCTGAACTTTCCAAAAAGTATAAATTTGTGGTATTTCGCAAAAGTTTAAGGGTGGGTTTAGTGGTTGAAAGCTAAAAAAATACCAATTTTTCACGCATGAACTCCCCAAAACTTTAAATCCATTTTTCTCCCCTTAAACGTGCGAATTTCGCGTTTTTACGTTTTAATTTAAAAGCTTAACCCAAACTAGTGTTTTGATGGTCGGAACATGTTTTAGGCAAAAAATCTAAAAATTACTGTTTCTAGAACACGTGCAGTTTTTGTGCAGATTTTCAGCTTTGATTGCTTACTGTGCCCGTAATTTTAATCCGATTGTTGATATTTTGGTCTTATCTTATAGTTGCGTTTGTTTAGTTTGCGTGAAGTGCAAATATGTAGTAATTTGCAAGAAAATACTAATTTTTATGACGCTTAGGAGGCATAGACATGTATTTGTCTAAAATACGTAAATTTCCTTGTCAGACTTTTGGCTTTAATCGTTCACTGTAGCCACAGTTTCTATTCGATTATCAAAATTTTGTTCTCATTTTGTAGCTGTCAGTCGGTTGTTTACGTCGAATACAATTTTGTAGTACTTTTCATAAGAATACTAATTTTTATAAGGTTCCTTATATTTTTGGGGGCAGGTTATGGAAACTTTTTCCCTTTACGGCATTGCTGTGGCTTGATTTTTCAACCGATGTGCTATATTTTGAAGTCAATGAATAGATCAGCGTCTGGACTTTCCAAAAAGTATAAATTTGTGGTATTTCGCAAAAGTTTAAGGGTGGGTTTAGTGGTTGAAAGCTAAAAAATACCAATTTTTCACGCATGAACTCCCCAAAACTTTAAATCCATTTTTCTCCCCTTAAACGTGCGAATTTCGCGTTTTTACGTTTTAATTTAAAAGCTTAACCCAAACTAGTGTTTTGATGGTCGGAACATGTTTTAGGCAAAAAATCTAAAAATTACTGTTTCTAGAACACGTGCATTTTTTGTGCAGATTTTCAGCTTTGATTGCTTACTGTGCCCGTAATTTTAATCCGATTGTTGAAATTTTGGTCTTATCTTATAGTTGCGTTTGTTTAGTTTGCGTGAAGTGCAAATATGTAGTCATTTGCAAGAAAATACTAATTTTTATGACGCTTAGGAGGCATAGACATATATTTGTCTGAAATACGTAAATTTCCTTGTCAGACTTTTGGCTTTAATCGTTCACTGTAGCCACAGTTTCTATTCGATTATCAAAATTTTGTTCTCATTTTGTAGCTGTCAGTCGGTTGTTTACGTCGAATACAAATTTGTAGTACTTTTCATAAGAATACTAATTTTTATAAGGTTCCTTATATTTTTGGGGGCAGGTTATGGAAACTTTTTCCCTTTACGGCATTGCTGTGGCTTGATTTTTCAACCGATGTGCTATATTTTGGTGTCAATGAATAGAACAGCGTCTGAACTTTCCAAAAAGTATAAATTTGTGGTATTTCGCAAAAGTTTAAGGGTGGGTTTAGTGGTTGAAAGCTAAAAAATACCAATTTTTCACGCATGAACTCCCCAAAACTTTAAATCCATTTTTCTCCCCTTAAACGTGCGAATTTCGCGTTTTTACGTTTTCATTTAAAAGCTTAACCCAAACTAGTGTTTTGATGGTCGGAACATGTTTTAGGCAAAAAATCTAAAAATTACTGTTTCTAGAACACGTGCAGTTTTTGTGCAGATTTTCAGCTTTGATTGCTTACTGTGCCCGTAATTTTAATCCGATTGTTGAAATTTTGGTCTTATCTTATAGTTGCGTTTGCTTAGTTTGCGTGAAGTGCAAATATGTAGTAATTTGCATGAAAATACTAATTTTTATGACGCTTAGGAGGCATAGACATGTATTTGTCTAAAATACGTAAATTTCCTTGTCAGACTTTTGGCTTTAATCGTTCACTGTAGCCACAGTTTCTATTCGATTATCAAAATTTTGTTCTCATTTCGTAGCTGTCAGTCGGTTGTTTACGTCGAATACAAATTTGTAGTACTTTTCATAAGAATACTAATTTTTATAAGGTTCCTTATATTTTTGGGGGCAGGTTATGGAAACTTTTTCCCTTTACGGCATTGCTGTGGCTTGATTTTTCAACCGATGTGCTATATTTTTGTGTCAATGAATAGATCAGCGTCTGAACTTTCCAAAAAGTATAAATTTGTGGTATTTCGCGAAAGTTTAAGGGTGGGTTTAGTGGTTGAAAGCTAAAAAATACCAATTTTTCACGCATGAACTCCCCAAAACTTTAAATCCATTTTTCTCCCCTTAAACGTGCGAATTTCGCGTTTTTACGTTTTAATTTAAAAGCTTAACCCAAACTAGTGTTTTGATGGTCGGAACATGTTTTAGGCAAAAAATCTAAAAATTACTGTTTCTAGAACACGTGCAGTTTTTGTGCAGATTTTCAGCTTTGATTGCTTACTGTGCCCGTAATTTTAATCCGATTGTTGAAATTTTGGTCTTATCTTATAGTTGCGTTTGTTTAGTTTGCGTGAAGTGCAAATATGTAGTAATTTGCAAGAAAATACTAATTTTTATGACGCTTAGGAGGCATAGACATGTATTTGTCTAAAATACGTAAATTTCCTTGTCAGACTTTTGGCTTTAATCGTTCACTGTAGCCACAGTTTCTATTCGATTATCAAAATTTTGTTCTCATTTTGTAGCTGTCAGTCGGTTGTTTACGTCGAATACAAATTTGTAGTACTTTTCATAAGAATACTAATTTTTATAAGGTTCCTTATATTTTTGGGGGCAGGTTATGGAAACTTTTCCCCTTTACGGCATTGCTTTGGCTTGATTTTTCAACCGATGTGCTATATTTTGGTGTCAATGAATAGATCAGCGTCTGAACTTTCCAAAAAGTATAAATTTGTGGTATTTTGCATAAGTTTAAGGGTGGGTTTAGTGGTTGAAAGCTAAAAAATACCAATTTTTCACGCATGAACTCCCCAAAACTTTAAATCCATTTTTCTCCCCTTAAACGTGCGAATTTCGCGTTTTTACGTTTTAATTTAAAAGCTTAACCCAAGCTAGTGTTTTGATGGTCGGAACATGTTTTAGGCAAAAAATCTAAAAATTACTGTTTCTAGAGCACGTGCAGTTTTTGTGCAGATTTTCAGCTTTGATTGCTTACTGTGGCCGTAATTTTAATCCGATTGTTGAAATTTTGGTCTTATCTTATAGTTGCGTTTGTTTAGTTTGCGTGAAGTGCAAATATGTAGTAATTTGCAAGAAAATACTAATTTTTATGACGCTTAGGAGGCATAGACATGTATTTGTCTAAAATACGTAAATTTCCTTGTCAGACTTTTGGCTTTAATCGTTCACTGTAGCCACAGTTTCTATTCGATTATCAAAATTTTGTTCTCATTTTGTAGCTGTCAGTCGGTTGTTTACGTCGAATACAAATTTGTAGTACTTTTCATAAGAATACTAATTTTTATAAGATTTATCAGGTTATGGAAACTTTTTCCCTTTGCGGCATTGCTGTGGCTTGATTTTTCAACCGATGTGCTATATTTTGGTGTCAATGGATAGATCAGCGTCTGAACTTTCCAAAAAGTATAAATTTGTGGTATTTCGCAAAAGTTTAAGGGTGGGTTTAGTGGTTGAAAGCTAAAAAATACCAATTTTTCACGCATGAACTCCCCAAAACTTTAAATCCATTTTTCTCCCCTTAAACGTGCGAATTTCGCGTTTTTACGTTTTAATTTAAAAGCTTAACCCAAACTAGTGTTTTGATGGTCGGAACATGTTTTAGGCAAAAAATCTAAAAATTACTGTTTCTAGAACACGTGCAGTTTTTCTGCAGATTTTCAGCTTTGATTGCTTACTGTGCCCGTAATTTTAATCCGATTGTTGAAATTTTGGTCTTATCTTATAGTTGCGTTTGTTTAGTTTGCGTGAAGTGCAAATATGTAGTAATTTGCAAGAAAATACTAATTTTTATGACGCTTAGGAGGCATAGACATGTATTTGTCTAAAATACGTAAATTTCCTTGTCAGACTTTTGGCTTTAATCGTTCACTGTAGCCACAGTTTCTATTCGATTATCAAAATTTTGTTCTCATTTTGTAGCTGTCAGTCGGTTGTTTACGTCGAATACAAATTTGTAGTACTTTTCATAAGAATACTAATTTTTATAAGGTTCCTTATATTTTTGGGGGCAGGTTATGGAAACTTTTTCCCTTTACGGCATTGCTGTGGCTTGATTTTTCAACCGATGTGCTATATTTTGGTGTTAATGAATAGATCAGCGTCTGAACTTTCCAAAAAGTATAAATTTGTGGTATTTCGCAAAAGTTTAAGGGTGGGTTTAGTGGTTGAAAGCTAAAAAAATACCAATTTTTCACGCATGAACTCCCCAAAACTTTAAATCCATTTTTCTCCCCTTAAACGTGCGAATTTCGCGTTTTTACGTTTTCATTTAAAAGCTTAACCCAAACTAGTGTTTTGATGGTCGGAACATGTTTTAGGCAAAAAATCTAAAAATTACTGTTTCTAGAACACGTGCAGTTTTTGTGCAGATTTTCAGCTTTGATTGCTTACTGTGCCCGTAATTTTAATCCGATTGTTGAAATTTTGGTCTTATCTTATAGTTGCGTTTGTTTAGTTTGCGTAAAGTGCAAATATGTAGTAATTTGCAAGAAAATACTAATTTTTATGACGCTTAGGAGGCATAGACATGTATTTGTCTAAAATACGTAAATTTCTTTGTCAGACTTTTGGCTTTAATCGTTCACTGTAGCCACAGTTTCTATTCGATTATCAAAATTTTGTTCTCATTTTGTAGCTGTCAGTCGGTTGTTTACGTCGAATACAAATTTGTAGTAGTTTTCATAAGAATACTAATTATTATAAGGTTCCTTATATTTTTGGGGGCAGGTTATGGAAACTTTTTCCCTTTACGGCATTGCTGTGGCTTGATTTTTCAACCGATGTGCTATATTTTGGTGTCAATGAATAGATCAGCGTCTGAACTTTCCAAAAAGTATAAATTTGTGGTATTTCGCAATAGTTTAAGGGTGGGTTTAGTGGTTGAAAGCTAAAAAAATACCAATTTTTCACGCATGAGCTCCCCAAAATTTTAAATCCATTTTTCTCCCCTTAAACGTGCGAATTTCGCGTTTTTACGTTTTAATTTAGAAGCTTAACCCAAACTAGTGTTTTGATGGTCGGAACATGTTTTAGGCAAAAAATCTAAAAATTACTGTTTCTAGAACACGTGCAGTTTTTGTGGTATTTCGCAAAAGTTTAAGGGTGGGTTTAGTGGTTGAAAGCTAAAATAATACCAATTTTTCACGCATGAACTCCCCAAAACTTTAAATCTATTTTTCTCCCCTTAAACGTGCGAATTTCGCGTTTTTACGTTTTAATTTAAAAGCTTAACCCAAACTAGTGTTTTGATGGTCGGAACATGTTTTAGGCAAAAAATCTAAAAATTACTGTTCCTCGAACACGTGCATTTTTTGTGCAGATTTTCAGCTTTGATTGCTTACTGTGCCCGTAATTTTAATCCGATTGTTGAAATTTTGGTCTTATCTTATAGTTGCGTTTGTTTAGTTTGCGTGAAGTGCAATTATGTAGTAATTTGCAAGAAAATACTAATTTTTATGACGCTTAGGAGGCATAGACATGTATTTGTCTAAAATACGTAAATTTCCTTGTCAGACTTTTGGCTTTAATCGTTCACTGTAGCCACAGTTTCTATTCGATTATCAAAATTTTGTTCTCATTTTGTAGCTGTCAGTCGGTTGTTTACGTCGAATACAAATTTGTAGTACTTTTCATAAGAATACTAATTTTTATAAGGTTCCTTATATTTTTGGGGGCAGGTTATGGAAACTTTTTCCCTTTACGGCATTGCTGTGGCTTGATTTTTCAACCGATGTGCTATATTTTGGTGTCAATGAATAGATTAGCGTCTGAACTTTCCAAAAAGTATAAATTTGTGGTATTTCGCAAAAGTTTAAGGGTGGGTTTAGTGGTTGAAAGCTAAAAAAATACCAATTTTTCACGCATGAACTCCCCAAAACTTTAAATCCATTTTTCTCCCCTTAAACGTGCGAATTTCGCGTTTTTACGTATTAATTTAAAAGCTTAACCCAAACTAGTGTTTTGATGGTCGGAACATGTTTTAGGCAAAAAATCTAAAAATTACTGTTTCTAGAACACGTGCATTTTTTGTGCAGATTTTCAGCTTTGATTGCTTACTGTGCCCGTAATTTTAATCCGATTGTTGAAATTTTGGTCTTATCTTATAGTTGCGTTTGTTTAGTTTGCGTGAAGTGCAAATATGTAGTAATTTGCAAGAAAATACTAATTTTTATGACGCTTAGGAGGCATAGACATGTATTTGTCTAAAATACGTAAATTTCCTTGTCAGACTTTTGGCTTTAATCGTTCACTGTAGCCACAGTTTCTATTCGATTATCAAAATTTTGTTCTCATTTTGTAGCTGTCAGTCGGTTGTTTACGTCGAATACAAATTTGTAGTGCTTTTCATAAGAATACTAATTTTTATAAGGTTCCGTATATTTTTGGGGGCAGGTTATGGAAACTTTTTCCCTTTACGGCATTGCTGTGGCTTGATTTTTCAACCGATGTGCTATATTTTGGTGTCAATGAATGAATCAGCGTCTGAACTTTCCAAAAAGTATAAATTTGTGGTATTTTGCAAAAGTTTAGGGGTGGGTTTAGTGGTTGAAAGCTAAAAAAATACCAATTTTTCACGCATGAACTCCCCAAAACTTTAAATCCATTTTTCTCCCCTTAAACGTGCGAATTTCGCGTTTTTACGTTTTAATTCAAAAGCTTAACCCAAACTAGTGTTTTGATGGTCGGAACATGTTTTAGGCAAAAAATCTAAAAATTACTGTTTCTAGAACACGTGCATTTTTTGTGCAGATTTTCAGCTTTGATTGCTTACTGTGCCCGTAATTTTAATCCGATTGTTGAAATTTTGGTCTTATCTTATAGTTGCGTTTGTTTAGTTTGCGTGAAGTGCAAATATGTAGTAATTTGCATGAAAATACTAATTTTTATGACGCTTAGGAGGCATAGACATGTATTTGTCTAAAATACGTAAATTTCCTTGTCAGACTTTTGGCTTTAATCGTTCACTGTAGCCACAGTTTCTATTCGATTATCAAAATTTTGTTCTCATTTTGTAGCTGTCAGTCGGTTGTTTACGTCGAATACAAATTTGTAGTACTTTTCATAAGAATACTAATTTTTATAAGGTTCCTTATATTTTTGGGGGCAGGTTATGGAAACTTTTTCCCTTTACGGCATTGCTGTGGCTTGATTTTTCAACCGATGTGCTATATTTTGGTGTCAATGAATAGATCAGCGTCTGAACTTTCCAAAAAGTATAAATTTGTGGTATTTCGCAAAAGTTTAAGGGTGGGTTTAGTGGTTGAAAGCTAAAAAATACCAATATTTCACGCATGAACTCCCCAAAAACTTTAAATCCACTTTTCTCCCCTTAAACGTGCGATTTTCGCGTTTTTACGTTTTCATTTAAAAGCTTAACCCAAACTAGTGTTTTGATGGTCGGAACATGTTTTAGGCAAAAAATCTAAAAATTACTGTTTCTAGAACACGTGCAGTTTTTCTGCAGATTTTCAGCTTTGATTGCTTACTGTGCCCGTAATTTTAATTCGATTGTTGAAATTTTGGTCTTATCTTATAGTTGCGTTTGTTTAGTTTGCGTGAAGTGCAAATATGTAGTAATTTGCAAGAAAATACTAATTTTTATGACGCTTAGGAGGCATAGACATGTATTTGTCTAAAATACGTAAATTTCCTTGTCAGACTTTTTACTTTTACTTTAATCGGTTGTTTACGTCGAATACAAATTTGTAGTACTTTTCATAAGAATACTAATTTTTATAAGGTTCCTTATATTTTTGGGGGCAGGTTATGGAAACTTTTTCCCTTTACGGCATTGCTGTGACTTGATTTTTCAACCGATGTGCTATATTTTGGTGTCAATGAATAGATCAGCGTCTGAACTTTCCAAAAAGTATAAATTTGTGGTATTTCGCAAAAGTTTAAGGGTGGGTTTAGTGGTTGAAAGCTAAAAAAATACCAATTTTTCACGCATGAACTCCCCAAAAACTTTAAATCCACTTTTCTCCCCTTAAACGTGCGATTTTCGCGTTTTTACGTTTTCATTTAAAAGCTTAACCCAAACTAGTGTTTTGATGGTCGGAACATGTTTTAGGCAAAAAATCTAAAAATTACTGTTTCTAGAACACGTGCAGTTTTTCTGCAGATTTTCAGCTTTGATTGCTTACTGTGCCCGTAATTTTAATTCGATTGTTGAAATTTTGGTCTTATCTTATAGTTGCGTTTGTTTAGTTTGCGTGAAGTGCAAATATGTAGTAATTTGCAAGAAAATACTAATTTTTATGACGCTTAGGAGGCATAGACATGTATTTGTCTAAAATACGTAAATTTCCTTGTCAGACTTTTTACTTTTACTTTAATCGGTTGTTTACGTCGAATACAAATTTGTAGTACTTTTCATAAGAATACTAATTTTTATAAGGTTCCTTATATTTTTGGGGGCAGGTTATGGAAACTTTTTCCCTTTACGGCATTGCTGTGACTTGATTTTTCAACCGATGTGCTATATTTTGGTGTCAATGAATAGATCAGCGTCTGAACTTTCCAAAAAGTATAAATTTGTGGTATTTCGCAAAAGTTTAAGGGTGGGTTTAGTGGTTGAAAGCTAAAAAAATACCAATTTTTCACGCATGAACTCCCCAAAACTTTAAATCCATTTTTCTCCCCTTAAACGTGCGAATTTCGCGTTTTTACGTTTTAATTTAAAAGCTTAACCCAAACTAGTGTTTTGATGGTCGGAACATGTTTTAGGCGAAAAATCTAAAAATTACTGTTTCTAGAACACGTGCATTTTTTGTGCAGATTTTCGGCTTTGATTGCTTACTGTGCCCGTAATTTTAATCCGATTGTTGAAATTTTGGTCTTATCTTATAGTTGCGTTTGTTTAGTTCGCGTGAAGTGCAAATATGTAGTAATTTGCAAGAAAATACTAATTTTTATGACGCTTAGGAGGCATAGACATGTATTTGTCTAAAATACGTAAATTTCCTTGTCAGACTTTTGGCTTTAATCGTTCACTGTAGCCACAGTTTCTATTCGATTATCAAAATTTTGTTCTCATTTTGTAAGCGTCAGTCGGTTGTTTACGTCGAATACAAATTCGTAGTGCTTTTCATAAGAATACTAATTTTTATAAGGTTCCTTATATTTTTGGGGGCAGGTTATGGAAACCTTTTCCCTTTACGGCATTGCTGTGGCTTGATTTTTCAACCGATGTGCTATATTTTGGTGTCAATGAATAGATCAGCGTCTGATCTTTCCAAAAAGTATAAATTTATGGTATTTCGCAAAAGTTTAAGGGTGGGTTTAGTGGTTGAAAGCTAAAAAAATACCAATTTTTCACGCATGAACTCCCCAAAACTTTAAATCCACTTTTCTCCCCTTAAACGTGCGAATTTCGCGTTTTTACGTATTAATTTAAAAGCTTAACCCAAACTAGTGTTTTGATGGTCGGAACATGTTTTAGACAATTACTGTTTCTAGAACACGTGCAGTTTTTGTGCAGATTTTCAGCTTTGATTGCTTACTGTGCCCGTAATTTTAATCCGATTGTTGAAATTTTGGTCTTATCTTATAGTTGCGTTTGTTTAGTTCGCGTGAAGTGCAAATATGTAGTAATTTGCAAGAAAATACTAATTTTTATGACGCTTAGGAGGCATAGACATGTATTTGTCTAAAATACGTAAATTTCTTTGTCAGACTTTTGGCTTTAATCGTTCACTGTAGCCACAGTTTCTATTCGATTATCAAAATTTTGTTCTCATTTTGTAGCTGTCAGTCGGTTGTTTACGTCGAATACAAATTTGTAGTACTTTTCATAAGAATACTAATTTTTATAAGGTTCCTTATATTTTTGGGGGCAGGTTATGGAAACTTTTTCCCTTTACGGCATTGCTGTGGCTTGATTTTTCAACCGATGTGCTATATTTTGGTGTCAATGAATAGATCAGCGTCTGAACTTTCCAAAAAGTATAAATTTGTGGTATTTCGCAAAAGTTTAAGGGTGGGTTTAGTGGTTGAAAGCTAAAAAAATACCAATTTTTCACGCATGAACTCCCCAAAACTTTAAATCCACTTTTCTCCCCTTAAACGTGCGAATTTCGCGTTTTTACGTATTAATTTAAAAGCTTAACCCAAACTAGTGTTTTGATGGTCGGAACATGTTTTAGGCAAAAAATCTAAAAATTACTGTTTCTAGAACACGTGCATTTTTTGTGCAGATTTTCAGCTTTGATTGCTTACTGTGCCCGTAATTTTAATCCGATTGTTGAAATTTTGGTCTTATCTTATAGTTGCGTTTGTTTAGTTTGCGTGAAGTGCAAATATGTAGTAATTTGCAAGAAAATACTAATTTTTATGACGCTTAGGCGGCATAGACATGTATTTGTCTAAAATACGTAAATTTCCTTGTCAGACTTTTGGCTTTAATCGTTCACTGTAGCCACAGTTTCTATTCGATTATCAAAATTTTGTTCTCATTTTGTAGCTGTCAGTCGGTTGTTTACGTCGAATACAAATTTGTAGTGCTTTTCATAAGAATACTAATTTTTATAAGGTTCCTGATATTTTTGGGGGCAGGTTATGGAAACTTTTTCCCTTTACGGCATTGCTGTGGCTTGATTTTTCAACCGATGTGCTATATTTTGGTGTCAATGAATAGATCAGCGTCTGAACTTTCCAAAAAGTATAAATTTGTGGTATTTTGCAAAAGTTTAGGGGTGGGTTTAGTGGTTGAAAGCTAAAAAAATACCAATTTTTCACGCATGAACTCCCCAAAACATTAAATCCATTTTTCTCCCCTTAAACGTGCGAATTTCGCGTTTTTACGTTTTAATTCAAAAGCTTAACCCAAACTAGTGTTTTGATGGTCGGAACATGTTTTAGGCAAAAAATCTAAAAATTACTGTTTCTAGAACACGTGCATTTTTTGTGCAGATTTTCAGCTTTGATTGCTTACTGTGCCCGTAATTTTAATCCGATTGTTGAAATTTTGGTCTTATCTTATAGTTGCGTTTGTTTAGTTTGCGTGAAGTGCAAATATGTAGTAATTTGCATGAAAATACTAATTTTTATGACGCTTAGGAGGCATAGACATGTATTTGTCTAAAATACGTAAATTTCCTTGTCAGACTTTTGGCTTTAATCGTTCACTGTAGCCACAGTTTCTATTCGATTATCAAAATTTTGTTCTCATTTTGTAGCTGTCAGTCGGTTGTTTACGTCGAATACAAATTTGTAGTACTTTTCATAAGAATACTAATTTTTATAAGGTTCCTTATATTTTTGGGGGCAGGTTATGGAAACTTTTTCCCTTTACGGCATTGCTGTGGCTTGATTTTTCAACCGATGTGCTATATTTTGGTGTCAATGAATAGATCAGCGTCTGAACTTTCCAAAAAGTATAAATTTGTGGTATTTCGCAAAAGTTTAAGGGTGGGTTTAGTGGTTGAAAGCTAAAAAATACCAATTTTTCACGCATGAACTCCCCAAAACTTTAAATCCACTTTTCTCCCCTTAAACGTGCGAATTTCGCGTTTTTACGTTTTAATTTAAAAGCTTAACCCAAACTAGTGTTTTGATGGTCGGAACATGTTTTAGGCAAAAAATCTAAAAATTACTGTTTCTAGAACACGTGCAGTTTTTCTGCAGATTTTCAGCTTTGATTGCTTACTGTGCCCGTAATTTTAATTCGATTGTTGAAATTTTGGTCTTATCTTATAGTTGCGTTTGTTTAGTTTGCGTGAAGTGCAAATATGTAGTAATTTGCAAGAAAATACTAATTTTTATGACGCTTAGGAGGCATAGACATGTATTTGTCTAAAATACGTAAATTTCCTTGTCAGACTTTTGGCTTTAATCGTTCACTGTAGCCACAGTTTCTATTCGATTATCAAAATTTTGTTCTCATTTTGTAGCTGTCAGTCGGTTGTATTCGTCGAATACAAATTTGTAGTACTTTTCATAAGAATACTAATTTTTATAAGGTTCCTTATATTTTTGGGGGCAGGTTATGGAAACTTTTTCCCTTTACGGCATTGCTGTGGCTTGATTTTTCAACCGATGTGCTATATTTTGGTGTCAATGAATAGATCAGCGTCTGAACTTTCCAAAAAGTATAAATTTGTGGTATTTCGCAAAAGTTTAAGGGTGGGTTTAGTGGTTGAAAGCTAAAAAAATACCAATTTTTCACGCATGAACTCCCCAAAACTTTAAATCCATTTTTCTCCCCTTAAACGTGCGAATTTCGCGTTTTTACTTTTTAATTTAAAAGCTTAACCCAAACTAGTGTTTTGATGGTCGGAACATGTTTTAGGCAAAAAATCTAAAAATTACTGTTTCTAGAACACGTGCAGTTTTTGTGCAGATTTTCAGCTTTGATTGCTTACTGTACCCGTAATTTTAATCCGATTGTTGAAATTTTGGTCTTATCTTATAGTTGCGTTTGTTAAGTTTGCGTGAAGTGCAAATATGTAGTAATTTGCATGAAAATACTAATTTTTATGACGCTTAGGAGGCATAGACATGTATTTGTCTAAAATACGTAAATTTCCTTGTCAGACTTTTGGCTTTAATCGTTCACTGTAGCCACAGTTTCTATTCGATTATCAAAATTTTGTTCTCATTTTGTAGCTGTCAGTCGGTTGTATTCGTCGAATACAAATTTGTAGTACTTTTCATAAGAATACTAATTTTTATAAGGTTCCTTATATTTTTGGGGGCAGGTTATGGAAACTTTTTCCCTTTACGGCATTGCTGTGGCTTGATTTTTCAACCGATGTGCTATATTTTGGTGTCAATGAATAGATCAGCGTCTGAACTTTCCAAAAAGTATAAATTTGTGGTATTTCGCAAAAGTTTAAGGGTGGGTTTAGTGGTTGAAAGCTAAAAAAATACCAATTTTTCACGCATGAACTCCCCAAAACTTTGAATCCACTTTTCTCCCCTTAAACGTGCGAATTTCGCGTTTTCACGTATTAATTTAAAAGCTTAACCCAAACTAGTGTTTTGATGGTCGGAACATGTTTTAGACAATTACTGTTTCTAGAACACGTGCAGTTTTTCTGCAGATTTTCAGCTTTGATTGCTTACTGTGCCCGTAATTTTAATCCGATTGTTGAAATTTTGGTCTTATCTTATAGTTGCGTTTGTTTAGTTTGCGTGAAGTGCAAATATGTAGTAATTTGCATGAAAATACTAATTTTTATGACGCTTAGGAGGCATAGACATGTATTTGTCTAAAATACGTAAATTTCCTTGTCAGACTTTTGGCTTTATCGTTCACTGTAGCCACAGTTTCTATTCGATTATCAAAATTTTGTTCTCATTTTGTAGCTGTCAGTCGGTTGTTTACGTCGAATACAAATTTGTAGTACTTTTCATAAGAATACTAATTTTTATAAGGTTCCTTATATTTTTGGGGGCAGGTTATGGAAACTTTTTCCCTTTACGGCATTGCTGTGGCTTGATTTTTCAACCGATGTGCTATATTTTGGTGTCAATGAATAGATCAGCGTCTGAACTTTCCAAAAAGTATAAATTTGTGGTATTTCGCAAAAGTTTAAGGGTGGGCTTAGTGGTTGAAAGCTTAAAAATACCAATTTTTCACGCATGAACTCCCCAAAACTTTAAATCCATTTTTCTCCCCTTAAACGTGCGAATTTGGCGTTTTTACGTTTTAATTTAAAAGCTTAACCCAAACTAGTGTTTTGATGGTCGGAACATGTTTTAGGCAAAAAATCTAAAAATTACTGTTTCTAGAACACGTGCATTTTTTGTGCAGATTTTCAGCTTTGATTGCTTACTGTGCCCGTAATTTTAATCCGATTGTTGAAATTTTGGTCTTATCTTATAGTTGCGTTTGTTTAGTTTGCGTGAAGTGCAAATATGTAGTAATTTGCAAGAAAATACTAATTTTTATGACGCTTAGGAGGCATAGGCATGTATTTGTCTAAAATACGTACATTTCCTTGTCAGACTTTTGGCTTTAATCGTTCACTGTAGCCACAGTTTCTATTCGATTATCAAAATTTTGTTCTCATTTTGTAGCTGTCAGTCGGTTGTTTACGTCGAATACAAATTTGTAGTACTTTTCATAAGAATACTAATTTTTATAAGGTTCCTTATATTTTTGGGGGCAGGTTGTGGAAACTTTTTCCCTTTACGGCATTGCTGTGGCTTGATTTTTCAACCGATGTGCTATATTTTGGTGTCAATGAATAGATCAGCGTCTGAACTTTCCAAAAAGTATAAATTTGTGGTATTTCGCAAAAGTTTAAGGGTGGGTTTAGTGGTTGAGAGCTAAAAAATACCAATTTTTCACGCATGAACTCCCCAAAACTTTAAATCCATTTTTCTCCCCTTAAACGTGCGAATTTCGCGTTTTTACGTTTTAATTTAAAAGCTTAACCCAAACTAGTGTTTTGATGGTCGGAACATGTTTTAGGCAAAAAATCTAAAAATTACTGTTTCTAGAACACGTGCAGTTTTTGTGCAGATTTTCAGCTTTGATTGCTTACTGTGCCCGTAATTTTAATTCGATTGTTGAAATTTTGGTCTTATCTTATAGTTGCGTTTGTTTAGTTTGCGCGAAGTGCAAATATGTAGTAATTTGCATGAAAATACTAATTTTTATGACGCTTAGGAGGCATAGACATGTATTTGTCTAAAATACGTAAATTTCCTTGTCAGACTTTTGGCTTTATCGTTCACTGTAGCCACAGTTTCTATTCGATTATCAAAATTTTATTCTCATTTTGTAGCTGTCAGTCGGTTGTTTACGTCGAATACAAATTTGTAGTACTTTTCATAAGAATACTAATTTTTATAAGGTTCCTTATATTTTTGGGGGCAGGTTATGGAAACTTTTTCCCTTTACGGCATTGCTGTGGCTTGATTTTTCAACCGATGTGCTATATTTTGGTGTCAATGAATAGATCAGCGTCTGAACTTTCCAAAAAGTATAAATTTGTGGTATTTTGCAAAAGTTTAAGGGTGGGTTTAGTGGTTGAAAGCTAAAAAAATACCAATTTTTCACGCATGAACTCCCCAAAACTTTAAATCTATTTTTCTCCCCTTAAACGTGCGAATTTCGCGTTTTTACGTTTTAATTTAAAAGCTTAACCCAAACTAGTGTTTTGATGGTCGGAACATGTTTTAGGCAAAAAATCTAAAAATTACTGTTTCTAGAACACGTGCATTTTTTGTGCAGATTTTCAGCTTTGATTGCTTACTGTGCCCGTAATTTTAATCCGATTGTTGAAATTTTGGTCTTATCTTATAGTTCCGTTTGTTTAGTTTGCGTGAAGTGCAAATATGTAGTAATTTGCAAGAAAATACTAATTTTTATGACGCTTAGGAGGCATAGACATGTATTCGTCTAAAATACGTAAATTTCCTTGTCAGACTTTTGGCTTTAATCGTTCACTGTAGCCACAGTTTCTATTCGATTATCAAAATTTTGTTCTCATTTTGTAGCTGTCAGTCGGTTGTTTACGTCGAATACAAATTTGTAGTACTTTTCATAAGAATACTAATTTTTATAAGGTTCCTTATATTTTTGGGGGCAGGTTATGGAAACTTTTTCCCTTTACGGCATTGCTGTGGCTTGATTTTTCAACCGATGTGCTATATTTTGGTGTCAATGAATTGATCAGCGTCTGAACTTTCCAAAAAGTATAAATTTGTGGTATTTCGCAAAAGTTTAAGGGTGGGTTTAGTGGTTGAAAGCTAAAAAAATACCAATTTTTCACGCATGAACTCCCCAAAACTTTAAATCCATTTTTCTCCCCTTAAACGTGCGAATTTCGCGTTTTTACGTTTTAATTTAAAAGCTTAACCCAAACTAGTGTTTTGATGGTCGGAACATGTTTTAGGCAAAAAATCTAAAAATTACTGTTTCTAGGCCACGTGCATTTTTTGTGCAGATTTTCAGCTTTGATTGCTTACTGTGCCCGTAATTTTAATCCGATTGTTGAAATTTTGGTCTTATCTTATAGTTGCGTTTGTTTAGTTTGCGTGAAGTGCAAATATGTAGTAATTTGCAAGAAAATACTAATTTTTATGACGCTTAGGAGGCATACGAGTAGACATGTATTTGTCTAAAATACGTAAATTTCCTTGTCAGACTTTTGGCTTTAATCGTTCACTGTAGCCACAGTTTCTATTCGATTATCAAAATTTTGTTCTCATTTTGTAGCTGTCAGTCGGTTGTTTACGCCGAATACAAATTTGTAGTACTTTTCATAAGAATACTAATTTTTATAAGGTTCCTTATATTTTTGGGGGCAGGTTATGGAAACTTTTTCCCTTTACGGCATTGCTGTGGCTTGATTTTTCAACCGATGTGCTATATTTTAGTGTCAATGAATAGATCAGCGTCTGAACTTTCCAAAAAGTATAAATTTGTGGTATTTCGCAAAAGTTTAAGGGTGGGTTTAGTGGTTGAAAGCTAAAAAAATACCAATTTTTCCCGCATGAACTCCCCAAAACTTTAAATCTATTTTTCTCCCCTTAAACGTGCGAATTTCGCGTTTTTACGTTTTAATTTAAAAGCTTAACCCAAACTAGTGTTTTGATGGTCGGAACATGTTGTAGGCAAAAAATCTAAAAATTACTGTTTCTAGAACACGTGCATTTTTTGTGCAGATTTTCAGCTTTGATTGCTTACTGTGCCCGTAATTTTAATCCGATTGTTGAAATTTTGGTCTTATCTTATAGTTGCGTTTGTTTAGTTTGCGTGAAGTGCAAATATGTAGTAATTTGCAAGAAAATACTAATTTTTATGACGCTTAGGAGGCATTGACATGTATTTGTCTAAAATACGTAAATTTCCTTGTCAGACTTTTGGCTTTAATCGTTCACTGTAGCCACAGTTTCTATTCGATTATCAAAATTTTGTTCTCATTTTGTAGCTGTCAGTCGGTTGTTTACGTCGAATACAAATTTGTAGTACTTTTCATAAGAATACTAATTTTTATAAGGTTCCTTATATTTTTGGGGGCAGGTTATGGAAACTTTTTCCCTTTACGGCATTGCTGTGGCTTGATTTTTCAACCGATGTGCTATATTTTGGTGTCAATGAATAGATCAGCGTCTGAACTTTCCAAAAAGTATAAATTTGTGGTATTTCGCAAAAGTTTAAGGGTGGGTTTAGTGGTTGAAAGCTAAAAAAATACCAATTTTTCCCGCATGAACTCCCCAAAACTTTAAATCTATTTTTCTCCCCTTAAACGTGCGAATTTCGCGTTTTTACGTTTTAATTTAAAAGCTTAACCCAAACTAGTGTTTTGATGGTCGGAACATGTTGTAGGCAAAAAATCTAAAAATTACTGTTTCTAGAACACGTGCATTTTTTGTGCAGATTTTCAGCTTTGATTGCTTACTGTGCCCGTAATTTTAATCCGATTGTTGAAATTTTGGTCTTATCTTATAGTTGCGTTTGTTTAGTTTGCGTGAAGTGCAAATATGCAGTAATTTGCAAGAAAATACTAATTTTTATGACGCTTAGGAGGCATAGACATGTATTTGTCTAAAATACGTAAATTTCCTTGTCAGACTTTTGGCTTTAATCGTTCACTGTAGCCACAGTTTCTATTCGATTATCAAAATTTTGTTCTCGTTTTGTAGCTGTCAGTCGGTTGTTAACGTCGAATACAAATTTGTAGTACTTTTCATAAGAATACTAATTTTTATAAGGTTCCTTATATTTTTGGGGGCAGGTTATGGAAACTTTTTCCCTTTACGGTATTGCTGTGGCTTGATTTTTCAACCGATGTGCTATATTTTGATGTCAATGAATAGATCAGCGTCTGAACTTTCCAAAAAGTATAAATTTGTGGTATTTCGCAAAAGTTTAAGGGTGGGTTTAGTGGTTGAAAGCTAAAAAAATACCAATTTTTCACGCATGAGCTCCCCAAAACTTTAAATCCTTTTTTCTCCCCTTAAACGTGCGAATTTCGCGTTTTTACGTTTTAATTTAAAAGCTTAACCCAAACTAGTGTTTTGATGGTCGGAACATGTTTTAGGCAAAAAATCTAAAAATTACTGTTTCTAGAACACGTGCATTTTTTGTGCAGATTTTCAGCTTTGATTGCTGACTGTGCCCGTAATTTTAACCCGATTGTTGAAATTTTGGTCTTATCTTATAGTTGCGTTTGTTTAGTTTGCGTGAAGTGCAAATATGTAGTAATTTGCATGAAAATACTAATTTTTATGACGCTTAGGAGGCATAGACATGTATTTGTCTAAAATACGTAAATTTCCTTGTCAGACTTTTGGCTTTAATCGTTCACTGTAGCCACAGTTTCTATTCGATTATCAAAATTTTGTTCTCATTTTGTAGCTGTCAGTCGGTTGTTTACGTTGAATACAAATTTGTAGTACTTTTCATAAGAATACTAATTTTTATAAGGTTCCTTATATTTTTGGGGGCAGGTTATGGAAACTTTTTCCCTTTACGGCATTGCTGTGGCTTGATTTTTCAACCGATGTGCTATATTTTGATGTCAATGAATAGATCAGCGTCTGAACTTTCCAAAAAGTATAAATTTGTGGTATTTCGCAAAAGTTTAAGGGTGGGTTTAGTGGTTGAAAGCTAAAAAAATACCAATTTTTCACGCATGAGCTCCCCAAAACTTTAAATCCTTTTTTCTCCCCTTAAACGTGCGAATTTCGCGTTTTTACGTTTTAATTTAAAAGCTTAACCCAAGCTAGTGTTTTGATGGTCGGAACATGTTTTAGGCAAAAAATCTAAAAATTACTGTTTCTAGAACACGTGTAGTTTTTGTGCAGATTTTCAGCTTTGATTGCTTACTGTGCCCGTAATTTTAATCCGATTGTTGAAATTTTGGTCTTATCTTATAGTTGTGTTTGTTTAGTTTGCGTGAAGTGCAAATATGTAGTAATTTGCAAGAAAATACTAATTTTTATGACGCTTAGGAGGCATAGACATGTATTTGTCTAAAATACGTAAATTTCCTTGTCAGACTTTTGGCTTTAATCGTTCACTGTAGCCACAGTTTCTATTCGATTATCAAAATTTTGTTCTCATTTTGTAGCTGTCAGTCGGTTGTTTACGTCGAATACAAATTTGTATTACTTTTCATAAGAATACTAATTTTTATAAGGTTCCTTAAATTTTGGGGGCAGGTTATGGAAACTTTTTCCCTTTACGGCATTGCTGTGGCTTGATTTTTCAACCGATGTGCTATATTTTGGTGTCAATGAATAGATCAGCGTCTGAACTTTCCAAAAAGTATAAATTTGTGGTATTTCGCAAAAATTTAAGGGTGGGTTTAGTGGTTGAAATCTAAAAAAATACCAATTTTTCACGCATGAACTCCCCAAAGCTTTAAATCCATTTTTCTCCCCTTAAACGTGCGAATTTCGCGTTTTTACGTTTTAATTTAAAAGCTTAACCCAAACTAGTGTTTTGATGGTCGGAACATGTTTTAGCCAAAAAATCTAAAAATTACTGTTTCTAGAACACGTGCAGTTTTTCTGCAGATTTTCAGCTTTGATTGCTTACTGTGCCCGTAATTTTAATCCGATTGTTGAAATTTTGGTCTTATCTTATAGTTGCGTTTGTTTAGTTTGCGTGAAATGCAAATATGTAGTAATTTGCATGAAAATACTAATTTTTATGACGCTTAGGAGGCATAGACATGTATTTGTCTAAAATACGTAAATTTCCTTGTCAGACTTTTGGCTTTAATCGTTCACTGTAGCCACAGTTTCTATTCGATTATCAAAATTTTGTTCTCATTTTGTAGCTGTCAGTCGGTTGTTAACGTCGAATACAAATTTGTAGTACTTTTCATAAGAATACTAATTTTTATAAGGTTCCTTATATTTTTGGGGGCAGGTTATGGAAACTTTTTCCCTTTACGGCATTGCTGTGGCTTGATTTTTCAACGAAGTGTGCTATATTTTGGTGTCAATGAATAGATCAGCGTCTGAACTTTCCAAAAAGTATAAATTTGTGGTATTTCGCAAAAGTTTAAGGGTGGGTTTAGTGGTTGAAAGCTAAAAAAATACCAATTTTTCACGCATGAACTCCCCAAAACTTTAAATCCATTTTTCTCCCCTTAAACGTGCGAATTTGGCGTTTTTACGTTTTAATTTAAAAGCTTAACCCAAACTAGTGTTTTGATGGTCGGAACATGTTTTAGGCAAAAAATCTAAAAATTACTGTTTCTAGAACACGTGCATTTTTTGTGCAGATTTTCAGCTTTGATTGCTTACTGTGCCCGTAATTTTAATCCGATTGTTGAAATTTTGGTCTTATCTTATAGTTGCGTTTGTTTAGTTTGCGTGAAGTGCAAATATGTAGTAATTTGCAAGAAAATACTAATTTTTATGACGCTTAGGAGGCATAGACATGTATTTCTCTAAAATACGTAAATTTTCTTGTCAGACTTTTGGCTTTAATCGTTCACTGTAGCCACAGTTTCTATTCGATTATCAAAATTTTGTTCTCATTTTGTAGCTGTCAGTCGGTTGTTTACGTCGAATACAAATTTGTAGTACTTTTCATAAGAATACTAATTTGTATAAGGTTCCTTATATTTTTGGGGGCAGGTTATGGAAACTTTTTCCCTTTACGGCATTGCTGTGGCTTGATTTTTCAACCGATGTGCTATATTTTGGTGTCAATGAATAGATCAGCGTCTAAACTTTCCAAAAAGTATAAATTTGTGGTATTTCGCAAAAGTTTAAGGGTGGGTTTAGTGGTTGAAAGCTAAAAAAAATACCAATTTTTCACGCATGAACTCCGCAAAACTTTAAATCCATTTTTCTCCCCTTAAACGTGCGAGTTTCGCGTTTTTACGTTTTAATTTAAAAGCTTAACCCAAACTAGTGTTTTGATGGTCGGAACATGTTTTAGGCAAAAAATCTAAAAATTACTGTTTCTAGAACACGTGCATTTTTTGTGCAGATTTTCAGCTTTGATTGCTTACTGTGCCCGTAATTTTAATCCGATTGTTGAAATTTTGGTCTTATCTTATAGTTGCGTTTGTTTAGTTTGCGTGAAGTGCAAATATGTAGTAATTTGCAAGAAAATACTAATTTTTATGACGCTTAGGAGGCATAGACATGTATTTGTCTAAAATACGTAAATTTCCTTGACAGACTTTTGGCTTTAATCGTTCACTGTAGCCACAGTTTCTATTCGATTATCAAAATTTTGTTCTCATTTTGTAGCTGTCAGTCGGTTGTTTACGTCGAATACAAATTTGTAGTACTTTTCATAAGAATACTAATTTTTATAAGGTTCCTTATATTTTTGGGGGCAGGTTATGGAAACTTTTTCCCTTTACGGCACTGCTGTGGCTTGATTTTTCAACCGATGTGCTATATTTTGATGTCAATAAATAGATCAGCGTCTGAACTTTCCAAAAAGTATAAATTTGTGGTATTTCGCAAAAGTTTAAGGGTGGGTTTAGTGGTTGAAAGCTAAAAAAATACCAATTTTTCACGCATGAACTCCCCAAAACTTGAAATCCATTTTTCTCCCCTTAAACGTGCGAATTTCGCGTTTGTACGTTTTAATTTAAAAGCTTAACCCAAACTAGTGTTTTGATGGTCGGAACATGTTTTAGGCAAAAAATCTAAAAATTACTGTTTCTAGAACACGTGCAGTTTTTGTGCAGATTTTCAGCTTTGATTGCTTACTGTGCCCGTAATTTTAATCCGATTGTTGATATTTTGGTCTTATCTTATAGTTGCGTTTGTTTAGTTTGCGTGAAGTGCAAATATGTAGTAATTTGCAAGAAAATACTAATTTTTATGACGCTTAGGAGGCATAGACATGTATTTGTCTAAAATACGTAAATTTCCTTGTCAGACTTTTGGCTTTAATCGTTCACTGTAGCCACAGTTTCTATTCGATTATCAAAATTTTGTTCTCATTTTGTAGCTGTCAGTCGGTTGTTTACGTCGAATACAAATTTGTATTACTTTTCATAAGAATACTAATTTTTATAAGGTTCCTTAAATTTTGGGGGCAGGTTATGGAAACTTTTTCCCTTTACGGCATTGCTGTGGCTTGATTTTTCAACCGATGTGCTATATTTTGGTGTCAATGAATAGATCAGCGTCTGAACTTTCCAAAAAGTATAAATTTGTGGTATTTCGCAAAAATTTAAGGGTGGGTTTAGTGGTTGAAATCTAAAAAAATACCAATTTTTCACGCATGAACTCCCCAAAGCTTTAAATCCATTTTTCTCCCCTTAAACGTGCGAATTTCGCGTTTTTACGTTTTAATTTAAAAGCTTAACCCAAACTAGTGTTTTGATGGTCGGAACATGTTTTAGCCAAAAAATCTAAAAATTACTGTTTCTAGAACACGTGCAGTTTTTCTGCAGATTTTCAGCTTTGATTGCTTACTGTGCCCGTAATTTTAATCCGATTGTTGAAATTTTGGTCTTATCTTATAGTTGCGTTTGTTTAGTTTGCGTGAAATGCAAATATGTAGTAATTTGCATGAAAATACTAATTTTTATGACGCTTAGGAGGCATAGACATGTATTTGTCTAAAATACGTAAATTTCCTTGTCAGACTTTTGGCTTTAATCGTTCACTGTAGCCACAGTTTCTATTCGATTATCAAAATTTTGTTCTCATTTTGTAGCTGTCAGTCGGTTGTTAACGTCGAATACAAATTTGTAGTACTTTTCATAAGAATACTAATTTTTATAAGGTTCCTTATATTTTTGGGGGCAGGTTATGGAAACTTTTTCCCTTTACGGCATTGCTGTGGCTTGATTTTTCAACGAAGTGTGCTATATTTTGGTGTCAATGAATAGATCAGCGTCTGAACTTTCCAAAAAGTATAAATTTGTGGTATTTCGCAAAAGTTTAAGGGTGGGTTTAGTGGTTGAAAGCTAAAAAAATACCAATTTTTCACGCATGAACTCCCCAAAACTTTAAATCCATTTTTCTCCCCTTAAACGTGCGAATTTCGCGTTTTTACGTTTTAATTTAAAAGCTTAACCCAAACTAGTGTTTTGATGGTCGGAACATGTTTTAGGCAAAAAATCTAAAAATTACTGTTTCTAGAACACGTGCATTTTTCGTGCAGATTTTCAGCTTTGATTGCTTACTGTGCCCGTAATTTTAATCCGATTGTTGAAATTTTGGTCTTATCTTATAGTTGCGTTTGTTTAGTTTGCGTGAAGTGCAAATATGTAGTAATTTGCAAGAAAATACTAATTTTTATGACGCTTAGGAGGCATAGACATGTATTTGTCTAAAATACGTAAATTTCCTTGTCAGACTTTTGGCTTTAATCGTTCACTGTAGTCACAGTTTCTATTCGATTATCAAAATTTTGTTCTCATTTTGTAGCTGTCAGTCGGTTGTTTACGTCGAATACAAATTTGTAGTACTTTTCATAAGAATACTAATTTGTATAAGGTTCCTTATATTTTTGGGGGCAGGTTATGGAAACTTTTTCCCTTTACGGCATTGCTGTGGCTTGATTTTTCAACCGATGTGCTATATTTTGGTGTCAATGAATAGATCAGCGTCTAAACTTTCCAAAAAGTATAAATTTGTGGTATTTCGCAAAAGTTTAAGGGTGGGTTTAGTGGTTGAAAGCTAAAAAAAATACCAATTTTTCACGCATGAACTCCGCAAAACTTTAAATCCATTTTTCTCCCCTTAAACGTGCGAGTTTCGCGTTTTTACGTTTTAATTTAAAAGCTTAACCCAAACTAGTGTTTTGATGGTCGGAACATGTTTTAGGCAAAAAATCTAAAAATTACTGTTTCTAGAACACGTGCATTTTTTGTGCAGATTTTCAGCTTTGATTGCTTACTGTGCCCGTAATTTTAATCCGATTGTTGAAATTTTGGTCTTATCTTATAGTTGCGTTTGTTTAGTTTGCGTGAAGTGCAAATATGTAGTAATTTGCAAGAAAATACTAATTTTTATGACGCTTAGGAGGCATAGACATGTATTTGTCTAAAATACGTAAATTTCCTTGACAGACTTTTGGCTTTAATCGTTCACTGTAGCCACAGTTTCTATTCGATTATCAAAATTTTGTTCTCATTTTGTAGCTGTCAGTCGGTTGTTTACGTCGAATACAAATTTGTAGTACTTTTCATAAGAATACTAATTTTTATAAGGTTCCTTATATTTTTGGGGGCAGGTTATGGAAACTTTTTCCCTTTACGGCACTGCTGTGGCTTGATTTTTCAACCGATGTGCTATATTTTGATGTCAATAAATAGATCAGCGTCTGAACTTTCCAAAAAGTATAAATTTGTGGTATTTCGCAAAAGTTTAAGGGTGGGTTTAGTGGTTGAAAGCTAAAAAAATACCAATTTTTCACGCATGAACTCCCCAAAACTTGAAATCCATTTTTCTCCCCTTAAACGTGCGAATTTCGCGTTTGTACGTTTTAATTTAAAAGCTTAACCCAAACTAGTGTTTCGATGGTCGGAACATGTTTTAGGCAAAAAATCTAAAAATTACTGTTTCTAGAACACGTGCATTTTTTGTGCAGATTTTCAGCTTTGATTGCTTACTGTGCCCGTAATTTTAATCTGATTGTTGAAATTTTGGTCTTATCTTATAGTTGCGTTTGTTTAGTTTGCGTGAAGTGCAAATATGTAGTAATTTGCAAGAAAATACTAATTTTTATGACGCTTAGGAGGCATAGACATGTATTTGTCTAAAATACGTAAATTTCCTTGACAGACTTTTGGCTTTAATCGTTCACTGTAGCCACAGTTTCTATTCGATTATCAAAATTTTGTTCTCATTTTGTAGCTGTCAGTCGGTTGTTTACGTCGAATACAAATTTGTAGTACTTTTCATAAGAATACTAATTTTTATAAGGTTCCTTATATTTTTGGGGGCAGGTTATGGAAACTTTTTCCCTTTACGGCACTGCTGTGGCTTGATTTTTCAACCGATGTGCTATATTTTGATGTCAATGAATAGATCAGCGTCTGAACTTTCCAAAAAGTATAAATTTGTGGTATTTCGCAAAAGTTTAAGGGTGGGTTTAGTGGTTGAAAGCTAAAAAAATACCAATTTTTCACGCATGAACTCCCCAAAACTTTAAATCCATTTTTCTCCCCTTAAACGTGCGAATTTCGCGTTTTTACGTTTTAATTTAAAAGCTTAACCCAAACTAGTGTTTCGATGGTCGGAACATGTTTTAGGCAAAAAATCTAAAAATTACTGTTTCTAGAACACGTGCATTTTTTGTTCAGATTTTCAGCTTTGATTGCTTACTGTGCCCGTAATTTTAATCCGATTGTTGAAATTTTGGTCTTATCTTATAGTTGCGTTTGTTTAGTTTGCGTGAAGTGCAAATATGTAGTAATTTGCAAGAAAATACTAATTTTTATGACGCTTAGGAGGCATAGACATGTATTTGTCTAAAATACGTAAATTTCCTTGTCAGACTTTTGGCTTTAATCGTTCACTGTAGCCACAGTTTCTATTCGATTATCAAAATTTTGTTCTCATTTTGTAGCTGTCAGTCGGTTGTTTACGTCGAATACAAATTTGTAGTACTTTTCATAAGAATACTAATTTTTATAAGGTTCCTTATATTTTTGGGGGCAGGTTATGGAAACTTTTTCCCTTTACGGCATTGCTGTGGCTTGATTTTTCAACCGATGTGCTATATTTTGATGTCAATGAATAGATCAGCGTCTGAGCTTTCCAAAAAGTATAAATTTGTGGTATTTCGCAAAAGTTTAAGGGTGGGTTTAGTGGTTGAAAGCTAAAAAAATACCAATTTTTCACGCATGAACTCCCCAAAACTTTAAATCCATTTTTCTCCCCTTAAACGTGCGAGTTTCGCGTTTTTACGTTTTAATTTAAAAGCTTAACCCAAACTAGTGTTTTGATGGTCGGAACATGTTTTAGGCAAAAAATCTAAAAATTACTGTTTCTAGAACACGTGCAGTTTTTGTGCAGATTTTCAGCTTTGATTGCTTACTGTGCCCGTAATTTTAATCCGATTGTTGAAATTTTGGTCTTATCTTATAGTTGCGTTTGTTTAGTTTGCGTGAAGTGCAAATATGTAGTAATTTGCATGAAAATACTAATTTTTATGACGCTTAGGAGGCATAGACATGTATTTGTCTAAAATACGTAAATTTCCTTGTCAGAATTTTGGCTTTAATCGTTCACTGTAGCCACAGTTTCTATTCGATTATCAAAATTTTGTTCTCATTTTGTAGCTGTCAGTCGGTTGTTTACGTTGAATACAAATTTGTAGTACTTTTCATAAGAATACTAATTTTTATAAGGTTCCTTATATTTTTGGGGGCAGGTTATGGAAACTTTTTCCCTTTACGGCACTGCTGTGGCTTGATTTTTCAACCGATGTGCTATATTTTGATGTCAATGAATAGATCAGCGTCTGAACTTTCCAAAAAGTATAAATTTGTGGTATTTCGCAAAAGTTTAAGGGTGGGTTTAGTGGTTGAAAGCTAAAAAAATACCAATTTTTCACGCATGAACTCCCCAAAACTTGAAATCCATTTTTCTCCCCTTAAACGTGCGAATTTCGCGTTTTTACGTTTTAATTTAAAAGCTTAACCCAAACTAGTGTTTCGATGGTCGGAACATGTTTTAGGCAAAAAATCTAAAAATTACTGTTTCTAGAACACGTGCATTTTTTGTTCAGATTTTCAGCTTTGATTGCTTACTGTGCCCGTAATTTTAATCCGATTGTTGAAATTTTGGTCTTATCTTATAGTTGCGTTTGTTTAGTTTGCGTGAAGTGCAAATATGTAGTAATTTGCAAGAAAATACTAATTTTTATGACGCTTAGGAGGCATAGACATGTATTTGTCTAAAATACGTAAATTTCCTTGTCAGACTTTTGGCTTTAATCGTTCACTGTAGCCACAGTTTCTATTCGATTATCAAAATTTTGTTCTCATTTTGTAGCTGTTAGTCGGTTGTTTACGTCGAATACAAATTTGTAGTACTTTTCATAAGAATACTAATTTTTATAAGGTTCCTTATATTTTTGGGGGCAGGTTATGGAAACTTTTTCCCTTTACGGCATTGCTGTGGCTTGATTTTTCAACCGATGTGCTATATTTTGATGTCAATGAATAGATCAGCGTCTGAGCTTTCCAAAAAGTATAAATTTGTGGTATTTCGCAAAAGTTTAAGGGTGGGTTTAGTGGTTGAAAGCTAAAAAAAATACCAATTTTTCACGCATGAACTCCCCAAAACTTTAAATCCATTTTTCTCCCCTTTAACGTGCGAATTTCGCGTTTTTACGTTTTAATTTAAAAGCTTAACCCAAACTAGTGTTTTGATGGTCGGAACATGTTTTAGGCAAAAAATCTAAAAATTACTGTTTCTAGAAAACCTGCATTTTTTGTGCAGATTTTCAGCTTTGATTGCTTACTGTGCCCGTAATTTTAATCCGATTGTTGAAATTTTGGTCTTATCTTATAGTTGCGTTTGTTTAGTTTGCTTGAAGTGCAAATATGTAGTAATTTGCATGAAAATACTAATTTTTATGACGCTTAGGAGGCATAGACATGTATTTGTCTAAAATACGTAAATTTCCTTGTCAGACTTTTGGCTTTAATCGTTCACTGTAGCCACAGTTTCTATTCGATTATCAAAATTTTGTTCTCATTTTGTAGCTGTCAGTCGGTTGTTTACGTCGAATACAAATTTGTAGTACTTTTCATAAGAATACTAATTTTTATAAGGTTCCTGATATTTTTGGGGGCAGGTTATGGAAACTTTTTCCCTTTACGGCATTGCTGTGGCTTGATTTTTCAACCGATGTGCTATATTTTGGTGTCAATGAATAGAACAGCGTCTGAACTTTCCAAAAAGTATAAATTTGTGGTATTTCGCAAAAGTTTAAAGGTGGGTTTAGTGGTTGAAAGCTAAAAAAATACCAATTTTTCACGCATGAACTCCCCAAAACTTTAAATCCATTTTTCTCCCCTTAAACGTGCGAATTTCGCGTTTTTACGTTTTAATTTAAAAGCTTAACCCAAACTAGTGTTTCGATGGTCGGAACATGTTTTAGGCAAAAAATCTAAAAATTACTGTTTCTAGAACACGTGCATTTTTTGTTCAGATTTTCAGCTTTGATTGCTTACTGTGCCCGTAATTTTAATCCGATTGTTGAAATTTTGGTCTTATCTTATAGTTGCGTTTGTTTAGTTTGCGTGAAGTGCAAATATGTAGTAATTTGCAAGAAAATACTAATTTTTATGACGCTTAGGAGGCATAGACATGTATTTGTCTAAAATACGTAAATTTCCTTGTCAGACTTTTGGCTTTAATCGTTCACTGTAGCCACAGTTTCTATTCGATTATCAAAATTTTGTTCTCATTTTGTAGCTGTTAGTCGGTTGTTTACGTCGAATACAAATTTGTAGTACTTTTCATAAGAATACTAATTTTTATAAGGTTCCTTATATTTTTGGGGGCAGGTTATGGAAACTTTTTCCCTTTACGGCATTGCTGTGGCTTGATTTTTCAACCGATGTGCTATATTTTGATGTCAATGAATAGATCAGCGTCTGAGCTTTCCAAAAAGTATAAATTTGTGGTATTTCGCAAAAGTTTAAGGGTGGGTTTAGTGGTTGAAAGCTAAAAAAATACCAATTTTTCACGCATGAACTCCCCAAAACTTTAAATCCATTTTTCTCCCCTTTAACGTGCGAATTTCGCGTTTTTACGTTTTAATTTAAAAGCTTAACCCAAACTAGTGTTTTGATGGTCGGAACATGTTTTAGGCAAAAAATCTAAAAATTACTGTTTCTAGAAAACCTGCATTTTTTGTGCAGATTTTCAGCTTTGATTGCTTACTGTGCCCGTAATTTTAATCCGATTGTTGAAATTTTGGTCTTATCTTATAGTTGCGTTTGTTTAGTTTGCGTGAAGTGCAAATATGTAGTAATTTGCATGAAAATACTAATTTTTATGACGCTTAGGAGGCATAGACATGTATTTGTCTAAAATACGTAAATTTCCTTGTCAGACTTTTGGCTTTAATCGTTCACTGTAGCCACAGTTTCTATTCGATTATCAAAATTTTGTTCTCATTTTGTAGCTGTCAGTCGGTTGTTTACGTCGAATACAAATTTGTAGTACTTTTCATAAGAATACTAATTTTTATAAGGTTCCTGATATTTTTGGGGGCAGGTTATGGAAACTTTTTCCCTTTACGGCATTGCTGTGGCTTGATTTTTCAACCGATGTGCTATATTTTGGTGTCAATGAATAGAACAGCGTCTGAACTTTCCAAAAAGTATAAATTTGTGGTATTTCGCAAAAGTTTAAAGGTGGGTTTAGTGGTTGAAAGCTAAAAAAATACCAATTTTTCACACATGAACTCCCCAAAACTTTAAATCCATTTTTCTCCCCTTAAACGTGCGAATTTCGCGTTTTTACGTTTTAATTTAAAAGCTTAACCCAAACTAGTGTTTTGATGGTCGGAACATGTTTTAGGCAAAAAATCTAAAAATTACTGTTTCTAGAACACGTGCATTTTTTGTGCAGATTTTCAGCTTTGATTGCTTACTGTGCCCGTAATTTTAATCCGATTGTTGAAATTTTGGTCTTATCTTATAGTTGCGTTTGTTTAGTTTGCGTGAAGTGCAAATATGTAGTAATTTGCAAGAAAATACTAATTTTTATGACGCTTAGGAGGCATAGACATGTATTTGTCTAAAATACGTAAATTTCCTTGTCAGACTTTTGGCTTTAATCGTTCACTGTAGCCACAGTTTCTATTCGATTATCAAAATTTTGTTCTCATTTTGTAGCTGTCAGTCGTTTGTTTACGTCGAATACAAATTTGTAGTACTTTTCATAAGAATACTAATTTTTATAAGGTTCCTTATACTTTTGGGGGCAGGTTATGGACACTTTTTCCCTTTACGGCATTGCTGTGGCTTGATTTTTCAACCGATGTGCTATATTTTGGTGTCAATGAATAGATCAGCGTCTGAACTTTCCAAAAAGTATAAATTTGTGGTATTTCGCAAAAGTTTAAGGGTGGATTTAGTGGTTGAAAGCTAAAAAAAATACCAATTTTTCACGCATGAACTCCCCAAAACTTTAAATCCATTTTTCTCCCCTTTAACGTGCGAATTTCGCGTTTTTACGTTTTAATTTAAAAGCTTAACCCAAACTAGTGTTTTGATGGTCGGAACATGTTTTAGGCAAAAAATCTAAAAATTACTGTTTCTAGAAAACCTGCATTTTTTGTGCAGATTTTCAGCTTTGATTGCTTACTGTGCCCGTAATTTTAATCCGATTGTTGAAATTTTGGTCTTATCTTATAGTTGCGTTTGTTTAGTTTGCGTGAAGTGCAAATATGTAGTAATTTGCATGAAAATACTAATTTTTATGACGCTTAGGAGGCATAGACATGTATTTGTCTAAAATACGTAAATTTCCTTGTCAGACTTTTGGCTTTAATCGTTCACTGTAGCCACAGTTTCTATTCGATTATCAAAATTTTGTTCTCATTTTGTAGCTGTCAGTCGGTTGTTTACGTCGAACACAAATTTGTAGTACTTTTCATAAGAATACTAATTTTTATAAGGTTCCTGATATTTTTGGGGGCAGGTTATGGAAACTTTTTCCCTTTACGGCATTGCTGTGGCTTGATTTTTCAACCGATGTGCTATATTTTGGTGTCAATGAATAGAACAGCGTCTGAACTTTCCAAAAAGTATAAATTTGTGGTATTTCGCAAAAGTTTAAAGGTGGGTTTAGTGGTTGAAAGCTAAAAAAATACCAATTTTTCACACATGAACTCCCCAAAACTTTAAATCCATTTTTCTCCCCTTAAACGTGCGAATTTCGCGTTTTTACGTTTTAATTTAAAAGCTTAACCCAAACTAGTGTTTCGATGGTCGGAACATGTTTTAGGCAAAAAATCTAAAAATTACTGTTTCTAGAACACGTGCATTTTTTGTTCAGATTTTCAGCTTTGATTGCTTACTGTGCCCGTAATTTTAATCCGATTGTTGAAATTTTGGTCTTATCTTATAGTTGCGTTTGTTTAGTTTGCGTGAAGTGCAAATATGTAGTAATTTGCAAGAAAATACTAATTTTTATGACGCTTAGGAGGCATAGACATGTATTTGTCTAAAATACGTAAATTTTCTTGTCAGACTTTTGGCTTTAATCGTTCACTGTAGCCACAGTTTCTATTCGATTATCAAAATTTTGTTCTCATTTTGTAGCTGTTAGTCGGTTGTTTACGTCGAATACAAATTTGTAGTACTTTTCATAAGAATACTAATTTTTATAAGGTTCCTTATATTTTTGGGGGCAGGTTATGGAAACTTTTTCCCTTTACGGCATTGCTGTGGCTTGATTTTTCAACCGATGTGCTATATTTTGATGTCAATGACTAGATCAGCGTCTGAGCTTTCCAAAAAGTATAAATTTGTGGTATTTCGCAAAAGTTTAAGGGTGGGTTTAGTGGTTGAAAGCTAAAAAAATACCAATTTTTCACGCATGAACTCCCCAAAACTTTAAATCCATTTTTCTCCCCTTTAACGTGCGAATTTCGCGTTTTTACGTTTTAATTTAAAAGCTTAACCCAAACTAGTGTTTTGATGGTCGGAACATGTTTTAGGCAAAAAATCTAAAAATTACTGTTTCTAGAAAACCTGCATTTTTTGTGCAGATTTTCAGCTTTGATTGCTTACTGTGCCCGTAATTTTAATCCGATTGTTGAAATTTTGGTCTTATCTTATAGTTGCGTTTGTTTAGTTTGCGTGAAGTGCAAATATGTAGTAATTTGCATGAAAATACTAATTTTTATGACGCTTAGGAGGCATAGACATGTATTTGTCTAAAATACGTAAATTTCCTTGTCAGACTTTTGGCTTTAATCGTTCACTGTAGCCACAGTTTCTATTCGATTATCAAAATTTTGTTCTCATTTTGTAGCTGTCAGTCGGTTGTTTACGTCGAATACAAATTTGTAGTACTTTTCATAAGAATACTAATTTTTATAAGGTTCCTGATATTTTTGGGGGCAGGTTATGGAAACTTTTTCCCTTTACGGCATTGCTGTGGCTTGATTTTTCAACCGATGTGCTATATTTTGGTGTCAATGAATAGAACAGCGTCTGAACTTTCCAAAAAGTATAAATTTGTGGTATTTCGCAAAAGTTTAAAGGTGGGTTTAGTGGTTGAAAGCTAAAAAAATACCAATTTTTCACACATGAACTCCCCAAAACTTTAAATCCATTTTTCTCCCCTTAAACGTGCGAATTTCGCGTTTTTACGTTTTAATTTAAAAGCTTAACCCAAACTAGTGTTTCGATGGTCGGAACATGTTTTAGGCAAAAAATCTAAAAATTACTGTTTCTAGAACACGTGCATTTTTTGTTCAGATTTTCAGCTTTGATTGCTTACTGTGCCCGTAATTTTAATCCGATTGTTGAAATTTTGGTCTTATCTTATAGTTGCGTTTGTTTAGTTTGCGTGAAGTGCAAATATGTAGTAATTTGCAAGAAAATACTAATTTTTATGACGCTTAGGAGGCATAGACATGTATTTGTCTAAAATACGTAAATTTCCTTGTCAGACTTTTGGCTTTAATCGTTCACTGTAGCCACAGTTTCTATTCGATTATCAAAATTTTGTTCTCATTTTGTAGCTGTTAGTCGGTTGTTTACGTCGAATACAAATTTGTAGTACTTTTCATAAGAATACTAATTTTTATAAGGTTCCTTATATTTTTGGGGGCAGGTTATGGAAACTTTTTCCCTTTACGGCATTGCTGTGGCTTGATTTTTCAACCGATGTGCTATATTTTGATGTCAATGACTAGATCAGCGTCTGAGCTTTCCAAAAAGTATAAATTTGTGGTATTTCGCAAAAGTTTAAGGGTGGGTTTAGTGGTTGAAAGCTAAAAAAATACCAATTTTTCACGCATGAACTCCCCAAAACTTTAAATCCATTTTTCTCCCCTTTAACGTGCGAATTTCGCGTTTTTACGTTTTAATTTAAAAGCTTAACCCAAACTAGTGTTTTGATGGTCGGAACATGTTTTAGGCAAAAAATCTAAAAATTACTGTTTCTAGAAAACCTGCATTTTTTGTGCAGATTTTCAGCTTTGATTGCTTACTGTGCCCGTAATTTTAATCCGATTGTTGAAATTTTGGTCTTATCTTATAGTTGCGTTTGTTTAGTTTGCGTGAAGTGCAAATATGTAGTAATTTGCAAGAAAATACTAATTTTTATGACGCTTAGGAGGCATAGACATGTATTTGTCTAAAATACGTAAATTTCCTTGTCAGACTTTTGGCTTTAATCGTTCACTGTAGCCACAGTTTCTATTCGATTATCAAAATTTTGTTCTCATTTTGTAGCTGTCAGTCGTTTGTTTACGTCGAATACAAATTTGTAGTACTTTTCATAAGAATACTAATTTTTATAAGGTTCCTTATACTTTTGGGGGCAGGTTATGGACACTTTTTCCCTTTACGGCATTGCTGTGGCTTGATTTTTCAACCGATGTGCTATATTTTGGTGTCAATGAATAGATCAGCGTCTGAACTTTCCAAAAAGTATAAATTTGTGGTATTTCGCAAAAGTTTAAGGGTGGATTTAGTGGTTGAAAGCTAAAAAAATACCAATTTTTCACGCATGAACTCCCCAAAACTTTAAATCCATTTTTCTCCCCTTAAACGTGCGAATTTCGCGTTTTTACGTTTTAATTTAAAAGCTTAACCCAAACTAGTGTTTTGATGGTCGGAACATGTTGTAGGCAAAAAATCTAAAAATTACTGTTTCTAGAACACGTGCATTTTTTGTGCAGATTTTCAGCTTTGATTGCTTACTGTGCCCGTAATTTTAATTCGATTGTTGAAATTTTGGTCTTATCTTATAGTTGCGTTTGTTTAGTTTGCGTGAAGTGCAAATATGTAGTAATTTGCAAGAAGATACTAATTTTTATGACGCTTAGGAGGCATAGACATGTATTTGTCTAAAATACGTAAATTTCCTTGTCAGACTTTTGGCTTTAATCGTTCACTGTAGCCACAGTTTCTATTCGATTATCAATATTTTGTTCTCATTTTGTAGCTGTCAGTCGGTTGTTTACGTCGAATACAAATTTGTAGTACTTTTCATAAGAATACTAATTTTTATAAGGTTCCTTATATTTTTGGGGGCAGGTTATGGAAACTTTTTCCCTTTACGGCATTGCTGTGGCTTGATTTTTCAACCGATGTGCTATATTTTGATGTCAATGAATAAATCAGCGTCTGAACTTTCCAAAAAGTATAAATTTGTGGTATTTCGCAAAAGTTTAAGGGTGGGTTTAGTGGTTGAAAGCTAAAAAAATACCAATTTTTCACGCATGAACTCCCCAAAACTTTAAATCCATTTTTCTCCCCTTAAACGTGCGAATTTCGCGTTTTTACGTTTTAATTTAAAAGCTTAACCCAAACTAGTGTTTTGATGGTCGGAACATGTTTTAGGCAAAAAATCTAAAACTTACTGTTTCTAGAACACGTGCATTTTTTGTGCAGATTTTCAGCTTTGATTGCTTACTGTGCCCGTAATTTTAATCCGATTGTTGAAATTTTGGTCTTATCTTATAGTTGCGTTTGTTTAGTTTGCGTGAAGTGCAAATATGTAGTAGTTTGCAAGAAAATACTAATTTTTATGACGCTTAGGAGGCATAGACATGTATTTGTCTAAAATACGTAAATTTCCTTGTCAGACTTTTGGCTTTAATCGTTCACTGTAGCCACAGTTTCTATTCGATTATCAAAATTTTGTTCTCATTTTGTAGCTGTCAGTCGGTTGTTTACGTCGAATACAAATTTGTAGTACTTTTCATAAGAATACTAATTTTTATAAGGTTCCTTATACTTTTGGGGGCAGGTTATGGACACTTTTTCCCTTTACGGCATTGCTGTGGCTTGATTTTTCAACCGATGTGCTATATTTTGGTGTCAATGAATAGATCAGCGTCTGAACTTTCCAAAAAGTATAAATTTGTGGTATTTCGCAAAAGTTTAAGGGTGGGTTTAGTGGTTGAAAGCTAAAAAAATACCAATTTTTCACGCATGAACTCCCCAAAACTTTAAATCCATTTTTCTCCCCTTAAACGTGCGAATTTCGCGTTTTTACGTTTTAATTTAAAAGCTTAACCCAAACTAGTGTTTTGATGGTCGGAACATGTTTTAGGCAAAAAATCTAAAAATTACTGTTTCTAGAACACGTGCATTTTTTGTGCAGATTTTCAGCTTTGATTGCTTACTGTGCCCGTAATTTTAATTCGATTGTTGAAATTTTGGTCTTATCTTATAGTTGCGTTTGTTTAGTTTGCGTGAAGTGCAAATATGTAGTAATTTGCAAGAAGATACTAATTTTTATGACGCTTAGGAGGCATAGACATGTATTTGTCTAAAATACGTAAATTTCCTTGTCAGACTTTTGGCTTTAATCGTTCACTGTAGCCACAGTTTCTATTCGATTATCAATATTTTGTTCTCATTTTGTAGCTGTCAGTCGGTTGTTTACGTCGAATACAAATTTGTAGTACTTTTCATAAGAATACTAATTTTTATAAGGTTCCTTATATTTTTGGGGGCAGGTTATGGAAACTTTTTCCCTTTACGGCATTGCTGTGGCTTGATTTTTCAACCGATGTGCTATATTTTGATGTCAATGAATAAATCAGCGTCTGAACTTTCCAAAAAGTATAAATTTGTGGTATTTCGCAAAAGTTTAAGGGTGGGTTTAGTGGTTGAAAGCTAAAAAAATACCAATTTTTCACGCATGAACTCCCCAAAACTTTAAATCCATTTTTCTCCCCTTAAACGTGCGAATTTCGCGTTTTTACGTTTTAATTTAAAAGCTTAACCCAAACTAGTGTTTTGATGGTCGGAACATGTTTTAGGCAAAAAATCTAAAAATTACTGTTTCTAGAACACGTGCATTTTTTGTGCAGATTTTCAGCTTTGATTGCTTACTGTGCCCGTAATTTTAATCCGATTGTTGAAATTTTGGTCTTATCTTATAGTTGCGTTTGTTTAGTTTGCGTGAAGTGCAAATATGTAGTAATTTGCAAGAAAATACTAATTTTTATGACGCTTAGGAGGCATAGACATGTATTTGTCTAAAATACGTAAATTTCCTTGTCAGACTTTTGGCTTTAATCGTTCACTGTAGCCACAGTTTCTATTCGATTATCAAAATTTTGTTCTCATTTTGTAGCTGTCAGTCGGTTGTTTACGTCGAATACAAATTTGTAGTACTTTTCATAAGAATACTAATTTTTATAAGGTTCCTTATATTTTTGGGGGCAGGTTATGGAAACTTTTTCCCTTTACGGCATTGCTGTGGCTTGATTTTTCAACCGGTGTGCTATATTTTGGTGTCAATGAATAGATCAGCGTTTGAACTTTCCAAAAAGTATAAATTTGTGGTATTTCGCAAAAGTTTAAGGGTGGGTTTAGTGGTTGAAAGCTAAAAAAATACCAATTTTTCACGCATGAACTCCCCAAAACTTTAAATCCATTTTTCTCCCCTTAAACGTGCGAATTTCGCGTTTTTACGTTTTAATTTAAAAGCTTAACCCAAACTAGTGTTTTGATGGTCGGAACATGTTTTAGGCAAAAAATCTAAAAATTACTGTTTCTAGAACACGTGCAGTTTTTGTGCAGATTTTCAGCTTTGATTGCTTACTGTGCCCGTAATTTTAATCCGATTGTTGAAATTTTGGTCTTATCTTATAGTTGCGTTTGTTTAGTTTGCGTGAAGTGCAAATATGTAGTAATTTGCAAGAAAATACTAATTTTTATGACGCTTAGGAGGCATAGACATGTATTTGTCTAAAATACGTAAATTTCCTTGTCAGACTTTTGGCTTTAATCGTTCACTGTAGCCACAGTTTCTATTCGATTATCAAAATTTTGTTCTCATTTTGTAGCTGTCAGTCGGTTGTTTGCGTCGAATACAAATTTGTAGTACTTTTCATAAGAATACTAATTTTTATAAGGTTCCTTATATTTTTGGGGGCAGGTTATGGAAACTTTTTCCCTTTACGGCATTGCTGTGGCTTGATTTTTCAACCGATGTGCTATATTTTGGGGTCAATGAATAGATCAGCGTTTGAACTTTCCAAAAAGTATAAATTTGTGGTATTTCGCAAAAGTTTAAGGGTGGGTTTAGTGGTTGAAAGCTAAAAAAATACCAATTTTTCACGCATGAGCTCCTCAAAACTTTAAATCCATTTTTCTCCCCTTAAACGTGCGAATTTCGCGTTTTTACGTTTTAATTTAAAAGCTTAACCCAAACTAGTGTTTTGATGGTCGGAACATGTTTTAGGCAAAAAATCTAAAAATTACTGTTTCTAGAACACGTGCAGTTTTTGTGCAGATTTTCAGCTTTGATTGCTTACTGTGCCCGTAATTTTAATCCGATTGTTGAAATTTTGGTCTTATCTTATAGTTGCGTTTGTTTAGTTTGCGTGAAGTGCAAATATGTAGTAATTTGCAAGAAAATACTAATTTTTATGACGCTTAGGAGGCATAGACATGTATTTGTCTAAAACACGTAAATTTCCTTGTCAGACTTTTGGCTTTAATCGTTCACTGTAGCCACAGTTTCTATTCGATTATCAAAATTTTGTTCTCATTTTGTAGCTGTCAGTCAGTTGTTTGCGTCGAATACAAATTTGTAGTACTTTTCATAAGAATACTAATTTTTATAAGGTTCCTTATATTTTTGGGGGCAGGTTATGGAAACTTTTTCCCTTTACGGCATTGCTGTGGCTTGATTTTTCAACCGATGTGCTATATTTTGATGTCAATGAATAGATCAGCGTCTGAACTTTCCAAAAAGTATAAATTTGTGGTATTTCGCAAAAGTTTAAGGGTGGGTTTAGTGGTTGAAAGCTAAAAAAAATACCAATTTTTCACGCATGAACTCCCCAAAACTTTAAATCCATTTTTCTCCCCTTAAATGTGCGAATTTCGCGTTTTTACGTTTTAATTTAAAAGCTTAACCCAAACTAGTGTTTTGATGGTCGGAACATGTTTTAGGCAAAAAATCTAAAAATTACTGTTTCTAGAACACGTGCAGTTTTTGTGCAGATTTTCAGCTTTGATTGCTTACTGTGCCCGTAATTTTAATCCGATTGTTGAAATTTTGGTCTTATCTTATAGTTGCGTTTGTTTAGTTTGCGTGAAGTGCAAATATGTAGTAATTTGCAAGAAAATACTAATTTTTATGACGCTTAGGAGGCATAGACATGTATTTGTCTAAAATACGTAAATTTCCTTGTCAGACTTTTGGCTTTAATCGTTCACTGTAGCCACAGTTTCTATTCGATTATCAAAATTTTGTTCTCATTTTGTAGCTGTCAGTCGGTTGTTTACGTCGAATACAAATTTGTAGTACTTTTCATAAGAATACTAATTTTTATAAGGTTCCTTATATTTTTGGGGGCAGGTTATGGAAACTTTTTCCCTTTACGGCATTGCTGTGGCTTGATTTTTCAACCGATGTGCTATATTTTGGTGTCAATGAATAGATCAGCGTCTGAACTTTCCAAAAAGTATAAATTTGTGGTATTTCGCAAAAGTTTAAGGGTGGGTTTAGTGGTTGAAAGTTAAAAAGTACCAATTTTTCATGCATGAACTCCCCAAAACTTTAAATCCATTTTTCTCCCCTTAAACGTGCGAATTTCGCGTTTTTACGTTTTAATTTAAAAGCTTAACCCAAACTAGTGTTTTGATGGTCGGAACATGTTTTAGCCAAAAAATCTAAAAATTACTGTTTCTAGAACACGTGCATTTTTTGTGCAGATTTTCAGCTTTGATTGCTTACTGTGCCCGTAATTTTAATCCGATTGTTGAAATTTTGGTCTTATCTTATAGTTGCGTTTGTTTAGTTTGCGTGAAGTGCAAATATGTAGTAATTTGCAAGAAAATACTAATTTTTATGACGCTTAGGAGGCATAGACATGTATTTGTCTAAAATACGTAAATTTCCTTGTCAGACTTTTGGCTTTAATCGTTCACTGTAGCCACAGTTTCTATTCGATTATCAAAATTTTGTTCTCATTTTGTAGCTGTCAGTCGGTTGTTTACGTCGAATACAAATTTGTAGTACTTTTCATAAGAATACTAATTTTTATAAGGTTCCTTATATTTTTGGGGGCAGGTTATGGAAACTTTTTCCCTTTACGGCATTGCTGTGGCTTGATTTTTCAACCGATGTGCTATATTTTGGTGTCAATGAATAGATCAGCGTCTGAACTTTCCAAAAAGTATAAATTTGTGGTATTTCGCAAAAGTTTAAGGGTGGGTTTAGTGGTTGAAAGTTAAAAAAATACCAATTTTTCATGCATGAACTCCCCAAAACTTTAAATCCATTTTTCTCCCCTTAAACGTGCGAATTTCGCGTTTTTACGTTTTAATTTAAAAGCTTAACCCAAACTAGTGTTTTGATGGTCGGAACATGTTTTAGCCAAAAAATCTAAAAATTACTGTTTCTAGAACACGTGCATTTTTTGTGCAGATTTTCAGCTTTGATTGCTTACTGTGCCCGTAATTTTAATCCGATTGTTGAAATTTTGGTCTTATCTTATAGTTGCGTTTGTTTAGTTTGCGTGAAGTGCAAATATGTAGTAATTTGCAAGAAAATACTAATTTTTATGACGCTTAGGAGGCATAGACATGTATTTGTCTAAAATACGTAAATTTCCTTGTCAGACTTTTGGCTTTAATCGTTCACTGTAGCCACAGTTTCTATTCGATTATCAAAATTTTGTTCTCATTTTGTAGCTGTCAGTCGGTTGTTTGCGTCGAATACAAATTTGTAGTACTTTTCATAAGAATACTAATTTTTATAAGGTTCCTTATATTTTTGGGGGCAGGTTATGGAAACTTTTTCCCTTTACGGCATTGCTGTGGCTTGATTTTTCAACCGATGTGCTATATTTTGGTGTCAATGAATAGATCAGCGTCTGAACTTTCCAAAAAGTATAAATTTGTGGTATTTCGCAAAAGTTTAAGGGTGGGTTTAGTGGTTGAAAGCTAAAAGAATACCAATTTTTCACGCATGAACTCCCCAATACTTTAAATCCATTTTTCTCCCCTTAAACGTGCGAATTTCGCGTTTTTACGTTTTAATTTAAAAGCTTAACCCAAACTAGTGTTTTGATGGTCGGAACATGTTTTAGGCAAAAAATCTAAAAATTACTGTTTCTAGAACACGTGCAGTTTTTGTGCAGATTTTCAGCTTTGATTGCTTACTGTGCCCGTAATTTTAATCCGATTGTTGAAATTTTGGTCTTATCTTATAGTTGCGTTTGTTTAGTTTGCGTGAAGTGCAAATATGTAGTAATTTGCAAGAAAATACTAATTTTTATGACGCTTAGGAGGCATAGACATGTATTTGTCTAAAATACGTAAATTTCCTTGTCAGACTTTTGGCTTTAATCGTTCACTGTAGCCACAGTTTCTATTCGATTATCAAAATTTTGTTCTCATTTTGTAGCTGTCAGTCAGTTGTTTGCGTCGAATACAAATTTGTAGTACTTTTCATAAGAATACTAATTTTTATAAGGTTCCTTATATTTTTGGGGGCAGGTTATGGAAACTTTTTCCCTTTACGGCATTGCTGTGGCTTGATTTTTCAACCGATGTGCTATATTTTGATGTCAATGAATAGATCAGCGTCTGAACTTTCCAAAAAGTATAAATTTGTGGTATTTCGCAAAAGTTTAAGGGTGGGTTTAGTGGTTGAAAGCTTAAAAAAAAAATACCAATTTTTCACGCATGAACTCCCCAAAACTTTAAATCCATTTTTCTCCCCTTAAACGTGCGAATTTCGCGTTTTTACGTTTTAATTTAAAAGCTTAACCCAAACTAGTGTTTTGATGGTCGGAACATGTTTTAGGCAAAAAATCTAAAAATTACTGTTTCTAGAACACGTGCAGTTTTTGTGCAGATTTTCAGCTTTGATTGCTTACTGTGCCCGTAATTTTAATCCGATTGTTGAAATTTTGGTCTTATCTTATAGTTGCGTTTGTTTAGTTTGCGTGAAGTGCAAATATGTAGTAATTTGCATGAAAATACTAATTTTTATGACGCTTAGGAGGCATAGACATGTATTTGTCTAAAATACGTAAATTTCCTTGTCAGACTTTTGGCTTTAATCGTTCACTGTAGCCACAGTTTCTATTCGATTATCAAAATTTTGTTCTCATTTTGTAGCTGTCAGTCGGTTGTTTACGTCGAATACAAATTTGTAGTACTTTTCATAAGAATACTAATTTTTATAAGGTTCCTTATATTTTTGGGGGCAGGTTATGGAAACTTTTTCCCTTTACGGCATTGCTGTGGCTTGATTTTTCAACCGATGTGCTATATTTTGGTGTCAATGAATAGATCAGCGTCTGAACTTTCCAAAAAGTATAAATTTGTGGTATTTCGCAAAAGTTTAAGGGTGGGTTTAGTGGTTGAAAGCTAAAAAAATACAAATTTTTCATGCATGAACTCCCCAAAACTTTAAATCCATTTTTCTCCCCTTAAACGTGCGAATTTCGCGTTTTTACGTTTTAATTTAAAAGCTTAACCCAAACTAGTGTTTTGATGGTCGGAACATGTTTTAGGCAAAAAATCTAAAAATTACTGTTTCTAGAACACGTGCAGTTTTTGTGCAGATTTTCAGCTTTGATTGCTTACTGTGCCCGTAATTTTAATCCGATTGTTGAAATTTTGGTCTTATCTTATAGTTGCGTTTGTTTAGTTTGCGTGAAGTGCAAATATGTAGTAATTTGCAAGAAAATACTAATTTTTATGACGCTTAGGAGGCATAGACATGTATTTGTCTAAAATACGTAAATTTCCTTGTCAGACTTTTGGCTTTAATCGTTCACTGTAGCCACAGTTTCTATTCGATTATCAAAATTTTGTTCTCATTTTGTAGCTGTCAGTCAGTTGTTTGCGTCGAATACAAATTTGTAGTACTTTTCATAAGAATACTAATTTTTATAAGGTTCCTTATATTTTTGGGGGCAGGTTATGGAAACTTTTTCCTTTTACGGCATTGCTGTGGCTTGATTTTTCAACCGATGTGCTATATTTTGATGTCAATGAATAGATCAGCGTCTGAACTTTCCAAAAAGTATAAATTTGTGGTATTTCGCAAAAGTTTAAGGGTGGGTTTAGTGGTTGAAAGCTAAAAAAATACCAATTTTTCACGCATGAACTCCCCAAAACTTTAAATCCATTTTTCTCCCCTTAAACGTGCGAATTTCGCGTTTTTACGTTTTAATATAAAAGCTTAACCCAAACTAGTGTTTTGATGGTCGGAACATGTTTTAGGCAAAAAATCTAAAAATTACTGTTTCTAGAACACGTGCATTTTTTGTGCAGATTTTCAGCTTTGATTGCTTACTGTGCCCGTAATTTTAATCCGATTGTTGAAATTTTGGTCTTATCTTATAGTTGCGTTTGTTTAGTTTGCGTGAAGTGCAAATATGTAGTAATTTGCAAGAAAATATTAATTTTTATGACGCTTAGGAGGCATAGACATGTATTTGTCTAAAATACGTAAATTTCCTTGTCAGACTTTTGGCTTTAATCGTTCACTGTAGCCACAGTTTCTATTCGATTATCAAAATTTTGTTCTCATTTTGTAGCTGTCAGTCGGTTGTTTGCGTCGAATACAAATTTGTAGTACTTTTCATAAGAATACTAATTTTTATAAGGTTCCTTATATTTTTGGGGGCAGGTTATGGAAACTTTTTCCCTTTACGGCATTGCTGTGGCTTGATTTTTCAACCGATGTGCTATATTTTGATGTCAATGAATAGATCAGCGTCTGAACTTTCCAAAAAGTATAAATTTGTGGTATTTCGCAAAAGTTTAAGGGTGGGTTTAGTGGTTGAAAGCTAAAAAAAATACCAATTTTTCACGCATGAACTCCCCAAAACTTTAAATCCATTTTTCTCCCCTTAAACGTGCGAATTTCGCGTTTTTACGTTTTAATTTAAAAGCTTAACCCAAACTAGTGTTTTGATGGTCGGAACATGTTTTAGGCAAAAAATCTAAAAATTACTGTTTCTAGAACACGTGCAGTTTTTGTGCAGATTTTCAGCTTTGATTGCTTACTGTGCCCGTAATTTTAATCCGATTGTTGAAATTTTGGTCTTATCTTATAGTTGCGTTTGTTTAGTTTGCGTGAAGTGCAAATATGTAGTAATTTGCATGAAAATACTAGTTTTTATGACGCTTAGGAGGCATAGACATGTATTTGTCTAAAATGCGTAAATTTCCTTGTCAGACTTTTGGCTTTAATCGTTCACTGTAGCCACAGTTTCTATTCGATTATCAAAATTTTGTTCTCATTTTGTAGCTGTCAGTCGGTTGTTTACGTCGAATACAAATTTGTAGTACTTTTCATAAGAATACTAATTTTTATAAGGTTCCTTATATTTTTGGGGGCAGGTTATGGAAACTTTTTCCCTTTACGGCATTGCTGTGGCTTGATTTTTCAACCGATGTGCTATATTTTGATGTCAATGAATAGATCAGCGTCTGAACTTTCCAAAAAGTATAAATTTGTGGTATTTCGCAAAAGTTTAAGGGTGGGTTTAGTGGTTGAAAGCTAAAAAAATACCAATTTTTCATGCATGAACTCCCCAAAACTTGAAATCCATTTTTCTCCCCTTAAACGTGCGAATTTCGCGTTTTTACGTTTTAATTTAAAAGCTTAACCCAAACTAGTGTTTTGATGGTCGGAACATGTTTTAGGCAAAAAATCTAAAAATTACTGTTTCTAGAACACGTGCAGTTTTTGTGCAGATTTTCAGCTTTGATTGCTTACTGTGCCCGTAATTTTAATCCGATTGTTGAAATTTTGGTCTTATCTTATAGTTGCGTTTGTTTAGTTTACGTGAAGTGCAAATATGTAGTAATTTGCAAGAAAATACTAATTTTTATGACGCTTAGGAGGCATAGACATGTATTTGTCTAAAATACGTAAATTTCCTTGTCAGACTTTTGGCTTTAATCGTTCACTGTAGCCACAGTTTCTATTCGATTATCAAAATTTTGTTCTCATTTTGTAGCTGTCAGTCAGTTGTTTGCGTCGAATACAAATTTGTAGTACTTTTCATAAGAATACTAATTTTTATAAGGTTCCTTATATTTTTGGGGGCAGGTTATGGAAACTTTTTCCCTTTACGGCATTGCTGTGGCTTGATTTTTCAACCGATGTGCTATATTTTGATGTCAATGAATAGATCAGCGTCTGAACTTTCCAAAAAGTATAAATTTGTGGTATTTCGCAAAAGTTTAAGGGTGGGTTTAGTGGTTGAAAGCTAAAAAAAATACCAATTTTTCACGCATGAACTCCCCAAAACTTTAAATCCATTTTTCTCCCCTTAAACGTGCGAATTTCGCGTTTTTACGTTTTAATTTAAAAGCTTAACCCAAACTAGTGTTTTGATGGTCGGAACATGTTTTAGGCAAAAAATCTAAAAATTACTGTTTCTAGAACACGTGCAGTTTTTGTGCAGATTTTCAGCTTTGATTGCTTACTGTGCCCGTAATTTTAATCCGATTGTTGAAATTTTGGTCTTATCTTATAGTTGCGTTTGTTTAGTTTGCGTGAAGTGCAAATATGTAGTAATTTGCAAGAAAATACTAATTTTTATGACGCTTAGGAGGCATAGACATGTATTTGTCTAAAATACGTACATTTCCTTGTCAGACTTTTGGCTTTAATCGTTCACTGTAGCCACAGTTTCTATTCGATTATCAAAATTTTGTTCTCATTTTGTAGCTGTCAGTCGGTTGTTTACGTCGAATACAAATTTGTAGTACTTTTCATAAGAATACTAATTTTTATAAGGTTCCTTATATTTTTGGGGGCATTTTATGGAAACTTTTTCCCTTTACGGCATTGCTGTGGCTTGATTTTTCAACCGATGTGCTATATTTTGGTGTCAATGAATAGATCAGCGTCTGAACTTTCCAAAAAGTATAAATTTGTGGTATTTCGCAAAAGTTTAAGGGTGGGTTTAGTGGTTGAAAGCTAAAAAAAATACCAATTTTTCACGCATGAACTCCCCAAAACTTTAAATCCATTTTTCTCCCCTTAAACGTGCGAATTTCGCGTTTTTACGTTTTAATTTAAAAGCTTAACCCAAACTAGTGTTTTGATGGTCGGAACATGTTTTAGGCAAAAAATCTAAAAATTACTGTTTCTAGAACACGTGCAGTTTTTGTGCAGATTTTCAGCTTTGATTGCTTACTGTGCCCGTAATTTTAATCCGATTGTTGAAATTTTGGTCTTATCTTATAGTTGCGTTTGTTTAGTTTGCGTGAAGTGCAAATATGTAGTAATTTGCAAGAAAATACTAATTTTTATGACGCTTAGGAGGCATAGACATGTATTTGTCTAAAATACGTAAATTTCCTTGTCAGACTTTTGGCTTTAATCGTTCACTGTAGCCACAGTTTCTATTCGATTATCAAAATTTTGTTCTCATTTTGTAGCTGTCAGTCAGTTGTTTGCGTCGAATACAAATTTGTAGTACTTTTCATAAGAATACTAATTTTTATAAGGTTCCTTATATTTTTGGGGCAGGTTATGGAAACTTTTTCCCTTTACGGCATTGCTGTGGCTTGATTTTTCAACCGATGTGCTATATTTTGATGTCAATGAATAGATCAGCGTCTGAACTTTCCAAAAAGTATAAATTTGTGGTATTTCGCAAAAGTTTAAGGGTGGGTTTAGTGGTTGAAAGCTAAAAAAAATACCAATTTTTCACGCATGAACTCCCCAAAACTTTAAATCCATTTTTCTCCCCTTAAACGTGCGAATTTCGCGTTTTTACGTTTTAATTTAAAAGCTTAACCCAAACTAGTGTTTTGATGGTCGGAACATGTTTTAGGCAAAAAATCTAAAAATTACTGTTTCTAGAACACGTGCAGTTTTTGTGCAGATTTTCAGCTTTGATTGCTTACTGTGCCCGTAATTTTAATCCGATTGTTGAAATTTTGGTCTTATCTTATAGTTGCGTTTGTTTAGTTTGCGTGAAGTGCAAATATGTAGTAATTTGCATGAAAATACTAATTTTTATGACGCTTAGGAGGCATAGACATGTATTTGTCTAAAATACGTAAATTTCCTTGTCAGACTTTTGGCTTTAATCGTTCACTGTAGCCACAGTTTCTATTCGATTATCAAAATTTTGTTCTCATTTTGTAGCTGTCAGTCGGTTGTTTACGTCGAATACAAATTTGTAGTACTTTTCATAAGAATACTAATTTTTATAAGGTTCCTTATATTTTTGGGGGCAGGTTATGGAAACTTTTTCCCTTTACGGCATTGCTGTGGCTTGATTTTTCAACCGATGTGCTATATTTTGGTGTCAATGAATAGATCAGCGTCTGAACTTCCCAAAAAGTATAAATTTGTGGTATTTCGCAAAAGTTTAAGGGTGGGTTTAGTGGTTGAAAGCTAAAAAAATACCAATTTTTCATGCATGAACTCCCCAAAACTTGAAATCCATTTTTCTCCCCTTAAACGTGCGAATTTCGCGTTTTTACGTTTTAATTTAAAAGCTTAACCCAAACTAGTGTTTTGATGGTCGGAACATGTTTTAGCCAAAAAATCTAAAAATTACTGTTTCTAGAACACGTGCATTTTTTGTGCAGATTTTCAGCTTTGATTGCTTACTGTGCCCGTAATTTTAATCCGATTGTTGAAATTTTGGTCTTATCTTATAGTTGCGTTTGTTTAGTTTGCGTGAAGTGCAAATATGTAGTAATTTGCAAGAAAATACTAATTTTTATGACGCTTAGGAGGCATAGACATGTATTTGTCTAAAATACGTAAATTTCCTTGTCAGACTTTTGGCTTTAATCGTTCACTGTAGCCACAGTTTCTATTCGATTATCAAAATTTTGTTCTCATTTTGTAGCTGTCAGTCGGTTGTTTGCGTCGAATACAAATTTGTAGTACTTTTCATAAGAATACTAATTTTTATAAGGTTCCTTATATTTTTGGGGGCAGGTTATGGAAACTTTTTCCCTTTACGGCATTGCTGTGGCTTGATTTTTCAACCGATGTGCTATATTTTGGTGTCAATGAATAAATCAGCGTCTGAACTTTCCAAAAAGTATAAATTTGTGGTATTTCGCAAAAGTTTAAGGGTGGGTTTAGTGGTTGAAAGCTAAAAGAATACCAATTTTTCACGCATGAACTCCCCAAAACTTTAAATCCATTTTTCTCCCCTTAAACGTGCGAATTTCGCGTTTTTACGTTTTAATTTAAAAGCTTAACCCAAACTAGTGTTTTGATGGTCGGAACATGTTTTAGGCAAAAAATCTAAAAATTACTGTTTCTAGAACACGTGCATTTCTTGTGCAGATTTTCAGCTTTGATTGCTTACTGTGCCCGTAATTTTAATTCGATTGTGAAATTTTGGTCTTATCTTATAGTTGCGTTTGTTTAGTTTGCGTGAAGTGCAAATATGTAGTAATTTGCAAGAAAATACTAATTTTTATGACGCTTAGGAGGCATAGACATGTATTTGTCTAAAATACGTAAATTTCCTTGTCAGACTTTTGGCTTTAATCGTTCACTGTAGCCACAGTTTCTATTCGATTATCAAAATTTTGTTCTCATTTTGTAGCTGTCAGTCGGTTGTTTACGTCGAATACAAATTTGTAGTACTTTTCATAAGAATACTAATTTTTATAAGGTTCCTTATATTTTTGGGGGCAGGTTATGGAAACTTTTTCCCTTTACGGCATTGCTGTGGCTTGATTTTTCAACCGATGTGCTATATTTTGATGTCAATGAATAGATCAGCGTTTGAACTTTCCAAAAAGTATAAATTTGTGGTATTTCGCAAAAGTTTAAGGGTGGGTTTAGTGGTTGAAAGCTAAAAAAATACCAATTTTTCACGCATGAACTCCCCAAAACTTTAAATCCATTTTTCTCCCCTTAAACGTGCGAATTTCGCGTTTTTACGTTTTAATTTAAAAGCTTAACCCAAACTAGTGTTTTGATGGTCGGAACATGTTTTAGGCAAAAAATCTAAAAATTACTGTTTCTAGAACACGTGCAGTTTTTGTGCAGATTTTCAGCTTTGATTGCTTACTGTGCCCGTAATTTTAATCCGATTGTTGAAATTTCGGTCTTATCTTATAGTTGCGTTTGTTTAGTTTGCGTGAAGTGCAAATATGTAGTAATTTGCATGAAAATACTAATTTTTATGACGCTTAGGAGGCATAGACATGTATTTGTCTAAAATACGTAAATTTCCTTGTCAGACTTTTGGCTTTAATCGTTCACTGTAGCCACAGTTTCTATTCGATTATCAAAATTTTGTTCTCATTTTGTAGCTGTCAGTCGGTTGTTTACGTCGAATACAAATTTGTAGTACTTTCCATAAGAATACTAATTTTTATAAGGTTCCTTATATTTTTGGGGGCAGGTTATGGAAACTTTTTCCCTTTACGGCATTGCTGTGGCTTGATTTTTCAACCGATGTGCTATATTTTGGTGTCAATGAATGGATCAGCGTCTGAACTTTCCAAAAAGTATAAATTTGTGGTATTTCGCAAAAGTTTAAGGGTGGGTTTAGTGGTTGAAAGCTAAAAAAATACCAATTTTTCACGCATGAACTCCCCAAAACTTTAAATCCATTTTTCTCCCCTTAAACGTGCGAGTTTCGCGTTTTTACGTTTTAATTTAAAAGCTTAACCCAAACTAGTGTTTTGATGGTCGGAACATGTTTTAGGCAAAAAATCTAAAAATTACTGTTTCTAGAACACGTGAATTTTTTGTGCAGATTTTCAGCTTTGATTGCTTACTGTGCCCGTAATTTTAATCCGATTGTTGAAATTTTGGTCTTATCTTATAGTTGCGTTTGTTTAGTTTGCGTGAAGTGCAAATATGTAGTAATTTGCAAGAAAATACTAATTTTTATGACGCTTAGGAGGCATAGACATGTATTTGTCTAAAATACGTAAATTTCCTTGTCAGACTTTTGGCTTTAATCGTTCACTGTAGCCACAGTTTCTATTCGATTATCAAAATTTTGTTCTCATTTTGTAGCTGTCAGTCGGTTGTTTACGTCGAATACAAATTTGTAGTACTTTTCATAAGAATACTAATTTTTATAAGGTTCCTTATATTTTTGGGGGCAGGTTATGGAAACTTTTTCCCTTTACGGCATTGCTGTGGCTTGATTTTTCAACCGATGTGCTATATTTTGGTGTCAATGAATAGATCAGCGTCTGAACTTTCCAAAAAGTATAAATTTGTGGTATTTCGCAAAAGTTTAAGGGTGGGTTTAGTGGTTGAAAGCTAAAAAAATACCAATTTTTCACGCATGAACTCCCCAAAACTTTAAATCCATTTTTCTCCCCTTAAACGTGCGAATTTCGCGTTTTTACGTTTTAATTTAAAAGCTTAACCCAAACTAGTGTTTTGATGGTCGGAACATGTTTTAGGCAAAAAATCTAAAAATTACTGTTTCTAGAACACGTGCATTTTTTGTGCAGATTTTCAGCTTTGATTGCTTACTGTGCCCGTAATTTTAATCCGATTGTTGAAATTTTGGTCTTGTCTTATAGTTGCGTTTGTTTAGTTTGCGTGAAGTGCAAATATGTAGTAATTTGCAAGAAAATACTAATTTTTATGACGCTTAGGAGGCATAGACATGTATTTGTCTAAAATACGTAAATTTCCTTGTCAGACTTTTGGCTTTAATCGTTCACTGTAGCCACAGTTTCTATTCGATTATCAAAATTTTGTTCTCATTTTGTAGCTGTCAGTCGGTTGTTTACGTCGAATACAAATTTGTAGTACTTTTCATAAGAATACTAATTTTTATAAGGTTCCTTATATTTTTGGTGGCAGGTTATGGAAACTTTTTCCGTTTACGGCATTGCTGTGGCTTGATTTTTCAACCGATGTGCTATATTTTGATGTCAATGAATAGATCAGCGTCTGAACTTTCCAAAAAGTATAAATTTGTGGTATTTCGCAAAAGTTTAAGGGTGGGTTTAGTGGTTGAAAGCTAAAAAAATACCAATTTTTCACGCATGAACTCCCCAAAACTTTAAATCCATTTGTCTCCCCTTAAACGTGCGAATTTCGCGTTTTTACGTTTTAATTTAAAAGCTTAACCCAAACTAGTGTTTTGATGGTCGGAACATGTTTTAGGCAAAAAATCTAAAAATTACTGTTTCTAGAACACGTGAATTTTTTGTGCAGATTTTCAGCTTTGATTGCTTACTGTGCCCGTAATTTTAATCCGATTGTTGAAATTTTGGTCTTATCTTATAGTTGCGTTTGTTTAGTTTGCGTGAAGTGCAAATATGTAGTAATTTGCAAGAAAATACTAATTTTTATGACGCTTAGGAGGCATAGACATGTATTTGTCTAAAATACGTAAATTTCCTTGTCAGACTTTTGGCTTTAATCGTTCTTTAAATCCATTTTTCTCCCCTTAAACGTGCGAGTTTCGCGTTTTTACGTTTTAATTTAAAAGCTTAACCCAAACTAGTGTTTTGATGGTCGGAACATGTTTTAGGCAAAAAATCTAAAAATTACTGTTTCTAGAACACGTGAATTTTTTGTGCAGATTTTCAGCTTTGATTGCTTACTGTGCCCGTAATTTTAATCCGATTGTTGAAATTTTGGTCTTATCTTATAGTTGCGTTTGTTTAGTTTGCGTGAAGTGCAAATATGTAGTAATTTGCAAGAAAATACTAATTTTTATGACGCTTAGGAGGCATAGACATGTATTTGTCTAAAATACGTAAATTTCCTTGTCAGACTTTTGGCTTTAATCGTTCACTGTAGCCACAGTTTCTATTCGATTATCAAAATTTTGTTCGCATTTTGTAGCTGTCAGTCGGTTGTTTACGTCGAATACAAATTTGTAGTACTTTTCATAAGAATACTAATTTTTATAAGGTTCCTTATATTTTTGGGGGCAGGTTATGGAAACTTTTTCCCTTTACGGCATTGCTGTGGCTTGATTTTTCAACCGATGTGCTATATTTTGGTGTCAATGAATAGATCAGCGTCTGAACTTTCCAAAAAGTATAAATTTGTGGTATTTCGCAAAAGTTTAAGGGTGGGTTTAGTGGTTGAAAGCTAAAAAAATACCAATTTTTCACGCATGAACTCCCCAAAACTTTAAATCCATTTTTCTCCCCTTAAACGTGCGAATTTCGCGTTTTTACGTTTTAATTTAAAAGCTTAACCCAAACTAGTGTTTTGATGGTCGGAACATGTTTTAGGCAAAAAATCTAAAAATTACTGTTTCTAGAACACGTGCATTTTTTGTGCAGATTTTCAGCTTTGATTGCTTACTGTGCCCGTAATTTTAATCCGATTGTTGAAATTTTGGTCTTGTCTTATAGTTGCGTTTGTTTAGTTTGCGTGAAGTGCAAATATGTAGTAATTTGCAAGAAAATACTAATTTCTATGACGCTTAGGAGGCATAGACATGTATTTGTCTAAAATACGTAAATTTCCTTGTCAGACTTTTGGCTTTAATCGTTCACTGTAGCCACAGTTTCTATTCGATTATCAAAATTTTGTTCTCATTTTGTAGCTGTCAGTCGGTTGTTTACGTCGAATACAAATTTGTAGTACTTTTCATAAGAATACTAATTTTTATAAGGTTCCTTATATTTTTGGTGGCAGGTTATGGAAACTTTTTCCGTTTACGGCATTGCTGTGGCTTGATTTTTCAACCGATGTGCTATATTTTGATGTCAATGAATAGATCAGCGTCTGAACTTTCCAAAAAGTATAAATTTGTGGTATTTCGCAAAAGTTTAAGGGTGGGTTTAGTGGTTGAAAGCTAAAAAAATACCAATTTTTCACGCATGAACTCCCCAAAACTTTAAATCCATTTGTCTCCCCTTAAACGTGCGAATTTCGCGTTTTTACGTTTTAATTTAAAAGCTTAACCCAAACTAGTGTTTTGATGGTCGGAACATGTTTTAGGCAAAAAATCTAAAAATTACTGTTTCTAGAACACGTGCATTTTTTGTGCAGATTTTCAGCTTTGATTGCTTACTGTGCCCGTAATTTTAATCCGATTGTTGAAATTTTGGTCTTGTCTTATAGTTGCGTTTGTTTAGTTTGCGTGAAGTGCAAATATGTAGTAATTTGCATGAAAATACTAATTTTTATGACGCTTAGGAGGCATAGACATGTATTTGTCTAAAATACGTAAATTTCCTTGTCAGACTTTTGGCTTTAATCGTTCACTGTAGCCACAGTTTCTATTCGATTATCAAAATTTTGTTCTCATTTTGTAGCTGTCAGTCGGTTGTTTACGTCGAATACAAATTTGTAGTACTTTTCATAAGAATACTAATTTTTATAAGGTTCCTTATATTTTTGGGGGCAGGTTATGGAAACTTTTTCCCTTTACGGCATTGCTGTGGCTTGATTTTTCAACCGATGTGCTATATTTTGGTGTCAATGAATAGATCAGCGTCTGAACTTTCCAAAAAGTATAAATTTGTGGTATTTCGCAAAAGTTTAAGGGTGGGTTTAGTGGTTGAAAGCTAAAAAAATACCAATTTTTCACGCATGAACTCCCCAAAACTTTAAATCCATTTTTCTCCCCTTAAACGTGCGAATTTCGCGTTTTTACGTTTTAATTTAAAAGCTTAACCCAAACTAGTGTTTTGATGGTCGGAACATTTTTTAGCCAAAAAATCTAAAAATTACTGTTTCTAGAACACGTGCACTTTTTGTGCAGATTTTCAGCTTTGATTGCTTACTGTGCCCGTAATTTTAATCCGATTGTTGAAATTTTGGTCTTATCTTATAGTTGCGTTTGTTTAGTTTGCGTGAAGTGCAAATATGTAGTAATTTGCAAGAAAATACTAATTTTTATGACGCTTAGGAGGCATAGACATGTATTTGTCTAAAATACGTAAATTTCCTTGTCAGACTTTTGGCTTTAATCGTTCACTGTAGCCACAGTTTCTATTCGATTATCAAAATTTTGTTCTCATTTTGTAGCTGTCAGTCGGTTGTTTACGTCGAATACAAATTTGTAGTACTTTTCATAAGAATACTAATTTTTATAAGGTTCCTTATATTTTTGGGGGCAGGTTATGGAAACTTTTTCCCTTTACGGCATTGCTGTGGCTTGATTTTTCAACCGATGTGCTATATTTTGGTGTCAATGAATAGAACAGCGTCTGAACTTTCCAAAAAGTATAAATTTGTGGTATTTCGCAAAAGTTTAAGGGTGGGTTTAGTGGTTGAAAGCTAAAAAAATACCAATTTTTCACACATGAGCTCCCCAAAACTTTAAATCCATTTTTCTCCCCTTAAACGTGCGAATTTCGCGTTTTTACGTTTTAATTTAAAAGCTTAACCCAAACTAGTGTTTTGATGGTCGGAACATGTTTTAGGCAAAAAATCTAAAAATTACTGTTTCTAGAACACGTGCAGTTTTTCTGCAGATTTTCAGCTTTGATTGCTTACTGTGCCCGTAATTTTAATCCGATTGTTGAAATTTTGGTCTTATCTTATAGTTGTGTTTGTTTAGTTTGCGTGAAATGCAAATATGTAGTAATTTGCATGAAAATACTAATTTTTATGACGCTTAGGAGGCATAGACATGTATTTGTCTAAAATACGTAAATTTCCTTGTCAGACTTTTGGCTTTAATCGTTCACTGTAGCCACAGTTTCTATTCGATTATCAAAATTTTGTTCTCATTTTGTAGCTGTCAGTCGGTTGTTTACGTCGAATACAAATTTGTAGTACTTTTCATAAGAATACTAATTTTTATAAGGTTCCTTATACTTTTGGGGGCAGGTTATGGACACTTTTTCCCTTTACGGCATTGCTGTGGCTTGATTTTTCAACCGATGTGCTATATTTTGGTGTCAATGAATAGATCAGCGTCTGAACCTTCCAAAAAGTATAAATTTGTGGTATTTCGCAAAAGTTTAAAGGTGGGTTTAGTGGTTGAAAGCTAAAAAAATACCAATTTTTCACGCATGAACTCCCCAAAACTTTAAATCCATTTTTCTCCCCTTAAACGTGCGAATTTCGCATTTTTACGTTTTAATTTAAAAGCTTAACCCAAACTAGTGTTTTGATGGTCGGAACATGTTTTAGGCAAAAAATTTAAAAATTACTGTTTCTAGAACACGTGTAGTTTTTGTGCAGATTTTCAGCTTTGATTGCTTACTGTGCCCGTAATTTTAATCCGATTGTTGAAATTTTGGTCTTATCTTATAGTTGCGTTTATTTAGTTTGCGTAAAGTGCAAATATGTAGTAATTTGCATGAAAATACTAATTTTTATGACGCTTAGGAGGCATAGACATGTATTTGTCTAAAATACGTAAATTTCCTTGTCAGACTTTTGGCTTTAATCGTTCACTGTAGCCACAGTTTCTATTCGATTATCAAAATTTTGTTCTCATTTTGTAGCTGTCAGTCGGTTGTTTACGTCGAATACAAATTTGTAGTACTTTTCAGAAGAATACTAATTTTTATAAGGTTCCTTAAATTTTGGGGGCAGGTTATGGAAACTTTTTCCCTTTACGGCATTGCTGTGGCTTGATTTTTCAACCGATGTGCTATATTTCGGTGTCAATGAATAGATCAGCGTCTGAACTTTCCAAAAAGTATAAATTTGTGGTATTTCGCAAAAGTTTAAGGGTGGGTTTAGTGGTTGAAAGCTAAAAAAATACCAATTTTTCACGCATGAACTCCCCAAAACTTTAAATCCATTTTTCTCCCCTTAAACGTGCGAATTTCGCGTTTTTACGTTTTAATTTAAAAGCTTAACCCAAACTAGTGTTTTGATGGTCGGAACATGTTTTAGGCAAAAAATCTAAAAATTACTGTTTCTAGAACACGTGCAGTTTTTCTGCAGATTTTCAGCTTTGATTGCTTACTGTGCCCATAATTTTAATCCGATTGTTGAAATTTTGGTCTTATCTTATAGTTGCGTTTGTTTAGTTTGCGCGAAGTGCAAATATGTAGTAATTTGCAAGAAAATACTAATTTTTATGACGCTTAGGAGGCATAGACATGTATTTGTCTAAAATACGTAAATTTCCTTGTCAGACTTTTGGCTTTAATCGTTCACTGTAGCCACAGTTTCTATTCGATTATCAAAATTTTGTTCTCATTTTGTAGCTGTCAGTCGGTTGTTTACGTTGAATACAAATTTGTAGTACTTTTCATAAGAATACTAATTTTTATAAGGTTCCTTATACTTTTGGGGGCAGGTTATGGACACTTTTTCCCTTTACGGCATTGCTGTGGCTTGATTTTTCAACCGATGTGCTATATTTTGGTGTCAATGAATAGATCAGCGTCTGAACTTTCCAAAAAGTATAAATTTGTGGTATTTCGCAAAAGTTTAAGGGTGGGTTTAGTGGTTGAAAGCTAAAAAAATACCAATTTTTCACGCATGAACTCCCCAAAACTTTAAATCCATTTTTCTCCCCTTAAACGTGCGTATTTCGCGTTTTTACGTTTTAATTTAAAAGCTTAACCCAAACTAGTGTTTTGATGGTCGGAACATGTTTTAGCCAAAAAATATAAAAATTACTGTTTCTAGAACACGTGCATTTTTTGTGCAGATTTTCAGCTTTGATTGCTTACTGTGCCCGTAATTTTAATCCGATTGTTGAAATTTTGGTCTTATCTTATAGTTGCGTTTGTTTAGTTTGCGTGAAGTGCAAATATGTAGTAATTTGCAAGAAAATACTAATTTTTATGACGCTTAGGAGGCATAGACATGTATTTGTCTAAAATACGTAAATTTCCTTGTCAGACTTTTGGCTTTAATCGTTCACTGTAGCCACAGTTTCTATTCGATTATCAAAATTTTGTTCTCATTTTGTAGCTGTCAGTCGGTTGTTTACGTCGAATACAAATTTGTAGTACTTTTCATAAGAATACTAATTTTTATAAGGTTCCTTATATTTTTGGTGGCAGGTTATGGAAACTTTTTCCGTTTACGGCATTGCTGTGGCTTGATTTTTCAACCGATGTGCTATATTTTGATGTCAATGAATAGATCAGCGTCTGAACTTTCCAAAAAGTATAAATTTGTGGTATTTCGCAAAAGTTTAAGGGTGGGTTTAGTGGTTGAAAGCTAAAAAAATACCAATTTTTCACGCATGAACTCCCCAAAACTTTAAATCCATTTGTCTCCCCTTAAACGTGCGAATTTCGCGTTTTTACGTTTTAATTTAAAAGCTTAACCCAAACTAGTGTTTTGATGGTCGGAACATGTTTTAGGCAAAAAATCTAAAAATTACTGTTTCTAGAACACGTGCAGTTTTTCTGCAGATTTTCAGCTTTGATTGCTTACTGTGCCCATAATTTTAATCCGATTGTTGAAATTTTGGTCTTATCTTATAGTTGCGTTTGTTTAGTTTGCGCGAAGTGCAAATATGTAGTAATTTGCAAGAAAATACTAATTTTTATGACGCTTAGGAGGCATAGACATTTATTTGTCTAAAATACGTAAATTTCCTTGTCAGACTTTTGGCTTTAATCGTTCACTGTAGCCACAGTTTCTATTCGATTATCAAAATTTTGTTCTCATTTTGTAGCTGTCTGTCGGTTGTTTACGTTGAATACAAATTTGTAGTACTTTTCATAAGAATACTAATTTTTATAAGGTTCCTTATACTTTTGGGGGCAGGTTATGGACACTTTTTCCCTTTACGGCATTGCTGTGGCTTGATTTTTCAACCGATGTGCTATATTTTGGTGTCAATGAATAGATCAGCGTCTGAACTTTCCAAAAAGTATAAATTTGTGGTATTTCGCAAAAGTTTAAGGGTGGGTTTAGTGGTTGAAAGCTAAAAAAATACCAATTTTTCACGCATGAACTCCCCAAAACTTTAAATCCATTTTTCTCCCCTTAAACGTGCGAATTTCGCGTTTTTACGTTTTAATTTAAAAGCTTAACCCAAACTAGTGTTTTGATGGTCGGAACATTTTTTAGCCAAAAAATCTAAAAATTACTGTTTCTAGAACACGTGCACTTTTTGTGCAGATTTTCAGCTTTGATTGCTTACTGTGCCCGTAATTTTAATCCGATTGTTGAAATTTTGGTCTTATCTTATAGTTGCGTTTGTTTAGTTTGCGTGAAGTGCAAATATGTAGTAATTTGCAAGAAAATACTAATTTTTATGACGCTTAGGAGGCATAGACATGTATTTGTCTAAAATACGTAAATTTCCTTGTCAGACTTTTGGCTTTAATCGTTCACTGTAGCCACAGTTTCTATTCGATTATCAAAATTTTGTTCTCATTTTGTAGCTGTCAGTCGGTTGTTTACGTCGAATACAAATTTGTAGTACTTTTCATAAGAATACTAATTTTTATAAGGTTCCTTATATTTTTGGGGGCAGGTTATGGAAACTTTTTCCCTTTACGGCATTGCTGTGGCTTGATTTTTCAACCGATGTGCTATATTTTGGTGTCAATGAATAGAACAGCGTCTGAACTTTCCAAAAAGTATAAATTTGTGGTATTTCGCAAAAGTTTAAGGGTGGGTTTAGTGGTTGAAAGCTAAAAAAATACCAATTTTTCACACATGAGCTCCCCAAAACTTTAAATCCATTTTTCTCCCCTTAAACGTGCGAATTTCGCGTTTTTACGTTTTAATTTAAAAGCTTAACCCAAACTAGTGTTTTGATGGTCGGAACATGTTTTAGGCAAAAAATCTAAAAATTACTGTTTCTAGAACACGTGCAGTTTTTCTGCAGATTTTCAGCTTTGATTGCTTACTGTGCCCGTAATTTTAATCCGATTGTTGAAATTTTGGTCTTATCTTATAGTTGTGTTTGTTTAGTTTGCGTGAAATGCGAATATGTAGTAATTTGCATGAAAATACTAATTTTTATGACGCTTAGGAGGCATAGACATGTATTTGTCTAAAATACGTAAATTTCCTTGTCAGACTTTTGGCTTTAATCGTTCACTGTAGCCACAGTTTCTATTCGATTATCAAAATTTTGTTCTCATTTTGTAGCTGTCAGTCGGTTGTTTACGTCGAATACAAATTTGTAGTACTTTTCATAAGAATACTAATTTTTATAAGGTTCCTTATACTTTTGGGGGCAGGTTATGGACACTTTTTCCCTTTACGGCATTGCTGTGGCTTGATTTTTCAACCGATGTGCTATATTTTGGTGTCAATGAATAGATCAGCGTCTGAACCTTCCAAAAAGTATAAATTTGTGGTATTTCGCAAAAGTTTAAAGGTGGGTTTAGTGGTTGAAAGCTAAAAAAATACCAATTTTTCACGCATGAACTCCCCAAAACTTTAAATCCATTTTTCTCCCCATAAACGTGCGAATTTCGCATTTTTACGTTTTAATTTAAAAGCTTAACCCAAACTAGTGTTTTGATGGTCGGAACATGTTTTAGGCAAAAAATTTAAAAATTACTGTTTCTAGAACACGTGTAGTTTTTGTGCAGATTTTCAGCTTTGATTGCTTACTGTGCCCGTAATTTTAATCCGATTGTTGAAATTTTGGTCTTATCTTATAGTTGCGTTTGTTTAGTTTGCGTAAAGTGCAAATATGTAGTAATTTGCATGAAAATACTAATTTTTATGACGCTTAGGAGGCATAGACATGTATTTGTCTAAAATACGTAAATTTCCTTGTCAGACTTTTGGCTTTAATCGTTCACTGTAGCCACAGTTTCTATTCGATTATCAAAATTTTGTTCTCATTTTGTAGCTGTCAGTCGGTTGTTTACGTCGAATACAAATTTGTAGTACTTTTCATAAGAATACTAATTTTTATAAGGTTCCTTAAATTTTGGGGGCAGGTTATGGAAACTTTTTCCCTTTACGGCATTGCTGTGGCTTGATTTTTCAACCGATGTGCTATATTTCGGTGTCAATGAATAGATCAGCGTCTGAACTTTCCAAAAAGTATAAATTTGTGGTATTTTGCAAAAGTTTAAGGGTGGGTTTAGTGGTTGAAATCTAAAAAAATACCAATTTTTCACGCATGAACTCCCCAAAACTTTAAATCCATTTTTCTCCCCTTAAACGTGCGAATTTCGCGTTTTTACGTTTTAATTTAAAAGCTTAACCCAAACTAGTGTTTTGATGGTCGGAACATGTTTTAGGCAAAAAATCTAAAAATTACTGTTTCTAGAACACGTGCAGTTTTTGTGCAGATTTTCAGCTTTGATTGCTTACTGTGCCCATAATTTTAATCCGATTGTTGAAATTTTGGTCTTATCTTATAGTTGCGTTTGTTTAGTTTGCGCGAAGTGCAAATATGTAGTAATTTGCAAGAAAATACTAATTTTTATGACGCTTAGGAGGCATAGACATGTATTTGTCTAAAATACGTAAATTTCCTTGTCAGACTTTTGGCTTTAATCGTTCACTGTAGCCACAGTTTCTATTCGATTATCAAAATTTTGTTCTCATTTTGTAGCTGTCAGTCGGTTGTTTACGTTGAATACAAATTTGTAGTACTTTTCATAAGAATACTAATTTTTATAAGGTTCCTTATACTTTTGGGGGCAGGTTATGGACACTTTTTCCCTTTACGGCATTGCTGTGGCTTGATTTTTCAACCGATGTGCTATATTTTGGTGGCAATGAATAGATCAGCGTCTGAACTTTCCAAAAAGTATAAATTTGTGGTATTTCGCAAAAGTTTAAGGGTGGGTTTAGTGGTTGAAAGCTAAAAAAATACCAATTTTTCACGCATGAACTCCCCAAAACTTTAAATCCATTTTTCTCCCCTTAAACGTGCGAATTTCGCGTTTTTACGTTTTAATTTAAAAGCTTAACCCAAACTAGTGTTTTGATGGTCGGAACATGTTTTAGGCAAAAAATCTAAAAATTACTGTTTCTAGAACACGTGCATTTTTTGTGCAGATTTTCAGCTTTGATTGCTTACTGTGCCCGTAATTTTAATCCGATTGTTGAAATTTTGGTCTTATCTTATAGTTGCGTTTGTTTAGTTTGCGTGAAGTGCAAATATGTAGTAATTTGCAAGAAAATACTAATTTTTATGACGCTTAGGAGGCATAGACATGTATTTGTCTAAAATACGTAAATTTCCTTGTCAGACTTTTGGCTTTAATCGTTCACTGTAGCCACAGTTTCTATTCGATTATCAAAATTTTGTTCTCATTTTGTAGCTGTCAGTCGGTTGTTTACGTCGAATACAAATTTGTAGTACTTTTCATAAGAATACTAATTTTTATAAGGTTCCTTATATTTTTGGGGGCAGGTTATGGAAACTTTTTCCCTTTACGGCATTGCTGTGGCTTGATTTTTCAACCGATGTGCTATATTTTGGTGTCAATGAATAGATCAGCGTCTGAACTTTCCAAAAAGTATAAATTTGTGGTATTTCGCAAAAGTTTAAGGGTGGGTTTAGTGGTTGAAAGCTAAAAAAATACCAATTTTTCACGCATGAACTCCCCAAAACTTTAAATCCATTTTTCTCCCCTTAGACGTGCGAATTTCGCGTTTTTACGTTTTAATTTAAAAGCTTAACCCAAACTAGTGTTTTGATGGTCGGAACATGTTTTAGGCAAAAAATCTAAAAATTACTGTTTCTAGAACACGTGCAGTTTTTGTGCAGATTTTCAGCTTTGATTGCTTACTGTGCCCGTAATTTTAATCCGATTGTTGAAATTTTGGTCTTATCTTATAGTTGCGTTTGTTTAGTTTGCGTGAAGTGCAAATATGTAGTAATTTGCATGAAAATACTAATTTTTATGACGCTTAGGAGGCATAGACATGTATTTGTCTAAAATACGTAAATTTCCTCGTCAGACTTTTGGCTTTAATCGTTCACTGTAGCCACAGTTTCTATTCGATTATCAAAATTTTGTTCTCATTTTGTAGCTGTCAGTCGGTTGTTTACGTCGAATACAAATTTGTAGTACTTTTCATAAGAATACTAATTTTTATAAGGTTCCTTATATTTTTGGGGGCAGGTTATGGAAACTTTTTCCCTTTACGGCATTGCTGTGGCTTGATTTTTCAACCGATGTGCTATATTTTGGTGTCAATGAATAGATCAGCGTCTGAACTTTCCAAAAAGTATAAATTTGTGGTATTTCGCAAAAGTTTAAGGGTGGGTTTAGTGGTTGAAATCTAAAAAAATACCAATTTTTCACGCATGAACTCCCCAAAACTTTAAATCCATTTTTCTCCCCTTAAACGTGCGAATTTCGCGTTTTTACGTTTTAATTTAAAAGCTTAACCCAAACTAGTGTTTAGATGGTCGGAACATGTTTTAGCCAAAAAATCTAAAAATTACTGTTTCTAGAACACGTGCATTTTTTGTGCAGATTTTCAGCTTTGATTGCTTACTGTGCCCGTAATTTTAATCCGATTGTTGAAATTTTGGTCTTATCTTATAGTTGCGTGTGTTTAGTTTGCGTGATGTGCAAATATGTAGTAATTTGCAAGAAAATACTAATTTTTATGACGCTTAGGAGGCATAGACATGTATTTGTCTAAAATACGTAAATTTCCTTGTCAGACTTTTGGCTTTAATCGTTCACTGTAGCCACAGTTTCTATTCGATTATCAAAATTTTGTTCTCATTTTGTAGCTGTCAGTTGGTTGTTTACGTCGAATACAAATTTGTAGTACTTTTCATAAGAATACTAATTTTTATAAGGTTCCTTATATTTTTGGGGGCAGGTTATGGAAACTTTTTCCCTTTACGGCATTGCTGTGGCTTGATTTTTCAACCGATGTGCTATATTTTGGTGTCAATGAATAGATCAGCGTTTGAACTTTCCAAAAAGTATAAATTTGTGGTATTTCGCAAAAGTTTAAGGGTGGGTTTAGTGGTTGAAAGCTAAAAAAATACCAATTTTTCACGCATGAACTCCCCAAAACTTTAAATCCATTTTTCTCCCCTTAGACGTGCGAATTTCGCGTTTTTACGTTTTAATTTAAAAGCTTAATCCAAACTAGTGTTTTGATGGTCGGAACATGTTTTAGGCAAAAAATCTAAAAATTACTGTTTCTAGAACACGTGCAGTTTTTCTGCAGATTTTCAGCTTTGATTGCTTACTGTGCCCGTAATTTTAATCCGATTGTTGAAATTTTGGTCTTATCTTATAGTTGCGTTTGTTTAGTTTGCGTGAAGTGCAAATATGTAGTAATTTGCATGAAAATACTAATTTTTATGACGCTTAGGAGGCATAGACATGTATTTGTCTAAAATACGTAAATTTCCTCGTCAGACTTTTGGCTTTAATCGTTCACTGTAGCCACAGTTTCTATTCGATTATCAAAATTTTGTTCTCATTTTGTAGCTGTCAGTCGGTTGTTTACGTCGAATACAAATTTGTAGTACTTTTCATAAGAATACTAATTTTTATAAGGTTCCTTATATTTTTGGGGGCAGGTTATGGAAACTTTTTCCCTTTATGGCATTGCTTTGGCTTGATTTTTCAACCGATGTGCTATATTTTGGTGTCAATGTATAGATCAGCGTCTGAACCTTCCAAAAAGTATAAATTTGTGGTATTTCGCAAAAGTTTAAGGGTGGGTTTAGTGGTTGAAAGCTAAAAAAATACCAATTTTTCACGCATGAACTCCCCAAAACTTTAAATCCATTTTTCTCCCCTTAAACGTGCGAATTTCGCGTTTTTACGTTTTAATTTAAAAGCTTAACCCAAACTGGTGTTTTGATGGTCGGAACATGTTTTAGGCAAAAAATCTAAAAATTACTGTTTCTAGAACACGTCCAGTTTTTGTGCAGATTTTCAGCTTTGATTGCTTACTGTGCCCGTAATTTTAATCCGATTGTTGAAATTTTGGTCTTATCTTATAGTTGCGTTTGTTTAGTTTGCGTGAAGTGCAAATATGTAGTAATTTGCATGAAAATACTAATTTTTATGACGCTTAGGAGGCATAGACATGTATTTGTCTAAAATACGTAAATTTCCTTGTCAGACTTTTGGCTTTAATCGTTCACTGTAGCCACAGTTTCTATTCGATTATCAAAATTTTGTTCTCATTTTGTAGCTGTCAGTCGGTTGTTTACGTCGAATACAAATTTGTAGTGCTTTTCGTAAGAATACTAATTTTTATAAGGTTCCTTATATTTTTGGGGGCAGGTTATGGAAACTTTTTCCCTTTACGGCATTGCTGTGGCTTGATTTTTCAACCGATGTGCTATATTTTGGTGTCAATGAATAGATCAGCGTCTGAACTTTCCAAAAAGTATAAATTTGTGGTATTTCGCAAAAGTTTAAGGGTGGGTTTAGTGGTTGAAAGCTAAAAAAATACCAATTTTTCACGCATGAACTCCCCAAAACTTTAAATCCATTTTTCTCCCCTTAAACGTGCGAATTTCGCGTTTTTCCGTTTCAATTTAAAAGCTTAACCCAAACTAGTGTTTTGATGGTCGGAACATGTTTTAGGCAAAAAATCTAAAAATTACTGTTTCTAGAACACGTGCAGTTTTTGTGCAGATTTTCAGCTTTGATTGCTTACTGTGCCCGTAATTTTAATCCAATTGTTGAAATTTTGGTCTTATCTTATAGTTGCGTTTGTTTAGTTTGCGTGAAGTGCAAATATGTAGTAATTTGCATGAAAATACTAATTTTTATGACGCTTAGGAGGCATAGACATGTATTTGTCTAAAATACGTAAATTTCCTTGTCAGACTTTTGGCTTTAATCGTTCACTGTAGCCACAGTTTCTATTCGATTATCAAAATTTTGTTCTCATTTTGTAGCTGTCAGTCGGTTGTTTACGTCGAATACAAATTTGTAGTGCTTTTCGTAAGAATACTAATTTTTATAAGGTTCCTTATATTTTTGGGGGCAGGTTATGGAAACTTTTTCCCTTTACGGCATTGCTGTGGCTTGATTTTTCAACCGATGTGCTATATTTTGGTGTCAATGAATAGATCAGCGTCTGAACTTTCCAAAAAGTATAAATTTGTGGTATTTCGCAAAAGTTTAAGGGTGGGTTTAGTGGTTGAAAGCTAAAAAAATACCAATTTTTCACGCATGAACTCCCCAAAACTTTAAATCCATTTTTCTCCCCTTCAACGTGCGAATTTCGCGTTTTTACGTTTTAATTTAAAAGCTTAACCCAAACTAGTGTTTTGATGGTCGGAACATGTTTTAGGCAAAAAATCTAAAAATTACTGTTTCTAGAACACGTGCATTTTTTGTGCAGATTTTCAGCTTTGATTGCTTACTGTGCCCGTAATTTTAATCCGATTGTTGAAATTTTGGTCTTGTCTTATAGTTGCGTTTGTTTAGTTTGCGTGAAGTGCAAATATGTAGTAATTTGCAAGAAAATACTAATTTTTATGACGCTTAGGAGGCATAGACATGTATTTGTCTAAAATACGTAAATTTCCTTGTCAGACTTTTGGCTTTAATCGTTCACTGTAGCCACAGTTTCTATTCGATTATCAAAATTTTGTTCTCATTTTGTAGCTGTCAGTCGGTTGTTTACGTCGAATACAAATTTGTAGTACTTTTCATAAGAATACTAATTTTTATAAGGTGCCTTATATTTTTGGGGGCAGGTTATGGAAACTTTTTCCCTTTACGGCATTGCTGTGGCTTGATTTTTCAACCGATGTGCTATATTTTGGTGTCAATGAATAGATCAGCGTCTGAACTTTCCAAAAAGTATAAATTTGTGGTATTTCGCAAAAGTTTAAGGGTGGGTTTAGTGGTTGAAAGCTAAAAAAATACCAATTTTTCACGCATGAACTCCCCAAAACTTTAAATCCATTTTTCTCCCCTTAAACGTGCGAATTTCGCGTTTTTACGTTTTAATTTAAAAGCTTAACCCAAACTAGTGTTTAGATGGTCGGAACATGTTTTAGCCAAAAAATATAAAAATTACTGTTTCTAGAACACGTGCATTTTTTGTGCAGATTTTCAGCTTTGATTGCTTACTGTGCCCGTAATTTTAATCCGATTGTTGAAATTTTGGTCTTATCTTATAGTTGCGTGTGTTTAGTTTGCGTGATGTGCAAATATGTAGTAATTTGCAAGAAAATACTAATTTTTATGACGCTTAGGAGGCATAGACATGTATTTGTCTAAAATACGTAAATTTCCTTGTCAGACTTTTGGCTTTAATCGTTCACTGTAGCCACAGTTTCTATTCGATTATCAAAATTTTGTTCTCATTTTGTAGCTGTCAGTTGGTTGTTTACGTCGAATACAAATTTGTAGTACTTTTCATAAGAATACTAATTTTTATAAGGTTCCTTATATTTTTGGGGGCAGGTTATGGAAACTTTTTCCCTTTACGGCATTGCTGTGGCTTGATTTTTCAACCGATGTGCTATATTTTGGTGTCAATGAATAGATCAGCGCTTGAACTTTCCAAAAAGTATAAATTTGTGGTATTTCGCAAAAGTTTAAGGGTGGGTTTAGTGGTTGAAAGCTAAAAAAATACCAATTTTTCACGCATGAACTCCCCAAAACTTTAAATCCATTTTTCTCCCCTTCAACGTGCGAATTTCGCGTTTTTACGTTTTAATTTAAAAGCTTAACCCAAACTAGTGTTTTGATGGTCGGAACATGTTTTAGGCAAAAAATCTAAAAATTACTGTTTCTAGAACACGTGCATTTTTTGTGCAGATTTTCAGCTTTGATTGCTTACTGTGCCCGTAATTTTAATCCGATTGTTGAAATTTTGGTCTTGTCTTATAGTTGCGTTTGTTTAGTTTGCGTGAAGTGCAAATATGTAGTAATTTGCAAGAAAATACTAATTTTTATGACGCTTAGGAGGCATAGACATGTATTTGTCTAAAATACGTAAATTTCCTTGTCAGACTTTTGGCTTTAATCGTTCACTGTAGCCACAGTTTCTATTCGATTATCAAAATTTTGTTCTCATTTTGTAGCTGTCAGTCGGTTGTTTACGTCGAATACAAATTTGTAGTACTTTTCATAAGAATACTAATTTTTATAAGGTGCCTTATATTTTTGGGGGCAGGTTATGGAAACTTTTTCCCTTTACGGCATTGCTGTGGCTTGATTTTTCAACCGATGTGCTATATTTTGGTGTCAATGAATAGATCAGCGTCTGAACTTTCCAAAAAGTATAAATTTGTGGTATTTCGCAAAAGTTTAAGGGTGGGTTTAGTGGTTGAAAGCTAAAAAAATACCAATTTTTCACGCATGAACTCCCCAAAACTTTAAATCCATTTTTCTCCCCTTAAACGTGCGAATTTCGCGTTTTTACGTTTTAATTTAAAAGCTTAACCCAAACTAGTGTTTTGATGGTCGGAACATGTTTTAGCCAAAAAATCTAAAAATTACTGTTTCTAGAACACGTGCAGTTTTTCTGCAGATTTTCAGCTTTGATTGCTTACTGTGCCCGTAATTTTAATCCGATTGTTGAAATTTTGGTCTTATCTTATAGTTGCGTTTGTTTAGTTTGCTTGAAGTGTAAATATGTAGTAATTTGCATGAAAATACTAATTTTTATGACGCTTAGGAGGCATAGACATGTATTTGTCTAAAATACGTAAATTTCCTTGTCAGACTTTTGGCTTTAATCGTTCACTGTAGCCACAGTTTCTATTCGATTATCAAAATTTTGTTCTCATTTTGTAGCTGTCAGTCGGTTGTTTACGTCGAATACAAATTTGTAGTACTTTTCATAAGAATACTAATTTTTATAAGGTTCCTTATATTTTTGGGGGCAGGTTATGGAAACTTTTTCCCTTTACGGCATTGCTGTGGCTTGATTTTTCAAACGATGTGCTATATTTTGGTGTCAATGAATAGATCAGCGTTTGAACTTTCCAAAAAGTATAAATTTGTGGTATTTTGCAAAAGTTTAAGGGTGGGTTTAGTGGTTGAAAGCTAAAAAAATACCAATTTTTCACGCATGAACTCCCCAAAACTTGAAATCCATTTTTCTCCCCTTAAACGTGTGAATTTCGCGTTTGTACGTTTTAATTTAAAAGCTTAACCCAAACTAGTGTTTCGATGGTCGGAACATGTTTTAGGCAAAAAATCTAAAAATTACTGTTTCTAGAACACGTGCACTTTTTGTGCAGATTTTCAGCTTTGATTGCTTACTGTGCCCGTAATTTTAATCCGATTGTTGAAATTTTGGTCTTATCTTATAGTTGCGTTTGTTTAGTTTGCGTGAAGTGCAAATATGTAGTAATTTGCAAGAAAATACTAATTTTTATGACGCTTAGGAGGCATAGACATGTATTTGTCTAAAATACGTAAATTTCCTTGTCAGACTTTTGGCTTTAATCGTTCACTGTAGCCACAGTTTCTATTCGATTATCAAAATTTTGTTCTCATTTTGTAGCTGTCAGTCGGTTGTTTACGTCGAATACAAATTTGTAGTACTTTTCATAAGAATACTAATTTTTATAAGGTTCCTTATATTTTTGGAGGCAGGTTATGGAAACTTTTTCCCTTTACGGCATTGCTATGGCTTGATTTTTCAACCGATGTGCTATATTTTGGTGTCAATGAATAGATCAGCGTCTGAACTTTCCAAAAAGTATAAATTTGTGGTATTTCGCAAAAGTTTAAGGGTGGGTTTAGTGGTTGAAAGCTAAAAAAATACCAATTTTTCACGCATGAACTCCCCAAAACTTTAAATCCATTTTTCTCCCCTTCAACGTGCGAATTTCGCGTTTTCACGTTTTAATTTGAAAGCTTAACCCAAACTAGTGTTTTGATGGTCGGAACATGGTTTAGGCAAAAAATCTAAAAATTACTGTTTCTAGAACACGTGCAGTTTTTCTGCAGATTTTCAGCTTTGATTGCTTACTGTGCCCGTAATTTTAATCCGATTGTTGAAATTTTGGTCGTATCTTATAGTTGCGTTTGTTTAGTTTGCGTGAAGTGCAAATATGTAGTAATTTGCATGAAAATACTAATTTTTATGACGCTTATATTTCCTTGTCAGACTTTTGGCTTTAATCGTTCACTGTAGCCACAGTTTCTATTCGATTATCAAAATTTTGTTCTCATTTTGTAGCTGTCAGTCGGTTGTTTACGTCGAATACAAATTTGTAGTACTTTTCATAAGAATACTAATTTTTATAAGGTTCCTTATATTTTTGGGGGCAGGTTATGGAAACGTTTTCCCTTTACGGCATTGCTGTGGCTTGATTTTTCAACCGATGTGCTATATTTTGGTGTCAATGAATAGATCAGCATCTGAACTTTACAAAAAGTATAAATTTGTGGTATTTCGCAAAAGTTTAAGGGTGGGTTTAGTGGTTGAAAGCTAAAAAAATACCAATTTTTCACGCATGAACTCCCCAAAACTTTAAATCCATTTTTCTCCCCTTAAACGTGCGAATTTCGCGTTTTTACGTTTTAATTTAAAAGCTTAACCCAAACTAGTGTTTTGATGGTCGGAACATGTTTTAGGCAAAAAATCTAAAAATTACTGTTTCTAGAACACGTGCAGTTTTTCTGCAGATTTTCAGCTTTGATTGCTTACTGTGCCCGTAATTTTAATCCGATTGTTGAAATTTTGGTCTTATCTTATAGTTGCGATTGTTTAGTTTGCGTGAAGTGCAAATATGTAGTAATTTGCAAGAAAATACTAATTTTTATGACGCTTAGGAGGCATAGACATGTATTTGTCTAAAATACGTAAATTTCCTTGTCAGACTTTTGGCTTTAATCGTTCACTGTAGCCACAGTTTCTATTCGATTATCAAAATTTTGTTCCCATTTTGTAGCTGTCAGTCGGTTGTTTACGTCGAATACAAATTTGTAGTACTTTTCATAAGAATACTAATTTTTATAAGGTTCCTTATATTTTTGGGGGCAGGTTATGGAAACTTTTTCCCTTTACGGCATTGCTGTGGCTTGATTTTTCAACCGATGTGCTATATTTTGGTGTCAATGAATAGATCAGCGTCTGAACTTTCCAAAAAGTATAAATTTGTGGTATTTCGCAAAAGTTTAAGGGTGGGTTTAGTGGTTGAAAGCTAAAAAAATACCAATTTTTCACGCATGAACTCCCCAAAACTTTAAATCCATTTTTCTCCCCTTCAACGTGCGAATTTCGCGTTTTCACGTTTTAATTTGAAAGCTTAACCCAAACTAGTGTTTTGATGGTCGGAACATGGTTTAGGCAAAAAATCTAAAAATTACTGTTTCTAGAACACGTGCAGTTTTTCTGCAGATTTTCAGCTTTGATTGCTTACTGTGCCCGTAATTTTAATCCGATTGTTGAAATTTTGGTCGTATCTTATAGTTGCGTTTGTTTAGTTTGCGTGAAGTGCAAATATGTAGTAATTTGCATGAAAATACTAATTTTTATGACGCTTATATTTCCTTGTCAGACTTTTGGCTTTAATCGTTCACTGTAGCCACAGTTTCTATTCGATTATCAAAATTTTGTTCTCATTTTGTAGCTGTCAGTCGGTTGTTTACGTCGAATACAAATTTGTAGTACTTTTCATAAGAATACTAATTTTTATAAGGTTCCTTATATTTTTGGGGGCAGGTTATGGAAACGTTTTCCCTTTACGGCATTGCTGTGGCTTGATTTTTCAACCGATGTGCTATATTTTGGTGTCAATGAATAGATCAGCATCTGAACTTTACAAAAAGTATAAATTTGTGGTATTTCGCAAAAGTTTAAGGGTGGGTTTAGTGGTTGAAAGCTAAAAAAATACCAATTTTTCACGCATGAACTCCCCAAAACTTTAAATCCATTTTTCTCCCCTTAAACGTGCGAATTTCGCGTTTTTACGTTTTAATTTAAAAGCTTAACCCAAACTAGTGTTTTGATGGTCGGAACATGTTTTAGGCAAAAAATCTAAAAATTACTGTTTCTAGAACACGTGCAGTTTTTCTGCAGATTTTCAGCTTTGATTGCTTACTGTGCCCGTAATTTTAATCCGATTGTTGAAATTTTGGTCTTATCTTATAGTTGCGATTGTTTAGTTTGCGTGAAGTGCAAATATGTAGTAATTTGCAAGAAAATACTAATTTTTATGACGCTTAGGAGGCATAGACATGTATTTGTCTAAAATACGTAAATTTCCTTGTCAGACTTTTGGCTTTAATCGTTCACTGTAGCCACAGTTTCTATTCGATTATCAAAATTTTGTTCCCATTTTGTAGCTGTCAGTCGGTTGTTTACGTCGAATACAAATTTGTAGTACTTTTCATAAGAATACTAATTTTTATAAGGTTCCTTATATTTTTGGGGGCAGGTTATGGAAACTTTTTCCCTTTACGGCATTGCTGTGGCTTGATTTTTCAACCGATGTGCTATATTTTGGTGTCAATGAATAGATCAGCGTCTGAACTTTCCAAAAAGTATAAATTTGTGGTATTTCGCAAAAGTTTAAGGGTGGGTTTAGTGGTTGAAAGCTAAAAAAATACCAATTTTTCACGCATGAACTCCCCAAAACTTTAAATCCATTTTTCTCCCCTTAAACGTGCGAATTTCGCGTTTTTACGTTTTAATTTAAAAGCTTAACCCAAACTAGTGTTTTGATGGTCGGAACATGTTTTAGGCAAAAAATCTAAAAATTACTGTTTCTAGAACACGTGCAGTTTTTGTGCAGATTTTCAGCTTTGATTGCTTACTGTGCCCGTAATTTTAATCCGATTGTTGAAATTTTGGTCTTATCTTATAGTTGCGTTTGTTTAGTTTGCGTGAAGTGCAAATATGTAGTAATTTGCAAGAAAATACTAATTTTTATGACGCTTAGGAGGCATAGACATGTATTTGTCTAAAATACGTAAATTTCCTTGTCAGACTTTTGGCTTTAATCGTTCACTGTAGCCACAGTTTCTATTCGATTATCAAAATTTTGTTCTCATTTTGTAGCTGTCAGTCGGTTGTTTACGTCGAATACAAATTTGTAGTACTTTTCATAAGAATACTAATTTTTATAAGGTTCCTTATATTTTTGGGGGCAGGTTATGGAAACTTTTTCCCTTTACGGCATTGCTGTGGCTTGATTTTTCAACCGATGTGCTATATTTTGGTGTCAATGTATAGATCAGCGTCTGAACTTTCCAAAAAGTATAAATTTGTGGTATTTCGCAAAAGTTTAAGGGTGGGTTTAGTGGTTGAAAGCTAAAAAAATACCAATTTTTCACGCATGAACTCCCCAAAACTTTAAATCCATTTTTCTCCCCTTAAACGTGCGAATTTCGCGTTTTTACGTTTAATTTAAAAGCTTAACCCAAACTAGTATAAATTTGTGGTGTTTTGATGGTCGGAACATGTTTTAGGCAAAAAATCTAAAAATTACTGTTTCTAGAACACGTGCAGTTTTTCTGCAGATTTTCAGCTTTGATTGCTTACTGTGCCCGTAATTTTAATCTGATTGTTGAAATTTTGGTCTTATCTTATAGTTGCGTTTGTTTAGTTTGCGTGAAGTGCAAATATGTAGTAATTTGCAAGAAAATACTAATTTTTATGACGCTTAGGAGGCATAGACATGTATTTGTCTAAAATACGTAAATTTCCTTGTCAGACTTTTGGCTTTAATCGTTCACTGTAGCCACAGTTTCTATTCGATTATCAAAATTTTGTTCTCATTTTGTAGCTGTCAGTCGGTTGTTTACGTCGAATACAAATTTGTAGTACTTTTCATAAGAATACTAATTTTTATAAGGTTCCTTATATTTTTGGGGGCAGGTTATGGACACTTTTTCCCTTTACGGCACTGCTGTGGCTTGATTTTTCAACCGATGTGCTATATTTTGGTGTCAATGAATAGATCAGCGTCTGAACTTTCCAAAAAGTATAAATTTGTGGTATTTCGCAAAAGTTTAAGGGTGGGTTTAGTGGTTGAAAGCTAAAAAAATACCAATTTTTCACGCATGAACTCCCCAAAACTTTAAATCCATTGTTCTCCCCTTAAACGTGCGAATTTCGTGTTTTTACGTTTTAATTTAAAAGCTTAACCCAAACTAGTGTTTTGATGGTCGGAACATGTTTTAGGCAAAAAATCTAAAAATTACTGTTTCTAGAACACGTGCAGTTTTTCTGCAGATTTTCAGCTTTGATTGCTTACTGTGCCCGTAATTTTAATCCGATTGTTGAAATTTTGGTCTTATCTTATAGTTGCGTTTGTTTAGTTTGCGTGAAGTGCAAATATGTAGTAATTTGCATGAAAATACTAATTTTTATGACGCTTAGGAGGCATAGACATGTATTTGTCTAAAATACGTAAATTTCCTTGTCAGACTTTTGGCTTTAATCGTTCACTGTAGCCACAGTTTCTATTCGATTATCAAAATTTTGTTCTCATTTTGTAGCTGTCAGTCGGTTGTTTACGTCGAATACAAATTTGTAGTACTTTTCATAAGAATACTAATTTTTATAAGGTTCCTTATATTTTTGGGGGCAGGTTATGGAAACTTTTTCCCTTTACGGCATTGCTGTGGCTTGATTTTTCAACCGATGTGCTATATTTTGGTGTCAATGAATAGATCAGCGTTTGAACTTTCCAAAAAGTATAAATTTGTGGTATTTCGCAAAAGTTTAAGGGTGGATTTTGTGGTTGAAAGCTAAAAAAATACCAATTTTTCACGCATGAACTCCCCAAAACTTTAAATCCATTGTTCTCCCCTTAAACGTGCGAATTTGGCGTTTTTACGTTTTAATTTAAAAGCTTAACCCAAACTAGTTTTTTGATGGTCGGAACATGTTTTAGGCAAAAAATCTAAAAATTACTGTTTCTAGAACACGTGCATTTTTTGTGCAGATTTTCAGCTTTGATTGCTTACTGTGCCCGTAATTTTAATCCGATTGTTGAAATTTTGGTCTTATCTTATAGTTGCGTTTGTTTAGTTTGCGTGAAGTGCAAATATGTAGTAATTTGCATGAAAATACTAATTTTCATGACGCTTAGGAGGCATAGACATGTATTTGTCTAAAATACGTAAATTTCTTTGTCAGACTTTTGGCTTTAATCGTTCACTGTAGCCACAGTTTCTATTCGATTATCAAAATTTTGTTCTCATTTTGTAGCTGTCAGTCGGTTGTTTACGTCGAATGCAAATTTGTAGTACTTTTCATAAGAATACTAATTTTTATAAGGTTCCTTATATTTTTTGGGGCAGGTTATGGAAACTTTTTCCCTTTACGGCATTGCTGTGGCTTGATTTTTCAACCGATGTGCTATATTTTGGTGTCAATGAATAGATCAGCGTTTGAACTTTCCAAAAAGTATAAATTTGTGGTATTTCGCAAAAGTTTAAGGGTGGGTTTAGTGGTTGAAAGCTAAAACAATACCAATTTTTCACGCATGAGCTCCCCAAAACTTTAACTACTAATTTTTATGACGCTTAGGAGGCATAGACATGTATTTGTCTAAAATACGTAAATTTCCTTGTCAGACTTTTGGCTTTAATCGTTCACTGTAGCCACAGTTTCTATTCGATTATCAAAATTTTGTTCTCATTTTGTAGCTGTCAGTCGGTTGTTTACGTCGAATACAAATTTGTAGTACTTTTCATAAGAATACTAATTTTTATAAGGTTCCTTATATTTTTGGGGGCAGGTTATGGAAACTTTTTCCCTTTACGGCATTGCTGTGGCTTGATTTTTCAACCGATGTGCTATATTTTGGTGTCAATGAATAGATCAGCGTTTGAACTTTCCAAAAAGTATAAATTTGTGGTATTTCGCAAAAGTTTAAGGGTGGATTTTGTGGTTGAAAGCTAAAAAAATACCAATTTTTCACGCATGAACTCCCCAAAACTTTAAATCCATTGTTCTCCCCTTAAACGTGCGAATTTGGCGTTTTTACGTTTTAATTTAAAAGCTTAACCCAAACTAGTTTTTTGATGGTCGGAACATGTTTTAGGCAAAAAATCTAAAAATTACTGTTTCTAGAACACGTGCATTTTTTGTGCAGATTTTCAGCTTTGATTGCTTACTGTGCCCGTAATTTTAATCCGATTGTTGAAATTTTGGTCTTATCTTATAGTTGCGTTTGTTTAGTTTGCGTGAAGTGCAAATATGTAGTAATTTGCATGAAAATACTAATTTTCATGACGCTTAGGAGGCATAGACATGTATTTGTCTAAAATACGTAAATTTCTTTGTCAGACTTTTGGCTTTAATCGTTCACTGTAGCCACAGTTTCTATTCGATTATCAAAATTTTGTTCTCATTTTGTAGCTGTCAGTCGGTTGTTTACGTCGAATGCAAATTTGTAGTACTTTTCATAAGAATACTAATTTTTATAAGGTTCCTTATATTTTTTGGGGCAGGTTATGGAAACTTTTTCCCTTTACGGCATTGCTGTGGCTTGATTTTTCAACCGATGTGCTATATTTTGGTGTCAATGAATAGATCAGCGTTTGAACTTTCCAAAAAGTATAAATTTGTGGTATTTCGCAAAAGTTTAAGGGTGGGTTTAGTGGTTGAAAGCTAAAACAATACCAATTTTTCACGCATGAGCTCCCCAAAACTTTAAATCCATTGTTCTCCCCTTAAACGTGCGAATTTCGCGTTTTTACGTTTTAATTTAAAAGCTTAACCCAAACTAGTTTTTTGATGGTCGGAACATGTTTTAGGCAAAAAATCTAAAAATTACTGTTTCTAGAACACGTGCAGTTTTTGTGCAGATTTTCAGCTTTGATTGCTTACTGTGCCCGTAATTTTAATCCGATTGTTAAAATTTTGGTCTTATCTTATAGTTGCGTTTGTTTACTTTGCGTGAAGTGCAAATATGTAGTAATTTGCATGAAAATACTAATTTTTATGACGCTTAGGACGCATAGACATGTATTTGTCTAAAATACGTAAATTTCCTTGTCAGACTTTTGGCTTTAATCGTTCACTGTAGCCACAGTTTCTATTCGATTATCAAAATTTTGTTCTCATTTTGTAGCTGTCAGTCGGTTGTTTACGTCGAATACAAATTTGTAGTACTTTTCATAAGAATACTAATTTGTATAAGGTTGCGTATATTTTTGGGGGCAGGTTATGGAAACTTTTTCCCTTTACGGCATTGCTGTGGCTTGATTTTTCAACCGATGTGCTATATTTTGGTGTCAATGAATAGATCAGCGTCTGAACTTTCCAAAAAGTATAAATTTGTGGTATTTCGCAAAAGTTTAAGGGTGGGTTTAGTGGTTGAAAGCTAAAAAAATACCAATTTTTCACGCATGAACTCCCCAAAACTTTAAATCCATTTTTCTCCCCTTCAACGTGCGAATTTCGCGTTTATACGTTTTAATTTAAAAGCTTAACCCAAACTAGTGTTTTGATGGTCGGAACATGGTTTAGGCAAAAAATCTAAAAATTACTGTTTCTAGAACACGTGCAGTTTTTGTGCAGATTTTCAGCTTTGATTGCTTACTGTGCCCGTAATTTTAATCCGATTGTTGAAATTTTGGTCTTATCTTAAAGTTGCGTTTGTTTAGTTTGCGTGAAGTGCAAATATGTAGTAATTTGCAAGAAAATACTAATTTTTATGACGCTTATATTTCCTTGTCAGACTTTTGGCTTTAATCGTTCACTGTAGCCACAGTTTCTATTCGATTATCAAAATTTTGTTCTCATTTTGTAGCTGTCAGTCGGTTGTTTACGTCGAATACAAATTTGTAGTACTTTTCATAAGAATACTAATTTTTATAAGGTTCCTTATATTTTTGGGGGCAGGTTATGGAAACTTTTTCCCTTTACGGCATTGCTGTGGCTTGATTTTTCAACCGATGTGCTATATTTTGGTGTCAATGAATAGATCAGCATCTGAACTTTCCAAAAAGTATAAATTTGTGGTATTTCGCAAAAGTTTAAGGGTGGGTTTAGTGGTTGAAAGCTAAAACATACCAATTTTTCACGCATGAACTCCCCAAAACTTTAAATCCATTGTTCTCCCCTTAAACGTGCGAATTTCGCGTTTTTACGTTTTAATTTAAAAGCTTAACCCAAACTAGTGTTTTGATGGTCGGAACATGTTTTAGGCAAAAAATCTAAAAATTACTGTTTCTAGAACACGTGCAGTTTTTCTGCAGATTTTCAGCTTTGATTGCTTACTGTGCCCGTAATTTTAATCCGATTGTTGAAATTTTGGTCTTATCTTATAGTTGCGTTTGTTTAGTTTGCGTGAAGTGCAAATATGTAGTAATTTGCATGAAAATACTAATTTTTATGACGCTTAGGAGGCATAGACATGTATTTGTCTAAAATACGTAAATTTCCTTGTCAGACTTTTGGCTTTAATCGTTCACTGTAGCCACAGTTTCTATTCGATTATCAAAACTTTGTTCTCATTTTGTAGCTGTCAGTTGGTTGTTTACGTCGAATACAAATTTGTAGTACTTTTCATAAGAATACTAATTTTTATAAGGTTCCTTATATTTTTGGGGGCAGGTTATGGAAACTTTTTCCCTTTACGGCATTGCTGTGGCTTGATTTTTCAACCGATGTGCTATATTTTGGTGTCAATGAATAGATCAGCGTTTGAACTTTCCAAAAAGTATAAATTTGTGGTATTTCGCAAAAGTTTAAGGGTGGATTTTGTGGTTGAAAGCTAAAAAAATACCAATTTTTCACGCATGAACTCCCCAAAACTTTAAATCCATTGTTCTCCCCTTAAACGTGCGAATTTGGCGTTTTTACGTTTTAATTTAAAAGCTTAACCCAAACTAGTTTTTTGATGGTCGGAACATGTTTTAGGCAAAAAATCTAAAAATTACTGTTTCTAGAACACGTGCAGTTTTTGTGCAGATTTTCAGCTTTGATTGCTTACTGTGCCCGTAATTTTAATCCGATTGTTGAAATTTTGGTCTTATCTTATAGTTGCGTTTGTTTAGTTTGCGTGAAGTGCAAATATGTAGTAATTTGCATGAAAATACTAATTTTCATGACGCTTAGGAGGCATAGACATGTATTTGTCTAAAATACGTAAATTTCTTTGTCAGACTTTTGGCTTTAATCGTTCACTGTAGCCACAGTTTCTATTCGATTATCAAAATTTTGTTCTCATTTTGTAGCTGTCAGTCGGTTGTTTACGTCGAATGCAAATTTGTAGTACTTTTCATAAGAATACTAATTTTTATAAGGTTCCTTATATTTTTGGGGGCAGGTTATGGAAACTTTTTCCCTTTACGGCATTGCTGTGGCTTGATTTTTCAACCGATGTGCTATATTTTGGTGTCAATGAATAGATCAGCGTTTGAACTTTCCAAAAAGTATAAATTTGTGGTATTTCGCAAAAGTTTAAGGGTGGGTTTAGTGGTTGAAAGCTAAAACAATACCAATTTTTCACGCATGAACTCCCCAAAACTTTAAATCCATTGTTCTCCCCTTAAACGTGCGAATTTCGCGTTTTTACGTTTTAATTTAAAAGCTTAACCCAAACTGGTTTTTTGATGGTCGGAACATGTTTTAGGCAAAAAATCTAAAAATTACTGTTTCTAGAACACGTGCAGTTTTTCTGCAGATTTTCAGCTTTGATTGCTTACTGTGCCCGTAATTTTAATCCGATTGTTGAAATTTTGGTCTTATCTTATAGTTGCGTTTGTTTAGTTTGCGTGAAGTGCAAATATGTAGTAATTTGCATGAAAATACTAATTTTTATGACGCTTAGGAGGCATAGACATGTATTTGTCTAAAATACGTAATTTTCCTTGTCAGACTTTTGGCTTTAATCGTTCACTGTAGCCACAGTTTCTATTCGATTATCAAAATTTGGTTCTCATTTTGTAGCTGTCAGTCGGTTGTTTACGTCGAATACAAATTTGTAGTACTTTTCATAAGAATACTAATTTTTATAAGGTTCCTTATATTTTTGGGGGCAGGTTATGGAAACTTTTTCCCTTTACGGCATTGCTGTGGCTTGATTTTTCAACCGATGTGCTATATTTTGGTGTCAGTGAATAGATCAGCGTCTGAACTTTCCAAAAAGTATAAATTTGTGGTATTTCGCCAAAGTTTAAGGGTGGGTTTAGTGGTTGAAAGCTAAAAAAATACCAATTTTTCACGCATGAACTCCCCAAAACTTTAAATCCATTTTTCTCCCCTTAAACGTGCGAATTTCGCGTTTTTACGTTTTAATTTAAAAGTTTAACCCAAACTAGTTTTTTGATGGTCGGAACATGTTTTAGGCAAAAAATCTAAAAATTACTGTTTCTAGAACACGTGCAGTTTTTCTGCAGATTTTCAGCTTTGATTGCTTACTGTGCCCGTAATTTTAATCCGATTGTTGAAATTTTGGTCTTATCTTATAATTGCGTTTGTTTAGTTTGCGTGAAGTGCAAATATGTAGTAATTTGCATGAAAATACTAATTTTTATGACGCTTAGGAGGCATAGACATGTATTTGTCTAAAATACGTAATTTTCCTTGTCAGACTTTTGGCTTTAATCGTTCACTGTAGCCACAGTTTCTATTCGATTATCAAAATTTTGTTCTCATTTTGTAGCTGTCAGTCGGTTGTTTACGTGGAATACAAATTTGTAGTACTTTTCATAAGAATACTAATTTTTATAAGGTTCCTTATATTTTTGGGGGCAGGTTATGGAAACTTTTTCCCTTTACGGCATTGCTGTGGCTTGATTTTTCAACCGGTGTGCTATATTTTGGTGTCAATGAATAGATCAGCGTCTGAACTTTCCAAAAAGTATAAATTTGTGGTATTTCGCAAAAGTTTAAGGGTGGGTTTAGTGGTTGAAAGCTAAAAAAATACCAATTTTTCACGCATGAACTCCCCCAAACTTTAAATCCATTTTTCTCCCCTTAAACGTGCGAATTTCGCGTTCTTACGTTTTAATTTAAAAGCTTAACCCAAACTAGTGTTTTGATGGTCGGAACATGTTTTAGGCAAAAAATCTAAAAATTACTGTTTCTAGAACACGTGCAGTTTTTGTGCAGATTTTCAGCTTTGATTGCTTACTGTGCCCGTAATTTTAATCCGATTGTTGAAATTTTGGTCTTATCTTATAGTTGCGTTTGTTTAGTTTGCGTGAAGTGCAAATATGTAGTAATTTGCAAGAAAATACTAATTTTTATGACGCTTAGGAGGCATAGACATGTATTTGTCTAAAATACGTAAATTTCCTTGTCAGACTTTTGGCTTTAATCGTTCACTGTAGCCACAGTTTCTATTCGATTATCAAAATTTTGTTCTCATTTTGTAGCTGTCAGTCGGTTGTTTACGTTGAATACAAATTTGTAGTACTTTTCATAAGAATACTAATTTTTATAAGGTTCCTTATATTTTTGGGGGCAGGTTATGGACACTTTTTCCCTTTACGGCACTGCTGTGGCTTGATTTTTCAACCGATGTGCTATATTTTGGTGTCAATGAATAGATCAGCGTCTGAACTTTCCAAAAAGTATAAATTTGTGGTATTTCGCAAAAGTTTAAGGGTGGGTTTAGTGGTTGAAAGCTAAAAAAATACCAATTTTTCACGCATGAACTCCCCAAAACTTTAAATCCATTTTTCTCCCCTTCAACGTGCGAATTTCGCGTTTATACGTTTTAATTTAAAAGCTTAACCCAAACTAGTGTTTTGATGGTCGGAACATGGTTTAGGCAAAAATTCTAAAAATTACTGTTTCTAGAACACGTGCAGTTTTTGTGCAGATTTTCAGCTTTGATTGCTTACTGTGCCCGTAATTTTAATCCGATTGTTGAAATTTTGGTCTTATCTTATAGTTGCGTTTGTTTAGTTTGCGTGAAGTGCAAATATGTAGTAATTTGCAAGAAAATACTAATTTTTATGACGCTTATATTTCCTTGTCAGACTTTTGGCTTTAATCGTTCACTGTAGCCACAGTTTCTATTCGATTATCAAAATTTTGTTCTCATTTTGTAGCTGTCAGTCGGTTGTTTACGTCGAATACAAATTTGTAGTACTTTTCATAAGAATACTAATTTTTATAAGGTTCCTTATATTTTTGGGGGCAGGTTATGGAAACTTTTTCCCTTTACGGCATTGCTGTGGCTTGATTTTTCAACCGATGTGCTATATTTTGGTGTCAATGAATAGATCAGCATCTGAACTTTCCAAAAAGTATAAATTTGTGGTATTCCGCAAAAGTTTAAGGGTGGGTTTAGTGCTTGAAAGCTAAAAAAATACCAATTTTTCACGCATGAACTCCCCAAAACTTTAAATCCATTGTTCTCCCCTTAAACGTGCGAATTTCGCGTTTTTACGTTTTAATTTAAAAGCTTAACCCAAACTAGTTTTTTGATGGTCGGAACATGTTTTAGGCAAAAAATCTAAAAATTACTGTTTCTAGAACACGTGCAGTTTTTGTGCAGATTTTCAGCTTTGATTGCTTACTGTGCTCGTAATTTTAATCCGATTGTTGAAATTTTGGTCTTATCTTATAGTTGCGTTTGTTTAGTTTGCGTGAAGTGCAAATATGTAGTAATTTGCAAGAAAATACTAATTTTTATGACGCTTAGGAGGCATAGACATGTATTTGTCTAAAATACGTAAATTTCCTTGTCAGACTTTTGGCTTTAATCGTTCACTGTAGCCACAGTTTCTATTCGATTATCAAAATTTTGTTCTCATTTTGTAGCTGTCAGTTGGTTGTTTACGTCGAATACAAATTTGTAGTACTTTTCATAAGAATACTAATTTTTATAAGGTTCCTTATATTTTTGGGGGCAGGTTATGGAAACTTTTTCCCTTTACGGCATTGCTGTGGCTTGATTTTTCAACCGATGTGCTATATTTTGGTGTCAATGAATAGATCAGCGTCTGAACTTTCCAAAAAGTATAAATTTGTGGTATTTCGCAAAAGTTTAAGGGTGGGTTTAGTGGTTGAAAGCTAAAAAAATACCAATTTTTCACGCATGAACTCCCCAAAACTTTAAATCCATTTTTCTCCCCTTCAACGTGCGAATTTCGCGTTTATACGTTTTAATTTAAAAGCTTAACCCAAACTAGTGTTTTGATGGTCGGAACATGGTTTAGGCAAAAAATCTAAAAATTACTGTTTCTAGAACACGTGCAGTTTTTGTGCAGATTTTCAGCTTTGATTGCTTACTGTGCCCGTAATTTTAATCCGATTGTTGAAATTTTGGTCTTATCTTATAGTTGCGTTTGTTTAGTTTGCGTGAAGTGCAAATATGTAGTAATTTGCAAGAAAATACTAATTTTTATGACGCTTATATTTCCTTGTCAGACTTTTGGCTTTAATCGTTCACTGTAGCCACAGTTTCTATTCGATTATCAAAATTTTGTTCTCATTTTGTAGCTGTCAGTCGGTTGTTTACGTCGAATACAAATTTGTAGTACTTTTCATAAGAATACTAATTTTTATAAGGTTCCTTATATTTTTGGGGGCAGGTTATGGAAACTTTTTCCCTTTACGGCATTGCTGTGGCTTGATTTTTCAATCGATATGCTATATTTTGGTGTCAATGAATAGATCAGCGTTTGAACTTTCCAAAAAGTATAAATTTTGTGGTATTTCGCAAAAGTTTAAGGGTGGGTTTAGTGGTTGAAAGCTAAAAAAATACCAATTTTTCACGCATGAACTCCCCAAAACTTTAAATCCATTGTTCTCCCCTTAAACGTGCGAATTTCGCGTTTTTACGTTTTAATTTAAAAGCTTAACCCAAACTAGTTTTTTGATGGTCGGAACATGTTTTAGGCAAAAAATCTAAAAATTACTGTTTCTAGAACACGTGCAGTTTTTGTGCAGATTTTCAGCTTTGATTGCTTACTGTGCCCGTAATTTTAATCCGATTGTTGAAATTTTGGTCTTATCTTATAGTTGCGTTTGTTTAGTTTGCGTGAAGTGCAAATATGTAGTAATTTGCATGAAAATACTAATTTTCATGACGCTTAGGAGGCATAGACATGTATTTGTCTAAAATACGTAAATTTCCTTGTCAGACTTTTGGCTTTAATCGTTCACTGTAGCCACAGTTTCTATTCGATTATCAAAATTTTGTTCTCATTTTGTAGCTGTCAGTCGGTTGTTTACGTCGAATACAAATTTGTAGTACTTTTCATAAGAATACTAATTTTTATAAGGTTCCTTATATTTTTGGGGGCAGGTTATGGAAACTTTTTCCCTTTACGACATTGCTGTGGCTTGATTTTTCAACCGATGTGCTATATTTTGGTGTCAATGAATAGATCAGCGTTTGAACTTTCCAAAAAGTATAAATTTGTGGTATTTCACAAAAGTTTAAGGGTGGGTTTTGTGGTTGAAAGCTAAAAAAATACCAATTTTTCACGCATGAACTCCCCAAAACTTTAAATCCATTGTTCTCCCCTTAAACGTGCGAATTTGGCGTTTTTACGTTTTAATTTAAAAGCTTAACCCAAACTAGTTTTTTGATGGTCGGAACATGTTTTAGGCAAAAAATCTAAAAATTACTGTTTCTAGAACACGTGCAGTTTTTGTGCAGATTTTCAGCTTTGATTGCTTACTGTGCCCGTAATTTTAATCCGATTGTTGAAATTTTGGTCTTATCTTATAGTTGCGTTTGTTTAGTTTGCGTGAAGTGCAAATATGTAGTAATTTGCATGAAAATACTAATTTTCATGACGCTTAGGAGGCATAGACATGTATTTGTCTAAAATACGTAAATTTCTTTGTCAGACTTTTGGCTTTAATCGTTCACTGTAGCCACAGTTTCTATTCGATTATCAAAATTTTGTTCTCATTTTGTAGCTGTCAGTCGGTTGTTTACGTCGAATGCAAATTTGTAGTACTTTTCATAAGAATACTAATTTTTATAAGGTTCCTTATATTTTTGGGGGCAGGTTATGGAAACTTTTTCCCTTTACGGCATTGCTGTGGCTTGATTTTTCAACCGATGTGCTATATTTTGGTGTCAGTGAATAGATCAGCGTCTGAACTTTCCAAAAAGTATAAATTTGTGGTATTTCGCAAAAGTTTAAGGGTGGGTTTAGTGGTTGAAAGCTAAAAAAATACCAATTTTTCACGCATGAACTCCCCAAAACTTTAAATCCATTTTTCTCCCCTTAAACGTGCGAATTTCGCGTTTTTACGTTTTAATTTAAAAGCTTAACCCAAACTAATTTTTTGATGGTCGGAACATGTTTTAGGCAAAAAATCTAAAAATTACTGTTTCTAGAACACGTGCAGTTTTTCTGCAGATTTTCAGCTTTGATTGCTTACTGTGCCCGTAATTTTAATCCGATTGTTGAAATTTTGGTCTTATCTTATAGTTGCGTTTGTTTAGTTTGCGTGAAGTGCAAATATGTAGTAATTTGCATGAAAATACTAATTTTCATGACGCTTAGGAGGCATAGACATGTATTTGTCTAAAATACGTAAATTTCTTTGTCAGACTTTTGGCTTTAATCGTTCACTGTAGCCACAGTTTCTATTCGATTATCAAAATTTTGTTCTCATTTTGTAGCTGTCAGTCGGTTGTTTACGTCGAATACAAATTTGTAGTACTTTTCATAAGAATACTAATTTGTATAAGGTTGCGTATATTTTTGGGGGCAGGTTATGGAAACTTTTTCCCTTTACGGCATTGCTGTGGCTTGATTTTTCAACCGATGTGCTATATTTTGGTGTCAATGAATAGATCAGCGTCTGAACTTTCCAAAAAGTATAAATTTGTGGTATTTCGCAAAAGTTTAAGGGTGGGTTTAGTGGTTGAAAGCTAAAAAAATACCAATTTTTCACGCATGAACTCCCCAAAACTTTAAATCCATTGTTCTCCCCTTAAACGTGCGAATTTCGCGTTTTTACGTTTTAATTTAAAAGCTTAACCCAAACTGGTTTTTTGATGGTCGGAACATGTTTTAGGCAAAAAATCTAAAAATTACTGTTTCTAGAACACGTGCAGTTTTTCTGCAGATTTTCAGCTTTGATTGCTTACTGTGCCCGTAATTTTAATCCGATTGTTGAAATTTTGGTCTTATCTTATAGTTGCGTTTGTTTAGTTTGCGTGAAGTGCAAATATGTAGTAATTTGCATGAAAATACTAATTTTTATGACGCTTAGGAGGCATAGACATGTATTTGTCTAAAATACGTAATTTTCCTTGTCAGACTTTTGGCTTTAATCGTTCACTGTAGCCACAGTTTCTATTCGATTATCAAAATTTTGTTCTCATTTTGTAGCTGTCAGTCGGTTGTTTACGTCGAATACAAATTTGTAGTACTTTTCATAAGAATACTAATTTGTATAAGGTTCCTTATATTTTTGGGGGCAGGTTATGGAAACTTTTTCCCTTTACGGCATTGCTGTGGCTTGATTTTTCAACCGATGTGCTATATTTTGGTGTCAGTGAATAGATCAGCGTCTGAACTTTCCAAAAAGTATAAATTTGTGGTATTTCGCAAAAGTTTAAGGGTGGGTTTAGTGGTTGAAAGCTAAAAAAATACCAATTTTTCACGCATGAACTCCCCAAAACTTTAAATCCATTTTTCTCCCCTTAAACGTGCGAATTTCGCGTTTTTACGTTTTAATTTAAAAGCTTAACCCAAACTAATTTTTTGATGGTCGGAACATGTTTTAGGCAAAAAATCTAAAAATTACTGTTTCTAGAACACGTGCAGTTTTTCTGCAGATTTTCAGCTTTGATTGCTTACTGTGCCCGTAATTTTAATCCGATTGTTGAAATTTCGGTCTTATCTTATAGTTGCGTTTGTTTAGTTTGCGTGAAGTGCAAATATGTAGTAATTTGCATGAAAATACTAATTTTTATGACGCTTAGGAGGCATAGACATGTATTTGTCTAAAATACGTAATTTTCCTTGTCAGACTTTTGGCTTTAATCGTTCACTGTAGCCACAGTTTCTATTCGATTATCAAAATTTTGTTCTCATTTTGTAGCTGTCAGTCGGTTGTTTACGTGGAATACAAATTTGTAGTACTTTTCATAAGAATACTAATTTTTATAAGGTTCCTTATATTTTTGGGGGCAGGTTATGGAAACTTTTTCCCTTTACGGCATTGCTGTGGCTTGATTTTTCAACCGATGTGCTATATTTTGGTGTCAATGAATAGATCAGCGTTTGAACTTTCCAAAAAGTATAAATTTGTGGTATTTCACAAAAGTTTAAGGGTGGGTTTAGTGGTTGAAAGCTAAAAAAATACCAATTTTTCACGCATGAACTCCCCAAAACTTTAAATCCATTGTTCTCCCCTTAAACGTGCGAATGTCGCGTTTTTACGTTTTAATTTAAAAGCTTAACCCAAACTAGTTTTTTGATGGTCGGAACATGTTTTAGGCAAAAAATCTAAAAATTACTGTTTCTAGAACACGTGCAGTTTTTCTGCAGATTTTCAGCTTTGATTGCTTACTGTGCCCGTAATTTTAATCCGATTGTTGAAATTTTGGTCTTATCTTATAGTTGCGTTTGTTTAGTTTGCGTGAAGTGCAAATATGTAGTAATTTGCATGAAAATACTAATTTTTATGACGCTTAGGAGGCATAGACATGTATTTGTCTAAAATACGTAAATTTCTTTGTCAGACTTTTGGCTTTAATCGTTCACTGTAGCCACAGTTTCTATTCGATTATCAAAACTTTGTTCTCATTTTGTAGCTGTCAGTCGGTTGTTTACGTCGAATACAAATTTGTAGTACTTTTCATAAGAATACTAATTTTTATAAGGTTCCTTATATTTTTGGGGGCAGGTTATGGAAACTTTTTCCCTTCACGGCATTGCTGTGGCTTGATTTTTCAACCGATGTGCTATATTTTGGTGTCAATGAATAGATCAGCGTCTGAACTTTCCAAAAAGTATAAATTTGTGGTATTTCGCAAAAGTTTAAGGGTGGGTTTAGTGGTTGAAAGCTAAAAAATACCAATTTTTCACGCATGAACTCCCCAAAACTTTAAATCCATTTTTCTCCCCTTAAACGTGCGAATTTGGCGTTTTTACGTTTTAATATAAAAGCTTAACCCGAACTAGTGTTTTGATGGTCGGAACATGTTTTAGGCAAAAAATCTAAAAATTACTGTTTCTAGAACACGTGTAGTTTTTGTGCAGATTTTCAGCTTTGATTGCTTACTGTGCCCGTAATTTTAATCCGATTGTTGAAACATTGGTCTTATCTTATAGTTGCGTTTGTTTAGTTTGCGTGAAGTGCAAATATGTAGTAATTTGCAAGAAAATACTAATTTTTATGACGCTTAGGAGGCATAGACATGTATTTGTCTAAAATACGTAAATTTCCTTGTCAGACTTTTGGCTTTAATCGTTCACTGTAGCCACAGTTTCTATTCGATTATCAAAATTTTGTTCTCATTTTGTAGCTGTCAGTCGGTTGTTGACGTCGAATAAAAATTTGTAGTACTTTTCATAAGAATACTAATTTTTATAAGGTTCCTTATATTTTTGGGGGCAGGTTATGGAAACTTTTTCCCTTTACGGCATTGCTGTGGCTTGATTTTTCAACCGATGTGCTATATTTTGGTGTCAATGAATAGATCAGCGTCTGAACTTTCCAAAAAGTATAAATTTGTGGTATTTCGCAAAAGTTTAAGGGTGGGTTTAGTGGTTGAAAGCTAAAAAATACCAATTTTTCACACATGAACTCCCCAAAACTTTAAATCCATTTTTCTCCCCTTAAACGTGCGAATTTCGCGTTTTTACGTTTTAATTTAAAAGCTTAACCCAAACTAGTGTTTTGATGGTCGGAACATGTTTTAGGCAAAAAATCGAAAAATTACTGTTTCTAGAACACGTGCAGTTTTTGTGCAGATTTTCAGCTTTGATTGCTTACTGTGCCCGTAATTTTAATCCGATTGTTGAAATTTTGGTTTTATCTTATAGTTGCGTTTGTTTAGTTTGCGTGAAGTGCAAATATGTAGTAATTTGCATGAAAATACTAATTTTTATGACGCTTAGGAGGCATAGACATGTATTTGTCTAAAATACGTAAATTTCTTTGTCAGACTTTTGGCTTTAATCGTTCACTGTAGCCACAGTTTCTATTCGATTATCAAAACTTTGTTCTCATTTTGTAGCTGTCAGTCGGTTGTTAACGTCGAATACAAATTTGTAGTACTTTTCATAAGAATACTAATTTTTATAAGGTTCCTTATATTTTTGGGGGCAGGTTATGGAAACTTTTTCCCTTTACGGCATTGCTGTGGCTTGATTTTTCAACCGATGTGCTATATTTTGGTGTCAATGAATAGATCAGCGTTTGAACTTTACAAAACGTATAAATTTGTGGTATTTCGCAAAAGTTTAAGGGTGGGTTTAGTGGTTGAAAGCTAAAAAAATACCAATTTTTCACGCATGAACTCCCCAAAACTTTAAATCCATTTTTCTCCCCTTAAACGTGCGAATTTCGCGTTTTTACGTTTTAATTTAAAAACTTAACCCAAACTAGTTTTTTGATGGTCGGAACATGTTTTAGGCAAAAAATATAAAAATTACTGTTTCTAGAACACGTGCAGTTTTTCTGCAGATTTTCAGCTTTGATTGCTTACTGTGCCCGTAATTTTAATCCGATTGTTGAAATTTCGGTCTTATCTTATAGTTGCGTTTGTTTAGTTTGCGTGAAGTGCAAATATGTAGTAATTTGCATGAAAATACTAATTTTTATGACGCTTAGGAGGCATAGACATGTATTTGTCTAAAATACGTAAATTTCCTTGTCAGACTTTTGGCTTTAATCGTTCACTGTAGCCACAGTTTCTATTCGATTATCAAAATTTTGTTCTCATTTTGTAGCTGTCAGTCGGTTGTTTACGTCGAATACAAATTTCTAGTACTTTTCATAAGAATACTAATTTTTATAAGGTTCCTTATATTTTTGGGGGCAGGTTATGGAAACTTTTTCCCTTTACGGCATTGCTGTGGCTTGATTTTTCAACCGGTGTGCTATATTTTGGTGTCAATGAATAGATCAGCGTCTGAACTTTCCAAAAAGTATAAATTTGTGGTATTTCGCAAAAGTTTAAGAGTGGGTTTAGTGGTTGAAAGCTAAAAAAATACCAATTTTTCACGCATGAACTCCCCAAAACTTAAAATCCATTTTTCTCCCCTTAAACGTGCGAATTTCGCGTTTTTACGTTTTAATTTAAAAGCTTAACCCAAACTAGTGTTTTGATGGTCGGAACATGTTTTAGGCAAAAAATCTAAAAATTACTGTTTCTAGAACACGTGCAGTTTTTGTCCAGATTTTCAGCTTTGTTTGCTTACTGTGCCCGTAATTTTAATCCGATTGTTGAAATTTTGGTCTTATCTTATAGTTGCGTTTGTTTAGTTTGCGTGAAGTGCAAATATGTAGTAATTTGCAAGAAAATACTAATTTTTATGACGCTTAGGAGGCATAGACATGTATTTGTCTAAAATACGTAAATTTCCTTGTCAGACTTTTGGCTTTAATCGTTCACTGTAGCCACAGTTTCTATTCGATTATCAAAATTTTGTTCTCATTTTGTAGCTGTCAGTCGGTTGTTTACGTCGAATACAAATTTGTAGTACTTTTCATAAGAATACTAATTTTTATAAGGTTCCTTATATTCTTGGGGGCATGTTATGGAAACTTTTTCCCTTTACGGCATTGCTGTGGCTTGATTTTTCAACCGATGTGCTATATTTTGGGGTCAATGAATAGATCAGCGTCTGAACTTTCCAAAAAGTATAAATTTGTGGTATTTCGCAAAAGTTTAAGGGTGGGTTTAGTGGTTGAAAGCTAAAAAAATACCAATTTTTCACGCATGAACTCCCCAAAACTTTAAATCCATTTTTCTCCCCTTGAACGTGCGAATTTCGCGTTTTTACGTTTTAATTTGAAAGCTTAACCCAAACTAGTGTTTTGATGGTCGGAACATGTTTTAGGCAAAAAATCTAAAAATTACTGTTTCTAGTACACGTGCATTTTTTGTGCAGATTTTCAGCTTTGATTGCTTACTGTGCCCGTAGTTTTAATCCGATTGTTGAAACATTGGTCTTATCTTATAGTTGCGTTTGTTTAGTTTGCGTGAAGTGCAAATATGTAGTAATTTGCAAGAAAATACTAATTTTTATGACGCTTAGGAGGCATAGACATGTATTTGTCTAAAATACGTAAATTTCCTTGTCAGACTTTTGGCTTTAATCGTTCACTGTAGCCACAGTTTCTATTCGATTATCAAAATTTTGTTCTCATTTTGTAGCTGTCAGTCGGTTGTTTACGTCGAATACAAATTTGTAGTACTTTTCATAAGAATACTAATTTTTATAAGGTTCCTTATATTTTTGGGGGCAGGTTATGGAAACTTTTTCCCTTTACGGCATTGCTGTGGCTTGATTTTTCAACCGATGTGCTATATTTTGGTGTCAATGAATAGATCAGCGTCTGAACTTTCCAAAAAGTATAAATTTGTGGTATTTCGCAAAAGTTTAAGGGTGGGTTTAGTGGTTGAAAGCTAAAAAAATACCAATTTTTCACGCATGAACTCCCCAAAACTTTAAATCCATTGTTCTCCCCTTAATCGTGCGAATTTCGCGTTTTTACGTTTTAATTTAAAAGCTTAACCCAAACTAGTTTTTTGATGGTCGGAACATGTTTTAGGCAAAAAATCTAAAAATTACTGTTTCTAGAACACGTGCAGTTTTTCTGCAGATTTTCAGCTTTGATTGCTTACTGTGCCCGTAATTTTAATCCGATGGTTGAAATTTTGGTCTTATCTTATAGTTGCGTTTGTTTAGTTTGCGTGAAGTGCAAATATGTAGTAATTTGCATGAAAATACTAATTTTTATGACGCTTAGGAGGCATAGACATGTATTTGTCTAAAATACGTAAATTTCCTTGTCAGACTTTTGGCTTTAATCGTTCACTGTAGCCACAGTTTCTATTCGATTATCAAAATTTTGTTCTCATTTTGTAGCTGTCAGTCGGTTGTTTACGTCGAATACAAATTTGTAGTACTTTTCATAAGAATACTAATTTTTATAAGGTTCCTTATATTTTTGGGGGCAGGTTATGGAAACTTTTTCCCTTTACGGCATTGCTGTGGCTTGATTTTTCAACCGATGTGCTATATTTTGGTGTCAGTGAATAGATCAGCGTCTGAACTTTCCAAAAAGTATAAATTTGTGGTATTTCGCAAAAGTTTAAGGGTGGGTTTAGTGGTTGAAAGCTAAAAAAATACCAATTTTTCACGCATGAACTCCCCAAAACTTTAAATCCATTTTTCTCCCCTTGAACGTGCGAATTTCGCGTTTTTACGTTTTAATTTGAAAGCTTAACCCAAACTAGTGTTTTGATGGTCGGAACATGTTTTAGGCAAAAAATCTAAAAATGACTGTTTCTAGTACACGTGCATTTTTTGTGCAGATTTTCAGCTTTGATTGCTTACTGTGCCCGTAGTTTTAGTCCGATTGTTGAAACATTGGTCTCATCTTATAGTTGCGTTTGTTTAGTTTGCGTGAAGTGCAAATATGTAGTAATTTGCAAGAAAATACTAATTTTTATGACGCTTAGGAGGCATAGACATGTATTTGTCTAAAATACGTAAATTTCCTTGTCAGACTTTTGGCTTTAATCGTTCACTGTAGCCACAGTTTCTATTCGATTATCAAAATTTTGTTCTCATTTTGTAGCTGTCAGTCGGTTGTTTACGTCGAATACAAATTTGTAGTACTTTTCATAAGAATACTAATTTTTATAAGGTTCCTTATATTTTTGGGGGCAGGTTATGGAAACTTTTTCCGTTTACGGCATTGCTGTGGCTTGATTTTTCAACCGATGTGCTATATTTTGGTGTCAATGAATAGATCAGCGTCTGAACTTTCCAAAAAGTATAAATTTGTGGTATTTCGCAAAAGTTTAAGGGTGGGTTTAGTGGTTGAAAGCTAAAAAAATACCAATTTTTCACGCATGAACTCCCCAAAACTTTAAATCCATTGTTCTCCCCTTAAACGTGCGAATTTCGCGTTTTTACGTTTTAATTTAAAAGCTTAACCCAAACTAGTTTTTTGATGGTCGGAACATGTTTTAGGCAAAAAATCTAAAAATTACTGTTTCTAGAACACGTGCAGTTTTTCTGCAGATTTTCAGCTTTGATTGCTTACTGTGCCCGTAATTTTAATCCGATGGTTGAAATTTTGGTCTTATCTTATAGTTGCGTTTGTTTAGTTTGCGTGAAGTGCAAATATGTAGTAATTTGCATGAAAATACTAATTTTTATGACGCTTAGGAGGCATAGACATGTATTTGTCTAAAATACGTAAACTTCCTTGTCAGACTTTTGGCTTTAATCGTTCACTGTAGCCACAGTTTCTATTCGATTATCAAAATTTTGTTCTCATTTTGTAGCTGTCAGTCGGTTGTTTACGTCGAATACAAATTTGTAGTACTTTTCATAAGAATACTAATTTTTATAAGGTTCCTTATATTTTTGGGGGCAGGTTATGGAAACTTTTTCCCTTTACGGCATTGCTGTGGCTTGATTTTTCAACCGATGTGCTATATTTTGGTGTCAATGAATAGATCAGCGTCTGAACTTTCCAAAAAGTATAAATTTGTGGTATTTCGCAAAAGTTTAAGGGTGGGTTTAGTGGTTGAAAGCTAAAAAAATACCAATTTTTCACGCATGAACTCCCCAAAACTTTAAATCCATTTTTCTCCCCTTAAACGTGCGAATTTCGCGTTTTTACGTTTTAATTTAAAAGCTTAACCCAACCTAGTGTTTTGATGGTCGGAACATGTTTTAGGCAAAAAATCTAAAAATTACTGTTTCTAGAACACGTGCATTTTTTGTGCAGATTTTCAGCTTTGATTGCTTACTGTGCCCGTAATTTTAATCCGATTGTTGAAATTTTGGTCTTATCTTATAGTTGCGTTTGTTTAGTTTGCGTGAAGTGCAAATATGTAGTAATTTGCAAGAAAATACTAATTTTTATGACGCTTAGGAGGCATAGACATGTATTTGTCTAAAATACGTAAATTTCCTTGTCAGACTTTTGGCTTACAAAGCCCTTTTGCTAGGAGCTCTCTCCCGCCTCCTTGACTTGTTTCACTTATGAGTATTAATTGTAGGTACTCATCTTCAGTCATTCATTAAATTGAATCAAGTGTTCAAAGCATGCACCTTAAACGTTGAAGTTGGGAAAAAATAACTCAAAATTATTCAATCTTCGCATTTAAAACAGCCACTATTTTGTTTTACGATTACTGATACCACTAGCTGAACTGATTCTCAAAGTTATGCATGACACCTATCATTCCTGAAATTTTCATGCAAATCCTAGCAAAACTTTAGTGTCTGAGTCGGTAAAAAGCGCATGTTGTTCCATAGCCATATGTTGCCATAGTAATACATGCAGCGCATATTGTTCCATAGTAATACAGGAAAATTCAAACCGCTATAACTTCGCTAAATATGATGCAATCTTTATGAAACTCGCAGGGTTAATTAATCTTATAAACAAACATCTGTGTACTGAATTTCATTGAATTTAAGGGTACCGTTAAGATTTTATTCAAGAAAATATAAAATCGATAAATCATACTATTACTAACAAAGTTGAGTGAATTGCGACTTCTCAGGTATTTGTTGTTGTTGTACTAATCAAGGCCTTTATGCTTGATTTTTTTCAGATTTTTCGGATCACAGGTGTCCAATCGCGAGGGGGGGGGACACAAACTTTTCGTGTATTTCCCCTCCCTGTGCGCCCCTCGAAAGAAACTTTGCGTAACTAAGACCTGTTTTGAAAAGTTCTCATCAAGACCTTTCATTTGATACCCATATCGGCTACCTTCAAAGAAATTTTTTTTCGGGGGTCACTCCCCTGCATGGGGAGACCCCCCTTAAATACCTTATAAAATTTTTTAGTAGTTGAACTTTGAAGAGATCAACACTTTACACCTACATACAAAATTTGATGCTTCTAGCTTAAGTAGTTTCCGAGAAAAACTGCTGTGACACACGGACGGACGGACGGACGGACAGACAGACGGACAGACGGACAGACAGGACGCGATTTTAGAAGGGTTTTGTAAAATTATTTTAACAAAACCCTAAAAATACCAATTTTTCGCGCATGAACTCCCCAAAACTTTAAATCCATTTTTCTCCCCTTAAACGTGCGAATTTCGCGTTTTTACGTTTTAATTTAAAAGCTTAACCCAAACTAGTGTTTTGATGGTCGGAACATGTTTTAGGCAAAAAATTTAAAAATTACTGTTTCTAGAACACGTGCAGTTTTTGTGCAGATTTTCAGCTTTGATTGCTTACTGTGCCCGTAATTTTAATCCGATTGTTGAAATTTTGGTCTTATCTTATAGTTGCGTTTGTTTAGTTTGCGTGAAGTGCAAATATGTAGTAATTTGCATGAAAATACTAATTTTTATGACGCTTAGGAGGCATAGACATGTATTTGTCTAAAATACGTAATTTTCCTTGTCAGACTTTTGGCTTTAATCGTTCACTGTAGCCACAGTTTCTATTCGATTATCAAAATTATGTTCTCATTTTGTAGCTGTCAGTCGGTTGTTTACGTCGAATACAAATTTGTAGTACTTTTCATAAGAATACTAATTTTTATAAGGTTCCTTATATTTTTGGGGGCAGGTTATGGAAACTTTTTCCCTTTACGGCATTGCTGTGGCTTGATTTTTCAACCGATGTGCTATATTTTGGTGTCAATGAATAGATCAGCGTCTGAACTTTCCAAAAAGTATAAATTTGTGGTATTTTGCAAAAGTTTAAGGGTGGGTTTAGTGGTTGAAAGCTAAAAAAATACCAATTTTTCACGCATGAACTCCCCAAAACTTTAAATCCATTTTTCTCCCCTTAAACGTGCGAATTTCGCGTTTTTACGTTTTAATTTAAAAGCTTAACCCAAACTAGTGTTTTGATGGTCGGAACATGTTTTAGGCAAAAAATTTAAAAATTACTGTTTCTAGAACACGTGCAGTTTTTGTGCAGATTTTCAGCTTTGATTGCTTACTGTGCCCGTAATTTTAATCCGATTGTTGAAATTTTGGTCTTATATTATAGTTGCGTTTGTTTAGTTTGCGTGAAGTGCAAATATGTAGTAATTTGCATGAAAATACTAATTTTTATGACGCTTAGGAGGCATAGACATATATTTGTCTAAAATACGTAAATTTCCTTGTCAGACTTTTGGCTTTAATCGTTCACTGTAGCCACAGTTTCTATTCGATTATCAAAATTTTGTTCTCATTTTGTAGCTGTCAGTCGGTTGTTTACGTCGAATACAAATTTGTAGTACTTTTCATAAGAATACTAATTTTTATAAGGTTCCTTATATTTTTGGGGGCAGGTTATGGAAACTTTTTCCCTTTACGGCATTGCTGTGGCTTGATTTTTCAACCGATGTGCTATATTTTGGTGTCAATGAATAGATCAGCGTCTGAACTTTCCAAAAAGTATAAATTTGTGGTATTTCGCAAAAGTTTAAGGGTGGGTTTAGTGGTTGAAAGCTAAAAAAATGTCAATTTTTCACGCATGAACTCCCCAAAACTTTAAATCCATTTTTCTCCCCTGAAAACGTGCGAATTTCGCGTTTTTACGTTTTAATTTAAAAGCTTAACCCAAACTAGTGTTTTGATGGTCGGAACATGTTTTAGGCAAAAAATTTAAAAATTACTGTTTCTAGAACACGTGCAGTTTTTGTGCAGATTTTCAGCTTTGATTGCTTACTGTGCCCGTAATTTTAATCCGATTGTTGAAATTTTGGTCTTATCTTATAGTTGCGTTTGTTTAGTTTGCGTGAAGTGCAAATATGTAGTAATTTGCAAGAAAATACTAATTTTTATGACGCTTAGGAGGCATAGACATGTATTTGTCTAAAATACGTAAATTTCCTTGTCAGACTTTTGGCTTTAATCGTTCACTGTAGCCACAGTTTCTATTCGATTATCAAAATTTTGTTCTCATTTTGTAGCTGTCAGTCGGTTGTTTACGTCGAATACAAATTTGTAGTACTTTTCATAAGAATACTAATTTTTATAAGGTTCCTTATATTTTTGGGGGCAGGTTATGGAAACTTTTTCCCTTTACGGCATTGCTGTGGCTTGATTTTTCAACCGATGTGCTATATTTTGGTGTCAATGAATAGATCAGCGTCTGAACTTTCCAAAAAGTATAAATTTGTGGTATTTCGCAAAAGTTTAAGGGTGGGTTTAGTGGTTGAAAGCTAAAAAAATACCAATTTTTCACGCATGAACTCCCCAAAACTTTAAATCCATTTTTCTCCCCTTAAACGTGCGAATTTCGCGTTTTTACGTTTTAATTTAAAAGCTTAACCCAACCTAGTGTTTTGATGGTCGGAACATGTTTTAGGCAAAAAATCTAAAAATTACTGTTTCTAGAACACGTGCATTTTTTGTGCAGATTTTCAGCTTTGATTGCTTACTGTGCCCGTAATTTTAATCCGATTGTTGAAATTTTGGTCTTATCTTATAGTTGCGTTTGTTTAGTTTGCGTGAAGTGCAAATATGTAGTAATTTGCAAGAAAATACTAATTTTTATGACGCTTAGGAGGCATAGACATGTATTTGTCTAAAATACGTAAATTTCCTTGTCAGACTTTTGGCTTTGATCGTTCACTGTAGCCACAGTTTCTATTCGATTATCAAAATTTTGTTCTCATTTTGTAGCTGTCAGTCGGTTGTTTACGTCGAATACAAATTTGTAGTACTTTTCATAAGAATACTAATTTGTATAAGGTTCCTTATATTTTTGTGGGCAGGTTATGGAAACTTTTTCCCTTTACGGCATTGCTGTGGCTTGATTTTTCAACCGATGTGCTATATTTTGGTGTCAATGAATAGATCAGCGTCTGAACTTTCCAAAAAGTATAAATTTGTGGTATTTCGCAAAAGTTTAAGGGTGGGTTTAGTGGTTGAAAGCTAAAACAAGTTGGGTAAACAGACCTACGCTCATGTCAGAAGGGTTTTGTATTCAATTTTCAAAATGCAGTCACCAGATTGAATAAAGTCAAGAATCATGTCAATGACGATTTTATTGGAGAAACTAAGAAATTCGAAGATCATACTATTATTAACAAAGTTGAAAGAATTAAGACTTCTGAGGTTTTTGTTATTGTTATACTCATAAATATCTCCCTTGATAATTATTTCAGATGTCCATTCGCGAGGAAGGAAACGCATTTTTCATGTATTTCCCCCCTGTGCCCCAACTGAAGCAAAAACTGACAGTTGAAGAACTGTTTTGAAACGCTCCCATGAAAACGTTCATTGCATACTCATATCGACTATTTTTGATGAATTTTTTTTCAGGGGCTACTCTCCTGTACTGTCATCATCGAATAATGGCAATTTTTTTCGAATCCTAGAGTTGTTACAAAGCCCTTTTGCTAGGAGCTCTCTCCCGCCTCCTTGACTTGTTTCACTTATGAGTATTAATTGTAGGTACTCATCTTCAGTCATTCATTAAATTGAATCAAGTGTTCAAAGCATGCACCTTAAACGTTGAAGTTGGGAAAAAATAACTCAAAATTATTCAATCTTCGCATTTAAAACAGCCACTATTTTGTTTTACGATTACTGATACCACTAGCTGAACTGATTCTCAAAGTTATGCATGACACCTATCATTCCTGAAATTTTCATGCAAATCCTAGCAAAACTTTAGTGTCTGAGTCGGTAAAAAGCGCATGTTGTTCCATAGCCATATGTTGCCATAGTAATACATGCAGCGCATATTGTTCCATAGTAATACAGGAAAATTCAAACCGCTATAACTTCGCTAAATATGATGCAATCTTTATGAAACTCGCAGGGTTAATTAATCTTATAAACAAACATCTGTGTACTGAATTTCATTGAATTTAAGGGTACCGTTAAGATTTTATTCAAGAAAATATAAAATCGATAAATCATACTATTACTAACAAAGTTGAGTGAATTGCGACTTCTCAGGTATTTGTTGTTGTTGTACTAATCAAGGCCTTTATGCTTGATTTTTTTCAGATTTTTCGGATCACAGGTGTCCAATCGCGAGGGGGGGGGACACAAACTTTTCGTGTATTTCCCCTCCCTGTGCGCCCCTCGAAAGAAACTTTGCGTAACTAAGACCTGTTTTGAAAAGTTCTCATCAAGACCTTTCATTTGATACCCATATCGGCTACCTTCAAAGAAATTTTTTTTCGGGGGTCACTCCCCTGCATGGGGAGACCCCCCTTAAATACCTTATAAAATTTTTTAGTAGTTGAACTTTGAAGAGATCAACACTTTACACCTACATACAAAATTTGATGCTTCTAGCTTAAGTAGTTTCCGAGAAAAACTGCTGTGACACACGGACGGACGGACGGACGGACAGACAGACGGACAGACGGACAGACAGGACGCGATTTTAGAAGGGTTTTGTAAAATTATTTTAACAAAACCCTAAAAATACCAATTTTTCGCGCATGAACTCCCCAAAACTTTAAATCCATTTTTCTCCCCTTAAACGTGCGAATTTCGCGTTTTTACGTTTTAATTTAAAAGCTTAACCCAAACTAGTGTTTTGATGGTCGGAACATGTTTTAGGCAAAAAATTTAAAAATTACTGTTTCTAGAACACGTGCAGTTTTTGTGCAGATTTTCAGCTTTGATTGCTTACTGTGCCCGTAATTTTAATCCGATTGTTGAAATTTTGGTCTTATCTTATAGTTGCGTTTGTTTAGTTTGCGTGAAGTGCAAATATGTAGTAATTTGCATGAAAATACTAATTTTTATGACGCTTAGGAGGCATAGACATGTATTTGTCTAAAATACGTAATTTTCCTTGTCAGACTTTTGGCTTTAATCGTTCACTGTAGCCACAGTTTCTATTCGATTATCAAAATTATGTTCTCATTTTGTAGCTGTCAGTCGGTTGTTTACGTCGAATACAAATTTGTAGTACTTTTCATAAGAATACTAATTTTTATAAGGTTCCTTATATTTTTGGGGGCAGGTTATGGAAACTTTTTCCCTTTACGGCATTGCTGTGGCTTGATTTTTCAACCGATGTGCTATATTTTGGTGTCAATGAATAGATCAGCGTCTGAACTTTCCAAAAAGTATAAATTTGTGGTATTTTGCAAAAGTTTAAGGGTGGGTTTAGTGGTTGAAAGCTAAAAAAATACCAATTTTTCACGCATGAACTCCCCAAAACTTTAAATCCATTTTTCTCCCCTTAAACGTGCGAATTTCGCGTTTTTACGTTTTAATTTAAAAGCTTAACCCAAACTAGTGTTTTGATGGTCGGAACATGTTTTAGGCAAAAAATTTAAAAATTACTGTTTCTAGAACACGTGCAGTTTTTGTGCAGATTTTCAGCTTTGATTGCTTACTGTGCCCGTAATTTTAATCCGATTGTTGAAATTTTGGTCTTATATTATAGTTGCGTTTGTTTAGTTTGCGTGAAGTGCAAATATGTAGTAATTTGCATGAAAATACTAATTTTTATGACGCTTAGGAGGCATAGACATATATTTGTCTAAAATACGTAAATTTCCTTGTCAGACTTTTGGCTTTAATCGTTCACTGTAGCCACAGTTTCTATTCGATTATCAAAATTTTGTTCTCATTTTGTAGCTGTCAGTCGGTTGTTTACGTCGAATACAAATTTGTAGTACTTTTCATAAGAATACTAATTTTTATAAGGTTCCTTATATTTTTGGGGGCAGGTTATGGAAACTTTTTCCCTTTACGGCATTGCTGTGGCTTGATTTTTCAACCGATGTGCTATATTTTGGTGTCAATGAATAGATCAGCGTCTGAACTTTCCAAAAAGTATAAATTTGTGGTATTTCGCAAAAGATCAAGGGTGGGTTTAGTGGTTGAAAGCTAAAAAAATACCAATTTTTCGCGCATGAACTCCCCAAAACTTTAAATCCATTTTTCTCCCCTTAAACGTGCGAATTTCGCGTTTTTACGTTTTAATTTAAAAGCTTAACCCAAACTAGTGTTTTGATGGTCGGAACATGTTTTAGGCAAAAAATCTAAAAATTACTGTTTCTAGAACACGTGCAGTTTTTGTGCAGATTTTCAGCTTTGATTGCTTACTGTGCCCGTAATTTTAATCCGATTGTTGAAATTTTGGTCTTATCTTATAGTTGCGTTTGTTTACTTTGCGTGAAGTGCAAAAATGGAGTAATTTGCATGAAAATACTAATTTTTATGACGCTTAGGAGGCATAGACATATATTTGTCTAAAATACGTAAATTTCCTTGTCAGACTTTTGGCTTTAATCGTTCACTGTAGCCACAGTTTCTATTCGATTATCAAAATTTTGTTCTCATTTTGTAGCTGTCAGTCGGTTGTTTACGTCGAATACAAATTTGTAGTACTTTTCATAAGAATACTAATTTTTATAAGGTTCCTTATATTTTTGGGGGCAGGTTATGGAAACTTTTTCCCTTTACGGCATTGCTGTGGCTTGATTTTTCAACCGATGTGCTATATTTTGGTGTCAATGAATAGATCAGCGTCTGAACTTTCCAAAAAGTATAAATTTGTGGTATTTCGCAAAAGTTTACGGGTGGGTTTAGTGGTTGAAAGCTAAAAAAATACCAATTTTTCACGCATGAACTCCCCAAAACTTTAAATCCATTTTTCTCCCCTTAAACGTGCGAATTTCGCGTTTTTACGTTTTCATTTAAAAGCTTAACCCAAACTAGTGTTTTGATGGTCGGAACATGTTTTAGGCAAAAAATCTAAAAATTACTGTTTCTAGAACACGTGCAGTTTTTGTGCAGATTTTCAGCTTTGATTGCTTACTGTGCCCGTAATTTTAATCCGATTGTTGAAATTTTGGTCTTATCTTATAGTTGCGTTTGTTTAGTTTGCGTGAAGTGCAAATATGTAGTAATTTGCATGAAAATACTAATTTTTATGACGCTTAGGAGGCATAGACATGTATTTGTCTAAAATACGTAAATTTCCTTGTCAGACTTTTGGCTTCAATCGTTCACTGTAGCCACAGTTTCTATTCGATTATCAAAATTTTGTTCTCATTTTGTAGCTGTCAGTCGGTTGTTTACGTCGAATACAAATTTGTAGTACTTTTCATAAGAATACTAATTTTTATAAGGTTCCTTATATTTTTGGGGGCAGGTTATGGAAACTTTTTCCCTTTACGGCATTGCTGTGGCTTGATTTTTCAACCGATGTGCTATATTTTGGTGTCAATGAATAGAACAGCGTCTGAACTTTCCAAAAAGTATAAATTTGTGGTATTTCGCAAAAGTTTAAGGGTGGGTTTAGTGGTTGAAAGCTAAAAAAATACCAATTTTTCACGCATGAACTCCCCAAAACTTTAAATCCATTTTTCTCCCCTTAAACGTGCGAATTTCGCGTTTTTACGTTTTCATTTAAAAGCTTAACCCAAACTAGTGTTTTGATGGTCGGAACATGTTTTAGGCAAAAAATCTAAAAATTACTGTTTCTAGAACACGTGCATTTTTTGTGCAGATTTTCAGCTTTGATTGCTTACTGTGCCCGTAATTTTAATCCGATTGTTGAAATTTTGGTCTTATCTTATAGTTGCGTTTGTTTAGTTTGCGTGAAGTGCAAATATGTAGTAATTTGCAAGAAAATACTAATTTTTATGACGCTTAGGAGGCATAGACATGTATTTGTCTAAAATACGTAAATTTCCTTGTCAGACTTTTGGCTTTAATCGTTCACTGTAGCCACAGTTTCTATTCGATTATCAAAATTTTCTTCTCATTTTGTAGCTGTCAGTCGGTTGTTTACGTCGAATACAAATTTGTAGTACTTTTCATAAGAATACTAATTTTTATAAGGTTCCTTATATTTTTGGGGGCACGTTATGGAAACTTTTTCCCTTTACGGCATTGGTGTGGCTTGATTTTTCAACCGATGTGCTATATTTTGGTGTCAATGAATAGAACAGCGTCTGAACTTTCCAAAAAGTATAAATTTGTGGTATTTCGCAAAAGTTTAAGGGTGGGTTTAGTGGTTGAAAGCTAAAACAATACCAATTTTTCACGCATGAACTCCCCAAAACTTTAAATCCATTTTTCTCCCCTTAAACGTGCGAGTTTCGCGTTTTTACGTTTTAATTTAAAAGCTTAACCCAAACTAGTGTTTTGATGGTCGGAACATGTTTTAGGCAAAAAATCTAAAAATTACTGTTTCTAGAACACGTGCAGTTTTTGTGCAGATTTTCAGCTTTGATTGCTTACTGTGCCCGTAATTTTAATCCGATTGTTGAAATTTTGGTCTTATCTTATAGTTGCGTTTGTTTAGTTTGCGTGAAGTGCAAATATGTAGTAATTTGCAAGAAAATACTAATTTTTATGACGCTTAGGAGGCATAGACATGTATTTGTCTAAAATACGTAAATTTCCTTGTCAGACTTTTGGCTTTAATCGTCCACTGTAGCCACAGTTTCTATTTGATTATCAAAATTTTGTCCTCATTTTGTAGCTGTCAGTCAGTTGTTTACGTCGAATACAAATTTGTAGTACTTTTCATAAGAATACTAATTTTTATAAGGTTCCTTATATTTTTGGGGGCAGGTTATGGAAACTTTTTCCCTTTACGGCATTGCTGTGGCTTGATTTTTCAACCGATGTGCTATATTTTGGTGTCAATGAATAGATCAGCGTCTGAACTTTCCAAAAAGTATAAATTTGTGGTATTTCGCAAAAGTTTAAGGGTGGGTTTAGTGGTTGAAAGCTAAAAAAATACCAATTTTTCACGCATGAACTCCCCAAAACTTTAAATCCATTTTTCTCCCCTTAAACGTGCGAATTTCGCGTTTTTACGTTTTAATTTAAAAGCTTAACCCAAACTAGTGTTTTGATGGTCGGAACATGTTTTAGGCAAAAAATCTAAAAATTACTGTTTCTAGAACACGTGCAGTTTTTGTGCAGATTTTCAGCTTTGATTGCTTACTGTGCCCGTAATTTTAATCCGATTGTTGAAATTTTGGTCTTATCTTATAGTTGCGTTTGTTTACTTTGCGTGAAGTGCAAAAATGGAGTAATTTGCATGAAAATACTAATTTTTATGACGCTTAGGAAGCATAGACATATATTTGTCTAAAATACGTAAATTTCCTTGTCAGACTTTTGGCTTTAATCGTTCACTGTAGCCACAGTTTCTATTCGATTATCAAAATTTTGTTCTCATTTTGTAGCTGTCAGTCGGTTGTTTACGTCGAATACAAATTTGTAGTACTTTTCATAAGAATACTAATTTTTATAAGGTTCCTTATATTTTTGGGGGCAGGTTATGGAAACTTTTTCCCTTTACGGCATTGCTGTGGCTTGATTTTTCAACCGATGTGCTATATTTTGGCGTCAATGAATAGAACAGCGTCTGAACTTTCCAAAAAGTATAAATTTGTGGTATTTCGCAAAAGTTTAAGGGTGGGTTTAGTGGTTGAAAGCTAAAAAAATACCAATTTTTCACGCATGAACTCCCCAAAACTTTAAACCCATTTTTCTCCTCTTAAACGTGCGAGTTTCGCGTTTTTACGTTTTAATCTAAAAGCTTAACCCAAACTAGTGTTTTGATGGTCGGAACATGTTTTAGGCAAAAAATCTAAAAATTACTGTTTCTAGAACACGTGCAGTTTTTGTGCACATTTTCAGCTTTGATTGCTTACTGTGCCCGTAATTTTAATCCGATTGTTGAAATTTTGGTCTTATCTTATAGTTGCGTTTGTTTAGTTTGCGTGAAGTGCAAATATGTAGTAATTTGCATGAAAATACTAATTTTTATGACGCTTAGGAGGCATAGACATGTATTTGTCTAAAATACGTAAATTTCCTTGTCAGACTTTTGGCTTTAATCGTTCACTGTAGCCACAGTTTCTATTCGATTATCAAAATTTTCTTCTCATTTTGTAGCTGTCAGTCGGTTGTTTACGTCGAATACAAATTTGTAGTACTTTTCATAAGAATACTAATTTTTATAAGGTTCCTTATATTTTTGGGGGCAGGTTATGGAAACTTTTTCCCTTTACGGCATTGCTGTGGCTTGATTTTTCAACCGATGTGCTATATTTTGGTGTCAATGAATAGATCAGCGTCTGAACTTTCCAAAAAGTATAAATTTGTGGTATTTCGCAAAAGTTTACGGGTGGGTTTAGTGGTTGAAAGCTAAAAAAACACCAATTTTTCACGCATGAACTCCCCAAAACTTTAAATCCATTTTTCTCCCCTTAAACGTGCGAATTTCGCGTTTTTACGTTTTAATTTAAAAGCTTAACCCAAACTAGTGTTTTGATGGTCGGAACATGTTTTAGGCAAAAAATCTAAAAATTACTGTTTCTAGAACACGTGCAGTTTTTGTGCAGATTTTCAGCTTTGATTGCTTACTGTGCCCGTAATTTTAATCCGATTGTTGAAATTTTGGTCTTATCTTATAGTTGCGTTTGTTTAGTTTGCGTGAAGTGCAAATATGTAGTAATTTGCATGAAAATACTAATTTTTATGACGCTTAGGAGGCATAGACATGTATTTGTCTAAAATACGTAAATTTCCTTGTCAGACTTTTGGCTTTAATCGTTCACTGTAGCCACAGTTTCTATTCGATTATCAAAATTTTCTTCTCATTTTGTAGCTGTCAGTCGGTTGTTTACGTCGAATACAAATTTGTAGTACTTTTCATAAGAATACTAATTTTTATAAGGTTCCTTATATTTTTGGGGGCAGGTTATGGAAACTTTTTCCCTTTACGGCATTGCTGTGGCTTGATTTTTCAACCGATGTGCTATATTTTGGTGTCAATGAATAGATCAGCGTCTGAACTTTCCAAAAAGTATAAATTTGTGGTATTTCGCAAAAGTTTACGGGTGGGTTTAGTGGTTGAAAGCTAAAAAAATACCAATTTTTCACGCATGAACTCCCCAAAACTTTAAATCCATTTTTCTCCCCTTAAACGTGCGAATTTCGCGTTTTTACGTTTTAATTTAAAAGCTTAACCCAAACTAGTGTTTTGATGGTCGGAACATGTTTTAGGCAAAAAATCTAAAAATTACTGTTTCTAGAACACGTGCATTTTTTGTGCAGATTTTCAGCTTTGATTGCTTACTGTGCCCGTAATTTTAATCCGATTGTTGAAATTTTGGTCTTATCTTATAGTTGCGTTTGTTTGGTTTGCGTGAAGTGCAAATATGTAGTAATTTGCAAGAAAATACTAATTTTTATGACGCTTAGGAGGCATAGACATGTATTTGTCTAAAATACGTAAATTTCCTTGTCAGACTTTTGGCTTTAATCGTTCACCGTAGCCACAGTTTCTATTCGATTATCAAAATTTTGTTCTCATTTTCTAGCTGTCAGTCGGTTGTTTACGTCGAATACAAATTTGTAGTACTTTTCATAAGAATACTAATTTTTATAAGGTTCCTTATATTTTTGGGGGCAGGTTATGGAAACTTTTTCCCTTTACGGCATTGCTGTGGCTTGATTTTTCAACCGATGTGCTATATTTTGGTGTCAATGAATAGATCAGCGTCTGAACTTTCCAAAAAGTATAAATTTGTGGTATTTCGCAAAAGTTTAAGGGTGGGTTTAGTGGTTGAAAGCTAAAAAAATACCAATTTTTCACGCATGAGCTCCCCAAAACTTTAAATCCATTTTTCTCCCCTTAAACCTGCGAATTTCGCGTTTTTACGTTTTAATTTAAAAGCTTAACCCAAACTAGTGTTTTGATGGTCGGAACATGTTTTAGGCAAAAAATCTAAAAATTACTGTTTCTAGAACACGTGTAGTTTTTGTGCAGATTTTCAGCTTTGATTGCTTACTGTGCCCGTAATTTTAATCCGATTGTTGAAATTTTGGTCTTATCTTATAGTTGCGTTTGTTTAGTTTGCGTGAAGTGCAAATATGTAGTAATTTGCATGAAAATACTAATTTTTATGACGCTTAGGAGGCATAGACATGTATTTGTCTAAAATACGTAAATTTCCTTGTCAGACTTTTGGCTTTAATCGTTCACTGTAGCCACAGTTTCTATTCGATTATCAAAATTTTGTTCTCATTTTGTAGCTGTCAGTCGGTTGTTTACGTCGAATACAAATTTGTAGTACTTTTCATAAGAATACTAATTTTTATAAGGTTCCTTATATTTTTGGGGGCACGTTATGGAAACTTTTTCCCTTTACGGCATTGGTGTGGCTTGATTTTTCAACCGATGTGCTATATTTTGGTTTCAATGAATAGATCAGCGTCTGAACTTTCCAAAAAGTATAAATTTGTGGTTTTTCGCAAAAGTTTAAGGGTGGGTTTAGTGGTTGAAAGCTAAAAAAATACCAATTTTTCACGCATGAACTCCCCAAAACTTTAAATCCATTTTTCTCCCCTTAAACGTGCGAATTTCGCGTTTTTACGTTTTAATTTAAAAGCTTAACCCAAACTAGTGTTTTGATGGTCGGAACATGTTTTAGGCAAAAAATTCTAAAAATTACTGTTTCTAGAACACGTGCATTTTTTGTGCAGATTTTCAGCTTTGATTGCTTACTGTGCCCGTAATTTTAATCCGATTGTTGAAATTTTGGTCTTATCTTATAGTTGCGTTTGTTTAGTTTGCGTGAAGTGCAAATATGTAGTAATTTGCATGAAAATACTAATTTTTATGACGCTTAGGAGGCATAGACATGTATTTGTCTAAAATACGTAAATTTTCTTGTCAGACTTTTGGCTTTAATCGTTCACTGTAGCCACAGTTTCTATTCGATTATCAAAATTTTGTTCTCATTTTGTAGCTGTCAGTCGGTTGTTTACGTCGAATACAAATTTGTAGTACTTTTCATAAGAATACTAATTTTTATAAGGTTCCTTATATTTTTGGGGGCACGTTATGGAAACTTTTTCCCTTTACGGCATTGGTGTGGCTTGATTTTTCAACCGATGTGCTATATTTTGGTTTCAATGAATAGATCAGCGTCTGAACTTTCCAAAAAGTATAAATTTGTGGTTTTTCGCAAAAGTTTAAGGGTGGGTTTAGTGGTTAAAAGCTAAAAAAATACCAATTTTTCACGCATGAACTCCCCAAAACTTTAAATCCATTTTTCTCCCCTTAAACGCGCGAATTTCGCATTTTTACGTTTTAATTTGAAAGCTTAACCCAAACTAGTGTTTTGATGGTCGGAACATGTTTTAGCCAAAAAATCTAAAAATTACTGTTTCTAGAACACGTGCAGTTTTTCTGCAGATTTTCAGCTTTGATTGCTTACTGTGCCCGTAATTTTAATCCGATTGTTGAAATTTTGGTCTTATCTTATAGTTGCGTTTGTTTAGTTTGCGTGAAGTGCAAATATGTAGTAATTTGCAAGAAAATACTAATTTTTATGACGCTTAGGAGGCATAGACATGTATTTGTCTAAAATACGTAAATTTTCTTGTCAGACTTTTGGCTTTAATCGTTCACTGTAGCCACAGTTTCTATTCGATTATCAAAATTTTGTTCTCATTTTGTAGCTGTCAGTCGGTTGTTTACGTCGAATACAAATTTGTAGTACTTTTCATAAGAATACTAATTTTTATAAGGTTCCTTATATTTTTGGGGGCAGGTTATGGAAACTTTTTCCCTTTACGGCATTGCTGTGGCTTGATTTTTCAACCGATGTGCTATATTTTGGTGTCAATGAATAGATCAGCGTCTGAACTTTCCAAAAAGTATAAATTTGTGGTATTTCGCAAAAGTTTAAGGGTGGGTTTAGTGGTTGAAAGCTAAAAAAATACCAATTTTTCTCGCATGAGCTCCCCAAAACTTTAAATCCATTTTTCTCCCCTTAAGCCTGCGAATTTCGCGTTTTTACGTTTTAATTTAAAAGCTTAACCCAAACTAGTGTTTTGATGGTCGGAACATGTTTTAGGCAAAAAATCTAAAAATTACTGTTTCTAGAACACGTGCAGTTTTTGTGCAGATTTTCAGCTTTGATTGCTTACTGTGCCCGTAATTTTAATCCGATTGTTGAAATTTTGGTCTTATCTTATAGTTGCGTTTGTTTAGTTTGTTTAGTGTAGTAATTTGCATGAAAATACTAATTTTTATGACGCTTAGGAGGCATAGACATGTATTTGTCTAAAATACGTAAATTTCCTTGTCAGACTTTTGGCTTTAATCGTTCACTGTAGCCACAGTTTCTATTCGATTATCAAAATTTTGTTCTCATTTTGTAGCTGTCAGTCGGTTGTTTACGTCGAATACAAATTTGTAGTACTTTTCATAAGAATACTAATTTTTATAAGGTTCCTTATATTTTTGGGGGCAGGTTATGGAAACTTTTTCCCTTTACGGCATTGCTGTGGCTTGATTTTTCAACCGATGTGCTATATTTTGGTGTCAATGAATAGATCAGCGTCTGAACTTTCCAAAAAGTATAAATTTGTGGTATTTCGCAAAAGTTTAAGGGTGGGTTTAGTGGTTGAAAGCTAAAATAATACCAATTTTTCACGCATGAACTCCCCAAAACTTTAAATCTATTTTTCTCCCCTTAAACGTGCGAATTTCGCGTTTTTACGTTTTAATTTAAAAGCTTAACCCAAACTAGTGTTTTGATGGTCGGAACATGTTTTAGGCAAAAAATCTAAAAATTACTGTTTCTAGAACACGTGCATTTTTTGTGCAGATTTTCAGCTTTGATTGCTTACTGTGCGCGTAATTTTAATCCGATTGTTGAAATTTTGGTCTTATCTTATAGTTGCGTTTGTTTAGTTTGCGTGAAGTGCAAATATGTAGTAATTTGCAAGAAAATACTAATTTTTATGACGCTTAGGAGGCATAGACATGTATTTGTCTAAAATACGTAAATTTCCTTGTCAGACTTTTGGCTTTAATCGTTCACTGTAGCCACAGTTTCTATTCGATTATCAAAATTTTGTTCTCATTTTGTAGCTGTCAGTCGGTTGTTTACGTCGAATACAAATTTGTAGTACTTTTCATAAGAATACTAATTTTTATAAGGTTCCTTATATTTTTGGGGGCAGGTTATGGAAACTTTTTCCCTTTACGGCATTGCTGTGGCTTGATTTTTCAACCGATGTGCTATATTTTGGTGTCAATGAATAGATCAGCGTCTGAACTTTCCAAAAAGTATAAATTTGTGGTATTTCGCAAAAGTTTAAGGGTGGGTTTAGTGGTTGAAAGCTAAAAAAATACCAATTTTTCACGCATGAACTCCCCAAAACTTTAAATCCATTTTTCTCCCCTTAAACGTGCGAATTTCGCGTTTTTACGTTTTAATTTAAAAGCTTAACCCAAACTAGTGTTTTGATGGTCGGAACATCTTTTAGGCAAAAAATTTAAAAATTACTGTTTCTAGAACACGTGCATTTTTTGTGCAGATTTTCAGCTTTGATTGCTTACTGTGCCCGTAATTTTAATCCGATTGTTGAAATTTTGGTCTTATCTTATAGTTGCGTTTGTTTAGTTTGCGTGAAGTGCAAATATGTAGTAATTTGCAAGAAAATACTAATTTTTATGACGCTTAGGAGGCATAGACATGTATTTGTCTAAAATACGTAAATTTCCTTGTCAGACTTTTGGCTTTAATCGTTCACTGTAGCCACAGTTTCTATTCGATTATCAAAATTTTGTTCTCATTTTGTAGCTGTCAGTCGGTTGTTTACGTCGAATACAAATTTGTAGTACTTTTCATAAGAATACTAATTTTTATAAGGTTCCTTATATTTTTGGGGGCAGGTTATGGAAACTTTTTCCCTTTACGGCATTGCTGTGGCTTGATTTTTCAACCGATGTGCTATATTTTGGTGTCAATGAATAGAACAGCGTCTGAACTTTCCAAAAAGTATAAATTTGTGGTATTTCGCAAAAGTTTAAGGGTGGGTTTAGTGGTTGAAAGCTAAAAAAATACCAATTTTTCACGCATGAACTCCCCAAAACTTTAAATCCATTTTTCTTCCCTTAAACGTTCGAGTTTCGCGTTTTTACGTTTTAATTTAAAAGCTTAACCCAAACTAGTGTTTTGATGGTCGGAACATGTTTTAGGCAAAAAATCTAAAAATTACTGTTTCTAGAACACGTGCAGTTTTTGTGCAGATTTTCAGCTTTGATTGCTTACTGTGCCCGTAATTTTAATCCGATTGTTGAAATTTTGGTCTTATCTTATAGTTGCGTTTGTTTAGTTTGCGTGAAGTGCAAATATGTAGTAATTTGCATGAAAATACTAATTTTTATGACGCTTAGGAGGCATAGACATGTATTTGTCTATACTTAAATTTCCTTGTCAGACTTTTGGCTTTAATCGTTCACTGTAGCCACAGTTTCTATTCGATTATCAAAATTTTGTTCTCATTTTGTAGCTGTCAGTCGGTTGTTTACGTCGAATACAAATTTGTAGTACTTTTCATAAGAATACTAATTTTTACAAGGTTCCTTATATTTTTGGGGGCAGGTTATGGAAACTTTTTCCCTTTACGGCATTGCTGTGGCTTGATTTTTCAACCGATGTGCTATATTTTGGTGTCAATGAATAGATCAGCGTCTGAACTTTCCAAAAAGTATAAATTTGTGGTATTTCGCAAAAGTTTAAGGGTGGGTTTAGTGGTTGAAAGCTAAAAAAATACCAATTTTTCACGCATGAACTCCCCAAAACTTTAAATCCATTTTTCTCCCCTTAAACGTGCGAATTTCGCGTTTTTACGTTTTAATTTAAAAGCTTAACCCAAACTAGTGTTTTGATGGTCGGAACATGTTTTAGGCAAAAAATCTAAAAATTACTGTTTCTAGAACACGTGCATTTTTTGTGCAGATTTTCAGCTTTGATTGCTTACTGTGCCCGTAATTTTTATCCAATTATTGAAATTTTGGTCTAATCTTATAGTTGCGTTTGTTTAGTTTGCGTGAAGTGCAAATATGTAGTAATTTGCAAGAAAATACTAATTTTTATGACGCTTAGGAGGCATAGACATGTATTTGTCTAAAATACGTAAATTTCCTTGTCAGACTTTTGGCTTTAATCGTTCACTGTAGCCACAGTTTCTATTCGATTATCAAAATTTTGTTCTCATTTTGTAGCTGTCAGTCGGTTGTTTACATCAAATACAAATTTGTAGTACTTTTCATAAGAATACTAATTTTTATAAGGTTCCTTATATTTTTGGGGGCAGGTTATGGAAACTTTTTCCCTTTACGGCATTGCTGTGGCTTGATTTTTCAACCGATGTGCTATATTTTGGTGTCAATGAATAGATCAGCGTCTGAACTTTCCAAAAAGTATAAATTTGTGGTATTTCGCAAAAGTTTAAGGGTGGGTTTAGTGGTTGAAAGCTAAAAAAATACCAATTTTTCACGCATGAACTCCCCAAAACTTTAAATCCATTTTTCTCCCCTTAAACGTGCGAGTTTCGCGTTTTTACGTTTTCATTTAAAAGCTTAACCCAAACTAGTGTTTTGATGGTCGGAACATGTTTTAGGCAAAAAATCTAAAAATTACTGTTTCTAGAACACGTGCAGTTTTTGTGCAGATTTTCAGCTTTGATTGCTTACTGTGCCCGTAATTTTAATCCGATTGTTGAAATTTTGGTCTTATCTTATAGTTGCGTTTGTTTAGTTTGCGTGAAGTGCGAATATGTAGTAATTTGCATGAAAATACTAATTTTTATGACGCTTAGGAGGCATAGACATGTATTTGTCTAAAATACGTAAATTTCCTTGTCAGACTTTTGGCTTTAATCGTTCACTGTAGCCACAGTTTCTATTCGATTATCAAAATTTTGTTCTCATTTTGTAGCTGTCAGTCAATTGTTTACGTCGAATACAAATTTGTAGTACTTTTCATAAGAATACTAATTTTTATAAGGTTCCTTAAATTTTTGGGGGCAGGTTATGGAAACTTTTTCCCTTTACGGCATTGCTGTGGCTTGATTTTTCAACCGATGTGCTATATTTTGGTGTCAATGAGTAGATCAGCGTCTGAACTTTCCAAAAAGTATAAATTTGTGGTATTTCGCAAAAGTTTAAGGGTGGGTTTAGTGGTTGAAAGCTAAAAAAATACCAATTTTTCACGCATGAACTCCCCAAAACTTTAAATCCATTTTTCTCCCCTTAAACGTGCGAATTTCGCATTTTTACGTTTTAATTTAAAAGCTTATCCCAAACTAGTGTTTTGATGGTCGGAACATGTTTTAGGCAAAAAATTTTAAAATTACTGTTTCTAGAACACGTGCATTTTTTGTGCAGATTTTCAGCTTTGATTGCTTACTGTGCCCGTAATTTTAATCCGATTGTTGAAATTTTGGTCTTATCTTATAGTTGCGTTTGTTTAGTTTGCGTGAAGTGCAAATATGTAGTAATTTGCAAGAAAATACTAATTTTTATGACGCTTAGGAGGCATAGACATGTATTTGTCTAAAATACGTACATTTCCTTGTCAGACTTTTGGCTTTAATCGTTCACTGTAGCCACAGTTTCTATTCGATTATCAAAATTTTGTTCTCATTTTGTAGCTGTCAGTCGGTTGTTTACATCAAATACAAATTTGTAGTACTTTTCATAAGAATACTAATTTTTATAAGGTTCCTTATATTTTTGGGGGCAGGTTATGGAAACTTTTTCCCTTTACGGCATTGCTGTGGCTTGATTTTTCAACCGATGTGCTATATTTTGGTGTCAATGAATAGATCAGCGTCTGAACTTTCCAAAAAGTATAAATTTGTGGTATTTCGCAAAAGTTTAAGGGTGGGTTTAGTGGTTGAAAGCTAAAAAAATACCAATTTTTCACGCATGAGCTCCCCAAAACTTTAAATCCATTTTTCTCCCCTTAAACGTGCGAATTTCGCGTTTTTACGTTTTAATTTAAAAGCTTAACCCAAACTAGTGTTTTGATGGTCGGAACATGTTTTAGGCAAAAAATCTAAAAATTACTGTTTCTAGAACACGTGCATTTTTTGTGCAGATTTTCAGCTTTGATTGCTTACTGTGCCCGTAATTTTAATCCGATTGTTGAAATTTTGGTCTTATCTTATAGTTGCGTTTGTTTAGTTTGCGTGAAGTGCAATATGTAGTAATTTGCAAGAAAATACTAATTTTTATTACGCTTAGGAGGCATAGACATGTATTTGTCTAAAATACGTAAATTTCCTTGTCAGACTTTTGGCTTTAATCGTTCACTGTAGCCACAGTTTCTATTCGATTATCAAAATTTTGTTCTCATTTTGTAGCTGTCAGTCGGTTGTTTACGTCGAATACAAATTTGTAGTACTTTTCATAAGAATACTAATTTTTATAAGGTTCCTTATATTTTTGGGGGCAGGTTATGGAAACTTTTTCCCTTTACGGCATTGCTGTGGCTTGATTTTTCAACCGATGTGCTATATTTTGGTGTCAATGAATAGATCAGCGTCTGAACTTTCCAAAAAGTATAAATTTGTGGTATTTCGCAAAAGTTTAAGGGTGGGTTTAGTGGTTGAAAGCTAAAAAACTACCAATTTTTCACGCATGAACTCCCCAAAACTTTAAATCCATTTTTCTCCCCTTAAACGTGCGAGTTTCGCGTTTTTACGTTTTAATTTAAAAGCTTAACCCAAACTAGTGTTTTGATGGTCGGAACATGTTTTAGGCAAAAAATCTAAAAATTACTTTTTCTAGAATACGTGCAGTTTTTGTGCAGATTTTCAGCTTTGATTGCTTACTGTGCCCGTAATTTTAATCCGATTGTTGAAATTTTGGTCTTATCTTATAGTTGCGTTTGTTTAGTTTGCGTGAAGTGCAAATATGTAGTAATTTGCATGAAAATACTAATTTTTATGACGCTTAGGAGGCATAGACATGTATTTGTCTAAAATACGTAAATTTCCTTGTCAGACTTTTGGCTTTAATCGTTCACTGTAGCCACAGTTTCTATTCGATTATCAAAATTTTGTTCTCATTTTGTAGCTGTCAGTCAATTGTTTACGTCGAATACAAATTTGTAGTACTTTTCATAAGAATACTAATTTTTATAAGGTTCCTTATATTTTTGGGGGCAGGTTATGGAAACTTTTTCCCTTTACGGCATTGCTGTGGCTTGATTTTTCAACCGATGTGCTATATTTTGGTGTCAATGAATAGATCAGCGTCTGAACTTTCCAAAAAGTATAAATTTGTGGTATTTCGCAAAAGTTTAAGGGTGGGTTTAGTGGTTGAAAGCTAAAAAATATCAATTTTTCACGCATGAACTCCCCAAAACTTTAAATCCATTTTTCTCCCCTTGAACGTGCGAATTTCGCGTTTTTACGTTTTAATTTAAAAGCTTAACCCAAACTAGTGTTTTGATGGTCGGAACATGTTTTAGGCAAAAAATCTAAAAATTACTGTTTCTAGAACACGTGCAGTTTTTGTGCAGATTTTCAGCTTTGATTGCTTACTGTGCCCGTAATTTTAATCCGATTGTTGAAATTTTGGTCTTATCGTTTAGTTGCGTTTGTTTAGTTTGCGTGAAGTGCAAATATGTAGTAATTTGCATGAAAATACTAATTTTTATGACGCTTAGGAGGCTTAGACATGTATTTGTCTAAAATACGTAAATTTCCTTGTCAGACTTTTGGCTTTAATCGTTCACTGTAGCCACAGTTTCTATTCGATTATCAAAATTTTGTTCTCATTTTGTAGCTGTCAGTCGGTTGTTTACGTCGAATACAAATTTGTAGTACTTTTCATAAGAATACTAATTTTTATAAGGTTCCTTATATTTTTGGGGGCAGGTTATGGAAACTTTTTCCCTTTACGGCATTGCTGTGGCTTGATTTTTCAACCGATGTGCTATATTTTGGTGTCAATGAATAGATCAGCGTCTGAACTTTCCAAAAAGTATAAATTTGTGGTATTTCGCAAAAGTTTAAGGGTGGGTTTAGTGGTTGAAAGCTAAAAAAATACCAATTTTTCACGCATGAGCTCCCCAAAACTTTAAATCCATTTTTCTCCCCTTAAACGTGCGAATTTCGCGTTTTTACGTTTTAATTTAAAAGCTTAACCCAAACTAGTGTTTTGATGGTCGGAACATGTTTTAGGCAAAAAATCTAAAAATTACTGTTTCTAGAACACGTGCATTTTTTGTGCAGATTTTCAGCTTTGATTGCTTACTGTGCCCGTAATTTTAATCCGATTGTTGAAATTTTGGTCTTATCTTATAGTTGCGTTTGTTTAGTTTGCGTGAAGTGCAATATGTAGTAATTTGCAAGAAAATACTAATTTTTATGACGCTTAGGAGGCATAGACATGTATTTGTCTAAAATACGTAAATTTCCTTGTCAGACTTTTGGCTTTAATCGTTCACTGTAGCCACAGTTTCTATTCGATTATCAAAATTTTGTTCTCATTTTGTAGCTGTCAGTCGGTTGTTTACGTCGAATACAAATTTGTAGTACTTTTCATAAGAATACTAATTTTTATAAGGTTCCTTATATTTTTGGGGGCAGGTTATGGAAACTTTTTCCCTTTACGGCATTGCTGTGGCTTGATTTTTCAACCGATGTGCTATATTTTGGTGTCAATGAATAGATCAGCGTCTGAACTTTCCAAAAAGTATAAATTTGTGGTATTTCGCAAAAGTTTAAGGGTGGGTTTAGTGGTTGAAAGCTAAAAAACTACCAATTTTTCACGCATGAACTCCCCAAAACTTTAAATCCATTTTTCTCCCCTTAAACGTGCGAGTTTCGCGTTTTTACGTTTTAATTTAAAAGCTTAACCCAAACTAGTGTTTTGATGGTCGGAACATGTTTTAGGCAAAAAATCTAAAAATTACTGTTTCTAGAATACGTGCAGTTTTTGTGCAGATTTTCAGCTTTGATTGCTTACTGTGCCCGTAATTTTAATCCGATTGTTGAAATTTTGGTCTTATCTTATAGTTGCGTTTGTTTAGTTTGCGTGAAGTGCAAATATGTAGTAATTTGCATGAAAATACTAATTTTTATGACGCTTAGGAGGCATAGACATGTATTTGTCTAAAATACGTAAATTTCCTTGTCAGACTTTTGGCTTTAATCGTTCACTGTAGCCACAGTTTCTATTCGATTATCAAAATTTTGTTCTCATTTTGTAGCTGTCAGTCAATTGTTTACGTCGAATACAAATTTGTAGTACTTTTCATAAGAATACTAATTTTTATAAGGTTCCTTATATTTTTGGGGGCAGGTTATGGAAACTTTTTCCCTTTACGGCATTGCTGTGGCTTGATTTTTCAACCGATGTGCTATATTTTGGTGTCAATGAATAGATCAGCGTCTGAACTTTCCAAAAAGTATAAATTTGTGGTATTTCGCAAAAGTTTAAGGGTGGGTTTAGTGGTTGAAAGCTAAAAAATATCAATTTTTCACGCATGAACTCCCCAAAACTTTAAATCCATTTTTCTCCCCTTGAACGTGCGAATTTCGCGTTTTTACGTTTTAATTTAAAAGCTTAACCCAAACTAGTGTTTTGATGGTCGGAACATGTTTTAGGCAAAAAATCTAAAAATTACTGTTTCTAGAACACGTGCAGTTTTTGTGCAGATTTTCAGCTTTGATTGCTTACTGTGCCCGTAATTTTAATCCGATTGTTGAAATTTTGGTCTTATCGTTTAGTTGCGTTTGTTTAGTTTGCGTGAAGTGCAAATATGTAGTAATTTGCATGAAAATACTAATTTTTATGACGCTTAGGAGGCTTAGACATGTATTTGTCTAAAATACGTAAATTTCCTTGTCAGACTTTTGGCTTTAATCGTTCACTGTAGCCACAGTTTCTATTCGATTATCAAAATTTTGTTCTCATTTTGTAGCTGTCAGTCGGTTGTTTACGTCGAATACAAATTTGTAGTACTTTTCATAAGAATACTAATTTTTATAAGGTTCCTTATATTTTTGGGGGCAGGTTATGGAAACTTTTTCCCTTTACGGCATTGCTGTGGCTTGATTTTTCAACCGATGTGCTATATTTTGGTGTCAATGAATAGATCAGCGTCTGAACTTTCCAAAAAGTATAAATTTGTGGTATTTCGCAAAAGTTTAAGGGTGGGTTTAGTGGTTGAAAGCTAAAAAAATACCAATTTTTCACGCATGAACTCCCCAAAACTTTAAATCCATTTTTCTCCCCTTAAACGTGCGAATTTCGCGTTTTTACGTTTTAATTTAAAAGCTTAACCCAAACTAGTGTTTTGATGGTCGGAACATGTTTTGGGCAAAAAATTTAAAAATTACTGTTTCTAGAACACGTGCATTTTTTGTGCAGATTTTCAGCTTTGATTGCTTACTGTGCCCGTAATTTTTATCCAATTGTTGAAATTTTGGTCTTATCTTATAGTTGCGTTTGTTTAGTTTGCGTGAAGTGCAAATATGTAGTAATTTGCAAGAAAATACTAATTTTTATGACGCTTAGGAGGCATAGACATGTATTTGTCTAAAATATGTAAATTTCTTTGTCAGACTTTTGGCTTTAATCGTTCACTGTAGCCACAGTTTCTATTCGATTATCAAAATTTTGTTCTCATTTTGTAGCTGTCAGTCGGTTGTTTACGTCGAATACAAATTTGTAGTACTTTTCATAAGAATACTAATTTTTATAAGGTTCCTTATATTTTTGGGGGCAGGTTATGGAAACTTTTTCCCTTTACGGCATTGCTGTGGCTTGATTTTTCAACCGATGTGCTATATTTTGGTGTCAATGAATAGATCAGCGTCTGAACTATCCAAAAAGTATAAATTTGTGGTATTTCGCAAAAGTTTAAGGGTGGGTTTAGTGGTTGAAAGCTAAAAAAATACCAATTTTTCACGCATGAACTCCCCAAAACTTTAAATCCATTTTTCTCCCCTTAAACGTGCGAATTTCGCGTTTTTACGTTTTAATTTAAAAGCTTAACCCAAACTAGTGTTTTGATGGTCGGCACATGTTTTAGGCAAAAAATCTAAAAATTACTGTTTCTAGAACACGTGCATTTTTTGTGCAGATTTTCAGCTTTGATTGCTTACTGTGCCCGTAATTTTAATCCGATTGTTGAAATTTTGGTCTTATCTTATAGTTGCGTTTGTTTAGTTTGCGTGAAGTGCAAATATGTAGTAATTTGCAAGAAAATACTAATTTTTATGACGCTTAGGAGGCATAGACATGTATTTGTCTAAAATACGTAAATTTCCTTGTCAGACTTTTGGCTTTAATCGTTCACTGTAGCCACAGTTTCTATTCGATTATCAAAATTTTGTTCTCATTTTGTAGCTGTCAGTCGGTTGTTTACGTCGAATACAAATTTGTAGTACTTTTCATAAGAATACTAATTTTTATAAGGTTCCTTATATTTTTGGGGGCAGGTTATGGAAACTTTTTCCCTTTACGGCATTGCTGTGGCTTGATTTTTCAACCGATGTGCCATATTTTGGTGTCAATGAATAGATCAGCGTCTGAACTTTCCAAAAAGTATAAATTTGTGGTATTTCGCAAAAGTTTAAGGGTGGGTTTAGTGGTTGAAAGCTAAAAAAATACCAATTTTTCACGCATGAACTCCCCAAAACTTTAAATCCATTTTTCTCCCCTTAAACGTGCGAATTTCGCGTTTTTACGTTTTCATTTAAAAGCTTAACCCAAACTAGTGTTTTGATGGTCGGAACATGTTTTAGGCAAAAAATCTAAAAATTACTGTTTCTAGAACACGTGCATTTTTTGTGCAGATTTTCAGCTTTGATTGCTTACTGTGCCCGTAATTTTAATCCGATTGTTGAAATTTTGGTCTTATCTTATAGTTGCGTTTGTTTAGTTTGCGTGAAGTGCAAATATGTAGTAATTTGCAAGAAAATACTAATTTTTATGACGCTTAGGAGGCATAGACATGTATTTGTCTAAAATACGTAAATTTCCTTGTCAGACTTTTGGCTTTAATCGTTCACTGTAGCCACAGTTTCTATTCGATTATCAAAATTTTGTTCTCATTTTGTAGCTGTCAGTCGGTTGTTTACGTCGAATACAAATTTGTAGTACTTTTCATAAGAATACTAATTTTTATAAGGTTCCTTATATAATTGGGGGCCGGTTATGGAAACTTTTTCCCTTTACGGCATTGCTGTGGCTTGATTTTTCAACCGATGTGCTATATTTTGGTGTCAATGAATAGATCAGCGTCTGAACTTTCCAAAAAGTATAAATTTGTGGTATTTCGCAAAAGTTTAAGGGTGGGTTTAGTGGTTGAAAGCTAAAAAAATACCAATTTTTCACGCATGAACTCCCCAAAACTTTAAATCCATTTTTCTCCCCTTAAACGTGCGAATTTCGCGTTTTTACGTTTTAATTTAAAAGCTTAACCCAAACTAGTGTTTTGATGGTCGGAACATGTTTTAGGCAAAAAATTTAAAAATTACTGTTTCTAGAACACGTGCAGTTTTTCTGCAGATTTTCAGCTTTGATTGCTTACTGTGCCCGTAATTTTAATCCGATTGTTGAAATTTTGGTCTTATCTTATAGTTGCGTTTGTTTAGTTTGCGTGAAGTGCAAATATGTAGTAATTTGCATGAAAATACTAATTTTTATGACGCTTAGGAGGCATAGACATGTATTTGTCTAAAGTACGTAAATTTCCTTGTCAGACTTTTGGCTTTAATCGTTCACTGTAGCCACAGTTTCTATTCGATTATCAAAATTTTGTTCTCATTTTGTAGCTGTCAGTCGGTTGTTTACGTCGAATACAAATTTGTAGTACTTTTCATAAGAATACTAATTTTTATAAGGTTCCTTATATTTTTGGGGGCAGGTTATGGAAACTTTTTCCCTTTACGGCATTGCTGTGGCTTGATTTTTCAACCGATGTGCTATATTTTGGTGTCAATGAATAGATCAGCGTCTGAACTTTCCAAAAAGTATAAATTTGTGGTATTTCGCAAAAGATTAAGGGTGGGTTTAGTGGTTGAAAGCTAAAAAAATACCAATTTTTCACGCATGAACTCCCCAAAACTTTAAATCCATTTTTCTCCCCTTAAACGTGCGAATTTCGCGTTTTTACGTTTTAATTTAAAAGCTTAACCCAAACTAGTGTTTTGATGGTCGGAACATGTTTTAGGCAAAAAATCTAAAAATTACTGTTTCTAGAACACGTGCATTTTTTGTGCAGATTTTCAGCTTTGATTGCTTACTGTGCCCGTAATTTTAATCCGATTGTTGAAATTTTGGTCTTATCTTATAGTTGCGTTTGTTTAGTTTGCGTGAAGTGCAAATATGTAGTAATTTGCAAGAAAATACTAATTTTTATGACGCTTAGGAGGCATAGACATGTATTTGTCTAAAATACGTAAATTTCCTTGTCAGACTTTTGGCTTTAATCGTTCACTGTAGCCACAGTTTCTATTCGATTATCAAAATTTTGTTCTCATTTTGTAGCTGTCAGTCGGTTGTTTACGTCGAATACAAATTTGTAGTACTTTTCATAAGAATACTAATTTTTATAAGGTTCCTTATATTTTTGGGGGCAGGTTATGGAAACTTTTTCCCTTTACGGCATTGCTGTGGCTTGATTTTTCAACCGATGTGCCATATTTTGGTGTCAATGAATAGATCAGCGTCTGAACTTTCCAAAAAGTATAAATTTGTGGTATTTCGCAAAAGTTTAAGGGTGGGTTTAGTGGTTGAAAGCTAAAAAAATACCAATTTTTCACGCATGAACTCCCCAAAACTTTAAATCCATTTTTCTCCCCTTAAACGTGCGAATTTCGCGTTTTTACGTTTTCATTTAAAAGCTTAACCCAAACTAGTGTTTTGATGGTCGGAACATGTTTTAGGCAAAAAATCTAAAAATTACTGTTTCTAGAACACGTGCATTTTTTGTGCAGATTTTCAGCTTTGATTGCTTACTGTGCCCGTAATTTTAATCCGATTGTTGAAATTTTGGTCTTATCTTATAGTTGCGTTTGTTTAGTTTGCGTGAAGTGCAAATATGTAGTAATTTGCAAGAAAATACTAATTTTTATGACGCTTAGGAGGCATAGACATGTATTTGTCTAAAATACGTAAATTTCCTTGTCAGACTTTTGGCTTTAATCGTTCACTGTAGCCACAGTTTCTATTCGATTATCAAAATTTTGTTCTCATTTTGTAGCTGTCAGTCGGTTGTTTACGTCGAATACAAATTTGTAGTACTTTTCATAAGAATACTAATTTTTATAAGGTTCCTTATATAATTGGGGGCCGGTTATGGAAACTTTTTCCCTTTACGGCATTGCTGTGGCTTGATTTTTCAACCGATGTGCTATATTTTGGTGTCAATGAATAGATCAGCGTCTGAACTTTCCAAAAAGTATAAATTTGTGGTATTTCGCAAAAGTTTAAGGGTGGGTTTAGTGGTTGAAAGCTAAAAAAATACCAATTTTTCACGCATGAACTCCCCAAAACTTTAAATCCATTTTTCTCCCCTTAAACGTGCGAATTTCGCGTTTTTACGTTTTAATTTAAAAGCTTAACCCAAACTAGTGTTTTGATGGTCGGAACATGTTTTAGGCAAAAAATTTAAAAATTACTGTTTCTAGAACACGTGCAGTTTTTCTGCAGATTTTCAGCTTTGATTGCTTACTGTGCCCGTAATTTTAATCCGATTGTTGAAATTTTGGTCTTATCTTATAGTTGCGTTTGTTTAGTTTGCGTGAAGTGCAAATATGTAGTAATTTGCATGAAAATACTAATTTTTATGACGCTTAGGAGGCATAGACATGTATTTGTCTAAAGTACGTAAATTTCCTTGTCAGACTTTTGGCTTTAATCGTTCACTGTAGCCACAGTTTCTATTCGATTATCAAAATTTTGTTCTCATTTTGTAGCTGTCAGTCGGTTGTTTACGTCGAATACAAATTTGTAGTACTTTTCATAAGAATACTAATTTTTATAAGGTTCCTTATATTTTTGGGGGCAGGTTATGGAAACTTTTTCCCTTTACGGCATTGCTGTGGCTTGATTTTTCAACCGATGTGCTATATTTTGGTGTCAATGAATAGATCAGCGTCTGAACTTTCCAAAAAGTATAAATTTGTGGTATTTCGCAAAAGTTTACGGGTGGGTTTAGTGGTTGAAAGCTAAAAAAATACCAATTTTTCACGCATGAACTCCCCAAAACTTTAAATCCATTTTTCTCCCCTTAAACGTGCGAATTTCGCGTTTTTACGTTTTCATTTAAAAGCTTAACCCAAACTAGTGTTTTGATGGTCGGAACATGTTTTAGGCAAAAAATCTAAAAATTACTGTTTCTAGAACACGTGCAGTTTTTGTGCAGATTTTCAGCTTTGATTGCTTACTGTGCCCGTAATTTTAATCCGATTGTTGAAATTTTGGTCTTATCTTATAGTTGCGTTTGTTTAGTTTGCGTGAAGTGCAAATATGTAGTAATTTGCATGAAAATACTAATTTTTATGACGCTTAGGAGGCATAGACATGTATTTGTCTAAAATACGTAAATTTCCTTGTCAGACTTTTGGCTTTAATCGTTCACTGTAGCCACAGTTTCTATTCGATTATCAAAATTTTGTTCTCATTTTGTAGCTGTCAGTCGGTTGTTTACGTCGAATACAAATTTGTAGTACTTTTCATAAGAATACTAATTTTTATAAGGTTCCTTATATTTTTGGGGGCAGGTTATGGACACTTTTTCCCTTTACGGCATTGCTGTGGCTTGATTTTTCAACCGGTGTGCTATATTTTGGTGTCAATGAATAGATCAGCGTCTGAACTTTCCAAAAAGTATAAATTTGTGGTATTTCGCAAAAGTTTAAGGGTGGGTTTAGTGGTTGAAAGCTAAAAAAATACCAATTTTTCACGCATGAACTCCCCAAAACTTTAAATCCATTTTTCTCCCCTTAAACGTGCGAATTTCGCGTTTTTACGTTTTAATTTAAAAGCTTATCCCAAACTAGTGTTTTGATGGTCGGAACATGGTTTAGGCAAAAAATCTAAAAATTACTGTTTCTAGAACACGTGCAGTTTTTGTGCAGATTTTCAGCTTTGATTGCTTACTGTGCCCGTAATTTTAATCCGATTGTTGAAATTTTGGTCTTGTCTTATAGTTGCGTTTGTTTAGTTTGCGCGAAGTGCAAATATGTAGTAATTTGCATGAAAATACTAATTTTTATGACGCTTAGAAGGCATAGACATGTATTTGTCTAAAATACGTAAATTTCCTTGTCAGACTTTTGGCTTTAATCGTTCACTGTAGCCACAGTTTCTATTCGATTATCAAAATTTTGTTCTCATTTTGTAGCTGTCAGTCGGTTGTTTACGTCGAATACAAATTTGTAGTACTTTTCATAAGAATACTAATTTTTATAAGGTTCCTTATATTTTTGGGGGCAGGTTATGGAAACTTTTTCCCTTTACGGCATTGCTGTGGCTTGATTTTTCAACCGATGTGCTATATTTTGGTGTCAATGAATAGATCAGCGTCTGAACTTTCCAAAAAGTATAAATTTGTGGTATTTCGCAAAAGTTTAAGGGTGGGTTTAGTGGTTGAAAGTTAAAAAAATACCAATTTTTCACGCATGAACTCCCCAAAACTTTAAATCCATTTTTCTCCCCTTAAACGTGCGAATTTCGCGTTTTTACGTTTTCATTTAAAAGCTTAACCCAAACTAGTGTTTTGATGGTCGGAACATGTTTTAGGCAAAAAATCTAAAAATTACTGTTTCTAGAACACGTGCAGTTTTTGTGCAGATTTTCAGCTTTGATTGCTTACTGTGCCCGTAATTTTAATCCGATTGTTGAAATTTTGGTCTTATCTTATAGTTGCGTTTGTTTAGTTTGCGTGAAGTGCAAATATGTAGTAATTTGCAAGAAAATACTAATTTTTATGACGCTTAGGAGGCATAGACATGTATTTGTCTAAAATACGTACATTTCCTTGTCAGACTTTTGGCTTTAATCGTTCACTGTAGCCACAGTTTCTATTCGATTATCAAAATTTTGTTCTCATTTTGTAGCTGTCAGTCGGTTGTTTACGTCGAATACAAATTTGTAGTACTTTTCATAAGAATACTAATTTTTATAAGGTTCCTTATATTTTTTGGGGCAGGTTATGGAAACTTTTTCCCTTTACGGCATTGCTGTGGCTTGATTTTTCAACCGATGTGCTATATTTTGGTGTCAATGAATAGATCAGCGTCTGAACTTTCCAAAAAGTATAAATTTGTGGTATTTCACAAAAGTTTAAGGGTGGGTTTAGTGGTTGAAAGCTAAAAAAATACCAATTTTTCACGCATGAACTCCCCAAAACTTTAAATCCATTTTTCTCCCCTTAAACGTGCGAATTTCTCATTTTTACGTTTTAATTTAAAAGCTTAACCCAAACTAGTGTTTTGATGGTCGGAACATGTTTTAGGCAAAAAATCTAAAAATTACTGTTTCTAGAACACGTGCAGTTTTTGTGCAGATTTTCAGCTTTGATTGCTTACTGTGCCCGTAATTTTAATCCGATTGTTGAAATTTTGGTCTTGTCTTATAGTTGCGTTTGTTTAGTTTGCGTGAAGTGCAAATATGTAGTAATTTGCATGAAAATACTAATTTTTATGACGCTTAGGAGGCATAGACATGTATTTGTCAGACTTTTGGCTTTAATCGTTCACTGTAGCCACAGTTTCTATTCGATTATCAAAATTTTGTTCTCATTTTGTAGCTGTCAGTCGGTTGTTTACGTCGAATACAAATTTGTAGTACTTTTCATAAGAATACTAATTTTTATAAGGTTCCTTATATTTTTGGGGGCAGGTTATGGAAACTTTTTCCCTTTACGGCATTGCTGTGGCTTGATTTTTCAACCGGTGTGCTATATTTTGGTGTCAATGAATAGATCAGCGTCTGAACTTTCCAAAAAGTATAAATTTGTGGTATTTCGCAAAAGTTTAAGGGTGGGTTTAGTGGTTGAAAGCTAAAAAAATACCAATTTTTCACGCATGAACTCCCCAAAACTTTAAATCCATTTTTCTCCCCTTAAACGTGCGAATTTCGCGTTTTTACGTTTTAATTTAAAAGCTTAACCCAAACTAGTGTTTTGATGGTCGGAACATGGTTTAGGCAAAAAATCTAAAAATTACTGTTTCTAGAACACGTGCAGTTTTTGTGCAGATTTTCAGCTTTGATTGCTTACTGTGCCCGTAATTTTAATCCGATTGTTGAAATTTTGGTCTTGTCTTATAGTTGCGTTTGTTTAGTTACCGTGAAGTGCAAATATGTAGTAATTGGCATGAAAATACTAATTTTTATGACGCTTAGGAGGCATAGACATGTATTTGTCTAAAATACGTAAATTTCCTTGTCAGACTTTTGGCTTTAATCGTTCACTGTAGCCACAGTTTCTATTCGATTATCAAAATTTTGTTCTCATTTTGTAGCTGTCAGTCAGTTGTTTGCGTCGAATACAAATTTGTAGTACTTTTCATAAGAATACTAATTTTTATAAGGTTCCTTATATTTTTGGGGGCAGGTTATGGAAACTTTTTCCCTTTACGGCATTGCTGTGGCTTGATTTTTCAACCGATGTGCCATATTTTGGTGTCAATGAATAGATCAGCGTCTGAACTTTCCAAAAAGTATAAATTTGTGGTATTTCGCAAAAGTTTAAGGGTGGGTTTAGTGGTTGAAAGCTAAAAAAATACCAATTTTTCACGCATGAACTCCCCAAAACTTTAAATCCATTTTTCTCCCCTTAAACGTGCGAATTTCGCGTTTTTACGTTTTCATTTAAAAGCTTAACCCAAACTAGTGTTTTGATGGTCGGAACATGTTTTAGGCAAAAAATCTAAAAATTACTGTTTCTAGAACACGTGCATTTTTTGTGCAGATTTTCAGCTTTGATTGCTTACTGTGCCCGTAATTTTAATCCGATTGTTGAAATTTTGGTCTTATCTTATAGTTGCGTTTGTTTAGTTTGCGTGAAGTGCAAATATGTAGTAATTTGCAAGAAAATACTAATTTTTATGACGCTTAGGAGGCATAGACATGTATTTGTCTAAAATACGTAAATTTCCTTGTCAGACTTTTGGCTTTAATCGTTCACTGTAGCCACAGTTTCTATTCGATTATCAAAATTTTGTTCTCATTTTGTAGCTGTCAGTCGGTTGTTTACGTCGAATACAAATTTGTAGTACTTTTCATAAGAATACTAATTTTTATAAGGTTCCTTATATAATTGGGGGCCGGTTATGGAAACTTTTTCCCTTTACGGCATTGCTGTGGCTTGATTTTTCAACCGATGTGCTATATTTTGGTGTCAATGAATAGATCAGCGTCTGAACTTTCCAAAAAGTATAAATTTGTGGTATTTCGCAAAAGTTTAAGGGTGGGTTTAGTGGTTGAAAGCTAAAAAAATACCAATTTTTCACGCATGAACTCCCCAAAACTTTAAATCCATTTTTCTCCCCTTAAACGTGCGAATTTCGCGTTTTTACGTTTTAATTTAAAAGCTTAACCCAAACTAGTGTTTTGATGGTCGGAACATGTTTTAGGCAAAAAATTTAAAAATTACTGTTTCTAGAACACGTGCAGTTTTTCTGCAGATTTTCAGCTTTGATTGCTTACTGTGCCCGTAATTTTAATCCGATTGTTGAAATTTTGGTCTTATCTTATAGTTGCGTTTGTTTAGTTTGCGTGAAGTGCAAATATGTAGTAATTTGCATGAAAATACTAATTTTTATGACGCTTAGGAGGCATAGACATGTATTTGTCTAAAGTACGTAAATTTCCTTGTCAGACTTTTGGCTTTAATCGTTCACTGTAGCCACAGTTTCTATTCGATTATCAAAATTTTGTTCTCATTTTGTAGCTGTCAGTCGGTTGTTTACGTCGAATACAAATTTGTAGTACTTTTCATAAGAATACTAATTTTTATAAGGTTCCTTATATTTTTGGGGGCAGGTTATGGAAACTTTTTCCCTTTACGGCATTGCTGTGGCTTGATTTTTCAACCGATGTGCTATATTTTGGTGTCAATGAATAGATCAGCGTCTGAACTTTCCAAAAAGTATAAATTTGTGGTATTTCGCAAAAGATTAAGGGTGGGTTTAGTGGTTGAAAGCTAAAAAAATACCAATTTTTCACGCATGAACTCCCCAAAACTTTAAATCCATTTTTCTCCCCTTAAACGTGCGAATTTCGCGTTTTTACGTTTTAATTTAAAAGCTTAACCCAAACTAGTGTTTTGATGGTCGGAACATGTTTTAGGCAAAAAATCTAAAAATTACTGTTTCTAGAACACGTGCATTTTTTGTGCAGATTTTCAGCTTTGATTGCTTACTGTGCCCGTAATTTTAATCCGATTGTTGAAATTTTGGTCTTATCTTATAGTTGCGTTTGTTTAGTTTGCGTGAAGTGCAAATATGTAGTAATTTGCAAGAAAATACTAATTTTTATGACGCTTAGGAGGCATAGACATGTATTTGTCTAAAATACGTAAATTTCCTTGTCAGACTTTTGGCTTTAATCGTTCACTGTAGCCACAGTTTCTATTCGATTATCAAAATTTTGTTCTCATTTTGTAGCTGTCAGTCGGTTGTTTACGTCGAATACAAATTTGTAGTACTTTTCATAAGAATACTAATTTTTATAAGGTTCCTTATATTTTTGGGGGCAGGTTATGGAAACTTTTTCCCTTTACGGCATTGCTGTGGCTTGATTTTTCAACCGATGTGCCATATTTTGGTGTCAATGAATAGATCAGCGTCTGAACTTTCCAAAAAGTATAAATTTGTGGTATTTCGCAAAAGTTTAAGGGTGGGTTTAGTGGTTGAAAGCTAAAAAAATACCAATTTTTCACGCATGAACTCCCCAAAACTTTAAATCCATTTTTCTCCCCTTAAACGTGCGAATTTCGCGTTTTTACGTTTTCATTTAAAAGCTTAACCCAAACTAGTGTTTTGATGGTCGGAACATGTTTTAGGCAAAAAATCTAAAAATTACTGTTTCTAGAACACGTGCATTTTTTGTGCAGATTTTCAGCTTTGATTGCTTACTGTGCCCGTAATTTTAATCCGATTGTTGAAATTTTGGTCTTATCTTATAGTTGCGTTTGTTTAGTTTGCGTGAAGTGCAAATATGTAGTAATTTGCAAGAAAATACTAATTTTTATGACGCTTAGGAGGCATAGACATGTATTTGTCTAAAATACGTAAATTTCCTTGTCAGACTTTTGGCTTTAATCGTTCACTGTAGCCACAGTTTCTATTCGATTATCAAAATTTTGTTCTCATTTTGTAGCTGTCAGTCGGTTGTTTACGTCGAATACAAATTTGTAGTACTTTTCATAAGAATACTAATTTTTATAAGGTTCCTTATATAATTGGGGGCCGGTTATGGAAACTTTTTCCCTTTACGGCATTGCTGTGGCTTGATTTTTCAACCGATGTGCTATATTTTGGTGTCAATGAATAGATCAGCGTCTGAACTTTCCAAAAAGTATAAATTTGTGGTATTTCGCAAAAGTTTAAGGGTGGGTTTAGTGGTTGAAAGCTAAAAAAATACCAATTTTTCACGCATGAACTCCCCAAAACTTTAAATCCATTTTTCTCCCCTTAAACGTGCGAATTTCGCGTTTTTACGTTTTAATTTAAAAGCTTAACCCAAACTAGTGTTTTGATGGTCGGAACATGTTTTAGGCAAAAAATTTAAAAATTACTGTTTCTAGAACACGTGCAGTTTTTCTGCAGATTTTCAGCTTTGATTGCTTACTGTGCCCGTAATTTTAATCCGATTGTTGAAATTTTGGTCTTATCTTATAGTTGCGTTTGTTTAGTTTGCGTGAAGTGCAAATATGTAGTAATTTGCATGAAAATACTAATTTTTATGACGCTTAGGAGGCATAGACATGTATTTGTCTAAAGTACGTAAATTTCCTTGTCAGACTTTTGGCTTTAATCGTTCACTGTAGCCACAGTTTCTATTCGATTATCAAAATTTTGTTCTCATTTTGTAGCTGTCAGTCGGTTGTTTACGTCGAATACAAATTTGTAGTACTTTTCATAAGAATACTAATTTTTATAAGGTTCCTTATATTTTTGGGGGCAGGTTATGGAAACTTTTTCCCTTTACGGCATTGCTGTGGCTTGATTTTTCAACCGATGTGCTATATTTTGGTGTCAATGAATAGATCAGCGTCTGAACTTTCCAAAAAGTATAAATTTGTGGTATTTCGCAAAAGTTTACGGGTGGGTTTAGTGGTTGAAAGCTAAAAAAATACCAATTTTTCACGCATGAACTCCCCAAAACTTTAAATCCATTTTTCTCCCCTTAAACGTGCGAATTTCGCGTTTTTACGTTTTCATTTAAAAGCTTAACCCAAACTAGTGTTTTGATGGTCGGAACATGTTTTAGGCAAAAAATCTAAAAATTACTGTTTCTAGAACACGTGCAGTTTTTGTGCAGATTTTCAGCTTTGATTGCTTACTGTGCCCGTAATTTTAATCCGATTGTTGAAATTTTGGTCTTATCTTATAGTTGCGTTTGTTTAGTTTGCGTGAAGTGCAAATATGTAGTAATTTGCATGAAAATACTAATTTTTATGACGCTTAGGAGGCATAGACATGTATTTGTCTAAAATACGTAAATTTCCTTGTCAGACTTTTGGCTTTAATCGTTCACTGTAGCCACAGTTTCTATTCGATTATCAAAATTTTGTTCTCATTTTGTAGCTGTCAGTCGGTTGTTTACGTCGAATACAAATTTGTAGTACTTTTCATAAGAATACTAATTTTTATAAGGTTCCTTATATTTTTGGGGGCAGGTTATGGACACTTTTTCCCTTTACGGCATTGCTGTGGCTTGATTTTTCAACCGGTGTGCTATATTTTGGTGTCAATGAATAGATCAGCGTCTGAACTTTCCAAAAAGTATAAATTTGTGGTATTTCGCAAAAGTTTAAGGGTGGGTTTAGTGGTTGAAAGCTAAAAAAATACCAATTTTTCACGCATGAACTCCCCAAAACTTTAAATCCATTTTTCTCCCCTTAAACGTGCGAATTTCGCGTTTTTACGTTTTAATTTAAAAGCTTATCCCAAACTAGTGTTTTGATGGTCGGAACATGGTTTAGGCAAAAAATCTAAAAATTACTGTTTCTAGAACACGTGCAGTTTTTGTGCAGATTTTCAGCTTTGATTGCTTACTGTGCCCGTAATTTTAATCCGATTGTTGAAATTTTGGTCTTGTCTTATAGTTGCGTTTGTTTAGTTTGCGCGAAGTGCAAATATGTAGTAATTTGCATGAAAATACTAATTTTTATGACGCTTAGAAGGCATAGACATGTATTTGTCTAAAATACGTAAATTTCCTTGTCAGACTTTTGGCTTTAATCGTTCACTGTAGCCACAGTTTCTATTCGATTATCAAAATTTTGTTCTCATTTTGTAGCTGTCAGTCGGTTGTTTACGTCGAATACAAATTTGTAGTACTTTTCATAAGAATACTAATTTTTATAAGGTTCCTTATATTTTTGGGGGCAGGTTATGGAAACTTTTTCCCTTTACGGCATTGCTGTGGCTTGATTTTTCAACCGATGTGCTATATTTTGGTGTCAATGAATAGATCAGCGTCTGAACTTTCCAAAAAGTATAAATTTGTGGTATTTCGCAAAAGTTTAAGGGTGGGTTTAGTGGTTGAAAGTTAAAAAAATACCAATTTTTCACGCATGAACTCCCCAAAACTTTAAATCCATTTTTCTCCCCTTAAACGTGCGAATTTCGCGTTTTTACGTTTTCATTTAAAAGCTTAACCCAAACTAGTGTTTTGATGGTCGGAACATGTTTTAGGCAAAAAATCTAAAAATTACTGTTTCTAGAACACGTGCAGTTTTTGTGCAGATTTTCAGCTTTGATTGCTTACTGTGCCCGTAATTTTAATCCGATTGTTGAAATTTTGGTCTTATCTTATAGTTGCGTTTGTTTAGTTTGCGTGAAGTGCAAATATGTAGTAATTTGCAAGAAAATACTAATTTTTATGACGCTTAGGAGGCATAGACATGTATTTGTCTAAAATACGTACATTTCCTTGTCAGACTTTTGGCTTTAATCGTTCACTGTAGCCACAGTTTCTATTCGATTATCAAAATTTTGTTCTCATTTTGTAGCTGTCAGTCGGTTGTTTACGTCGAATACAAATTTGTAGTACTTTTCATAAGAATACTAATTTTTATAAGGTTCCTTATATTTTTTGGGGCAGGTTATGGAAACTTTTTCCCTTTACGGCATTGCTGTGGCTTGATTTTTCAACCGATGTGCTATATTTTGGTGTCAATGAATAGATCAGCGTCTGAACTTTCCAAAAAGTATAAATTTGTGGTATTTCACAAAAGTTTAAGGGTGGGTTTAGTGGTTGAAAGCTAAAAAAATACCAATTTTTCACGCATGAACTCCCCAAAACTTTAAATCCATTTTTCTCCCCTTAAACGTGCGAATTTCTCATTTTTACGTTTTAATTTAAAAGCTTAACCCAAACTAGTGTTTTGATGGTCGGAACATGTTTTAGGCAAAAAATCTAAAAATTACTGTTTCTAGAACACGTGCAGTTTTTGTGCAGATTTTCAGCTTTGATTGCTTACTGTGCCCGTAATTTTAATCCGATTGTTGAAATTTTGGTCTTGTCTTATAGTTGCGTTTGTTTAGTTTGCGTGAAGTGCAAATATGTAGTAATTTGCATGAAAATACTAATTTTTATGACGCTTAGGAGGCATAGACATGTATTTGTCAGACTTTTGGCTTTAATCGTTCACTGTAGCCACAGTTTCTATTCGATTATCAAAATTTTGTTCTCATTTTGTAGCTGTCAGTCGGTTGTTTACGTCGAATACAAATTTGTAGTACTTTTCATAAGAATACTAATTTTTATAAGGTTCCTTATATTTTTGGGGGCAGGTTATGGAAACTTTTTCCCTTTACGGCATTGCTGTGGCTTGATTTTTCAACCGGTGTGCTATATTTTGGTGTCAATGAATAGATCAGCGTCTGAACTTTCCAAAAAGTATAAATTTGTGGTATTTCGCAAAAGTTTAAGGGTGGGTTTAGTGGTTGAAAGCTAAAAAAATACCAATTTTTCACGCATGAACTCCCCAAAACTTTAAATCCATTTTTCTCCCCTTAAACGTGCGAATTTCGCGTTTTTACGTTTTAATTTAAAAGCTTAACCCAAACTAGTGTTTTGATGGTCGGAACATGGTTTAGGCAAAAAATCTAAAAATTACTGTTTCTAGAACACGTGCAGTTTTTGTGCAGATTTTCAGCTTTGATTGCTTACTGTGCCCGTAATTTTAATCCGATTGTTGAAATTTTGGTCTTGTCTTATAGTTGCGTTTGTTTAGTTACCGTGAAGTGCAAATATGTAGTAATTGGCATGAAAATACTAATTTTTATGACGCTTAGGAGGCATAGACATGTATTTGTCTAAAATACGTAAATTTCCTTGTCAGACTTTTGGCTTTAATCGTTCACTGTAGCCACAGTTTCTATTCGATTATCAAAATTTTGTTCTCATTTTGTAGCTGTCAGTCGGTTGTTTACGTCGAATACAAATTTGTAGTACTTTTCATAAGAATACTAATTTTTATAAGGTTCCTTATATTTTTGGGGGCAGGTTATGGAAACTTTTTCCCTTTACGGCATTGCTGTGGCTTGATTTTTCAACCGATGTGCTATATTTTGGTGTCAATGAATAGATCAGCGTCTGAACTTTCCAAAAAGTATAAATTTGTGCTATTTCGCAAAAGTTTAAGGGTGGGTTTAGTGGTTGAAAGCTAAAAAAATACCAATTTTTCACGCATGAACTCCCGAAAGCTTTAAATCCATTTTTCTCCCCTTAAACGTGCGAATTTCGCGTTTTTGCGTTTTAATTTAAAAGCTTAACCCAAACTAGTGTTTTGATGGTCGGAACATGTTTTAGGCAAAAAATCTAAAAATTACTGTTTCTAGAACACGTGCAGTTTTTGTGCAGATTTTCAGCTTTGATTGCTTACTGTACCCGTAATTTTAATCCGATTGTTGATATTTTGGTCTTATCTTATAGTTGCGTTTGTTTAGTTTGCGTGAAGTGCAAATATGTAGTAATTTGCAAGAAAATACTAATTTTTATGACGCTTAGGAGGCATAGACATGTATTTGTCTAAAATACGTAAATTTCCTTGTCAGACTTTTGGCTTTAATCGTTCACTGTAGCCACAGTTTCTATTCGATTATCAAAATTTTGTTCTAATTTTGTAGCTGTCAGTCGGTTGTTTACGTCGAATACAAATTTGTAGTACTTTTCATAAGAATACTAATTTTTAGAAGGTTCCTTATATTTTTGGGGGCAGGTTGTGGAAACTTTTTCTCTTTACGGCATTGCTGTGGCTTGATTTTTCAACCGATGTGCTATATTTTGGTGTCAATGAATAGATCAGCGTCTGAACTTTCCAAAAAGGATAAATTTGTGGTATTTCGCAAAAGTTTAAGGGTGGGTTTAGTGGTTGAAAGCTAAAAAAATACCAATTTTTCACGCATGAACTCCCCAAAACTTTAAATCCATTCTTCTCCCCTTAAACGTGCGAATTTCGCGTTTTTACGTTTTAATTTAAAAGCTTAACCCAAACTAGTGTTTTGATGGTCGGAACATGTTTTAGGCAAAAAATCTAAAAATTACTGTTTCTAGAACACGTGCAGTTTTTGTGCAGATTTTCAGCTTTGATTGCTTACTGTGCCCGTAATTTTAATCCGATTGTTGAAATTTTGGTCTTATCTTATAGTTGCGTTTGTTTAGTTTGCGTGAAGTGCAAATATGTAGTAATTTGCAAGAAAATACTAATTTTTATGACGCTTAGGAGGCATAGACATGTATTTGTCTAAAATACGTAAATTTCCTTGTCAGACTTTTGGCTTTAATCGTTCACTGTAGCCACAGTTTCTATTCGATTATCAAAATTTTGTTCTCATTTTGTAGCTGTCAGTCGGTTGTTTACGTCGAATACAAATTTGTAGTACTTTTCATAAGAATACTAATTTTTATAAGGTTCCTTATACTTTTGGGGGCAGGTTATGGAAACTTTTTCCCTTTACGGCATTGCTGTGGCTTGATTTTTCAACCGATATGCTATATTTTGGTGTCAATGAATAGATCTGCGTCTGAACTTTCCAAAAAGTATAAATTTGTGGTATTTCGCAAAAGTTTAAGGGTGGGTTTAGTGGTTGGAAGCTAAAAAAATACCAATTTTTCACGCATGAACTCCCCAAAGCTTTAAATCCATTTTTCTCCCCTTAAACGTGCGAATTTCGCGTTTTTACGTTTTAATTTAAAAGCTTAACCCAAACTAGTGTTTTGATGGTCGGAACATGTTTTAGGCAAAAAAATCTAAAAATTACTGTTTCTAGAACACGTGCATTTTATGTGCAGATTTTCAGCTATGATTGCTTACTGTGCCCGTAATTTTAATCCGATTGTTGAAATTTTGGTCTTATCTTATAGTTGCGTTTGTTTAGTTTGCGTGAAGTGCAAATATGTTGTAATTGGCAAGAAAATACTAATTTTTATGACGCTTAGGAGGCATAGACATGTATTTGTCTAAAATACGTAAATTTCCTTGTCAGACTTTTGGCTTTAATCGTTCACTGTAGCCACAGTTTCTATTCGATTATCAAAATTTTGTTCTCATTTTGTAGCTGTCAGTCGGTTGTTTACGTCGAATACAAATTTGTAGTACTTTTCATAAGAATACTAATTTTTATAAGGTTCCTTATACTTTTGGGGGCAGGTTATGGACACTTTTTCCCTTTACGGCATTGCTGTGGCTTGATTTTTCAACCGATGTGCTATATTTTGGTGTCAATGAATAGATCAGCGTCTGAACTTTCCAAAAAGTATAAATTTGTGGTATTTCGCAAAAGTTTAAGGGTGGGTTTAGTGGTTGAAAGCTAAAAAAATACCAATTTTTCACGCATGAACTCCCCAAAACTTTAAATCCATTTTTCTCCCCTTAAACGTGCGAATTTCGCGTTTTTACGTTTTAATTTAAAAGCTTAACCCAAACTAGTGTTTTGATGGTCGGAACATGTTTTAGGCAAAAAATCTAAAAATTACTGTTTCTAGAACACGTGCATTTTTTGTGCAGATTTTCAGCTTTGATTGCTTACTGTGCCCGTAATTTTAATCCGATTGTTGAAATTTTGGTCTTATCTTATAGTTGCGTTTGTTTAGTTTGCGTGAAGTGCAAATATGTAGTAATTTGCAAGAAAATACTAATTTTTATGACGCTTAGGAGGCATAGACATGTATTTGTCTAAAATACGTAAATTTCCTTGTCAGACTTTTGGCTTTAATCGTTCACTGTAGCCACAGTTTCTATTCGATTATCAAAATTTTGTTCTCATTTTGTAGCTGTCAGTCGGTTGTTTACGTCGAATACAAATTTGTAGTACTTTTCATAAGAATACTAATTTGTATAAGGTTCCTTATATTTTTGGGGGCAGGTTATGGAAACTTTTTCCCTTTACGGCATTGCTGTGGCTTGATTTTTCAACCGATGTGCTATATTTTGGTGTCAGTGAATAGATCAGCGTCTGAACTTTCCAAAAAGTATAAATTTGTGGTATTTCGCAAAAGTTTAAGGGTGGGTTTAGTGGTTGAAAGCTAAAAAAATACCAATTTTTCACGCATGAACTCCCCAAAACTTTAAATCCATTTTTCTCCCCTTAAACGTGCGAATTTCGCGTTTTTACGTTTTAATTTAAAAGCTTAACCCAAACTAGTGTTTTGATGGTCGGAACATGTTTAAGGCAAAAAATCTAAAAATTACTGTTTCTAGAACACGTGCATTTTTTGTGCAGATTTTCAGCTTTGATTGCTTACTGTGCCCGTAATTTTAATCCGATTGTTGAAATTTTGGTCTTATCTTATAGTTGCGTTTGTTTAGTTTGCGTGAAGTGCAAATATGTAGTAATTTGCAAGAAAATACTAATTTTTATGACGCTTAGGAGGCATAGACATGTATTTGTCTAAAATACGTAAATTTCCTTGTCAGACTTTTGGCTTTAATCGTTCACTGTAGCCACAGTTTCTATTCGATTATCAAAATTTTGTTCTCGTTTTGTAGCTGTCAGTCGGTTGTTTACGTCGAATACAAATTTGTAGTACTTTTCATAAGAATACTAATTTTTATAAGGTTCCTTATATTTTTGGGGGCAGGTTATGGAAACTTTTTCCCTTTACGGCATTGCTGTGGCTTGATTTTTCAACCGATGTGCTATATTTTGGTGTCAATGAATAGAACAGCGTCTGAACTTTCCAAAAAGTATAAATTTGTTGTATTTCGCAAAAGTTTAAGGGTGGGTTTAGTGGTTGAAAGCTACAAAAATACCAATTTTTCACGCATGAGCTCCCCAAAACTTTAAATCCATTTTTCTCCCCTTAAACGTGCGAATTTCGCGTTTTTACGTTTTAATTTAAAAGCTTAACCCAAACTAGTGTTTTGATGGTCGGAACATGTTTTGGGCAAAAAATCTAAAATTTACTGTTTCTAGAACACGTGCAGTTTTGTGCAGATTTTCAGCTTTGATTGCTTACTGTGCCCGTAATTTTAATCCGATTGTTGAAATTTTGGTCTTATCTTATAGTTGCGTTTGTTTAGTTTGCGTAAAGTGCAAATATGTAGTAATTTGCAAGAAAATACTAATTTTTATCACGCTTAGGAGGCATAGACATGTATTTGTCTAAAATACGTAAATTTCCTTGTCAGACTTTTGGCTTTAATCGTTCACTGTAGCCACAGTTTCTATTCGATTATCAAAATTTTGTTCTCATTTTGTAGCTGTCAGTCGGTTGTTTACGTCGAATACAAATTTGTAGTACTTTTCATAAGAATACTAATTTTTATAAGGTTCCTTATATTTTTGGGGGCAGGTTATGGAAACTTTTTCCTTTTACGGCATTGCTGTGGCTTGATTTTTCAACCGATGTGCTATATTTTGGTGTCAATGAATAGATCAGCGTCTGAACTTTCCAAAAAGTATAAATTTGTGGTATTTCGCAAAAGTTTAAGGGTGGGTTTAGTGGTTGAAAGCTAAAAAAATACCAATTTTTCACGCATGAACTCCCCAAAACTTTAAATCCATTTTTCTCCCCTTAAACGTGCGAGTTTCGCGTTTTTACGTTTTAATTTAAAAGCTTAACCCAAACTAGTGTTTTGATGGTCGGAACATGTTTTAGGCAAAAAATCTAAAAATTACTGTTTCTAGAACACGTGCAGTTTTTCTGCAGATTTTCAGCTTTGATTGCTTACTGTGCCCGTAATTTTAATCCGATTGTTGAAATTTTGGTCTTATCTTATAGTTGCGTTTGTTTAGTTTGCGTGAAGTGCAAATATGTAGTAATTTGTAAGAAAATACTAATTTTTATGACGCTTAGGAGGCATAGACATGTATTTGTCTAAAATACGTAAATTTCCTTGTCAGACTTTTGGCTTTAATCGTTCACTGTAGCCACAGTTTCTATTCGATTATCAAAATTTTGTTCTCATTTTGTAGCTGTCAGTCGGTTGTTTACGTCGAATACAAATTTGTAGTACTTTTCATAAGAATACTAATTTTTATAAGGTTCCTTATATTTTTGGGGGCAGGTTATGGAAACTTTTTCCCTTTACGGCATTGCTGTGGCTTGATTTTTCAACCGATGTGCTATATTTTGGTGTCAATGAATAGATCAGCGTCTGAACTTTCCAAAAAGTATAAATTTGTGGTATTTCGCAAAAGTTTAAGGGTGGGTTTAGTGGTTGAAAGCTAAAAAAATACCAATTTTTCACGCATGAACTCCCCAAAACTTTAAATCCATTTTTCTCCCCTTAAACGTGCGAATTTCGCGTTTTTACGTTTTAATTTAAAAGCTTAACCCGAACTAGTGTTTTGATGGTCGGAACATGTTTTAGGCAAAAAATCTAAAAATTACTGTTTCTAGAACACGTGCAGTTTTTGTGCAGATTTTCAGCTTTGATTGCTTACTGTGCCCGTAATTTTAATCCGATTGTTGAAATTTTGGTCTTATCTTATAGTTGCGTTTGTTTAGTTTGCGTGAAGAGCAAATATGTAGTAATTTGCATAAAAATACTAATTTTTATGACGCTTAGGAGGCATACACATGTATTTGTCTAAAATACGTAAATTTCCTTGTCAGACTTTTGGCTTTAATCGTTCACTGTAGCCACAGTTTCTATTCGATTATCAAAATTTTGTTCTCATTTTGTAGCTGTCAGTCGGTTGTTTACGTTGAATACAAATTTGTAGTACTTTTCATAAGAATACTAATTTTTATAAGGTTCCTTATATTTTTGGGGGCAGGTTATGGAAACTTTTTCCCTTTACGGCATTGCTGTGGCTTGATTTTTCAACCGATGTGCTATATTTTGGTGTCAATGAATAGATCAGCGTCTGAACTTTCCAAAAAGTATAAATTTGTGGTATTTCGCAAAAGTTTAAGGGTGGGTTTAGTGGTTGAAAGCTAAAAAAAATACCAATTTTTCACGCATGAACTCCCCAAAACTTTAAATCCATTTTTCTCCCCTTAAACGTGCGAATTTCGCGTTTTTACGTTTTAATTTAAAAGCTTAACCCAAACTAGTGTTTTGATGGTCGGAACATGTTTTAGGCAAAAAATCTAAAAATTACTGTTTCTAGAACACGTGCAGTTTTTGTGCAGATTTTCAGCTTTGATTGCTTACTGTGCCCGTAATTTTAATCCGATTGTTGAAATTTTGGTCTTATCTTATAGTTGCGTTTGTTTAGTTTGCGTGAAGTGCAAATATGTAGTAATTTGCAAGAAAATACTACTTTTTATGACGCTTAGGAGGCATAGACATGTATTTGTCTAAAATACGTAAATTTCCTTGTCAGACTTTTGGCTTTAATCGTTCACTGTAGCCACAGTTTCTATTCGATTATCAAAATTTTGTTCTCATTTTGTAGCTGTCAGTCGGTTGTTTACGTCGAATACAAATTTGTAGTACTTTTCATAAGAATACTAATTTTTATAAGGTTCCTTATATTTTTGGGGGCAGGTTATGGAAACTTTTTCCCTTTACGGCATTGCTGTGGCTTGATTTTTCAACCGATGTGCTATATTTTGGTGTCAATGAATAGATCAGCGTCTGAACTTTCCAAAAAGTATAAATTTGTGGTATTTCGCAAAAGTTTAAGGGTGGGTTTAGTGGTTGAAAGCTAAAAAATACCAGATTTTCACGCATGAACTCCCCAAAACTTTAAACCCATTTTTCTCCCCTTAAACGTGCGAATTTCGCGTTTTTACGTTTAAATTTAAAAGCTTAACCCAAACTAGTGTTTTGATGGTCGGAACATGTTTTAGGCAAAAAATCTAAAAATTACTGTTTCTAGAACACGTGCAGTTTTTGTGCAGATTTTCAGCTTTGATTGCTTACTGTGCCCGTAATTTTAATCCGATTGTTGAAATTTTGGTCTTATCTTATAGTTGCGTTTGTTTAGTTTGCGTGAAGTGCAAATATGTAGTAATTTGCATGAAAATACTAATTTTTATGACGCTTAGGAGGCATAGACATGTATTTGTCTAAAATACGTAAATTTCCTTGTCAGACTTTTGGCTTTAATCGTTCACTGTAGCCACAGTTTCTATTCGATTATCAAAATTTTGTTCTCATTTTGTAGTTGTCAGTCGGTTGTTTACGTCGAATACAAATTTGTAGTACTTTTCATAAGAATACTAATTATTATAAGGTTCCTTATATTTTTGGGGGCAGGTTATGGAAACTTTTTCCCTTTAGGGCATTGCTCTGGCTTGATTTTTCAACCGATGTGCTATATTTTGGTGTCAATGAATAGATCAGCGTCTGAACTTTCCAAAAAGTATAAATTTGTGGTATTTCGCAAAAGTTTAAGGGTGGGTTTAGTGGTTGAAAGCTAAAAAAATACCAATTTTTCACGCATGAACTCCCCAAAACTTTAAATCCATTTTTCTCCCCTTAAACGTGCGAATTTCGCGTTTTTACGTTTTAATTTAAAAGCTTAACCCAAACTAGTGTTTTGATGGTCGGAACATGTTTTAGGCAAAAAATCTAAAAATTACTGTTTCTAGAACACGTGCATTTCTTGTGCAGATTTTCAGCTTTGATTGCTTACTGTGCCCGTAATTTTAATCCGATTGTTGAAATTTTGGTCTTATCTTATAGTTGCGTTTGTTTAGTTTGCGTGAAGTGCAAATATGTAGTAATTCGCATGAAAATACTAATTTTTATGACGCTTAGGAGGCATAGACATGTATTTGTCTAAAATACGTACATTTCCTTGTCAGACTTTTGGCTTTAATCGTTCACTGTAGCCACAGTTTCTATTCGATTATCAAAATTTTGTTCTCATTTTGTAGCTGTCAGTCGGTTGTTTACGTCGAATACAAATTTGTAGTACTTTTCATAAGAATACTAATTTTTATAAGGTTCCTTATATTTTTGGGGGCAGGTTATGGAAACTTTTTCCCTTTACGGCATTGCTGTGGCTTGATTTTTCAACCGATGTGCTATATTTTGGTGTCAATGAATAGATCAGCGTCTGAACTTTCCAAAAAGTATAAATTTATGGTATTTTGCAAAAGTTTAAGGGTGGGTTTAGTGGTTGAAAGCTAAAAAAATACCAATTTTTCACGCATGAGCTCCCCAAAACTTTAAATCCATTTTTCTCCCCTTAAACCTGCGAATTTCGCGTTTTTACGTTTTAATTTACAAGCTAAACCCAAACTAGTGTTCTGATGGTCGGAACATGTTTTAGGCAAAAAATCTAAAAATTACTGTTTCTAGAACACGTGCAGTTTTTGTGCAGATTTTCAGATTTGATTGCTTACTGTGCCCGTAATTTTAATCCGATTGTTGAAATTTTGGTCTTATCTTATAGTTGCGTTTGTTTAGTTTGCGTGAAGTGCAAATATGTAGTAATTTGCATGAAAATACTAATTTTTATGACGCTTAGGAGGCATAGACATGTATTTGTCTAAATTACGTAAATTTCTTTGTCAGACCTTTGGCTTTAATCGTTCACTGTAGTCACAGTTTCTATTCGATTATCAAAATTTTGTTCTCATTTTGTAGCTGTCAGTCGGTTGTTTACGTCGAGTACAAATTTGTAGTACTTTTCATAAGAATACTAATTTTTATAAGGTTCCTTATATTTTTGGGGGCAGGTTATGGAAACTTTTTCCCTTTACGGCATTGCTGTGGCTTGATTTTTCAACCGATGTGCTATATTTTGGTGTCAATGAATAGATCAGCGTCTGAACTTTCCAAAAAGTATAAATTTGTGGTATTTCGCAAAAGTTTAAGGGTGGGTTTAGTGGTTGAAAGCTAAAAAAAATACCAATTTTTCACGCATGAATTCCCCAAAACTTTAAATCCCTTTTTCTCCCCTTAAACGTGCGAATTTCGCGTTTTTACGTTTTAATTTAAAAGCTTAACCCAAACCAGTGTTTTGATGGTCGGAACATGTTTTAGGCAAAAAATTTAAAAATTACTGTTTCTAGAACACGTGCAGTTTCTGTGCTGATTTTCAGCTTTGATTGCTTACTGTGCCCGTAATTTTAATCCGATTGTTGAAATTTTGGTCTTATCTTATAGTTGCGTTTGTATAGTTTGCGTGAAGTGCAAAAATGTAGTAATTTGCATAAAAATACTCATTTTTATGACGCTTAGGAAGCATAGACATGTATTTGTCTAAAATACGTAAATTTCCTTGTCAGACTTTTGGCTTTAATCGTTCACTGTAGCCACAGTTTCTATTCGATTATCAAAATTTTGTTCTCATTTTGTAGCTGTCAGTCGGTTGTTTACGTCGAATACAAATTTGTAGTACTTTTCATAAGAATACTAATTTTTATAAGGTTCCTTATATTTTTGGGGGCAGGTTATGGAAACTTTTTCCCTTTACGGCATTGCTGTGGCTTGATTTTTCAACCGATGTGCTATATTTTGGTGTCAATGAATAGATCAGCGTCTGAACTTCCCAAAAAGTATAAATTTGTGGTATTTCGCAAAAGTTTAAGGGTGGGTTTAGTGGTTGAAAGCTAAAAAAATACCAATTTTTCACGCATGAACTCCCCAAAACTTTAAATCCATTTTTCTCCCCTTAAACGTGCGAATTTCGCGTTTTTACGTTTTAATTTAAAAGCTTAACCCAAACTAGTGTTTTGATGGTCGGAACATGTTTTAGGCAAAAAATCTAAAAATTACTGTTTCTAGAACACGTGCATTTTTTGTGCAGATTTTCAGCTTTGATTGCTTACTGTGCCCGTAATTTTAATCCGATTGTTGAAATTTTGGTCTTATCTTATAGTTGCGTTTGTTTAGTTTGCGTGAAGTGCAAATATGTAGTAATTTGCAAGAAAATACTACTTTTTATGACGCTTAGGAGGCATAGACATGTATTTGTCTAAAATACGTAAATTTCCTTGTCAGACTTTTGGCTTTAATCGTTCACTGTAGCCACAGTTTCTATTCGATTATCAAAATTTTGTTCTCATTTTGTAGCTGTCAGTCGGTTGTTTACGTCGAATACAAATTTGTAGTACTTTTCATAAGAATACTAATTTTTATAAGGTTCCTTATATTTTTGGGGGCAGGTTATGGAAACTTTTTCCCTTTACGGCATTGCTGTGGCTTGATTTTTCAACCGATGTGCTATATTTTGGTGTCAATGAATAGATCAGCGTCTGAACTTTCCAAAAAGTATAAATTTGTGGTATTTCGCAAAAGTTTAAGGGTGGGTTTAGTGGTTGAAAGCTAAAAAATACCAGATTTTCACGCATGAACTCCCCAAAACTTTAAATCCATTTTTCTCCCGTTAAACGTGCGAATTTCGCGTTTTTACGTTTTAATTTAAAAGCTTAACCCAAACTAGTGTTTTGATGGTCGGAACATGTTTTAGGCAAAAAATCTAAAAATTACTGTTTCTAGAACACGTGCAGTTTTTCAGCTTTGATTGCTTACTGTGCCCGTAATTTTAATCCGATTGTTGAATTTTTGGTCTTATCTTATAGTTGCGTTTGTTTAGTTTGCGTGAAGTGCAAATATGTAGTAATTTGCAAGAAAATACTAATTTTTATGACGCTTAGGAGGCATAGACATGTATTTGTCTAAAACACGTAAATTTCCTTGTCAGACTTTTGGCTTTAATCGTTCACTGTAGCCACAGTTTCTATTCGATTATCAAAATTTTGTTCTCATTTTGTAGCTGTCAGTCGGTTGTTTACGTCGAATACAAATTTGTAGTACTTTTCATAAGAATACTAATTTTTATAAGGTTCCTTATATTTTTGGGGGCAGGTTATGGAAACTTTTTCCCTTTAGGGCATTGCTCTGGCTTGATTTTTCAACCGATGTGCTATATTTTGGTGTCAATGAATAGATCAGCGTCTGAACTTTCCAAAAAGTATAAATTTGTGGTTTTTCGCAAAAGTTTAAGGGTGGGTTTAGTGGTTGAAAGCTAAAAAAATACCAATTTTTCACGCATGAACTCCCCAAAACTTTAAATCCATTTTTCTCCCCTTAAACGTGCGAATTTCGCGTTTTTACGTTTTAATTTAAAAGCTTAACCCAAACTAGTGTTTTGATGGTCGGAACATGTTTTAGGCAAAAAGTCTAAAAATTACTGTTTCTAGAACACGTGCAGTTTTTGTGCAGATTTTCAGCTTTGATTGCTTACTGTGCCCGTAATTTTAATCCGATTGTTGAAATTTTGGTCTTATCTTATAGTTGCGTTTGTTTACTTTGCGTGAAGTGCAAATATGTAGTAATTTGCATGAAAATACTAATTTTTATGACGCTTAGGAGGCATAGACATGTATTTGTCTAAAATACGTAAATTTCCTTGTCAGACTTTTGGCTTTAATCGTTCACTGTAGCCACAGTTTCTATTCGATTATCAAAATTTTGGTCTCATTTTGTAGCTGTCAGTCGGTTGTTTACGTCGAATACAAATTTGTAGTACTTTTCATAAGAATACTAATTTTTATAAGGTTCCTTATATTTTTGGGGGCAGGTTATGGAAACTTTTCCCTTTACGGCATTGCTGTGGCTTGATTTTTCAACCGATGTGCTATATTTTGGTGTCAATGAATAGATCAGCGTCTGAACTTTCCAAAAAGTATAAATTTGTGGTATTTCGCAAAAGTTTAAGGGTGGGTTTAGTGGTTGAAAGCTAAAAAAATACCAATTTTTCACGCATGAACTCCCCAAAACTTTAAATCCATTTTTCTCCCCTTAAACGTGCGAATTTCGCGTTTTTACGTTTTAATTTAAAAGCTTAACCCAAACTAGTGTTTTGATGATCGGAACATGTTTTAGGCAAAAAATCTAAAAATTACTGTTTCTAGAACACGTGCATTTTTTGTGCAGATTTTCAGCTTTGATTGCTTACTGTGCCCGTAATTTTAATCCGATTGTTGAAATTTTGGTCTTATCTTATAGTTGCGTTTGTTTACTTTGCGTGAAGTGCAAATATGTAGTAATTTGCAAGAAAATACTAATTTTTATGACGCTTAGGAGGCATAGACATGTATTTGTCTAAAATACGTAAATTTCCTTGTCAGACTTTTGGCTTTAATCGTTCACTGTAGCCACAGTTTCTATTCGATTATCAAAATTTTGTTCTCATTTTGTAGCTGTCAGTCGGTTGTTTACGTCGAATACAAATTTGTCGTACTTTTCATAAGAATACTAATTTTTATAAGGTTCCTTATATTTTTGGGGGCAGGTTATGGAAACTTTTTCCCTTTACGGCATTGCTGTGGCTTGATTTTTCAACCGATGTGCTATATTTTGGTGTCAATGAATAGATCAGCGTCTGAACTTTCCAAAAAGTATAAATTTGTGGTATTTCGCAAAAGTTTAAGGGTGGGTTTAGTGGTTGAAAGCTAAAAAAATACCAATTTTTCACGCATGAACTCCCCAAAACTTTAAATCCATTTTTCTCCCCTTAAACGTGCGAATTTCGCGTTTTTACGTTTTCATTTAAAAGCTTAACCCAAACTAGTGTTTTGATGGTCGGAACATGTTTTAGGCAAAAAATCTAAAAATTACTGTTTCTAGAACACGTGCAGTTTTTGTGCAGATTTTCAGCTTTGATTGCTTACTGTGCCCGTAATCTTAATCCGATTGTTGAAATTTTGGTCTTATCTTATAGCTGCGTTTGTTTAGTTTGCGTGAAGTGCAAATATGTAGTAATTTGCAAGAAAATACTAATTTTTATGACGCTTAGGAGGCATAGACATGTATTTGTCTAAAATACGTAAATTTCCTTGTCAGACTTTTGGCTTTAATCGTTCACTGTAGCCACAGTTTCTATTCGATTATCAAAATTTTGTTCTCATTTTGTAGCTGTCAGTCGGTTGTTTACGTCGAATACAAATTTGTAGTACTTTTCATAAGAATACTAATTTTTATAAGGTTCCTTATATTTTTGGGGGCAGGTTATGGAAACTTTTTCCCTTTACGGCATTGCTGTGGCTTGATTTTTCAACCGATGTGCTATATTTTGGTGTCAATGAATAGATCAGCGTCTGAACTTTCCAAAAAGTATAAATTTGTGGTATTTCGCAAAAGTTTAAGGGTGGGTTTAGTGGTTGAAAGCTAAAAAAATACCAATTTTTCACGCATGAACTCCCCAAAACTTTAAATCCATTTTTCTCCCCTTAAACGTGCGAGTTTCGCGTTTTTACGTTTGAATTTAAAAGCTTAACCCAAAGTAGTGTTTTGATGGTCGGAACATGTTTTAGGCAAAAAATCTAAAAATTACTGTTTCTAGAACACGTGCAGTTTTTGTGCAGATTTTCAGCTTTGATTGCTTACTGTGCCCGTAATTTTAATCCGATTGTTGAAATTTTGGTCTTATCTTATAGTTGCGTTTGTTTAGTTTGCGTGAAGTGCAAATATGTAGTAATTTGCAAGAAAATACTAATTTTTATGACGCTTAGGAGGCATAGACATGTATTTGTCTAAAATACGTAAATTTCCTTGTCAGACTTTTGGCTTTAATCGTTCACTGTAGCCACAGTTTCCATTCGATTATCAAAATTTTGTTCTCATTTTGTAGCTGTCAGTCGGTTGTTTACGTCGAATACAAATTTGTAGTACTTTTCATAAGAATACTAATTTTTATAAGGTTCCTTATATTTTTGGGGGCAGGTTATGGAAACTTTTTCCCTTTACGGCATTGCTGTGGCTTGATTTTTCAACCGATGTGCTATATTTTGGTGTCAATGAATAGATCAGCGTCTGAACTTTCCAAAAAGTATAAATTTGTGGTATTTCGCAAAAGTTTAAGGGTGGGTTTAGTGGTTGAAAGCTAAAAAAATACCAATTTTTCACGCATGAACTCCCCAAAACTTTAAATCCATTTTTCTCCCCTTAAACGTGCGAATTTCGCGTTTTTACGTTTTAATTTAAAAGCTTAACCCAAACTAGTGTTTTGATGGTCGGAACATGTTTTAGGCAAAAAATCTAAAAATTACTGTTTCTAGAACACGTGCATTTTTTGTGCAGATTTTCAGCTTTGATTGCTTACTGTGCTCGTAATTTTAATCCGATTGTTGGAATTTTGGTCTTATCTTATAGTTGCGTTTGTTTAGTTTGCGTGAAGTGCAAATATGTAGTAATTTGCAAGAAAATACTAATTTTTATGACGCTTAGGAGGCATAGACATGTATTTGTCTAAAATACGTATATTTCCTTGTCAGACTTTTGGCTTTAATCGTTCACTGTAGCCACAGTTTCTATTCGATTATCAAAATTTTGTCCTCATTTTGTAGCTGTCAGTCGGTTGTTTACGTCGAATACAAATTTGTAGTACTTTTCATAAGAATACTAATTTTTATAAGGTTCCTTATATTTTTGGGGGCAGGTTATGGAAACTTTTTCCCTTTACGGCATTGCTGTGGCTTGATTTTTCAACCGATGTGCTATATTTTGGTGTCAATGAATAGATCAGCGTCTGAACTTTCCAAAAAGTATAAATTTGTGGTATTTCGCAAAAGTTTAAGGGTGGGTTTAGTGGTTGAAAGCTAAAAAAATACCAATTTTTCACGCATGAACTCCCCAAAACTTTAAATCCATTTTTCTCCCCTTAAACGTGCGAATTTCGCGTTTTTACGTTTTAATTTAAAAGCTTAACCCAAACTAGTGTTTTGATGGTCGGAACATGTTTTAGGCAAAAAATCTAAAAATTACTGTTTCTAGAACACGTGCATTTTTTGTGCAGATTTTCAGCTTTGATTGCTTACTGTGCCCGTAATTTTAACCCGATTGTTGAAATTTTGGTCTTATCTTATAGTTGCGTTTGTTTACTTTGCGTGAAGTGCAAATATGTAGTAATTGGCAAGAAAATACTAATTTTTATGACGCTTAGGAGGCATAGACATGTATTTGTCTAAAATACGTAAATTTCCTTGTCAGACTTTTGGCTTTAATCGTTCACTGTAGCCACAGTTTCTATTCGATTATCAAAATTTTGTTCTCATTTTGTAGCTGTCAGTCGGTTGTTTACGTCGAATACAAATTTGTCGTACTTTTCATAAGAATACTAATTTTTATAAGGTTCCTTATATTTTTGGGGGCAGGTTATGGAAACTTTTCCCTTTACGGCATTGCTGTGGCTTGATTTTTCAACCGATGTGCTATATTTTGGTGTCAATGAATAGATCAGCGTCTGAACTTTCCAAAAAGTATAAATTTGTGGTATTTCGCAAAAGTTTAAGGGTGGGCTTAGTGGTTGAAAGCTAAAAAAATACCAATTTTTCACGCATGAACTCCCCAAAACTTTAAATCCATTTTTCTCCCCTTAAACGTGCGAATTTCGCGTTTTTACGTTTTAATTCAAAAGCTTAACCCAAACTAGTGTTTTGATGGTCGGAACATGTTTTAGGCAAAAAATCTAAAAATTACTGTTTCTAGAACACGTGCAGTTTTTGTGCAGATTTTCAGCTTTGATTGCTTACTGTGCCCGTAATTTTAATCCGATTGTTGAAATTTTGGTCTTATCTTATAGTTGCGTTTGTTTAGTTTGCGTGAAGTGCAAATATGTAGTAATTTGCATGAAAATACTAATTTTTATGACGCTTAGGAGGCATAGACATGTATTTGTCTAAAATACGTAAATTTCCTTGTCAGACTTTTGGCTTTAATCGTTCACTGTAGCCACAGTTTCTATTCGATTATCAAAGTTTTGTTCTCATTTTGTAGCTGTCAGTCGGTTGTTTACGTCGAATACAAATTTGTAGTACTTTTCATAAGAATACTAATTTTTATAAGGTTCCTTATATTTTTGGGGGCAGGTTATGGAAACTTTTTCCCTTTACGGCATTGCTGTGGCTTGATTTTTCAACCGATGTGCTATATTTTGGTGTCAATGAATAGATCAGCGTCTGAACTTTCCAAAAAGTATAAATTTGTGGTATTTCGCAAAAGTTTAAGGGTGGGTTTAGTGGTTGAAAGCTAAAAAAATACCAATTTTTCACGCATGAACTCCCCAAAACTTTAAATCCATTTTTCTCCCCTTAAACGTGCGAATTTCGCGTTTTTACGTTTTAATTTAAAAGCTTAACCCACACTAGTGTTTTGATGGTCGGAACATGTTTTAGGCAAAAAATCTAAAAATTACTGTTTCTAGAACACGTGCAGTTTTTGTGCAGATTTTCAGCTTTGATTGCTTACTGTGCCCGTAATCTTAATCCGATTGTTGAAATTTTGGTCTTATCTTATAGCTGCGTTTGTTTAGTTTGCGTGAAGTGCAAATATGTAGTAATTTGCAAGAAAATACTAATTTTTATGACGCTTAGGAGGCATAGACATGTATTTGTCTAAAATACGTAAATTTCCTTGTCAGACTTTTGGCTTTAATCGTTCACTGTAGCCACAGTTTCTATTCGATTATCAAAATTTTGTTCTCATTTTGTAGCTGTCAGTCGGTTGTTTACGTCGAATACAAATTTGTAGTACTTTTCATAAGAATACTAATTTTTATAAGGTTCCTTATATTTTTGGGGGCAGGTTATGGAAACTTTTTCCCTTTACGGCATTGCTGTGGCTTGATTTTTCAACCGATGTGCTATATTTTGGTGTCAATGAATAGATCAGCGTCTGAACTTTCCAAAAAGTATAAATTTGTGGTATTTCGCAAAAGTTTAAGGGTGGGTTTAGTGGTTGAAAGGTAAAAAAATACCAATTTTTCACGCATGAACTCCCCAAAACTTTAAATCCATTTTTCTCCCCTTAAACGTGCGAGTTTCGCGTTTTTACGTTTTAATTTAAAAGCTTAACCCAAACTAGTGTTTTGATGGTCGGAACATGTTTTAGGCAAAAAATCTAAAAATTACTGTTTCTAGAACACGTGCAGTTTTTGTGCAGATTTTCAGCTTTGATTGCTTACTGTGGCCGTAATTTTAATCCGATTGTTGAAATTTTGGTCTTATCTTATAGTTGCGTTTGTTTAGTTTGCGTGAAGTGCAAATATGTAGTAATTTGCAAGAAAATACTAATTTTTATGACGCTTAGGAGGCATAGACATGTATTTGTCTAAAATACGTAAATTTCCTTGTCAGACTTTTGGCTTTAATCGTTCACTGTAGCCACAGTTTCCATTCGATTATCAAAATTTTGTTCTCATTTTGTAGCTGTCAGTCGGTTGTTTACGTCGAATACAAATTTGTAGTACTTTTCATAAGAATACTAATTTTTATAAGGTTCCTTATATTTTTGGGGGCAGGTTATGGAAACTTTTTCCCTTTACGGCATTGCTGTGGCTTGATTTTTCAACCGATGTGCTATATTTTGGTGGCAATGAATGGATCAGCGTCTGAACTTTCCAAAAAGTATAAATTTGTGGTATTTCGCAAAAGTTTAAGGGTGGGTTTAGTGGTTGAAAGCTAAAAAAATACCAATTTTTCACGCATGAACTCCCCAAAACTTTAAATCCATTTTTCTCCCCTTAAACGTGCGAATTTCGCGTTTTTACGTTTTAATTTAAAAGCTTAACCCAAACTAGTGTTTTGATGGTCGGAACATGTTTTAGGCAAAAAATCTAAAAATTACTGTTTCTAGAACACGTGCATTTTTTGTGCAGATTTTCAGCTTTGATTGCTTACTGTGCTCGTAATTTTAATCCGATTGTTGGAATTTTGGTCTTATCTTATAGTTGCGTTTGTTTAGTTTGCGTGAAGTGCAAATATGTAGTAATTTGCAAGAAAATACTAATTTTTATGACGCTTAGGAGGCATAGACATGTATTTGTCTAAAATACGTAAATTTCCTTGTCAGACTTTTGGCTTTAATCGTTCACTGTAGCCGCAGTTTCTATTCGATTATCAAAATTTTGTTCTCATTTTGTAGCTGTCAGTCGGTTGTTTACGTCGAATACAAATTTGTAGTACTTTTCATAAGAATACTAATTTTTATAAGGTTCCTTATATTTTTGGGGGCAGGTTATGGAAACTTTTTCCCTTTACGGCATTGCTGTGGCTTGATTTTTCAACCGATGTGCTATATTTTGGTGTCAATGAATAGATCAGCGTCTGAACTTTCCAAAAAGTATAAATTTGTGGTATTTCGCAAAAGTTTAAGGGTGGGTTTAGTGGTTGAAAGCTAAAAAAAATACCAATTTTTCACGCATGAACTCCCCAAAACTTTAAATCCATTTTTCTCCCCTTAAACGTGCGAATTTCGCGTTTTTACGTTTTAATTTAAAAGCTTAACCCAAACTAGTGTTTTGATGGTCGGAACATGTTTTAGGCAAAAAATCTAAAAATTACTGTTTCTAGAACACGTGCATTTTTTGTGCAGATTTTCAGCTTTGATTGCTTACTGTGCCCGTAATTTTAACCCGATTGTTGAAATTTTGGTCTTATCTTATAGTTGCGTTTGTTTACTTTGCGTGAAGTGCAAATATGTAGTAATTTGCAAGAAAATACTAATTTTTATGACGCTTAGGAGGCATAGACATGTGTTTGTCTAAAATACGTAAATTTCCTTGTCAGACTTTTGGCTTTAATCGTTCACTGTAGCCACAGTTTCTATTCGATTATCAAAATTTTGTTCTCATTTTGTAGCTGTCAGTCGGTTGTTTACGTCGAATACAAATTTGTCGTACTTTTCATAAGAATACTAATTTTTATAAGGTTCCTTATATTTTTGGGGGCAGGTTATGGAAACTTTTCCCTTTACGGCATTGCTGTGGCTTGATTTTTCAACCGATGTGCTATATTTTGGTGTCAATGAATAGATCAGCGTCTGAACTTTCCAAAAAGTATAAATTTGTGGTATTTCGCAAAAGTTTAAGGGTGGGTTTAGTGGTTGAAAGGTAAAAAAATACCAATTTTTCACGCATGAACTCCCCAAAACTTTAAATCCATTTTTCTCCCCTTAAACGTGCGAGTTTCGCGTTTTTACGTTTTAATTTAAAAGCTTAACCCAAACTAGTGTTTTGATGGTCGGAACATGTTTTAGGCAAAAAATCTAAAAATTACTGTTTCTAGAACACGTGCAGTTTTTGTGCAGATTTTCAGCTTTGATTGCTTACTGTGGCCGTAATTTTAATCCGATTGTTGAAATTTTGGTCTTATCTTATAGTTGTGTTTGTTTAGTTTTTTAGTTTAGTTTTTTACGTTTTAATTTAAAAGCTTAACCCAAACTAGTGTTTTGATGGTCGGAACATGTTTTAGGCAAAAAATCTAAAAATTACTGTTTCTAGAACACGTGCAGTTTTTCTGCAGATTTTCAGCTTTGATTGCTTACTGTGCCCGTAATTTTAATCCGATTGTTGAAATTTTGGTCTTATCTTATAGTTGCGTTTGTTTAGTTTGCGTGAAGTGCAAATATGTAGTAATTTGCATGAAAATACTAATTTTTATGACGCTTAGGAGGCATAGACATGTATTTGTCTAAAATACGTAAATTTCCTTGTCAGACTTTTGGCTTTAATCGTTCACTGTAGCCACAGTTTCTATTCGATTATCAAAATTTTGTTCTCATTTTGTAGCTGTCAGTCGGTTGTTTACGTCGAATACAAATTTGTCGTACTTTTCATAAGAATACTAATTTTTATAAGGTTCCTTATATTTTTGGGGGCAGGTTATGGAAACTTTTACCTTTACGGCATTGCTGTGGCTTGATTTTTCAACCGATGTGCTATATTTTGGTGTCAATGAATAGATCAGCGTCTGAACTTTCCAAAAAGTATAAATTTGTGGTATTTCGCAAAAGTTTAAGGGTGGGTTTAGTGGTTGAAAGGTAAAAAAATACCAATTTTTCACGCATGAACTCCCCAAAACTTTAAATCCATTTTTCTCCCCTTAAACGTGCGAGTTTCGCGTTTTTACGTTTTAATTTAAAAGCTTAACCCAAACTAGTGTTTTGATGGTCGGAACATGTTTTAGGCAAAAAATCTAAAAATTACTGTTTCTAGAACACGTGCAGTTTTTGTGCAGATTTTCAGCTTTGATTGCTTACTGTGGCCGTAATTTTAATCCGATTGTTGAAATTTTGGTCTTATCTTATAGTTGTGTTTGTTTAGTTTTTTAGTTTAGTTTTTTACGTTTTAATTTAAAAGCTTAACCCAAACTAGTGTTTTGATGGTCGGAACATGTTTTAGGCAAAAAATCTAAAAATTACTGTTTCTAGAACACGTGCAGTTTTTCTGCAGATTTTCAGCTTTGATTGCTTACTGTGCCCGTAATTTTAATCCGATTGTTGAAATTTTGGTCTTATCTTATAGTTGCGTTTGTTTAGTTTGCGTGAAGTGCAAATATGTAGTAATTTGCAAGAAAATACTAATTTTTATGACGCTTAGGAGGCATAGACATGTATTTGTCTAAAATACGTACATTTCCTTGTCAGACTTTTGGCTTTAATCGTTCACTGTAGCCACAGTTTCTATTCGATTATCAAAATTTTGTTCTCATTTTGTAGCTGTCAGTCGGTTGTTTACGTCGAATACAAATTTGTAGTACTTTTCATAAGAATACTAATTTTTATAAGGTTCCTTATATTTTTGGGGGCAGGTTATGGAAACTTTTTCCCTTTACGGCATTGCTGTGGCTTGATTTTTCAACCGATGTGCTATATTTTGGTGTCAATGAATAGATCAGCGTCTGAACTTTCCAAAAAGTATAAATTTGTGGTATTTCGCAAAAGTTTAAGGGTGGGTTTAGTGGTTGAAAGCTAAAAAAATACCAATTTTTCACGCATGAACTCCCCAAAACTTTAAATCCATTTTTCTCCCCTTAAACGTGCGAATTTCGCGTTTTTACGTTTTAATTTAAAAGCTTAACCCACACTAGTGTTTTGATGGTCGGAACATGTTTTAGGCAAAAAATTTAAAAATTACTGTTTCTAGAACACGTGCAGTTTTTGTGCAGATTTTCAGCTTTGATTGCTTACTGTGCCCGTAATCTTAATCCGATTGTTGAAATTTTGGTCTTATCTTATAGCTGCGTTTGTTTAGTTTGCGTGAAGTGCAAATATGTAGTAATTTGCAAGAAAATACTAATTTTTATGACGCTTAGGAGGCATAGACATGTATTTGTCTAAAATACGTAAATTTCCTTGTCAGACTTTTGGCTTTAATCGTTCACTGTAGCCACAGTTTCTATTCGATTATCAAAATTTTGTTCTCATTTTGTAGCTGTCAGTCGGTTGTTTACGTCGAATACAAATTTGTAGTACTTTTCATAAGAATACTAATTTTTATAAGGTTCCTTATATTTTTGGGGGCAGGTTATGGAAACTTTTTCCCTTTACGGCATTGCTGTGGCTTGATTTTTCAACCGATGTGCTATATTTTGGTGTCAATGAATAGATCAGCGTCTGAACTTTCCAAAAAGTATAAATTTGTGGTATTTCGCAAAAGTTTAAGGGTGGGTTTAGTGGTTGAAAGGTAAAAAAATACCAATTTTTCACGCATGAACTCCCCAAAACTTTAAATCCATTTTTCTCCCCTTAAACGTGCGAGTTTCGCGTTTTTACGTTTTAATTTAAAAGCTTAACCCAAACTAGTGTTTTGATGGTCGGAACATGTTTTAGGCAAAAAATCTAAAAATTACTGTTTCTAGAACACGTGCAGTTTTTGTGCAGATTTTCAGCTTTGATTGCTTACTGTGGCCGTAATTTTAATCCGATTGTTGAAATTTTGGTCTTATCTTATAGTTGCGTTTGTTTAGTTTGCGTGAAGTGCAAATATGTAGTAATTTGCAAGAAAATACTAATTTTTATGACGCTTAGGAGGCATAGACATGTATTTGTCTAAAATACGTAAATTTCCTTGTCAGACTTTTGGCTTTAATCGTTCACTGTAGCCACAGTTTCCATTCGATTATCAAAATTTTGTTCTCATTTTGTAGCTGTCAGTCGGTTGTTTACGTCGAATACAAATTTGTAGTACTTTTCATAAGAATACTAATTTTTATAAGGTTCCTTATATTTTTGGGGGCAGGTTATGGAAACTTTTTCCCTTTACGGCATTGCTGTGGCTTGATTTTTCAACCGATGTGCTATATTTTGGTGTCAATGAATAGATCAGCGTCTGAACTTTCCAAAAAGTATAAATTTGTGGTATTTCGCAAAAGTTTAAGGGTGGGTTTAGTGGTTGAAAGCTAAAAAAATACCAATTTTTCACGCATGAACTCCCCAAAACTTTAAATCCATTTTTCTCCCCTTAAACGTGCGAATTTCGCGTTTTTACGTTTTAATTTAAAAGCTTAACCCAAACTAGTGTTTTGATGGTCGGAACATGTTTTAGGCAAAAAATCTAAAAATTACTGTTTCTAGAACACGTGCATTTTTTGTGCAGATTTTCAGCTTTGATTGCTTACTGTGCTCGTAATTTTAATCCGATTGTTGGAATTTTGGTCTTATCTTATAGTTGCGTTTGTTTAGTTTGCGTGAAGTGCAAATATGTAGTAATTTGCAAGAAAATACTAATTTTTATGACGCTTAGGAGGCATAGACATGTATTTGTCTAAAATACGTAAATTTCCTTGTCAGACTTTTGGCTTTAATCGTTCACTGTAGCCGCAGTTTCTATTCGATTATCAAAATTTTGTTCTCATTTTGTAGCTGTCAGTCGGTTGTTTACGTCGAATACAAATTTGTAGTACTTTTCATAAGAATACTAATTTTTATAAGGTTCCTTATATTTTTGGGGGCAGGTTATGGAAACTTTTTCCCTTTACGGCATTGCTGTGGCTTGATTTTTCAACCGATGTGCTATATTTTGGTGTCAATGAATAGATCAGCGTCTGAACTTTCCAAAAAGTATAAATTTGTGGTATTTCGCAAAAGTTTAAGGGTGGGTTTAGTGGTTGAAAGCTAAAAAAATACCAATTTTTCACGCATGAACTCCCCAAAACTTTAAATCCATTTTTCTCCCCTTAAACGTGCGAATTTCGCGTTTTTACGTTTTAATTTAAAAGCTTAACCCAAACTAGTGTTTTGATGGTCGGAACATGTTTTAGGCAAAAAATCTAAAAATTACTGTTTCTAGAACACGTGCATTTTTTGTGCAGATTTTCAGCTTTGATTGCTTACTGTGCCCGTAATTTTAACCCGATTGTTGAAATTTTGGTCTTATCTTATAGTTGCGTTTGTTTACTTTGCGTGAAGTGCAAATATGTAGTAATTTGCAAGAAAATACTAATTTTTATGACGCTTAGGAGGCATAGACATGTATTTGTCTAAAATACGTAAATTTCCTTGTCAGACTTTTGGCTTTAATCGTTCACTGTAGCCACAGTTTCTATTCGATTATCAAAATTTTGTTCTCATTTTGTAGCTGTCAGTCGGTTGTTTACGTCGAATACAAATTTGTCGTACTTTTCATAAGAATACTAATTTTTATAAGGTTCCTTATATTTTTGGGGGCAGGTTATGGAAACTTTTCCCTTTACGGCATTGCTGTGGCTTGATTTTTCAACCGATGTGCTATATTTTGGTGTCAATGAATAGATCAGCGTCTGAACTTTCCAAAAAGTATAAATTTGTGGTATTTCGCAAAAGTTTAAGGGTGGGCTTAGTGGTTGAAAGCTAAAAAAATACCAATTTTTCACGCATGAACTCCCCAAAACTTTAAATCCATTTTTCTCCCCTTAAACGTGCGAATTTCGCGTTTTTACGTTTTAATTTAAAAGCTTAACCCAAACTAGTGTTTTGATGGTCGGAACATGTTTTAGGCAAAAAATCTAAAAATTACTGTTTCTAGAACACGTGCAGTTTTTGTGCAGATTTTCAGCTTTGATTGCTTACTGTGCCCGTAATCTTAATCCGATTGTTGAAATTTTGGTCTTATCTTATAGCTGCGTTTGTTTAGTTTGCGTGAAGTGCAAATATGTAGTAATTTGCAAGAAAATACTAATTTTTATGACGCTTAGGAGGCATAGACATGTATTTGTCTAAAATACGTAAATTTCCTTGTCAGACTTTTGGCTTTAATCGTTCACTGTAGCCACAGTTTCTATTCGATTATCAAAATTTTGTTCTCATTTTGTAGCTGTCAGTCGGTTGTTTACGTCGAATACAAATTTGTAGTACTTTTCATAAGAATACTAATTTTTATAAGGTTCCTTATATTTTTGGGGGCAGGTTATGGAAACTTTTTCCCTTTACGGCATTGCTGTGGCTTGATTTTTCAACCGATGTGCTATATTTTGGTGTCAATGAATAGATCAGCGTCTGAACTTTCCAAAAAGTATAAATTTGTGGTATTTCGCAAAAGTTTAAGGGTGGGTTTAGTGGTTGAAAGGTAAAAAAATACCAATTTTTCACGCATGAACTCCCCAAAACTTTGAATCCATTTTTCTCCCCTTAAACGTGCGAGTTTCGCGTTTTTACGTTTTAATTTAAAAGCTTAACCCAAACTAGTGTTTTGATGGTCGGAACATGTTTTAGGCAAAAAATCTAAAAATTACTGTTTCTAGAACACGTGCAGTTTTTGTGCAGATTTTCAGCTTTGATTGCTTACTGTGGCCGTAATTTTAATCCGATTGTTGAAATTTTGGTCTTATCTTATAGTTGCGTTTGTTTAGTTTGCGTGAAGTGCAAATATGTAGTAATTTGCATGAAAATACTAATTTTTATGACGCTTAGGAGGCATGGACATGTATTTGTCTAAAATACGTAAATTTCCTTGTCAGACTTTTGGCTTTAATCGTTCACTGTAGCCACAGTTTCTATTCGATTATCAAAATTTTGTTCTCATTTTGTAGCTGTCAGTCGGTTGTTTACGTCGAATACAAATTTGTAGTACTTTTCATAAGAATACTAATTTTTATAAGGTTCCTTATATTTTTGGGGGCAGGTTATGGAAACTTTTTCCCTTTACGGCATTGCTGTGGCTTGATTTTTCAACCGATGTGCTATATTTTGGTGTTAATGAATAGATCAGCGTCTGAACTTTCCAAAAAGTATAAATTTGTGGTATTTCGCAAAAGTTTAAGGGTGGGTTTAGTGGTTGAAAGCTAAAAAAATACCAATTTTTCACGCATGAACTCCCCAAAACTTTAAATCCATTTTTCTCCCCTTAAACGTGCGAATTTCGCGTTTTTACGTTTTAATTTAAAAGCTTAACCCAAACTAGTGTTTTGATGGTCGGAACATGTTTTAGGCAAAAAATCTAAAAATTACTGTTTCTAGAACACGTGCAGTTTTTCTGCAGATTTTCAGCTTTGATTGCTTACTGTGCCCGTAATTTTAATCCGATTGTTGAAATTTTGGTCTTATCTTATAGTTGCGTTTGTTTAGTTTGCGTGAAGTGCAAATATGTAGTAATTTGCAAGAAAATCCTAATTTATATGACGCTTAGGAGGCATAGACATGTATTTGTCTAAAATACGTAAATTTCCTTGTCAGACTTTTGGCTTTAATCGTTCACTGTAGCCACAGTTTCTATTCGATTATCAAAATTTTGTTCTCATTTTGTAGCTGTCAGTCGGTTGTTTACGTCGAATACAAATTTGTAGTACTTTTCATAAGAATACTAGTTTTTATAAGGTTCTTTATATTTTTGGGGGCAGGTTATGGAAACTTTTTCCCTTTACGGCATTGCTGTGGCTTGATTTTTCAACCGATGTGCTATATTTTGGTGTCAATGAATAGATCAGCGTCTGAACTTTCCAAAAAGTATAAATTTGTGGTATTTCGCAGAAGTTTAAGGGTGGGTTTAGTGGTTGAAAGCTAAAAAAATACCAATTTTTCACGCATGAACTCCCCAAAACTTTAAATCCATTTTTCTCCCCTTAAACGTGCGGATTTCGCGTTTTTACGTTTTAATTTAAAAGCTTAACCGAAACTAGTGCTTTGATGGTCGGAACATGTTTTAGGCAAAAAATCTAAAAATTACTGTTTCTAGAACACGTGCAGTTTTTGTGCAGATTTTCAGCTTTGGTTGCTTACTGTGCCCGTAATTTTAATCCGATTGTTGAAATTTTGGTCTTATCTTATAGTTGCGTTTGTTTAGTTTGCGTGAAGTGCAAATATGTAGTAATTTGCATGAAAATACTAATTTTTATGACGCTTAGGAGGCATAGACATGTATTTGTCTAAAATACGTAAATTTTCTTGTCAGACTTTTGGCTTTAATCGTTCACTGTAGCCACAGTTTCTATTCGATTATCAAAATTTTGTTCTCATTTTGTAGCTGTCAGTCGGTTGTTTACGTCGAATACAAATTTGTAGTACTTTTCATAAGAATACTAATTTTTATAAGGTTCCTTATATTTTTGGGGGCAGGTTATGGAAACTTTTTCCCTTTACGGCATTGCTGTGGCTTGATTTTTCAACCGATGTGCTATATTTTGGTGTCAATGAATAGATCAGCGTCTGAACTTTCCAAAAAGTATAAATTTGTGGTATTTCGCAAAAGTTTAAGGGTGGGTTTAGTGGTTGAAAGCTAAAAAAATACCAATTTTTCACGCATGAACTCCCCAAGACTTTAAATCCATTTTTCTCCCCTTAAACGTGCGAATTTCGCGTTTTTACGTTTTAATTTAAAAGCTTAACCCAAACTAGTGTTTTGATGGTCGGAACATGTTTTAGGCAAAAAATCTAAAAATTACTGTTTCTAGAACACGTGCAGTTTTTCTGCAGATTTTCAGCTTTGATTGCTTACTGTGCCCGTAATTTTAATCCGATTGTTGAAATTTTGGTCTTATCTTATAGTTGCGTTTGTTTAGTTTGCGTGAAGTGCAAATATGTAGTAATTTGCAAGAAAATACTAATTTTTATGACGCTTAGGAGGCATAGACATGTATTTGTCTAAAATACGTAAATTTCCTTGTCAGACTTTTGGCTTTAATCGTTCACTGTAGCCACAGTTTCTATTCGATTATCAAAATTTTGTTCTCATTTTGTAGCTGTCAGTTGGTTGTTTACGTCGAATACAAATTTGTAGTACTTTTCATAAGAATACTAATTTTTATAAGGTTCCTTATATTTTTGGGGGCAGGTTATGGAAACTTTTTCCCTTTACGGCATTGCTGTGGCTTGATTTTTCAACCGATGTGCTATATTTTGGTGTCAATGAATAGATCAGCGTCTGAACTTTCCAAAAAGTATAAATTTGTGGTATTTCGCAAAAGTTTAAGGGTGGGTTTAGTGGTTGAAAGCTAAAAAAATACCAATTTTTCACGCATGAACTCCCCAAAGCTTTAAATCCATTTTTCTCCCCTTAAACGTGCGAATTTCGCGTTTTTACGTTTTAATTTAAAAGCTTAACCCAAACTAGTGTTTTGATGGTGGGAACATGTTTTAGGCAAAAAATCTAAAAATTACTGTTTCTAGAACACGTGCATTTTTTGTGCAGATTTTCAGCTTTGATTGCTTACTGTGCTCGTAATTTTAATCCGATTGTTGGAATTTTGGTCTTATCTTATAGTTGCGTTTGTTTAGTTTGCGTGAAGTGCAAATATGTAGTAATTTGCAAGAAAATACTAATTTTTATGACGCTTAGGAGGCATAGACATGTATTTGTCTAAAATACGTACATTTCCTTGTCAGACTTTTGGCTTTAATCGTTCACTGTAGCCGCAGTTTCTATTCGATTATCAAAATTTTGTTCTCATTTTGTAGCTGTCAGTCGGTTGTTTACGTCGAATACAAATTTGTAGTACTTTTCATAAGAATACTAATTTTTATAAGGTTCCTTATATTTTTGGGGGCAGGTTATGGAAACTTTTTCCCTTTACGGCATTGCTGTGGCTTGATTTTTCAACCGATGTGCTATATTTTGGTGTCAATGAATAGATCAGCGTCTGAACTTTCCAAAAAATATAAATTTGTGGTATTTCGCAAAAGTTTAAGGGTGGGTTTAGTGGTTGAAAGCTAAAAAAATACCAATTTTTCACGCATGAACTCCCCAAAACTTTAAATCCATTTTTCTCCCCTTAAACGTGCGAGTTTCGCGTTTTTACGTTTTAATTTAAAAGCTTAACCCAAACTAGTGTTTTGATGGTCGGAACATGTTTTAGGCAAAAAATCTAAAAATTACTGTTTCTAGAACACGTGCATTTTTTGTGCAGATTTTCAGCTTTGATTGCTTACTGTGCCCGTAATTTTAATCCGATTGTTGAAATTTTGGTCTTATCTTATAGTTGCGTTTGTTTAGTTTGCGTGAAGTGCAAATATGTAGTAATTTGCAAGAAAATACTAATTTTTATGACGCTTAGGAGGCATAGACATGTATTTGTCTAAAATACGTAAATTTCCTTGTCAGACTTTTGGCTTTAATCGTTCACTGTAGCCACAGTTTCTATTCGATTATCAAAATTTTGTTCTCATTTTGTAGCTGTCAGTCGGTTGTTTACGTCGAATACAAATTTGTAGTACTTTTCATAAGAATACTAATTTTTATAAGGTTCCTTATATTTTTGGGGGCAGGTTATGGAAACTTTTTCCCTTTACGGCATTGCTGTGGCTTGATTTTTCAACCGATGTGCTATATTTTGGTGTCAATGAATAGAACAGCGTCTGAACTTTCCAAAAAGTATAAATTTGTGGTATTTCGCAAAAGTTTAAGGGTGGGTTTAGTGGTTGAAAGGTAAAAAAATACCAATTTTTCACGCATGAACTCCCCAAAACTTTAAATCCATTTTTCTCCCCTTAAACGTGCGAATTTCGCGTTTTTACGTTTTAATTTAAAAGCTTAACCCAAACTAGTGTTTTGATGGTCGGAACATGTTTTAGGCAAAAAATCTAAAAATTACTGTTTCTAGAACACGTGCAGTTTTTCTGCAGATTTTCGGCTTTGATTGCTTACTGTGCCCGTAATTTTAATCCGATTGTTGAAATTTTGGTCTTATCTTATAGTTGCGTTTGTTTAGTTTGCGTGAAGTGCAAATATGTAGTTATTTGCAAGAAAATACTACTTTTTATGACGCTTAGGAGGCATAGACATGTATTTGTCTAAAATACGTAAATTTCCTTGTCAGACTTTTGGCTTTAATCGTTCACTGTAGCCACAGTTTCTATTCGATTATCAAAATTTTGTTCTCATTTTGTAGCTGTCAGTCGGTTGTTTACGTCGAATACAAATTTGTAGTACTTTTCATAAGAATACTAATTTTTATAAGGTTCCTTATATTTTTGGGGGCAGGTTATGGAAACTTTTTCCCTTTACGGCATTGCTGTGGCTTGATTTTTCAACCGATGTGCTATATTTTGGGGTCTATGAATAGATCAGCGTCTGAACTTTCCAAAAAGTATAAATTTGTGGTATTTCGCAAAAGTTTAAGGGTGGGTTTAGTGGTTGAAAGCTAAAACATACCAATTTTTCACGCATGAACTCCCCAAAACTTTAAATCCATTTTTCTCCCCTTAAACGTGCGAATTTCGCGTTTTTACGTTTTAATTTAAAAGCTTAACCCAAACTAGTGTTTTGATGGTCGGAACATGTTTTAGGCAAAAAATCTAAAAATTACTGTTTCTAGAACACGTGCAGTTTTTGTGCAGATTTTCAGCTTTGATTGCTTACTGTGCCCGTAATTTTAATCCGATTGTTGAAATTTTGGTCTTATCTTATAGTTGCATTTGTTTAGTTTGCGTGAAGTGCAAATATGTAGTAATTTGCAAGAAAATACTAATTTTTATGACGCTTAGGAGGCATAGACATGTATTTGTCTAAAATACGTAAATTTCCTTGTCAGACTTTTGGCTTTAATCGTTCACTGTAGCCACAGTTTCTATTCGATTATCAAAATTTTGTTCTCATTTTGTAGCTGTCAGTCGGTTGTTTACGTCGAATACAAATTTGTAGTACTTTTCATAAGAATACTAATTTTTATAAGGTTCCTTATATTTTTGGGGGCAGGTTATGGAAACTTTTTCCCTTTTCGGCATTGCTGTGGCTTGATTTTTCAACCGATGTGCTATATTTTGATGTCAATGAATAGATCAGCGTCTGAACTTTCCAAAAAGGATAAATTTGTGGTATTTCGCAAAAGTTTAAGGGTGGGTTTAGTGGTTGAAAGCTAAAAAAATACCAATTTTTCACGCATGAACTCCCCAAAACTTGAAATCCATTTTTCTCCCCTTAAACGTGCGAATTTCGCGTTTTTACGTTTTAATTTAAAAGCTTAACCCAAACTAGTGTTTTGATGGTCGGAACATGTTTTAGGCAAAAAATCTAAAAATTACTGTTTCTAGAACACGTGCAGTTTTTCTGCAGATTTTCAGCTTTGATTGCTTACTGTGCCCGTAATTTTAATCCGATTGTTGAAATTTTGGTCTTATCTTATAGTTGCGTTTGTTTAGTTTGCGTGAAGTGCAAATATGTAGTAATTTGCATGAAAATACTAATTTTTATGACGCTTAGGAGGCATAGACATGTATTTGTCTAAAATACGTACATTTCCTTGTCAGAATTTGGCTTTAATCGTTCACTGTAGCCACAGTTTCTATTCGATTATCAAAATGTTGTTCTCATTTTGTAGCTGTCAGTCGGTTGTTTACGTCGAATACAAATTTGTAGTACTTTTCATAAGAATACTAATTTTTATAAGGTTCCTTATATTTTTGGGGGCAGGTTATGGAAACTTTTTCCCTTTACGGCATTGCTGTGGCTTGATTTTTCAACCGATGTGCTATATTTTGATGTCAATGAATAGATCAGCGTCTGAACTTTCCAAAAAGTATAAATTTGTGGTATTTCGCAAAAGTTTAAGGGTGGGTTTAGTGGTTGAAAGCTAAAAAAATACCAATTTTTCACGCATGAACTCCCCAAAACTTTAAATCCATTTTTCTCCCCTTAAACGTGCGAATTTCGCGTTTTTACGTTTTAATTTAAAAGCTTAACCCAAACTAGTGTTTTGATGGTCGGAACATGTTCTAGGCAAAAAATCTAAAAATTACTGTTTCTAGAACACGTGCAGTTTTTCTGCAGATTTTCAGCTTTGATTGCTTACTGTGCCCGTAATTTTAATCCGATTGTTGAAATTTTGGTCTTATCTTATAGTTGCGTTTGTTTAGTTTGCGTGAAGTGCAAATATGTAGTAATTTGCAAGAAAATACTAATTTTTATGACGCTTAGGAGGCATAGACATGTATTTGTCTAAAATACGTACATTTCCTTGTCAGACTTTTGGCTTTAATCGTTCACTGTAGCCACAGTTTCTATTCGATTATCAAAATTTTGTTCTCATTTTGTAGCTGTCAGTCGGTTGTTTACGTCGAATACAAATTTGTAGTACTTTTCATAAGAATACTAATTTTTATAAGGTTCCTTATATTTTTGGGGGCAGGTTATGGAAACTTTTTCCCTTTACGGCATTGCTGTGGCTTGATTTTTCAACCGATGTGCTATATTTTGGTGTCAATGAATAGATCAGCGTCTGAACTTTCCTAAAAGTATAAATTTGTGGTATTTCGCAAAAGTTTAAGGGTGGGTTTAGTGGTTGAAAGCTAAAAAAATACCAATTTTTCACGCATGAACTCCCCAAAACTTTAAATCCATTTTTCTCCCCTTAAACGTGCAAATTTCGCGTTTTTACGTTTTAATTTAAAAGCTTAACCCAAACTAGTGTTTTGATGGTCGGAACATGTTCTAGGCAAAAAATCTAAAAATTACTGTTTCTAGAACACGTGCAGTTTTTCTGCAGATTTTCAGCTTTGATTGCTTACTGTGCCCGTAATTTTAGTCCGATTGTTGAAATTTTGGTCTTATCTTATAGTTGCGTTTGTTTAGTTTGCGTGAAGTGCAAATATGTAGTAATTTGCATGAAAATACTAATTTTTATGACGCTTAGGAGGCATAGACATGTATTTGTCTAAAATACGTACATTTCCTTGTCAGACTTTTGGCTTTAATCGTTCACTGTAGCCACAGTTTCTATTCGATTATCAAAATTTTGTTCTCATTTTGTAGCTGTCAGTCGGTTGTTTACGTCCAATACAAATTTGTAGTACTTTTCATAAGAATACTAATTTTTATAAGGTTCCTTATATTTTTGGGGGCAGGTTATGGAAACTTTTTCCCTTTACGGCATTGCTGTGGCTTGATTTTTCAACCGATGTGCTATATTTTGGTGTCAATGAATAGATCAGCGTCTGAACTTTCCAAAAAGTATAAATTTGTGGTATTTCGCAAAAGTTTAAGGGTGGGTTTAGTGGTTGAAAGCTAAAAAAATACCAATTTTTCACGCATGAACTCCCCAAAACTTTAAATCCATTTTTCTCCCCTTAAACGTGCGAATTTCGCGTTTTTACGTTTTAATTTAAAAGCTTAACCCGAACTAGTGTTTTGATGGTCGGAACATGTTCTAGGCAAAAAATCTAAAAATTACTGTTTCTAGAACACGTGCAGTTTTTGTGCAGATTTTCAGCTTTGATTGCTTACTGTGCCCGTAATTTTAATCCGATTGTTAAAATTTTGGTCTTATCTTATAGTTGCGTTTGTTTAGTTTGCGTGAAGTGCAAAAATGTAGTAATTTGCAAGAAAATACTCATTTTTATGACGCTTAGGAGGCATAGACATGTATTTGTCTAAAATACGTAAATTTCCTTGTCAGACTTTTGGCTTTAATCGTTCACTGTAGCCACAGTTTCTATTCGATTATCAAAATTTTGTTCTCATTTTGTAGCTGTCAGTCGGTTGTTTACGTCGAATACATATTTGTAGTACTTTTCATAAGAATACTAATTTTTATAAGGTTCCTTATATTTTTGGGGGCAGGTTATGCAAACTTTTTCCCTTTACGGCGATGCTGTGGCTTGATTTTTCAACCGATGTGCTATATTTTGGTGTCAATGAATAGATCAGCGTCTGAACTTTCCAAAAAGTATAAATTTGTGGTATTTCGCAAAAGTTTAAGGGTGGGTTTAGTGGTTGAAAGCTAAAAAAATACCAATTTTTCACGCATGAACTCCCCAAAACATTAAATCCATTTTTCTCCCCTTAAACGTGCGAATTTCGCGTTTTTACGTTTTAATTTAAAAGCTTAACCCAAACTAGTGTTTTGATGGTCGGAACATGTTTTAGGCAAAAAATCTAAAAATTACTGTTTCTAGAACACGTGCAGTTTTTCTGCAGATTTTCAGCTTTGATTGCTTACTGTGCCCGTAATTTTAATCCGATTGTTGAAATTTTGGTCTTATCTTATAGTTGCGTTTGTTTAGTTTGCGTGAAGTGCAAATATGTAGTAATTTGCAAGAAAATACTAATTTTTATGACGCTTAGGAGGCATAGACATGTATTTGTCTAAAATACGTAAATTTCCTTGTCAGACTTTTGGCTTTAATCGTTCACTGTAGCCACAGTTTCTATTCGATTATCAAAATTTTGTTCTCATTTTGTAGCTGTCAGTCGGTTGTTTACGTCGAATACAAATTTGTAGTACTTTTCATAAGAATACTAATTTTTATAAGGTTCCTTATATTTTTGGGGGCAGGTTATGGAAACTTTTTCCCTTTACGGCATTGCTGTGGCTTGATTTTTCAACCGATGTGCTATATTTTGGTGTCAATGAATAGATCAGCGTCTGAACTTTCCTAAAAGTATAAATTTGTGGTATTTCGCAAAAGTTTAAGGGTGGGTTTAGTGGTTGAAAGCTAAAAAAATACCAATTTTTCACGCATGAACTCCCCAAAACTTTAAATCCATTTTTCTCCCCTTAAACGTGCAAATTTCGCGTTTTTACGTTTTAATTTAAAAGCTTAACCCAAACTAGTGTTTTGATGGTCGGAACATGTTCTAGGCAAAAAATCTAAAAATTACTGTTTCTAGAACACGTGCAGTTTTTCTGCAGATTTTCAGCTTTGATTGCTTACTGTGCCCGTAATTTTAGTCCGATTGTTGAAATTTTGGTCTTATCTTATAGTTGCGTTTGTTTAGTTTGCGTGAAGTGCAAATATGTAGTAATTTGCATGAAAATACTAATTTTTATGACGCTTAGGAGGCATAGACATGTATTTGTCTAAAATACGTACATTTCCTTGTCAGACTTTTGGCTTTAATCGTTCACTGTAGCCACAGTTTCTATTCGATTATCAAAATTTTGTTCTCATTTTGTAGCTGTCAGTCGGTTGTTTACGTCCAATACAAATTTGTAGTACTTTTCATAAGAATACTAATTTTTATAAGGTTCCTTATATTTTTGGGGGCAGGTTATGGAAACTTTTTCCCTTTACGGCATTGCTGTGGCTTGATTTTTCAACCGATGTGCTATATTTTGGTGTCAATGAATAGATCAGCGTCTGAACTTTCCAAAAAGTATAAATTTGTGGTATTTCGCAAAAGTTTAAGGGTGGGTTTAGTGGTTGAAAGCTAAAAAAATACCAATTTTTCACGCATGAACTCCCCAAAACTTTAAATCCATTTTTCTCCCCTTAAACGTGCGAATTTCGCGTTTTTACGTTTTAATTTAAAAGCTTAACCCGAACTAGTGTTTTGATGGTCGGAACATGTTCTAGGCAAAAAATCTAAAAATTACTGTTTCTAGAACACGTGCAGTTTTTGTGCAGATTTTCAGCTTTGATTGCTTACTGTGCCCGTAATTTTAATCCGATTGTTAAAATTTTGGTCTTATCTTATAGTTGCGTTTGTTTAGTTTGCGTGAAGTGCAAAAATGTAGTAATTTGCATGAAAATACTCATTTTTATGACGCTTAGGAGGCATAGACATGTATTTGTCTAAAATACGTAAATTTCCTTGTCAGACTTTTGGCTTTAATCGTTCACTGTAGCCACAGTTTCTATTCGATTATCAAAATTTTGTTCTCATTTTGTAGCTGTCAGTCGGTTGTTTACGTCGAATACATATTTGTAGTACTTTTCATAAGAATACTAATTTTTATAAGGTTCCTTATATTTTTGGGGGCAGGTTATGCAAACTTTTTCCCTTTACGGCATTGCTGTGGCTTGATTTTTCAACCGATGTGCTATATTTTGGTGTCAATGAATAGATCAGCGTCTGAACTTTCCAAAAAGTATAAATTTGTGGTATTTCGCAAAAGTTTAAGGGTGGGTTTAGTGGTTGAAAGCTAAAAAAATACCAATTTTTCACGCATGAACTCCCCAAAACATTAAATCCATTTTTCTCCCCTTAAACGTGCGAATTTCGCGTTTTTACGTTTTAATTTAAAAGCTTAACCCAAACTAGTGTTTTGATGGTCGGAACATGTTTTAGGCAAAAAATCTAAAAATTACTGTTTCTAGAACACGTGCAGTTTTTCTGCAGATTTTCAGCTTTGATTGCTTACTGTGCCCGTAATTTTAATCCGATTGTTGAAATTTTGGTCTTATCTTATAGTTGCGTTTGTTTAGTTTGCGTGAAGTGCAAATATGTAGTAATTTGCATGAAAATACTAATTTTTATGACGCTTAGGAGGCATAGACATGTATTTGGCTAAAATACGTACATTTCCTTGTCAGACTTTTGGCTTTAATCGTTCACTGTAGCCACAGTTTCTATTCGATTATCAAAATTTTGTTCTCATTTTGTAGCTGTCAGTCGGTTGTTTACGTCGAATACAAATTTGTAGTACTTTTCATAAGAATACTAATTTTTATAAGGTTCCTTATATTTTTGGGGGCAGGTTATGGAAACTTTTTCCCTTTACGGCATTGCTGTGGCTTGATTTTTCAACCGATGTGCTATATTTTGGTGTCAATGAATAGATCAGCGTCTGAACTTTCCAAAAAGTATAAATTTGTGGTATTTCGCAAAAGTTTAAGGGTGGGTTTAGTGGTTGAAAGCTAAAAAAATACCAATTTTTCACGCATGAACTCCCCAAAACTTTAAATCCATTTTTCTCCCCTTAAACGTGCGAATTTCGCGTTTTTACGTTTTAATTTAAAAGCTTAACCCAAACTAGTGTTTTGATGGTCGGAACATGTTTTAGGCAAAAAATCTAAAAATTACTGTTTCTAGAACACGTGCAGTTTTTCTGCAGATTTTCAGCTTTGATTGCTTACTGTGCCCGTAATTTTAATCCGATTGTTGAAATTTTGCTCTTATCTTATAGTTGCGTTTGTTTAGTTTGCTTGAAGTGCAAATATGTAGTAATTTGCATGAAAATACTAATTTTTATGACGCTTAGGAGGCATAGACATGTATTTCTCTAAAATACGTAAATTTCTTTGTCAGACTTTTGGCTTTAATCGTTCACTGTAGCCACAGTTTCCATTCGATTATCAAAATTTTGTTCTCATTTCGTAGCTGTCAGTCGGTTGTTTACGTCGAATACAAATTTGTAGTACTTTTCATAAGAATACTAATTTTTATAAGGTTCCTTATATTTTTGGGGGCAGGTTATGGAAACTTTTTCCCTTTACGGCATTGCTGTGGCTTGATTTTTCAACCGATGTGCTATATTTTGGTGTCAATGAATAGATCAGCGTCTGAACTTTCCAAAAAGTATAAATTTGTGGTATTTCGCAAAAGTTTAAGGGTGGGTTTAGTGGTTGAAAGCTAAAAAAATACCAATTTTTCACGCATGAGCTCCCCAAAACTTTAAATCCATTTTTCTCCCCTTAAACGTGCGAATTTCGCGTTTTTACGTTTTAATTTAAAAGCTTAACCCAAACTAGTGTTTTGATGGTCGGAACATGTTTTGGGCAAAAAATCTAAAAATTACTGTTTCCAGAACACGTGCGTTTTTTGTGGAGATTTTCAGCTTTGATTGCTTACTGTGCCCGTAATTTTAATCCGATTGTTGAAATTTTGGTCTTATCTTATAGTTGCGTTTGTTTAGTTTGCGTGAAGTGCAAATATGTAGTAATTTGCAAGAAAATACTAATTTTTATGACGCTTAGGAGGCATAGACATGTATTTGTCTAAAATACGTAAATTTCCTTGTCAGACTTTTGGCTTTAATCGTTCACTGTAGCCACAGTTTCTATTCGATTATCAAAATTTTGTTCTCATTTTGTAGCTGTCAGTCGGTTGTTTACGTCGAATACAAATTTGTAGTACTTTTCATAAGAATACTAATTTTTATAAGGTTCCTTATATTTTTGGGGCAGGTTATGGAAACTTTTTCCCTTTACGGCATTGCTGTGGCTTGATTTTTCAACCGATGTGCTATATTTTGGTGTCAATGAATAGATCAGCGTCTGAACTTTCCAAAAAGTATAAATTTGTGGTATTTCGCAAAAGTTTAAGGGTGGGTTTAGTGGTTGAAAGCTAAAAAAATACCAATTTTTCACGCATGAACTCCCCAAAACTTTAAATCCATTTTTCTCCCCTTAAACGTGCGAATTTCGCGTTTTTACGTTTTAATTTAAAAGCTTAACCCAAACTAGTGTTTTGATGGTCGGAACATGTTTTAGGCAAAAAATCTAAAAATTACTGTTTCTAGAACACGTGCAGTTTTTGTGCAGATTTTCAGCTTTGATTGCTTAGTGTGCCCGTAATTTTAATCCGATTGTTGAAATTTTGGTCTTATCTTATAGTTGCGTTTGTTTAGTTCGCGTGAAGTGCAAATATGTAGTAATTTGCATGAAAATACTAATTTTTATGACGCTTAGGAGGCGTAGACATGTATTTGGCTAAAATACGTAAATTTCCTTGTCAGACTTTTGGCTTTAATCGTTCACTGTAGCCACAGTTTCTATTCGATTATCAAAATTTTGTTCTCATTTTGTAGCTGTCAGTCGGTTGTTTACGTCGAATACAAATTTGTAGTACTTTTCATAAGAATACTAATTTTTATAAGGTTCCTTATATTTTTGGGGGCAGGTTATGGAAACTTTTTCCCTTTACGGCATTGCTGTGGCTTGATTTTTCAACCGATGTGCTATATTTTGGTGTCAATGAATAGATCAGCGTCTGAACTTTCCAAAAAGTATAAATTTGTGGTATTTCGCAAAAGTTTAAGGGTGGGTTTAGTGGTTGAAAGCTAAAAAAATACCAATTTTTCACGCATGAACTCCCCAAAACTTTAAATCCATTTTTCTCCCCTTAAACGTGCGAATTTCGCGTTTTTACGTTTTAATTTAAAAGCTTAACCCAAACTAGTGTTTTGATGGTCGGAACATGTTTTGGGCAAAAAATCTAAAAATTACTGTTTCTAGAACACGTGCGTTTTTGTGCAGATTTTCAGCTTTGATTGCTTACTGTGCCCGTAATTTTAATCCGATTGTTGAAATTTTGCTCTTATCTTATAGTTGCGTTTGTTTAGTTTGCTTGAAGTGCAAATATGTAGTAATTTGCATGAAAATACTAATTTTTATGACGCTTAGGAGGCATAGACATGTATTTCTCTAAAATACGTAAATTTCTTTGTCAGACTTTTGGCTTTAATCGTTCACTGTAGCCACAGTTTCCATTCGATTATCAAAATTTTGTTCTCATTTCGTAGCTGTCAGTCGGTTGTTTACGTCGAATACAAATTTGTAGTACTTTTCATAAGAATACTAATTTTTATAAGGTTCCTTATATTTTTGGGGGCAGGTTATGGAAACTTTTTCCCTTTACGGCATTGCTGTGGCTTGATTTTTCAACCGATGTGCTATATTTTGGTGTCAATGAATAGATCAGCGTCTGAACTTTCCAAAAAGTATAAATTTGTGGTATTTCGCAAAAGTTTAAGGGTGGGTTTAGTGGTTGAAAGCTAAAAAAATACCAATTTTTCACGCATGAACTCCCGAAAACGTTGAATCCATTTTTCTCCCCTTAAACGTGCGAATTTCGCGTTTTTACGTTTTAATTTAAAAGCTTAACCCAAACTAGTGTTTTGATGGTCGGAACATGTTTTGGGCAAAAAATCTAAAAATTACTGTTTCTAGAACACGTGCGTTTTTTGTGGAGATTTTCAGCTTTGATTGCTTACTGTGCCCGTAATTTTAATCCGATTGTTGAAATTTTGGTCTTATCTTATAGTTACGTTTGTTTAGTTTGCGTGAAGTGCAAATATGTAGTAATTTGCAAGAAAATACTAATTTTTATGACGCTTAGGAGGCATAGACATGTATTTGTCTAAAATACGTAAATTTCCTTGTCAGACTTTTGGCTTTAATCGTTCACTGTAGCCACAGTTTCTATTCGATTATCAAAATTTTGTTCTCATTTTGTAGCTGTCAGTCGGTTGTTTACGTCGAATACAAATTTGTAGTACTTTTCATAAGAATACTAATTTTTATAAGGTTCCTTATATTTTTGGGGGCAGGTTATGGAAACTTTTTCCCTTTACGGCATTGCTGTGGCTTGATTTTTCAACCGATGTGCTATATTTTGGTGTCAATGAATAGATTAGCGTCTGAACTTTCCAAAAAGTATAAATTTGTGGTATTTCGCAAAAGTTTAAGGGTGGGTTTAGTGGTTGAAAGCTAAAAAAATACCAATTTGTCACGCATGAACTCTCCAAAACTTTAAATCCATTTTTCTCCCCTTAAACGTGCGAATTTCGCGTTTTTACGTTTTAATTTAAAAGCTTAACCAAACTAGTGTTTTGATGGTCGGAACATGTTTTGGGCAAAAAATCTAAAAATTACTGTTTCTAGAACACGTGCGTTTTTTGCGCAGATTTTCAGCTTTGATTGCTTACTGTGCCCGTAATTTTAATCCGATTGTTGAAATTTTGGTCTTATCTTATAGTTGCGTTTGTTTAGTTTGCGTGAAGTGCAAATATGTAGTAATTTGCATGAAAATACTAATTTTTATGACGCTTAGGAGGCATAGACATGTATTTAGCTAAAATACGTAAATTTCCTTGTCAGACTTTTGGCTTTAATCGTTCACTGTAGCCACAGTTTCTATTCGATTATCAAAATTTTGTTCTCATTTTGTAGCTGTCAGTCGGTTGTTTACGTCGAATACAAATTTGTAGTACTTTTCATAAGAATACTAATTTTTATAAGGTTCCTTATATTTTTGGGGGCAGGTTATGGAAACTTTTTCCCTTTACGGCATTGCTGTGGCTTGATTTTTCAACCGATGTGCTATATTTTGGTGTCAATGAATAGATCAGCGTCTGAACTTTCCAAAAAGTATAAATTTGTGGTATTTCGCAAAAGTTGAAGGGTGGGTTTAGTGGTTGAAAGCTAAAAAAATACCAATTTTTCACGCATGAACTCCCCAAAGCTTTAAATCCATTTTTCTCCCCTTAAACGTTCGAATTTCGCGTTTTTACGTTTTAATTTAAAAGCTTAACCCACACTAGTGTTTTGATGGTCGGAACATGTTTTAGGCAAAAAATCTAAAAATTACTGTTTCTAGAACACGTGCATTTTTTGTGCAGATTTTCAGCTTTGATTGCTTACTGTGCCCGTAATTTTAATCCGATTGTTGAAATTTTGGTCTTATCTTATAGTTGCGTTTGTTTAGTTTGCGTGAAGTGCAAATATGTTGTAATTGGCAAGAAAATACTAATTTTTATGACGCTTAGGAGGCATAGACATGTATTTGTCTAAAATACGTAAATTTCCTTGTCAGAGTTTTGGCTTTAATCGTTCACTGTAGCCACAGTTTCTATTCGATTATCAAAATTTTGTTCTCATTTTGTAGCTGTCAGTCGGTTGTTTACGTCGAATACAAATTTGTAGTACTTTTCATAAGAATACTAATTTTTATAAGGTTCCTTATATTTTTGGGGACAGGTTATGGAAACTTTTTCCCTTTACGGCATTGCTGTGGCTTGATTTTTCAACCGATGTGCTATATTTTGGTGTCAATGAATAGATCAGCGTCTGAACTTTCCAAAAAGTATAAATTTGTGGTATTTCGCAAAAGTTTAAGGGTGGGTTTAGTGGTTGAAAGCTAAAAAAATACCAATTTTTCACGCATGAACTCCCCAAAACTTTAAATCCATTTTTCTCCCCTTAAACGTGCGAATTTCGCGTTTTTACGTTTTAATTTAAAAGCTTAACCCAAACTAGTGTTTTGATGGTCGGAACATGTTTTAGGCAAAAAATCTAAAAATTACTGTTTCTAGAACACGTGCAGTTTTTGTGCAGATTTTCAGCTTTGATTGCTTACTGTGCCCGTAATTTTAATCCGATTGTTGAAATTTTGGTCTTATCTTATAGTTGCGTTTGTTTAGTTCGCGTGAAGTGCAAATATGTAGTAATTTGCATGAAAATACTAATTTTTATGACGCTTAGGAAGCGTAGACATGTATTTGGCTAAAATACGTAAATTTTCTTGTCAGACTTTTGGCTTTAATCGTTCACTGTAGCCACAGTTTCTATTCGATTATCAAAATTTTGTTCTCATTTTGTAGCTGTCAGTCGGTTGTTTACGTCGAATACAAATTTGTAGTACTTTTCATAAGAATACTAATTTGTATAAGGTTCCTTATATTTTTGGGGGCAGGTTATGGAAACTTTTTCCCTTTACGGCATTGCTGTGGCTTGATTTTTCAACCGATGTGCTATATTTTGGTGTCAATGAATAGATCAGCGTCTGAACTTTCCAAAAAGTATAAATTTGTGGTATTTCGCAAAAGTTTAAGGGTGGGTTTAGTGGTTGAAAGCTAAAAAATACCAATTTTTCACGCATGAACTCCCCAAAACTTTAAATCCATTTTTCTCCCCTTAAACGTGCGAATTTCGCGTTTTTACGTTTTAATTTAAAAGCTTAACCCAAACTAGTGTTTTGATGGTCGGAACATGTTTTGGGCAAAAAATCTAAAAATTACTGTTTCTAGAACACGTGCGTTTTTTGTGCAGATTTTCAGCTTTGATTGCTTACTGTGCCCGTAATTTTAATCCGATTGTTGAAATTTTGCTCTTATCTTATAGTTGCGTTTGTTTAGTTTGCTTGAAGTGCAAATATGTAGTAATTTGCATGAAAATACTAATTTTTATGACGCTTAGGAGGCATAGACATGTATTTCTCTAAAATACGTAAATTTCTTTGTCAGACTTTTGGCTTTAATCGTTCACTGTAGCCACAGTTTCCATTCGATTATCAAAATTTTGTTCTCATTTCGTAGCTGTCAGTCGGTTGTTTACGTCGAATACAAATTTGTAGTACTTTTCATAAGAATACTAATTTTTATAAGGTTCCTTATATTTTTGGGGGCAGGTTATGGAAACTTTTTCCCTTTACGGCATTGCTGTGGCTTGATTTTTCAACCGATGTGCTATATTTTGGTGTCAATGAATAGATCAGCGTCTGAACTTTCCAAAAAGTATAAATTTGTGGTATTTCGCAAAAGTTTAAGGGTGGGTTTAGTGGTTGAAAGCTAAAAAAATACCAATTTTTCACGCATGAACTCCCGAAAACGTTGAATCCATTTTTCTCCCCTTAAACGTGCGAATTTCGCGTTTTTACGTTTTAATTTAAAAGCTTAACCCAAACTAGTGTTTTGATGGTCGGAACATGTTTTGGGCAAAAAATCTAAAAATTACTGTTTCTAGAACACGTGCGTTTTATGTGGAGATTTTCAGCTTTGATTGCTTACTGTGCCCGTAATTTTAATCCGATTGTTGAAATTTTGGTCTTATCTTATAGTTACGTTTGTTTAGTTTGCGTGAAGTGCAAATATGTAGTAATTTGCAAGAAAATACTAATTTTTATGACGCTTAGGAGGCATAGACATGTATTTGTCTAAAATACGTACATTTCCTTGTCAGACTTTTGGCTTTAATCGTTCACTGTAGCCACAGTTTCTATTCGATTATCAAAATTTTGTTCTCATTTTGTAGCTGTCAGTCGGTTGTTTACGTCGAATACAAATTTGTAGTACTTTTCATAAGAATACTAATTTTTATAAGGTTCCTTATATTTTTGGGGGCAGGTTATGGAAACTTTTTCCCTTTACGGCATTGCTGTGGCTTGATTTTTCAACCGATGTGCTATATTTTGGTGTCAATGAATAGATTAGCGTCTGAACTTTCCAAAAAGTATAAATTTGTGGTATTTCGCAAAAGTTTAAGGGTGGGTTTAGTGGTTGAAAGCTAAAAAAATACCAATTTGTCACGCATGAACTCTCCAAAACTTTAAATCCATTTTTCTCCCCTTAAACGTGCGAATTTCGCGTTTTTACGTTTTAATTTAAAAGCTTAACCAAACTAGTGTTTTGATGGTCGGAACATGTTTTGGGCAAAAAATCTAAAAATTACTGTTTCTAGAACACGTGCGTTTTTTGCGCAGATTTTCAGCTTTGATTGCTTACTGTGCCCGTAATTTTAATCCGATTGTTGAAATTTTGGTCTTATCTTATAGTTGCGTTTGTTTAGTTTGCGTGAAGTGCAAATATGTAGTAATTTGCATGAAAATACTAATTTTTATGACGCTTAGGAGGCATAGACATGTATTTAGCTAAAATACGTAAATTTCCTTGTCAGACTTTTGGCTTTAATCGTTCACTGTAGCCACAGTTTCTATTCGATTATCAAAATTTTGTTCTCATTTTGTAGCTGTCAGTCGGTTGTTTACGTCGAATACAAATTTGTAGTACTTTTCATAAGAATACTAATTTTTATAAGGTTCCTTATATTTTTGGGGGCAGGTTATGGAAACTTTTTCCCTTTACGGCATTGCTGTGGCTTGATTTTTCAACCGATGTGCTATATTTTGGTGTCAATGAATAGATCAGCGTCTGAACTTTCCAAAAAGTATAAATTTGTGGTATTTCGCAAAAGTTGAAGGGTGGGTTTAGTGGTTGAAAGCTAAAAAAATACCAATTTTTCACGCATGAACTCCCCAAAGCTTTAAATCCATTTTTCTCCCCTTAAACGTGCGAATTTCGCGTTTTTACGTTTTAATTTAAAAGCTTAACCCACACTAGTGTTTTGATGGTCGGAACATGTTTTAGGCAAAAAATCTAAAAATTACTGTTTCTAGAACACGTGCATTTTTTGTGCAGATTTTCAGCTTTGATTGCTTACTGTGCCCGTAATTTTAATCCGATTGTTGAAATTTTGGTCTTATCTTATAGTTGCGTTTGTTTAGTTTGCGTGAAGTGCAAATATGTTGTAATTGGCAAGAAAATACTAATTTTTATGACGCTTAGGAGGCATAGACATGTATTTGTCTAAAATACGTAAATTTCCTTGTCAGAGTTTTGGCTTTAATCGTTCACTGTAGCCACAGTTTCTATTCGATTATCAAAATTTTGTTCTCATTTTGTAGCTGTCAGTCGGTTGTTTACGTCGAATACAAATTTGTAGTACTTTTCATAAGAATACTAATTTTTATAAGGTTCCTTATATTTTTGGGGGCAGGTTATGGAAACTTTTTCCCTTTACGGCATTGCTGTGGCTTGATTTTTCAACCGATGTGCTATATTTTGGTGTCAATGAATAGATCAGCGTCTGAACTTTCCAAAAAGTATAAATTTGTGGTATTTCGCAAAAGTTTAAGGGTGGGTTTAGTGGTTGAAAGCTAAAAAAATACCAATTTTTCACGCATGAACTCCCCAAAACTTTAAATCCATTTTTCTCCCCTTAAACGTGCGAATTTCGCGTTTTTACGTTTTAATTTAAAAGCTTAACCCAAACTAGTGTTTTGATGGTCGGAACATGTTTTAGGCAAAAAATCTAAAAATTACTGTTTCTAGAACACGTGCAGTTTTTCTGCAGATTTTCAGCTTTGATTGCTTACTGTGCCCGTAATTTTAATCCGATTGTTGAAATTTTGGTCTTATCTTATAGTTGCGTTTGTTTAGTTTGCGTGGAGTGCAAATATGTAGTAATTTGCATGAAAATACTAATTTTTATGACGCTTAGGAGGCATATACATGTATTTGGCTAAAATACGTAAATTTCCTTGTCAGACTTTTGGCTTTAATCGTTCACTGTAGCCACAGTTTCTATTCGATTATCAAAATTTTGTTCTCATTTTGTAGCTGTCAGTCGGTTGTTTACGTCGAATACAAATTTGTAGTACTTTTCATAAGAATACTAATTTTTATAAGGTTCCTTATATTTTTGGGGGCAGGTTATGGAAACTTTTTCCCTTTACGGCATTGCTGTGGCTTGATTTTTCAACCGATGTGCTATATTTTGGTGTCAATGAATAGATCAGCGTCTGAACTTTCCAAAAAGTATAAATTTGTGGTATTTCGCAAAAGTTTAAGGGTGGGTTTAGTGGTTGAAAGCTAAAAAAATATTAATTTTTCACGCATGAACTCCCCAAAACTTTAAATCCATTTTTCTCCCCTTAAACGTGCGAATTTCGCGTTTTTACGTTTTAATTTAAAAGCTTAACCCAAACTAGTGTTTTGATGGTCGGAACATGTTTTGGGCAAAAAATCTAAAAATTACTGTTTCTAGAACACGTGCGTTTTTTGTGCAGATTTTCAGCTTTGATTGCTTACTGTGCCCGTAATTTTAATCCGATTGTTGAAATTTTGCTCTTATCTTATAGTTGCGTTTGCTTAGTTTGCTTGAAGTGCAAATATGTAGTAATTTGCATGAAAATACTAATTTTTATGACGCTTAGGAGGCATAGACATGTATTTCTCTAAAATACGTAAATTTCTTTGTCAGACTTTTGGCTTTAATCGTTCACTGTAGCCACAGTTTCCATTCGATTATCAAAATTTTGTTCTCATTTCGTAGCTGTCAGTCGGTTGTTTACGTCGAATACAAATTTGTAGTACTTTTCATAAGAATACTAATTTTTATAAGGTTCCTTATATTTTTGGGGGCAGGTTATGGAAACTTTTTCCCTTTACGGCATTGCTGTGGCTTGATTTTTCAACCGATGTGCTATATTTTGGTGTCAATGAATAGATCAGCGTCTGAACTTTCCAAAAAGTATAAATTTGTGGTATTTCGCAAAAGTTGAAGGGTGGGTTTAGTGGTTGAAAGCTAAAAAAATACCAATTTTTCACGCATGAACTCCCCAAAACTTTAAATCCATTTTTCTCCCCTTAAACGTGCGAATTTCGCGTTTTTACGTTTTAATTTAAAAGCTTAACCCACACTAGTGTTTTGATGGTCGGAACATGTTTTAGGCAAAAAATCTAAAAATTACTGTTTCTAGAACACGTGCATTTTTTGTGCAGATTTTCAGCTTTGATTGCTTACTGTGCCCGTAATTTTAATCCGATTGTTGAAATTTTGGTCTTATCTTATAGTTGCGTTTGTTTAGTTTGCGTGAAGTGCAAATATGTTGCAATTGGCAAGAAAATACTAATTTTTATGACGCTTAGGAGGCATAGACATGTATTTGTCTAAAATACGTAAATTTCCTTGTCAGAGTTTTGGCTTTAATCGTTCACTGTAGCCACAGTTTCTATTCGATTATCAAAATTTTGTTCTCATTTTGTAGCTGTCAGTCGGTTGTTTACGTCGAATACAAATTTGTAGTACTTTTCATAAGAATACTAATTTTTATAAGGTTCCTTATATTTTTGGGGACAGGTTATGGAAACTTTTTCCCTTTACGGCATTGCTGTGGCTTGATTTTTCAACCGATGTGCTATATTTTGGTGTCAATGAATAGATCAGCGTCTGAACTTTCCAAAAAGTATAAATTTGTGGTATTTCGCAAAAGTTTAAGGGTGGGTTTAGTGGTTGAAAGCTAAAAAAATACCAATTTTTCACGCATGAACTCCCCAAAACTTTAAATCCATTTTTCTCCCCTTAAACGTGCGAATTTCGCGTTTTTACGTTTTAATTTAAAAGCTTAACCCAAACTAGTGTTTTGATGGTCGGAACATGTTTTAGGCAAAAAATCTAAAAATTACTGTTTCTAGAACACGTGCATTTTTTGTGCAGATTTTCAGCTTTGATTGCTTACTGTGCCCGTAATTTTAATCCGATTGTTGAAATTTTGGTCTTATCTTATAGTTGCGTTTGTTTAGTTTGCGTGGAGTGCAAATATGTAGTAATTTGCATGAAAATACTAATTTTTATGACGCTTAGGAGGCATAGACATGTATTTGGCTAAAATACGTAAATTTCCTTGTCAGACTTTTGGCTTTAATCGTTCACTGTAGCCACAGTTTCTATTCGATTATCAAAATTTTGTTCTCATTTTGTAGCTGTCAGTCGGTTGTTTACGTCGAATACAAATTTGTAGTACTTTTCATAAGAATACTAATTTTTATAAGGTTCCTTATATTTTTGGGGGCAGGTTATGGAAACTTTTTCCCTTTACGGCATTGCTGTGGCTTGATTTTTCAACCGATGTGCTATATTTTGGTGTCAATGAATAGATCAGCGTCTGAACTTCCCAAAAAGTATAAATTTGTGGTATTTCGCAAAAGTTTAAGGGTGGGTTTAGTGGTTGAAAGCTAAAAAAATACCAATTTTTCACGCATGAACTCCCCAAAACTTTAAATCCATTTTTCTCCCCTTAAACGTGCGAATTTCGCGTTTTTACGTTTTAATTTAAAAGCTTAACCCGAACTAGTGTTTTGATGGTCGGAACATGTTTTAGGCAAAAAATCTAAAAATTACTGTTTCTAGAACACGTGCAGTTTTTCTGCAGATTTTCAGCTTTGATTGCTTACTGTGCCCGTAATTTTAATCCGATTGTTGAAATTTTGCTCTTATCTTATAGTTGCGTTTGTTTAGTTTGCTTGAAGTGCAAATATGTAGTAATTTGCATGAAAATACTAATTTTTATGACGCTTAGGAGGCATAGACATGTATTTCTCTAAAATACGTAAATTTCTTTGTCAGACTTTTGGCTTTAATCGTTCACTGTAGCCACAGTTTCCATTCGATTATCAAAATTTTGTTCTCATTTTGTAGCTGTCAGTCGGTTGTTTACGTCGAATACAAATTTGTAGTACTTTTCATAAGAATACTAATTTTTATAAGGTTCCTTATATATTTGGGGGCAGGTTATGGAAACTTTTTCCCTTTACGGCATTGCTGTGGCTTGATTTTTCAACCGATGTGCTATATTTTGGTGTCAATGAATAGATCAGCGTCTGAACTTTCCAAAAAGTATAAATTTGTGGTATTTCGCAAAAGTTTAAGGGTGGGTTTAGTGGTTAAAAGCTAAAAAAATACCAATTTTTCACGCATGAACTCCCGAAAACGTTGAATCCATTTTTCTCCCCTTAAACGTGCGAATTTCGCGTTTTTACGTTTTAATTTAAAAGCTTAACCCAAACTAGTGTTTTGATGGTCGGAACATGTTTTGGGCAAAAAATCTAAAAATTACTGTTTCTAGAACACGTGCGTTTTTTGTGCAGATTTTCAGCTTTGATTGCTTACTGTGCCCGTAATTTTAATCCGATTGTTGAAATTTTGCTCTTATCTTATAGTTGCGTTTGCTTAGTTTGCTTGAAGTGCAAATATGTAGTAATTTGCATGAAAATACTAATTTTTATGACGCTTAGGAGGCATAGACATGTATTTCTCTAAAATACGTAAATTTCTTTGTCAGACTTTTGGCTTTAATCGTTCACTGTAGCCACAGTTTCCATTCGATTATCAAAATTTTGTTCTCATTTCGTAGCTGTCAGTCGGTTGTTTACGTCGAATACAAATTTGTAGTACTTTTCATAAGAATACTAATTTTTATAAGGTTCCTTATATTTTTGGGGGCAGGTTATGGAAACTTTTTCCCTTTACGGCATTGCTGTGGCTTGATTTTTCAACCGATGTGCTATATTTTGGTGTCAATGAATAGATCAGCGTCTGAACTTTCCAAAAAGTATAAATTTGTGGTATTTCGCAAAAGTTTAAGGGTGGGTTTAGTGGTTGAAAGCTAAAAAAATACCAATTTTTCACGCATGAACTCCCGAAAACGTTGAATCCATTTTTCTCCCCTTAAACGTGCGAATTCCGCGTTTTTACGTTTTAATTTAAAAGCTTAACCCAAACTAGTGTTTTGATGGTCGGAACATGTTTTGGGCAAAAAATCTAAAAATTACTGTTTCTAGAACACGTGCGTTTTTTGTGGAGATTTTCAGCTTTGATTGCTTACTGTGCCCGTAATTTTAATCCGATTGTTGAAATTTTGGTCTTATCTTATAGTTACGTTTGTTTAGTTTGCGTGAAGTGCAAATATGTAGTAATTTGCAAGAAAATACTAATTTTTATGACGCTTAGGAGGCATAGACATGTATTTGTCTAAAATACGTACATTTCCTTGTCAGACTTTTGGCTTTAATCGTTCACTGTAGCCACAGTTTCTATTCGATTATCAAAATTTTGTTCTCATTTTGTAGCTGTCAGTCGGTTGTTTACGTCGAATACAAATTTGTAGTACTTTTCATAAGAATACTAATTTTTATAAGGTTCTTTATATTTTTGGGGGCAGGTTATGGAAACTTTTTCCCTTTACGGCATTGCTGTGGCTTGATTTTTCAACCGATGTGCTATATTTTGGTGTCAATGAACAGATTAGCGTCTGAACTTTCCAAAAAGTATAAATTTGTGGTATTTCGCAAAAGTTTAAGGGTGGGTTTAGTGGTTGAAAGCTAAAAAAATACCAATTTGTCACGCATGAACTCCCCAAAACTTTAAATCCATTTTTCTCCCCTTAAACGTGCGAATTTCGCGTTTTTACGTTTTAATTTAAAAGCTTAACCAAACTAGTGTTTTGATGGTCGGAACATGTTTTGGGCAAAAAATCTAAAAATTACTGTTTCTAGAACACGTGCGTTTTTTGCGCAGATTTTCAGCTTTGATTGCTTACTGTGCCCGTAATTTTAATCCGATTGTTGAAATTTTGGTCTTATCTTATAGTTGCGTTTGTTTAGTTTGCGTGAAGTGCAAATATGTAGTAATTTGCATGAAAATACTAATTTTTATGACGCTTAGGAGGCATAGACATGTATTTAGCTAAAATACGTAAATTTCCTTGTCAGACTTTTGGCTTTAATCGTTCACTGTAGCCACAGTTTCTATTCGATTATCAAAATTTTGTTCTCATTTTGTAGCTGTCAGTCGGTTGTTTACGTCGAATACAAATTTGTAGTACTTTTCATAAGAATACTAATTTTTATAAGGTTCCTTATATTTTTGGGGGCAGGTTATGGAAACTTTTCCCTTTACGGCATTGCTGTGGCTTGATTTTTCAACCGATGTGCTATATTTTGGTGTCAATGAATAGATCAGCGTCTGAACTTTCCAAAAAGTATAAATTTGTGGTATTTCGCAAAAGTTGAAGGGTGGGTTTAGTGGTTGAAAGCTAAAAAAATACCAATTTTTCACGCATGAACTCCCCAAAGCTTTAAATCAATTTTTCTCCCCTTAAACGTGCGAATTTCGCGTTTTTACGTTTTAATTTAAAAGCTTAACCCACACTAGTGTTTTGATGGTCGGAACATGTTTTAGGCGAAAAATCTAAAAATTACTGTTTCTAGAACACGTGCATTTTTTGTGCAGATTTTCAGCTTTGATTGCTTACTGTGCCCGTAATTTTAATCCGATTGTTGAAATTTTGGTCTTATCTTATAGTTGCGTTTGTTTAGTTTGCGTGGAGTGCAAATATGTTGTAATTGGCAAGAAAATACTAATTTTTATGACGCTTAGGAGGCATAGACATGTATTTGTCTAAAATACGTAAATTTCCTTGTCAGACTTTTGGCTTTAATCGTTCACTGTAGCCACAGTTTCTATTCGATTATCAAAATTTTGTTCTCATTTTGTAGCTGTCAGTCGGTTGTTTACGTCGAATACAAATTTGTAGTACTTTTCATAAGAATACTAATTTTTATAAGGTTCCTTATATTTTTGGGGACAGGTTATGGAAACTTTTTCCCTTTACGGCATTGCTGTGGCTTGATTTTTCAACCGATGTGCTATATTTTGGTGTCAATGAATAGATCAGCGTCTGAACTTTCCAAAAAGTATAAATTTGTGGTATTGCGCAAAAGTTTAAGGGTGGGTTTAGTGGTTGAAAGCTAAAAAAATACCAATTTTTCACGCATGAACTCCCCAAAACTTTAAATCCATTTTTCTCCCCTTAAACGTGCGAATTTCGCGTTTTTACGTTTTAATTTAAAAGCTTAACCCAAACTAGTGTTTTGATGGTCGGAACATGTTTTAGGCAAAAAATTTAAAAATTACTGTTTCTAGAACACGTGCAGTTTTTCTGCAGATTTTCAGCTTTGATTGCTTACTGTGCCCGTAATTTTAATCCGATTGTTGAAATTTTGGTCTTATCTTATAGTTGCGTTTGTTTAGTTTGCGTGAAGTGCAAATATGTAGTAATTTGCATGAAAATACTAATTTTTTTGACGCTTAGGAGGCATAGACATGTATTTGGCTAAAATACGTAAATTTCCTTGTCAGACTTTTGGCTTTAATCGTTCACTGTAGCCACAGTTTCTATGCGATTATCAAAATTTTGTTCTCATTTTGTAGCTGTCAGTCGGTTGTTTACGTCGAATACAAATTTGTAGTACTTTTCATAAGAATACTAATTTTTATAAGGTTCCTTATATTTTTGGGGGCAGGTTATGGAAACTTTTTCCCTTTACGGCATTGCTGTGGCTTGATTTTTCAACCGATGTGCTATATTTTGGTGTCAATGAATAGATCAGCGTCTGAACTTTCCAAAAAGTATAAATTTGTGGTATTTCGCAAAAGTTTAAGGGTGGGTTTAGTGGTTGAAAGCTAAAAAAATACCAATTTTTCACGCATGAACTCCCCAAAACTTTAAATCCATTTTTCTCCCCTTAAACGTGCGAATTTCGCGTTTTTACGTTTTAATTTATAAGCTTAACCCGAACTAGTGTTTTGATGGTCGGAACATGTTTTAGGCAAAAAATCTAAAAATTACTGTTCCTAGAACACGTGCAGTTTTTCTGCAGATTTTCAGCTTTGATTGCTTACTGTGCCCGTAATTTTAATCCGATTGTTGAAATTTTGGTCTTATCTTATAGTTGCGTTTGTTTAGTTTGCGTGAAGTGCAAATATGTAGTAATTTGCAAGAAAATACTAATTTTTATGACGCTTAGGAGGCATAGACATGTATTTGTCTAAAATACGTAAATTTCCTTGTCAGACTTTTGGCTTTAATCGTTCACTGTAGCCACAGTTTCTATTCGATTATCAAAATTTTGTTCTCATTTTGTAGCTGTCAGTCGGTTGTTTACGTCGAATACAAATTTGTAGTACTTTTCATAAGAATACTAATTTTTATAAGGTTCCTTATATTTTTGGGGGCAGGTTATGGAAACTTTTTCCCTTTACGGCATTGCTGTGGCTTGATTTTTCAACCGATGTGCTATATTTTGGTGTCAATGAATAGATCAGCGTCTGAACTTTCCAAAAAGTATAAATTTGTGGTATTTCGCAAAAGTTTAAGGGTGGGTTTAGTGGTTGAAAGCTAAAAAAATACCAATTTTTCACGCATGAACTCCCCAAAACTTTAAATCCATTTTTCTCCCCTTAAACGTGCGAATTTCGCGTTTTTACGTTTTAATTTATAAGCTTAACCCAAACTAGTGTTTTGATGGTCGGAACATGTTTTAGGCAAAAAATCTAAAAATTACTGTTCCTAGAACACGTGCAGTTTTTCTGCAGATTTTCAGCTTTGATTGCTTACTGTGCCCGTAATTTTAATCCGATTGTTGAAATTTTGGTCTTATCTTATAGTTGCGTTTGTTTAGTTTGCGTGAAGTGCAAATATGTAGTAATTTGCAAGAAAATACTAATTTTTATGACGCTTAGGAGGCATAGACATGTATTTGTCTAAAATACGTAAATTTCCTTGTCAGACTTTTGGCTTTAATCGTTCACTGTAGCCACAGTTTCTATTCGATTATCAAAATTTTGTTCTCATTTTGTAGCTGTCAGTTGGTTGTTTACGTCGAATACAAATTTGTAGTACTTTTCTTAAGAATACTAATTTTTATAAGGTTCCTTATATTTTTGGGGGCAGGTTATGGAAACTTTTTCCCTTTACGGCATTGCTGTGGCTTGATTTTTCAACCGATGTGCTATATTTTGGTGTCAATGAATAGATCAGCGTCTGAACTTTCCAAAAAGTATAAATTTGTGGTATTTCGCAAAAGTTTAAGGGTGGGTTTAGTGGTTGAAAGCTAAAAAAATACCAATTTTTCACGCATGAACTCCCCAAAACTTTAAATCCATTTTTCTCCCCTTAAACGTGCGAATTTCGCGTTTTTACGTTTTAATTCAAAAGCTTAACCCAAACTAGTGTTTTGATGGTCGGAACATGTTTTGGGCAAAAAATCTAAAAATTACTGTTTCTAGAACACGTGCGTTTTTTGTGGAGATTTTCAGCTTTGATTGCTTTCTGTGCCCGTAATTTTAATCCGATTGTTGAAATTTTGGTCTTATCTTATAGTTGCGTTTGTTTAGTTTGCGTGAAGTGCAAATATGTAGTAATTTGCATGAAAATACTAATTTTTATGACGCTTAGGAGGCATAGACATGTATTTGTCTAAAATACGTAAATTTCCTTGTCAGACTTTTGGCTTTAATCGTTCACTGTAGCCGCAGTTTCTATTCGATTATCAAAATTTTGTTCTCATTTTGTAGCTGTCAGTCGGTTGTTTACGTCGAATACAAATTTGTAGTACTTTTCATAAGAATACTAATTTTTATAAGGTTCCTTATATTTTTGGGGGCAGGTTATGGAAACTTTTTCCCTTTACGGCATTGCTGTGGCTTGATTTTTCAACCGATGTGCTATATTTTGGTGTCAATGAATAGATCAGCGTCTGAACTTTCCAAAAAGTATAAATTTGTGGTATTCCGCAAAAGTTTAAGGGTGGGTTTAGTGGTTGAAAGCTAAAAAAATACCAATTTTTCACGCATGAACTCCCCAAAACTTTAAATCCATTTTTCTCCCCTTAAACGTGCGAATTTCGCGTTTTTACGTTTTAATTTAAAAGCTTAACCCAAACTAGTGTTTTGATGGTCGGAACATGTTTTAGGCAAAAAATCTAAAAATTACTGTTTCCAGAACACGTGCAGTTTTTCTGCAGATTTTCAGCTTTGATTGCTTACTGTGCCCGTAATTTTAATCCGATTGTTGAAATTTTGGTCTTATCTTATAGTTGCGTTTGTTTAGTTTGCTTGAAGTGCAAATATGTAGTAATTTGCATGAAAATACTAATTTTTATGACGCTTAGGAGGCATAGACATGTATTTGTCTAAAATACGTAAATTTCCTTGTCAGACTTTTGGCTTTAATCGTTCACTGTAGCCACAGTTTCTATTCGATTATCAAAATTTTGTTCTCATTTTGTAGCTGTCAGTCGGTTGTTTACGTCGAATACAAATTTGTAGTACTTGTCATAAGAATACTAATTTTTATAAGGTTCCTTATATTTTTGGGGGCATGTTATGGAAACTTTTTCCCTTTACGGCATTGCTGTGGCTTGATTTTTCAACCGACGTGCTATATTTTGGTGTCAATGAATAGATCAGCGTCTGAACTTTCCAAAAAGTATAAATTTGTGGTATTTCGCAAAAGTTTAAGGGTGGGTTTAGTGGTTGAAAGCTAAAAAAATACCAATTTTTCACGCATGAACTCCCCAAAACTTTAAATCGTTTTCTCCCCTTAAACGTGCGAATTTCGCGTTTTTACGTTTTAATTTAAAAGCCTAACCCAAACTAGTGTTTTGATGGTCGGAACATGTTTTGGGCAAAAAATCTAAAAATTACTGTTTCTAGAACACGTGCATTTTTTGTGGAGATTTTCAGCTTTGATTGCTTACTGTGCCCGTAATTTTAATCCGATTGTTGAAATTTTGGTCTTATCTTATAGTTGCGTTTGTTTAGTTTGCGTGAAGTGCAAATATGTAGTAATTTGCAAGAAAATACTAATTTTTATGACGCTTAGGAGGCATAGACATGTATTTGTCTAAAATACGTAAATTTCCTTGTCAGACTTTTGGCTTTAATCGTTCACTGTAGCCACAGTTTCTATTCGATTATCAAAATTTTGTTCTCATATTGTAACTGTCAGTCGGTTGTTTACGTCGAATACAAATTTGTAGTACTTTTCATAAGAATACTAATTTTTATAAGGTTCCTTATATTTTTGGGGGCAGGTTATGGAAACTTTTTCCCTTTACGGCATTGCTGTGGCTTGATTTTTCAACCGATGTGCTATATTTTGGTGTCAATGAATAGATCAGCGTCTGAACTTTCCAAAAAGTATAAATTTGTGGTATTTCGCAAAAGTTTAAGGGTGGGTTTAGTGGTTGAAAGCTAAAAAAATACCAATTTTTCACGCATGAACTCCCCAAAACTTTAAATCCATTTTTCTCCCCTTAAACGTGCGAATTTCGCGTTTTTACGTTTTAATTTAAAAGCTTAACCCAAACTAGTGTTTTGATGGTCGGAACATGTTTTAGGCAAAAAATCTAAAAATTACTGTTTCTAGAACAATCGGATTAAAATTACGGGCACAGTAAGCAATCAAAGCTGAAAATCTGCAGAAAAACTTTTCTGCAGATTTTCAGCTTTGATTGCTTACTGTGCCCGTAATTTTAATCCGATTGTTGAAATTTTGGTCTTATCTTATAGTTGCGTTTGTTTAGTTTGCGTGAAGTGCAAATATGTAGTAATTTGCATGAAAATACTAATTTTTATGACGCTTAGGAGGCATATACATGTATTTGTCTAAAATACGTAAATTTCCTTGTCAGACTTTTGGCTTTAATCGTTCACTGTAGCCACAGTTTCTATTCGATTATCAAAATTTTGTTCTCATTTTGTAGCTGTCAGTCGGTTGTTTACGTCGAATACAAATTTGTAGTACTTTTCATAAGAATACTAATTTTTATAAGGTTCCTTATATTTTTGGGGGCAGGTTATGGAAACTTTTTCCCTTTACGGCATTGCTGTGGCTTGATTTTTCAACCGATGTGCTATATTTTGGTGTCAATGAATAGATCAGCGTCTGAACTTTCCAAAAAGTATAAATTTGTGGTATTTCGCAAAAGTTTAAGGGTGGGTTTAGTGGTTGAAAGCTAAAAAAATACGAATTTTTCACGCATGAACTCCCCAAAAATTTAAATCGTTTTCTCCCCTTAAACGTGCGAATTTCGCGTTTTTACGTTTTAATTTAAAAGCTTAACGCAAACTAGTGTTTTGATGGTCGGAACATGTTTTGGGCAAAAAATCTAAAAATTACTGTTTCTAGAACACGTGCATTTTTTGTGGAGATTTTCAGCTTTGATTGCTTACTGTGCCCGTAATTTTAATCCGATTGTTGAAATTTTGGTCTTATCTTATAGTTGCGTTTGTTTAGTTTGCGTGAAGTGCAAATATGTAGTAATTTGCAAGAAAATACTAATTTTTATGACGCTTAGGAGGCATAGACATGTATTTGTCTAAAATACGTAAATTTCCTTGTCAGACTTTTGGCTTTAATCGTTCACTGTAGCCACAGTTTCTATTCGATTATCAAAATTTTGTTCTCATTTTGTAGCTGTCAGTCGGTTGTTTACGTCGAATACAAATTTGTAGTACTTTTCATAAGAATACTAATTTTTATAAGGTTCCTTATATTTTTGGGGGCAGGTTATGGAAACTTTTTCCCTTTACGGCATTGCTGTGGCTTGATTTTTCAACCGATGTGCTATATTTTGGTGTCAATGAATAGATCAGCGTCTGAACTTTCCAAAAAGTATAAATTTGTGGTATTTCGCAAAAGTTTAAGGGTGGGTTTAGTGGTTGAAAGCTAAAAAAATACCAATTTTTCACGCATGAACTCCCCAAAACTTTAAATCCATTTTTCTCCCCTTAAACGTGCGAATTTCGCGTTTTTACGTTTTAATTCAAAAGCTTAACCCAAACTAGTGTTTTGATGGTCGGAACATGTTTTAGGCAAAAAATCTAAAAATTACTGTTTCTAGAACACGTGCAGTTTTTGTGCAGATTTTCAGCTTTGATTGCTTACTGTGCCCGTAATTTTAATCCGATTGTTGAAATTTTGGTCTTATCTTATAGTTGCGTTTGTTTAGTTTGCGTGAAGTGCAAATATGTAGTAGTTTGCAAGAAAATACTAATTTTTATGACGCTTAGGAGGCATAGACATGTATTTGTCTAAAATACGTAAATTTCCTTGTCAGACTTTTGGCTTTAATCGTTCACTGTAGCCACAGTTTCTATTCGATTATCAAAATTTTGTTCTCATTTTGTAGCTGTCAGTCGGTTGTTTACGTCGAATACAAATTTGTAGTACTTTTCATAAGAATACTAATTTTTATAAGGTTCCTTATATTTTTGGGGGCAGGTTATGGAAACTTTTTCCCTTTACGGCATTGCTGTGGCTTGATTTTTCAACCGATGTGCTATATTTTGGTGTCAATGAATAGATCAGCGTCTGAACTTTCCAAAAAGTATAAATTTGTGGTATTCCGCAAAAGTTTAAGGGTGGGTTTAGTGGTTGAAAGCTAAAAAAATACCAATTTTTCACGCATGAACTCCCCAAAACTTTAAATCCATTTTTCTCCCCTTAAACGTGCGAATTTCGCGTTTTTACGTTTTAATTTAAAAGCTTAACCCAAACTAGTGTTTTGATGGTCGGAGCATGTTTTAGGCAAAAAATCTAAAAATTACTGTTTCTAGAACACGTGCAGTTTTTCTGCAGATTTTCAGCTTTGATTGCTTACTGTGCCCGTAATTTTAATCCGATTGTTGAAATTTTGGTCTTATCTTATAGTTGCGTTTGTTAAGTTTGCGTGAAGTGCAAATATGTAGTAATTTGCATGAAAATACTAATTTTTATGACGCTTAGGAGGCATATACATGTATTTGTCTAAAATACGTATATTTCCTTGTCAGACTTTTGGCTTTAATCGTTCACTGTAGCCACAGTTTCTATTCGATTATCAAAATTTTGTTCTCATTTTGTAGCAGTCAGTCGGTTGTTTACGTCGAATACAAATTTGTAGTACTTTTCATAAGAATACTAATTTTTATAAGGTTCCTTATATTTTTGGGGGCAGGTTATGGAAACTTTTTCCCTTTACGGCATTGCTGTGGCTTGATTTTTCAACCGATGTGCTATATTTTGGTGTCAATGAATAGATCAGCGTCTGAACTTCCCAAAAAGTATAAATTTGTGGTATTTCGCAAAAGTTTAAGGGTGGGTTTAGTGGTTGAAAGCTAAAAAAATACCAATTTTTCACGCATGAACTCCCCAAAACTTTAAATCCATTTTTCTCCCCTTAAACGTGCGAATTTCACGTTTTTACGTTTTAATTTAAAAGCTTAACCCAAACTAGTGTTTTGATGGTCGGAACATGTTTTGGGCAAAAAATCTAAAAATTACTGTTTCTAGAACACGTGCATTTTTTGTGGAGATTTTCAGCTTTGATTGCTTACTGTGCCCGTAATTTTAATCCGATTGTTGAAATTTTGGTCTTATCTTATAGTTGCGTTTGTTTAGTTTGCGTGAAGTGCAAATATGTAGTAATTTGCAAGAAAATACTAATTTTTATGACGCTTAGGAGGCATAGACATGTATTTGTCTAAAATACGTGAATTTCCTTGTCAGACTTTTGGCTTTAATCGTTCACTGTAGCCACAGTTTCTATTCGATTATCAAAATTTTGTTCTCATTTTGTAGCTGTCAGTCGGTTGTTTACGTCGAATACAAATTTGTAGTACTTTTCATAAGAATACTAATTTTTATAAGGTTCCTTATATTTTTGGGGGCAGGTTATGGAAACTTTTTCCCTTTACGGCATTGCTGTGGCTTGATTTTTCAACCGATGTGCTATATTTTGGTGTCAATGAATAGATCAGCGTCTGAACTTTCCAAAAAGTATAAATTTGTGGTATTTCGCAAAAGTTTAAGGGTGGGTTTAGTGGTTGAAAGCTAAAAAAATACCAATTTTTCACGCATGAACTCCCCAAAACTTTAAATCCATTTTTCTCCCCTTAAACGTGCGAATTTCGCGTTTTTACGTTTTAATTTAAAAGCTTAACCCAAACAAGTGTTTTGATGGTCGGAACATGTTTTAGGCAAAAAATCTAAAAATTACTGTTTCTAGAACACGTGCAGTTTTTCTGCAGATTTTCAGCTTTGATTGCTTACTGTGCCCGTAATTTTAATCCGATTGTTGAAATTTTGGTCTTATCTTATAGTTGCGTTTGTTTAGTTTGCGTGAAGTGCAAATATGTAGTAATTTGCAAGAAAATACTAATTTTTATGACGCTTAGGAGGCATAGACATGTATTTGTCTAAAATACGTAAATTTCCTTGTCAGACTTTTGGCTTTAATCGTTCACTGTAGCCACAGTTTCTATTCGATTATCAAAATTTTGTTCTCATTTTGTAGCTGTCAGTCGGTTGTTTACGTCGAATACAAATTTGTAGTACTTTTCATAAGAATACTAATTTTTATAAGGTTCCTTATATTTTTGGGGGCAGGTTATGGAAACTTTTTCCCTTTACGGCATTGCTGTGGCTTGATTTTTCAACCGATGTGCTATATTTTGGTGTCAATGAATAGATCAGCGTCTGAACTTTCCAAAAAGTATAAATTTGTGGTATTTCGCAAAAGTTTAAGGGTGGGTTTAGTGGTTGAAAGCTAAAAAAATACCAATTTTTCACGCATGAACTCCCCAAAACTTTAAATCCATTTTTCTCCCCTTAAACGTGCGAATTTCGCGTTTTTACGTTTTAATTTAAAAGCTTAACCCAAACTAGTGTTTTGATGGTCGGAACATGTTTTGGGCAAAAAATCTAAAAATTACATTTTCTAGAACACGTGCATTTTTTGTGCAGATTTTCAGCTTTAATTGCTTACTGTGCCCGTAATTTTAATCCGATTGTTGAAATTTTGGTCTTATCTTATAGTTGCGTTTGTTTAGTTTGCGTGAAGTGCAAATATGTAGTAATTTGCAAGAAAATACTAATTTTTATGACGCTTAGGAGGCATAGACATGTATTTGTCTAAAATACGTAAATTTCCTTGTCAGACTTTTGGCTTTAATCGTTCACTGTAGCCACAGTTTCTATTCGATTATCAAAATTTTGTTCTCATTTTGTAGCTGTCAGTCGGTTGTTTACGTCGAATACAAATTTGTAGTACTTTTCATAAGAATACTAATTTTTATAAGGTTCCTTATATTTTTGGGGGCAGGTTATGGAAACTTTTTCCCTTTACGGCATTGCTGTGGCTTGATTTTTCAACCGACGTGCTATATTTTGGAGTCAATGAATAGATCAGCGTCTGAACTTTCCAAAAAGTATAAATTTGTGGTATTTCGCAAAAGTTTAAGGGTGGGTTTAGTGGTTGAAAGCTAAAAAAATACCAATTTTTCACGCATGAACTCCCCAAAACTTTAAATCCATTTTTCTCCCCTTAAACGTGCGAATTTCGCGTTTTTACGTTTTAATTTAAAAGCTTAACCCGAACTAGTGTTTTGATGGTCGGAACATGTTTTAGGCAAAAAATCTAAAAATTACTGTTTCTAGAACACGTGCAGTTTTTCTGCAGATTTTCAGCTTTGATTGCTTACTGTGCCCGTAATTTTAATCCGATTGTTGAAATTTTGCTCTTATCTTATAGTTGCGTTTGTTTAGTTTGCTTGAAGTGCAAATATGTAGTAATTTACATGAAAATACTAATTTTTATGACGCTTAGGAGGCATAGACATGTATTTCTCTAAAATACGTAAATTTCTTTGTCAGACTTTTGGCTTTAATCGTTCACTGTAGCCACAGTTTCCATTCGGTTATCAAAATTTTGTTCTCATTTTGTAGCTGTCAGTCGGTTGTTTACGTCGAATACAAATTTGTAGTACTTTTCATAAGAATACTAATTTTTATAAGGTTCCTTATATTTTTGGGGGCAGGTTATGGAAACTTTTTCCCTTTACGGCATTGCTGTGGCTTGATTTTTCAACCGATGTGCTATATTTTGGTGTCAATGAATAGATCAGCGTCTGAACTTTCCAAAAAGTATAAATTTGTGGTATTTCGCAAAAGTTTAAGGGTGGGTTTAGTGGTTGAAAGCTAAAAAAATACCAATTTTTCACGCATGAACTCCCCAAAACTTTAAATCCATTTTTCTCCCCTTAAACGTGCGAATTTCGCGTTTTTACGTTTTAATTTAAAAGCTTAACCCAAACTAGTGTTTTGATGGTCGGAACATGTTTTGGGCAAAAAATCTAAAAATTACTGTTTCTAGAACACGTGCATTTTTTGTGGAGATTTTCAGCTTTGATTGCTTACTGTGCCCGTAATTTTAATCCGATTGTTGAAATTTTGGTCTTATCTTATAGTTGCGTTTGTTTAGTTTGCGTGAAGTGCAAATATGTAGTAATTTGCAAGAAAATACTAATTTTTATGACGCTTAGGAGGCATAGACATGTATTTGTCTAAAATACGTAAATTTCCTTGTCAGACTTTTGGCTTTAATCGTTCACTGTAGCCACAGTTTCTATTCGATTATCAAAATTTTGTTCTCATTTTGTAGCTGTCAGTCGGTTGTTTACGTCGAATACAAATTTGTAGTACTTTTCATAAGAATACTAATTTTTATAAGGTTCCTTATATTTTTGGGGGCAGGTTATGGAAACTTTTTCCCTTTACGGCATTGCTGTGGCTTGATTTTTCAACCGATGTGCTATATTTTGGTGTCAATGAATAGATCAGCGTCTGAACTTTCCAAAAAGTATAAATTTGTGGTATTTCGCAAAAGTTTAAGGGTGGGTTTAGTGGTTGAAAGCTAAAAAAATACCAATTTTTCACGCATGAACTCCCCAAAACTTTAAATCCATTTTTCTCCCCTTAAACGTGCGAATTTCGCGTTTTTACGTTTTAATTTAAAAGCTTAACCCAAACTAGTGTTTTGATGGTCGGAACATGTTTTGGGCAAAAAATCTAAAAATTACTGTTTCTAGAACACGTGCATTTTTTGTGGAGATTTTCAGCTTTGATTGCTTACTGTGCCCGTAATTTTAATCCGATTGTTGAAATTTTGGTCTTATCTTATAGTTGCGTTTGTTTAGTTTGCGTGAAGTGCAAATATGTAGTAATTTGCAAGAAAATACTAATTTTTATGACGCTTAGGAGGCATAGACATGTATTTGTCTAAAATACGTGAATTTCCTTGTCAGACTTTTGGCTTTAATCGTTCACTGTAGCCACAGTTTCTATTCGATTATCAAAATTTTGTTCTCATTTTGTAGCTGTCAGTCGGTTGTTTACGTCGAATACAAATTTGTAGTACTTTTCATAAGAATACTAATTTTTATAAGGTTCCTTATATTTTTGGGGGCAGGTTATGGAAACTTTTTCCCTTTACGGCATTGCTGTGGCTTGATTTTTCAACCGATGTGCTATATTTTGGTGTCAATGAATAGATCAGCGTCTGAACTTTCCAAAAAGTATAAATTTGTGGTATTTCGCAAAATTTTAAGGGTGGGTTTAGTGGTTGAAAGCTAAAAAAATACCAATTTTTCACGCATGAACTCCCCAAAACTTTAAATCCATTTTTCTCCCCTTAAACGTGCGAATTTCGCGTTTTTACGTTTTAATTTAAAAGCTTAACCCAAACTAGTGTTTTGATGGTCGGAACATGTTTTAGGCAAAAAATCTAAAAATTACTGTTTCTAGAACACGTGCAGTTTTTCTGCAGATTTTCAGCTTTGATTGCTTACTGTGCCCGTAATTTTAATCCGATTGTTGAAATTTTGGTCTTATCTTATAGTTGCGTTTGTTTAGTTTGCGTGAAGTGCAAATATGTAGTAATTTGCAAGAAAATACTAATTTTTATGACGCTTAGGAGGCATAGACATGTATTTGTCTAAAATACGTAAATTTCCTTGTCAGACTTTTGGCTTTAATCGTTCACTGTAGCCACAGTTTCTATTCGATTATCAAAATTTTGTTCTCATTTTGTAGCTGTCAGTCGGTTGTTTACGTCGAATACAAATTTGTAGTACTTTTCATAAGAATACTAATTTTTATAAGGTTCCTTATATTTTTGGGGGCAGGTTATGGAAACTTTTTCCCTTTACGGCATTGCTGTGGCTTGATTTTTCAACCGATGTGCTATATTTTGGTGTCAATGAATAGATCAGCGTCTGAACTTTCCAAAAAGTATAAATTTGTGGTATTTCGCAAAAGTTTAAGGGTGGGTTTAGTGGTTGAAAGCTAAAAAAATACAAATTTTTCACGCATGAACTCCCCAAAACTTTAAATCCATTTTTCTCCCCTTAAACGTGCGAATTTCGCGTTTTTACGTTTTAATTTAAAAGCTTAACCCAAACTAGTGTTTTGATGGTCGGAACATGTTTTGGGCAAAAAATCTAAAAATTACTGTTTCTAGAACACGTGCATTTTTTGTGCAGATTTTCAGCTTTAATTGCTTACTGTGCCCGTAATTTTAATCCGATTGTTGAAATTTTGGTCTTATCTTATAGTTGCGTTTGTTTAGTTTGCGTGAAGTGCAAATATGTAGTAATTTGCAAGAAAATACTAATTTTTATGACGCTTAGGAGGCATAGACATGTATTTGTCTAAAATACGTAAATTTCCTTGTCAGACTTTTGGCTTTAATCGTTCACTGTAGCCACAGTTTCTATTCGATTATCAAAATTTTGTTCTCATTTTGTAGCTGTCAGTCGGTTGTTTACGTCGAATACAAATTTGTAGTACTTTTCATAAGAATACTAATTTTTATAAGGTTCCTTATATTTTTGGGGGCAGGTTATGGAAACTTTTTCCCTTTACGGCATTGCTGTGGCTTCATTTTTCAACCAATAAGCTATATTTTGGTGTCAATGAATAGATCAGCGTCTGAACTTTCCAAAAAGTATAAATTTGTGGTATTTCGCAAAAGTTTAAGGGTGGGTTTAGTGGTTGAAAGCTAAAAAAATACCAATTTTTCACGCATGAACTCCCCAAAACTTTAAATCCATTTTTCTCCCCTTAAACGTGCGAATTTCGCGTTTTTACGTTTTAATTTAAAAGCTTAACCCAAACTAGTGTTTTGATGGTCGGAACATGTTTTGGGCAAAAAATCTAAAAATTACTGTTTCTAGAACACGTGCATTTTTTGTGGAGATTTTCAGCTTTGATTGCTTACTGTGCCCGTAATTTTAATCCGATTGTTGAAATTTTGGTCTTATCTTATAGTTGCGTTTGTTTAGTTTGCGTGAAGTGCAAATATGTAGTAATTTGCAAGAAAATACTAATTTTTATGACGCTTAGGAGGCATAGACATGTATTTGTCTAAAATACGTAAATTTCCTTGTCAGACTTTTGGCTTTAATCGTTCACTGTAGCCACAGTTTCTATTCGATTATCAAAATTTTGTTCTCATTTTGTAGCTGTCAGTCGGTTGTTTACGTCGAATACAAATTTGTAGTACTTTTCATAAGAATACTAATTTTTATAAGGTTCCTTATATTTTTGGGGGCAGGTTATGGAAACTTTTTCCCTTTACGGCATTGCTGTGGCTTGATTTTTCAACCGATGTGCTATATTTTGGTGTCAATGAATAGATCAGCGTCTGAACTTTCCAAAAAGTATAAATTTGTGGTATTTCGCAAAAGTTTAAGGGTGGGTTTAGTGGTTGAAAGCCAAAAAAATACCAATTTTTCACGCATGAACTCCCCAAAACTTTAAATCCATTTTTCTCCCCTTAAACGTGCGAATTTCGCGTTTTTACGTTTTAATTTAAAAGCTTAACCCAAACTAGTGTTTTGATGGTCGGAACATGTTTTGGGCAAAAAATCTAAAAATTACTGTTTCTAGAACACGTGCATTTTTTGTGGAGATTTTCAGCTTTGATTGCTTACTGTGCCCGTAATTTTAATCCGATTGTTGAAATTTTGGTCTTATCTTATAGTTGCGTTTGTTTAGTTTGCGTGAAGTGCAAAAATGTAGTAACTTGCAAGAAAATACTAATTTTTATGACGCTTAGGAGGCATAGACATGTATTTGTCTAAAATACGTAAATTTCCTTGTCAGACTTTTGGCTTTAATCGTTCACTGTAGCCACAGTTTCTATTCGATTATCAAAATTTTGTTCTCATTTTGTAGCTGTCAGTCGGTTGTTTACGTCGAATACAAATTTGTAGTGCTTTTCATAAGAATACTAATTTTTATAAGGTTCCTTATATTTTTGGGGGCAGGTTATGGAAACTTTTTCCCTTTACGGCATTGCTGTGGCTTGATTTTTCAACCGATGTGCTATATTTTGGTGTCAATGAATAGATCAGCGTCTGAACTTTCCAAAAAGTATAAATTTGTGGTATTTCGCAAAAGTTTAAGGGTGGGTTTAGTGGTTGAAAGCTAAAAAAATACCAATTTTTCACGCATGAACTCCCCAAAACTTTAAATCCATTTTTCTCCCCTTAAACGTGCGAATTTCGCGTTTTTACGTTTTAATTTAAAAGCTTAACCCAAACTAGTGTTTTGATGGTCGGAACATGTTTTGGGCAAAAAATCTAAAAATTACTGTTTCTAGAACACGTGCATTTTTTGTGGAGATTTTCAGCTTTGATTGCTTACTGTGCCCGTAATTTTAATCCGATTGTTGAAATTTTGGTCTTATCTTATAGTTGCGTTTGTTTAGTTTGCGTGAAGTGCAAATATGTAGTAATTTGCAAGAAAATACTAATTTTTATGACGCTTAGGAGGCATAGACATGTATTTGTCTAAAATACGTAAATTTCCTTGTCAGACTTTTGGCTTTAATCGTTCACTGTAGCCACAGTTTCTATTCGATTATCAAAATTTTGTTCTCATTTTGTAGCTGTCAGTCGGTTGTTTACGTCGAATACAAATTTGTAGTACTTTTCATAAGAATACTAATTTTTATAAGGTTCCTTATATTTTTGGGGGCAGGTTATGGAAACTTTTTCCCTTTACGGCATTGCTGTGGCTTGATTTTTCAACCGATGTGCTATATTTTGGTGTCAATGAATAGATCAGCGTCTGGACTTTCCAAAAAGTATAAATTTGTGGTATTTCGCAAAAGTTTAAGGGTGGGTTTAGTGGTTGAAAGCTAAAAAAATACCAATTTTTCACGCATGAACTCCCCAAAACTTTAAATCCATTTTTCTCCCCTTAAACGTGCGAATTTCGCGTTTTTACGTTTTAATTTAAAAGCTTAACCCAAACTAGTGTTTTGATGGTCGGAACATGTTTTGGGCAAAAAATCTAAAAATTACTGTTTCTAGAACACGTGCATTTTTTGTGGAGATTTTCAGCTTTGATTGCTTACTGTGCCCGTAATTTTAATCCGATTGTTGAAATTTTGGTCTTATCTTATAGTTGCGTTTGTTTAGTTTGCGTGAAGTGCAAATATGTAGTAATTTGCAAGAAAATACTAATTTTTATGACGCTTAGGAGGCATAGACATGTATTTGTCTAAAATACGTAAATTTCCTTGGCAGACTTTTGGCTTTAATCGTTCACTGTAGCCACAGTTTCTATTCGATTATCAAAATTTTGTTCTCATTTTGTAGCTGTCAGTCGGTTGTTTACGTCGAATACAAATTTGTAGTGCTTTTCATAAGAATACTAATTTTTATAAGGTTCCTTATATTTTTGGGGGCAGGTTATGGAAACTTTTTCCCTTTACGGTATTGCTGTGGCTTGATTTTTCAACCGATGTGCTATATTTTGGTGTCAATGAATAGATCAGCGTCTGAACTTTCCAAAAAGTATAAATTTGTGGTATTTCGCAAAAGTTTAAGGGTGGGTTTAGTGGTTGAAAGCTAAAAAAATACCAATTTTTCACGCATGAACTCCCCAAAACTTTAAATCCATTTTTCTCCCCTTCAACGTGCGAATTTCGCGTTTTTACGTTTTAATTCAAAAGCTTAACCCAAACTAGTGTTTTGATGGTCGGAACATGTTTTAGGCAAAAAATCTAAAAATTACTGTTTCTAGAACACGTGCAGTTTTTGTGCAGATTTTCAGCTTTGATTGCTTACTGTGCCCGTAATTTTAATCCGATTGTTGAAATTTTGGTCTTATCTTATAGTTGCGTTTGTTTAGTTTGCGTGAAGTGCAAATATGTAGTAATTTGCATGAAAATACTAATTTTTATGACGCTTAGGAGGCATAGACATGTATTTGTCTAAAATACGTAAATTTCCTTGTCAGACTTTTGGCTTTAATCGTTCACTGTAGCCACAGTTTCTATTCGATTATCAAAATTTTGTTCTCATTTTGTAGCTGTCAGTCGGTTGTTTACGTCGAATACAAATTTGTAGTACTTTTCATAAGAATACTAATTTTTATAAGGTTCCTTATATTTTTGGGGGCAGGTTATGGAAACTTTTTCCCTTTACGGCATTGCTGTGGCTTCATTTTTCAACCAATAAGCTATATTTTGGTGTCAATGAATAGATCAGCGTCTGAACTTTCCAAAAAGTATAAATTTGTGGTATTTCGCAAAAGTTTAAGGGTGGGTTTAGTGGTTGAAAGCTAAAAAAATACCAATTTTTCACGCATGAACTCCCCAAAACTTTAAATCCATTTTTCTCCCCTTAAACGTGCGAATTTCGCGTTTTTACGTTTTAATTTAAAAGCTTAACTAGTGTTTTGATAGTCGGAACATGTTTTAGGCAAAAAATCTAAAAATTACTGTTTCTAGAACACGTGCAGTTTTTGTGCAGATTTTCAGCTTTGATTGCTTACTGTGCCCGTAATTTTAATCCGATTGTTGAAATTTTGGTCTTATCTTATAGTTGCGTTTGTTAAGTTTGCGTGAAGTGCAAATATGTAGTAATTTGCATGAAAATACTAATTTTTATGACGCTTAGGAGGCATATACATGTATTTGTCTAAAATACGTAAATTTCCTTGTCAGACTTTTGGCTTTAATCGTTCACTGTAGCCACAGTTTCTATTCGATTATCAAAATTTTGTTTTCATTTTGTAGCTGTCAGTCGGTTGTTTACGTCGAATACAAATTTGTAGTACTTTTCATAAGAATACTAATTTTTATAAGGTTCCTTATATTTTTGGGGGCAGGTTATGGAAACTTTTTCCCTTTACGGCATTGCTGTGGCTTGATTTTTCAACCGATGTGCTATATTTTGGTGTCAATGAATAGATCAGCGTCTGAACTTTCCAAAAAGTATAAATTTGTGGTATTTCGCAAAAGTTTAAGGGTGGGTTTAGTGGTTGAAAGCTAAAAAAATACCAATTTTTCACGCATGAACTCCCCAAAACTTTAAATCCATTTTTCTCCCCTTAAACGTGCGAATTTCGCGTTTTTACGTTTTAATTTAAAAGCTTAACCCAAACTAGTGTTTTGATGGTCGGAACATGTTTTGGGCAAAAAATCTAAAAATTACTGTTTCTAGAACACGTGCATTTTTTGTGGAGATTTTCAGCTTTGATTGCTTACTGTGCCCGTAATTTTAATCCGATTGTTGAAATTTTGGTCTTATCTTATAGTTGCGTTTGTTTAGTTCGCGTGAAGTGCAAATATGTAGTAATTTGCAAGAAAATACTAATTTTTATGACGCTTAGGAGGCATAGACATGTATTTGTCTAAAATACGTAAATTTCCTTGTCAGACTTTTGGCTTTAATCGTTCACTGTAGCCACAGTTTCTATTCGATTATCAAAATTTTGTTCTCATTTTGTAGCTGTCAGTCGGTTGTTTACGTCGAATACAAATTTGTAGTACTTTTCATAAGAATACTAATTTTTATAAGGTTCCTTATATTTTTGGGGGCAGGTTATGGAAACTTTTTCCCTTTACGGCATTGCTGTGGCTTGATTTTTCAACCGATGTGCTATATTTTGGTGTCAATGAATAGATCAGCGTCTGAACTTTCCAAAAAGTATAAATTTGTGGTATTTCGCAAAAGTTTAAGGGTGGGTTTAGTGGTTGAAAGCCAAAAAAATACCAATTTTTCACGCATGAACTCCCCAAAACTTTAAATCCATTTTTCTCCCCTTAAACGTGCGAATTTCGCGTTTTTACGTTTTAATTTAAAAGCTTAACCCAAACTAGTGTTTTGATGGTCGGAACATGTTTTGGGCAAAAAATCTAAAAATTACTGTTTCTAGAACACGTGCATTTTTTGTGGAGATTTTCAGCTTTGATTGCTTACTGTGCCCGTAATTTTAATCCGATTGTTGAAATTTTGGTCTTATCTTATAGTTGCGTTTGTTTAGTTTGCGTGAAGTGCAAATATGTAGTAATTTGCAAGAAAATACTAATTTTTATGACGCTTAGGAGGCATAGACATGTATTTGTCTAAAATACGTAAATTTCCTTGTCAGACTTTTGGCTTTAATCGTTCACTGTAGCCACAGTTTCTATTCGATTATCAAAATTTTGTTCTCATTTTGTAGCTGTCAGTCGGTTGTTTACGTCGAATACAAATTTGTAGTACTTTTCATAAGAATACTAATTTTTATAAGGTTCCTTATATTTTTGGGGGCAGGTTATGGAAACTTTTTCCCTTTACGGCATTGCTGTGGCTTGATTTTTCAACCGATGTGCTATATTTTGGTGTCAATGAATAGATCAGCGTCTAAACTTTCCAAAAAGTATAAATTTGTGGTATTTCGCAAAAGTTTAAGGGTGGGTTTAGTGGTTGAAAGCTAAAAAAATACCAATTTTTCACGCATGAACTCCCCAAAACTTTAAATCCATTTTTCTCCCCTTAAACGTGCGAATTTCGCGTTTTTACGTTTTAATTTAAAAGCTTAACCCAAACTAGTGTTTTGATGGTCGGAACATGTTTTGGGCATAAAATCTAAAAATTACTGTTTCTAGAACACGTGCATTTTTTGTGCAGATTTTCAGCTTTGATTGCTTACTGTGCCCGTAATTTTAATCCGATTGTTGAAATTTTGGTCTTATCTTATAGTTGCGTTTGTTTAGTTTGCGTGAAGTGCAAATATGTAGTAATTTGCAAGAAAATACTAATTTTTATGACGCTTAGGAGGCATAGACATGTATTTGTCTAAAATACGTAAATTTCCTTGTCAGACTTTTGGCTTTAATCGTTCACTGTAGCCACAGTTTCTATTCGATTATCAAAATTTTGTTCTCATTTTGTAGCTGTCAGTCGGTTGTTTACGTCGAATACAAATTTGTAGTGCTTTTCATAAGAATACTAATTTTTATAAGGTTCCTTATATTTTTGGGGGCAGGTTATGGAAACTTTTTCCCTTTACGGCATTGCTGTGGCTTGATTTTTCAACCGATGTGCTATATTTTGGTGTCAATGAATAGATCAGCGTCTGAACTTTCCAAAAAGTATAAATTTGTGGTATTTCGCAAAAGTTTAAGGGTGGGTTTAGTGGTTGAAAGCTAAAAAAATACCAATTTTTCACGCATGAACTCCCCAAAACTTTAAATCCATTTTTCTCCCCTTAAACGTGCGAATTTCGCGTTTTTACGTTTTAATTTAAAAGCTTAACCCAAACTAGTGTTTTGATGGTCGGAACATGTTTTGGGCAAAAAATCTAAAAATTACTGTTTCTAGAACACGTGCATTTTTTGTGGAGATTTTCAGCTTTGATTGCTTACTGTGCCCGTAATTTTAATCCGATTGTTGAAATTTTGGTCTTATCTTATAGTTGCGTTTGTTTAGTTTGCGTGAAGTGCAAATATGTAGTAATTTGCAAGAAAATACTAATTTTTATGACGCTTAGGAGGCATAGACATGTATTTGTCTAAAATACGTAAATTTCCTTGTCAGACTTTTGGCTTTAATCGGTCACTGTAGCCACAGTTTCTATTCGATTATCAAAATTTTGTTCTCATTTTGTAGCTGTCAGTCGGTTGTTTACGTCGAATACAAATTTGTAGTACTTTTCATAAGAATACTAATTTTTATAAGGTTCCTTATATTTTTGGGGGCAGGTTATGGAAACTTTTTCCCTTTACGGCATTGCTGTGGCTTGATTTTTCAACCGATGTGCTATATTTTGGTGTCAATGAATAGATCAGCGTCTGAACTTTCCAAAAAGTATAAATTTGTGGTATTTCGCAAAAGTTTAAGGGTGGGTTTAGTGGTTGAAAGCCAAAAAAATACCAATTTTTCACGCATGAACTCCCCAAAACTTTAAATCCATTTTTCTCCCCTTAAACGTGCGAATTTCGCGTTTTTACGTTTTAATTTAAAAGCTTAACCCAAACTAGTGTTTTGATGGTCGGAACATGTTTTGGGCAAAAAATCTAAAAATTACTGTTTCTAGAACACGTGCATTTTTTGTGGAGATTTTCAGCTTTGATTGCTTACTGTGCCCGTAATTTTAATCCGATTGTTGAAATTTTGGTCTTATCTTATAGTTGCGTTTGTTTAGTTTGCGTGAAGTGCAAATATGTAGTAATTTGCAAGAAAATACTAATTTTTATGACGCTTAGGAGGCATAGACATGTATTTGTCTAAAATACGTAAATTTCCTTGTCAGACTTTTGGCTTTAATCGTTCACTGTAGCCACAGTTTCTATTCGATTATCAAAATTTTGTTCTCATTTTGTAGCTGTCAGTCGGTTGTTTACGTCGAATACAAATTTGTAGTACTTTTCATAAGAATACTAATTTTTATAAGGTTCCTTATATTTTTGGGGGCAGGTTATGGAAACTTTTTCCCTTTACGGCATTGCTGTGGCTTGATTTTTCAACCGATGTGCTATATTTTGGTGTCAATGAATAGATCAGCGTCTGAACTTTCCAAAAAGTATAAATTTGTGGTATTTCGCAAAAGTTTAAGGGTGGGTTTAGTGGTTGAAAGCTAAAAAAATACCAATTTTTCACGCATGAACTCCCCAAAACTTTAAATCCATTTTTCTCCCCTTAAACGTGCGAATTTCGCGTTTTTACGTTTTAATTTAAAAGCTTAACCCAAACTAGTGTTTTGATGGTCGGAACATGTTTTGGGCATAAGATCTAAAAATTACTGTTTCTAGAACACGTGCATTTTTTGTGCAGATTTTCAGCTTTGATTGCTTACTGTGCCCGTAATTTTAATCCGATTGTTGAAATTTTGGTCTTATCTTATAGTTGCGTTTGTTTAGTTTGCGTGAAGTGCAAATATGTAGTAATTTGCAAGAAAATACTAATTTTTATGACGCTTAGGAGGCATAGACATGTATTTGTCTAAAATACGTAAATTTCCTTGTCAGACTTTTGGCTTTAATCGTTCACTGTAGCCACAGTTTCTATTCGATTATCAAAATTTTGTTCTCATTTTGTAGCTGTCAGTCGGTTGTTTACGTCGAATACAAATTTGTAGTGCTTTTCATAAGAATACTAATTTTTATAAGGTTCCTTATATTTTTGGGGGCAGGTTATGGAAACTTTTTCCCTTTACGGCATTGCTGTGGCTTGATTTTTCAACCGATGTGCTATATTTTGGTGTCAATGAATAGATCAGCGTCTGAACTTTCCAAAAAGTATAAATTTGTGGTATTTCGCAAAAGTTTAAGGGTGGGTTTAGTGGTTGAAAGCTAAAAAAATACCAATTTTTCACGCATGAACTCCCCAAAACTTTAAATCCATTTTTCTCCCCTTAAACGTGCGAATTTCGCGTTTTTACGTTTTAATTCAAAAGCTTAACCCAAAGTAGTGTTTTGATGGTCGGAACATGTTTTAGGCAAAAAATCTAAAAATTACTGTTTCTAGAACACGTGCAGTTTTTGTGCAGATTTTCAGCTTTGATTGCTTACTGTGCCCGTAATTTTAATCCGATTGTTGAAATTTTGGTCTTATCTTATAGTTGCGTTTGTTTAGTTTGCGTGAAGTGCAAATATGTAGTAATTTGCATGAAAATACTAATTTTTATGACGCTTAGGAGGCATAGACATGTATTTGTCTAAAATACGTAAATTTCCTTGTCAGACTTTTGGCTTTAATCGTTCACTGTAGCCACAGTTTCTATTCGATTATCAAAATTTTGTTCTCATTTTGTAGCTGTCAGTCGGTTGTTTACGTCGAATACAAATTTGTAGTACTTTTCATAAGAATACTAATTTTTATAAGGTTCCTTATATTTTTGGGGGCAGGTTATGGAAACTTTTTCCCTTTACGGCATTGCTGTGGCTTCATTTTTCAACCAATAAGCTATATTTTGGTGTCAATGAATAGATCAGCGTCTGAACTTTCCAAAAAGTATAAATTTGTGGTATTTCGCAAAAGTTTAAGGGTGGGTTTAGTGGTTGAAAGCTAAAAAAATACCAATTTTTCACGCATGAACTCCCCAAAACTTTAAATCCATTTTTCTCCCCTTCAACGTGCGAATTTCGCGTTTTTACGTTTTAATTTAAAAGCTTAACCCAAACTAGTGTTTTGATGGTCGGAACATGTTTTAGGCAAAAAATCTAAAAATTACTGTTTCTAGAACACGTGCAGTTTTTCTGCAGATTTTCAGCTTTGATTGCTTACTGTGCCCGTAATTTTAATCCGATTGTTGAAATTTTGGTCTTATCTTATAGTTGCGTTTGTTTAGTTTGCGTGAAGTGCAAATATGTAGTAATTTGCAAGAAAATACTAATTTTTATGACGCTTAGGAGGCATAGACATGTATTTGTCTAAAATACGTAAATTTCCTTGTCAGACTTTTGGCTTTAATCGTTCACTGTAGCCACAGTTTCTATTCGATTATCAAAATTTTGTTCTCATTTTGTAGCTGTCAGTCGGTTGTTTACGTCGAATACAAATTTGTAGTACTTTTCATAAGAATACTAATTTTTATAAGGTTCCTTATATTTTTGGGGGCAGGTTATGGAAACTTTTTCCCTTTACGGCATTGCTGTGGCTTGATTTTTCAACCGATGTGCTATATTTTGGTGTCAATGAATAGATCAGCGTCTGAACTTTCCAAAAAGTATAAATTTGTGGTATTTCGCAAAAGTTTAAGGGTGGGTTTAGTGGTTGAAAGCTAAAAAAATACCAATTTTTCACGCATGAACTCCCCAAAACTTTAAATCCATTTTTCTCCCCTTAAACGTGCGAATTTCGCGTTTTTACGTTTTAATTTAAAAGCTTAACCCAAACTAGTGTTTTGATGGTCGGAACATGTTTTGGGCAAAAAATCTAAAAATTACTGTTTCTAGAACACGTGCATTTTTTGTGGAGATTTTCAGCTTTGATTGCTTACTGTGCCCGTAATTTTAATCCGATTGTTGAAATTTTGGTCTTATCTTATAGTTGCGTTTGTTTAGTTTGCGTGAAGTGCAAATATGTAGTAATTTGCAAGAAAATACTAATTTTTATGACGCTTAGGAGGCATAGACATGTATTTGTCTAAAATACGTAAATTCCTTGTCAGACTTTTGGCTTTAATCGTTCACTGTAGCCACAGTTTCTATTCGATTATCAAAATTTTGTTCTCATTTTGTAGCTGTCAGTCGGTTGTTTACGTCGAATACAAATTTGTAGTACTTTTCATAAGAATACTAATTTTTATAAGGTTCCTTATATTTTTGGGGGCAGGTTATGGAAACTTTTTCCCTTTACGGCATTGCTGTGGCTTGATTTTTCAACCGATGTGCTATATTTTGGTGTCAATGAATAGATCAGCGTCTGAACTTTCCAAAAAGTATAAATTTGTGGTATTTCGCAAAAGTTTAAGGGTGGGTTTAGTGGTTGAAAGCTAAAAAAATACCAATTTTTCACGCATGAACTCCCCAAAACTTTAAATCCATTTTTCTCCCCTTAAACGTGCGAATTTCGCGTTTTTACGTTTTAATTTAAAAGCTTAACCCGAACTAGTGTTTTGATGGTCGGAACATGTTTTGGGCAAAAAATCTAAAAATTACTGTTTCTAGAACACGTGCATTTTTTGTGCAGATTTTCAGCTTTGATTGCTTACTGTGCCCGTAATTTTAATCCGATTGTTGAAATTTTGGTCTTATCTTATAGTTCCGTTTGTTTAGTTTGGGTGAAGTGCAAATATGTAGTAATTTGCAAGAAAATACTAATTTTTATGACGCTTAGGAGGCATAGACATGTATTTGTCTAAAATACGTAAATTTCCTTGTCAGACTTTTGGCTTTAATCGTTCACTGTAGCCACAGTTTCTATTCGATTATCAAAATTTTGTTCTCATTTTGTAGCTGTCAGTCGGTTGTTTACGTCGAATACAAATTTGTAGTGCTTTTCATAAGAATACTAATTTTTATAAGGTTCCTTATATTTTTGGGGGCAGGTTATGGAAACTTTTTCCCTTTACGGCATTGCTGTGGCTTGATTTTTCAACCGATGTGCTATATTTTGGTGTCAATGAATAGATCAGCGTCTGAACTTTCCAAAAAGTATAAATTTGTGGTATTTCGCAAAAGTTTAAGGGTGGGTTTAGTGGTTGAAAGCTAAAAAAATACCAATTTTTCACGCATGAACTCCCCAAAACTTTAAATCCATTTTTCTCCCCTTAAACGTGCGAATTTCGCGTTTTTACGTTTTAATTCAAAAGCTTAACCCAAACTAGTGTTTTGATGGTCGGAACATGTGTTAGGCAAAAAATCTAAAAATTACTGTTTCTAGAACACGTGCAGTTTTTGTGCAGATTTTCAGCTTTGATTGCTTACTGTGCCCGTAATTTTAATCCGATTGTTGAAATTTTGGTCTTATCTTATAGTTGCGTTTGTTTAGTTTGCGTGAAGTGCAAATATGTAGTAATTTGCATGAAAATACTAATTTTTATGACGCTTAGGAGGCATAGACATGTATTTGTCTAAAATACGTAAATTTCCTTGTCAGACTTTTGGCTTTAATCGTTCACTGTAGCCACAGTTTCTATTCGATTATCAAAATTTTGTTCTCATTTTGTAGCTGTCAGTCGGTTGTTTACGTCGAATACAAATTTGTAGTACTTTTCATAAGAATACTAATTTTTATAAGGTTCCTTATATTTTTGGGGGCAGGTTATGGAAACTTTTTCCCTTTACGGCATTGCTGTGGCTTCATTTTTCAACCAATAAGCTATATTTTGGTGTCAATGAATAGATCAGCGTCTGAACTTTCCAAAAAGTATAAATTTGTGGTATTTCGCAAAAGTTTAAGGGTGGGTTTAGTGGTTGAAAGCTAAAAAAATACCAATTTTTCACGCATGAACTCCCCAAAACTTTAAATCCATTTTTCTCCCCTTCAACGTGCGAATTTCGCGTTTTTACGTTTTAATTTAAAAGCTTAACCCAAACTAGTGTTTTGATGGTCGGAACATGTTTTAGGCAAAAAATCTAAAAATTACTGTTTCTAGAACACGTGCAGTTTTTCTGCAGATTTTCAGCTTTGATTGCTTACTGTGCCCGTAATTTTAATCCGATTGTTGAAATTTTGGTCTTATCTTATAGTTGCGTTTGTTTAGTTTGCGTGAAGTGCAAATATGTAGTAATTTGCATGAAAATACTAATTTTTATGACGCTTAGGAGGCATAGACATGTATTTGTCTAAAATACGTAAATTTCCTTGTCAGACTTTTGGCTTTAATCGTTCACTGTAGCCACAGTTTCTATTCGATTATGAAAATTTTGTTCTCATTTTGTAGCTGTCAGTCGGTTGTTTACGTCGAATACAAATTTGTAGTACTTTTCATAAGAATACTAATTTTTATAAGGTTCCTTATATTTTTGGGGGCAGGTTATGGAAACTTTTTCCCTTTACGGCATTGCTGTGGCTTCATTTTTCAACCAATAAGCTATATTTTGGTGTCAATGAATAGATCAGCGTCTGAACTTTCCAAAAAATATAAATTTGTGGTATTTCGCAAAAGTTTAAGGGTGGGTTTAGTGGTTGAAAGCTAAAAAAATACCAATTTTTCACGCATGAACTCCCCAAAACTTTAAATCCATTTTTCTCCCCTTCAACGTGCGAATTTCGCGTTTTTACGTTTTAATTTAAAAGCTTAACCCAAACTAGTGTTTTGATGGTCGGAACATGTTTTAGGCAAAAAATCTAAAAATTACTGTTTCTAGAACACGTGCAGTTTTTCTGCAGATTTTCAGCTTTGATTGCTTACTGTGCCCGTAATTTTAATCCGATTGTTGAAATTTTGGTCTTATCTTATAGTTGCGTTTGTTTAGTTTGCGTGAAGTGCAAATATGTAGTAATTTGCATGAAAATACTAATTTTTATGACGCTTAGGAGGCATAGACATGTATTTGTCTAAAATACGTAAATTTTCTTGTCAGACTTTTGGCTTTAATCGTTCACTGTAGCCACAGTTTCTATTCGATTATCAAAATTTTGTTCTCATTTTGTAGCTGTCAGTCGGTTGTTTACGTCGAATACAAATTTGTAGTACTTTTCATAAGAATACTAATTTTTATAAGGTTCCTTATATTTTTGGGGGCAGGTTATGGAAACTTTTTCCCTTTACGGCATTGCTGTGGCTTGATTTTTAAACCGATGTGCTATATTTTGGTGTCAATGAATAGATCAGCGTCTGGACTTTCCAAAAAGTATAAATTTGTGGTATTTCGCAAAAGTTTAAGGGTGGGTTTAGTGGTTGAAAGCTAAAAAAATACCAATTTTTCACGCATGAACTCCCCAAAACTTTAAATCCATTTTTCTCCCCTTAAACGTGCGAATTTCGCGTTTTTACGTTTTAATTCAAAAGCTTAACCCAAACTAGTGTTTTGATGGTCGGAACATGTTTTAGGCAAAAAATCTAAAAATTACTGTTTCTAGAACACGTGCAGTTTTTGTGGAGATTTTCAGCTTTGATTGCTTACTGTGCCCGTAATTTTAATCCGATTGTTGAAATTTTGGTCTTATCTTATAGTTGCGTTTGTTTAGTTTGCGTGAAGTGCAAATATGTAGTCATTTGCAAGAAAATACTAATTTTTATGGCGCTTAGGAGGCATAGACATGTATTTGTCTAAAATACGTAAATTTCCTTGTCAGACTTTTGGCTTTAATCGTTCACTGTAGCCACAGTTTCTATTCGATTATCAAAATTTTGTTCTCATTTTGTAGCTGTCAGTCGGTTGTTTACGTCGAATACAAATTTGTAGTACTTTTCATAAGAATACTAATTTTTATAAGGTTCCTTATATTTTTGGGGGCAGGTTATGGAAACTTTTTCCCTTTACGGCATTGCTGTGGCTTGATTTTTCAACCGATGTGCTATATTTTGGTGTCAATGAATAGATCAGCGTCTGAACTTTCCAAAAAGTATAAATTTGTGGTATTTCGCAAAAGTTTAAGGGTGGGTTTAGTGGTTGAAAGCTAAAAAAATACCAATTTTTCACGCATGAACTCCCCAAAACTTTAAATCCATTTTTCTCCCCTTAAACGTGCGAATTTCGCGTTTTTACGTTTTAATTTAAAAGCTTAACCCAAACTAGTATTTTGATGGTCGGAACATGTTTTAGGCAAAAAATCTAAAAATTACTGTTTCTAGAACACGTGCAGTTTTTGTGCAGATTTTCAGCTTTGATTGCTTACTGTGCCCGTAATTTTAATCCGATTGTTGAAATTTTGGTCTTATCTTATAGTTGCGTTTGTTTAGTTTGCGTGAAGTGCAAATATGTAGTAATTTGCATGAAAATACTAATTTTTATGACGCTTAGGAGGCATAGACATGTATTTGTCTAAAATACGTAAATTTCCTTGTCAGACTTTTGGCTTTAATCGTTCACTGTAGCCACAGTTTCTATTCGATTATCAAAATGTTGTTCTCATTTTGTAGCTGTCAGTCGGTTGTTTACGTCGAATACAAATTTGTAGTACTTTTCAAAAGAATACTAGTTTTTATAAGGTTCCTTATATTTTTGGGGGCAGGTTATGGAAACTTTTTCCCTTTACGGCATTGCTGTGGCTTGATTTTTCAACCGATGTGCTATATTTTGGTGTCAATGAATAGATCAGCGTCTGAACTTTCCAAAAAGTATAAATTTGTGGTATTTCGCAAAAGTTTAAGGGTGGGTTTAGTGGTTGAAAGCTAAAAAAATACCAATTTTTCACGCATGAACTCCCCAAAACTTTAAATCCATTTTTCTCCCCTTAAACGTGCGAATTTCGCGTTTTACGTTTTAATTCAAAAGCTTAACCCAAACTAGTGTTTTGATGGTCGGAACATGTTTTAGGCAAAAAATCTAAAAATTACTGTTTCTAGAACACGTGCAGTTTTTGTGCAGATTTTCAGCTTTGATTGCTTACTGTGCCCGTAATTTTAATCCGATTGTTGAAATTTTGGTCTTATCTTATAGTTGCGTTTGTTTAGTTTGCTTGAAGTGCAAATATGTAGTAATTTGCATGAAAATACTAATTTTTATGACGCTTAGGAGGCATAGACATGTATTTGTCTAAAATACGTAAATTTCCTTGTCAAACTTTTGGCTTTAATCGTTCACTGTAGCCACAGTTTCTATTCGATTATCAAAATTTTGTTCTCATTTTGTAGCTGTCAGTCGGTTGTTTACGTCGAATACAAATTTGTAGTACTTTTCATAAGAATACTAATTTTTATAAGGTTCCTTATATTTTTGGGGGCAGGTTATGGAAACTTTTTCCCTTTACGGCATTGCTGTGGCTTGATTTTTCAACCGATGTGCTATATTTTGGCGTCAATGAATAGATCAGCGTCTGAACTTTCCAAAAAGTATAAATTTGTGGTATTTCGCAAAAGTTTAAGGGTGGGTTTAGTGGTTGAAAGCTAAAAAAATACCAATTTTTCACGCATGAACTCCCCAAAACTTTAAATCCATTTTTCTCCCCTTAAACGTGCGAATTTCGCGTTTTTACGTTTTAATTCAAAAGCTTAACCCAAACTAGTGTTTTGATGGTCGGAACATGTTTTAGGCAAAAAATCTAAAAATTACTGTTTCTAGAACACGTGCAGTTTTTGTGGAGATTTTCAGCTTTGATTGCTTACTGTGCCCGTAATTTTAATCCGATTGTTGAAATTTTTGTCTTATCTTATAGTTGCGTTTGTTTAGTTTGCGTGAAGTGCAAATATGTAGTAATTTGCAAGAAAATACTAATTTTTATGACGCTTAGGAGGCATAGACATGTATTTGTCTAAAATACGTAAATTTCCTTGTCAGACTTTTGGCTTTAATCGTTCACTGTAGCCACAGTTTCTATTCGATTATCAAAATTTTGTTCTCATTTTGTAGCTGTCAGTCGGTTGTTTACGTCGAATACAAATTTGTAGTACTTTTCATAAGAATACTAATTTTTATAAGGTTCCTTATATTTTTGGGGGCAGGTTATGGAAACTTTTTCCCTTTACGGCATTGCTGTGGCTTGATTTTTCAACCGATGTGCTATATTTTGGTGTCAATGAATAGATCAGCGTCTGAACTTTCCAAAAAGTATAAATTTGTGGTATTTCGCAAAAGTTTAAGGGTGGGTTTAGTGGTTGAAAGCTAAAAAAATACCAATTTTTCACGCATGAACTCCCCAAAACTTTAAATCCATTTTTCTCCCCTTAAACGTGCGAATTTCGCGTTTTTACGTTTTAATTCAAAAGCTTAACCCAAACTAGTGTTGATGGTCGGAACATGTTTTAGGCAAAAAATCTAAAAATTACTGTTTCTAGAACACGTGCAGTTTTTGTGCAGATTTTCAGCTTTGATTGCTTACTGTGCCCGTAATTTTAATCCGATTGTTGAAATTTTGGTCTTATCTTATAGTTGCGTTTGTTTAGTTTGCGTGAAGTGCAAATATGTAGTAATTTGCATGAAAATACTAATTTTTATGACGCTTAGGAGGCATAGACATGTATTTGTCTAAAATACGTAAATTTCCTTGTCAGACTTTTGGCTTTAATCGTTCACTGTAGCCACAGTTTCTATTCGATTATCAAAATTTTGTTCTCATTTTGTAGCTGTCAGTCGGTTGTTTACGTCGAATACAAATTTGTAGTACTTTTCATAAGAATACTAATTTTTATAAGGTTCCTTATATTTTTGGGGGCAGGTTATGGAAACTTTTTCCCTTTACGGCATTGCTGTGGCTTGATTTTTCAACCGATGTGCTATATTTTGGCGTCAATGAATAGATCAGCGTCTGAACTTTCCAAAAAGTATAAATTTGTGGTATTTCGCAAAAGTTTAAGGGTGGGTTTAGTGGTTGAAAGCTAAAAAAATACCAATTTTTCACGCATGAACTCCCCAAAACTTTAAATCCATTTTTCTCCCCTTAAACGTGCGAATTTCGCGTTTTTACGTTTTAATTCAAAAGCTTAACCCAAACTAGTGTTTTGATGGTCGGAACATGTTTTAGGCAAAAAATCTAAAAATTACTGTTTCTAGAACACGTGCAGTTTTTGTGCAGATTTTCAGCTTTGATTGCTTACTGTGCCCGTAATTTTAATCCGATTGTTGAAATTTTTGTCTTATCTTATAGTTGCGTTTGTTTAGTTTGCGTGAAGTGCAAATATGTAGTAATTTGCAAGAAAATACTAATTTTTATGACGCTTAGGAGGCATAGACATGTATTTGTCTAAAATACGTAAATTTCCTTGTCAGACTTTTGGCTTTAATCGTTCACTGTAGCCACAGTTTCTATTCGATTATCAAAATTTTGTTCTCATTTTGTAGCTGTCAGTCGGTTGTTTACGTCGAATACAAATTTGTAGTACTTTTCATAAGAATACTAATTTTTATAAGGTTCCTTATATTTTTGGGGGCAGGTTATGGAAACTTTTTCCCTTTACGGCATTGCTGTGGCTTGATTTTTCAACCGATGTGCTATATTTTGGTGTCAATGAATAGATCAGCGTCTGAACTTTCCAAAAAGTATAAATTTGTGGTATTTCGCAAAAGTTTAAGGGTGGGTTTAGTGGTTGAAAGCTAAAAAAATACCAATTTTTCACGCATGAACTCCCCAAAACTTTGAATCCATTTTTCTCCCCTTAAACGTGCGAATTTCGCGTTTTTACGTTTTAATTTAAAAGCTTAACCCAAACTAGTGTTTTGATGGTCGGAACATGTTCTAGGCAAAAAATCTAAAAATTACTGTTTCTAGAACACGTGCATTTTTTGTGCGATTTTCAGCTTTGATTGCTTACTGTGCCCGTAATTTTAATCCGATTGTTGAAATTTTGGTCTTATCTTATAGTTGCGTTTGTTTAGTTTGCGTGAAGTGCAAATATGTAGTAATTTGCAAGAAAATACTAATTTTTATGACGCTTAGGAGGCATAGACATGTATTTGTCTAAAATACGTAAATTTCCTTGTCAGACTTTTGGCTTTAATCGTTCACTGTAGCCACAGTTTCTATTCGATTATCAAAATTTTGTTCTCATTTTGTAGCTGTCAGTCGGTTGTTTACGTCGAATACAAATTTGTAGTACTTTTCATAAGAATACTAATTTTTATAAGGTTCCTTATATTTTTGGGGGCAGGTTATGGAAACTTTTTCCCGTTACGGCATTGCTGTGGCTTGATTTTTCAACCGATGTGCTATATTTTGGTGTCAATGAATAGATCAGCGTCTGAACTTTCCAAAAAGTATAAATTTGTGGTATTTCGCAAAAGTTTAAGGGTGGGTTTAGTGGTTGAAAGCTAAAAAAATACAATTTTTCACGCATGAACTCCCCAAAACTTTAAATCCATTTTTCTCCCCTTAAACGTGCGAATTTCGCGTTTTTACGTTTTAATTCAAAAGCTTAACCCAAACTAGTGTTTTGATGGTCGGAACATGTTTTAGGCAAAAAATCTAAAAATTACTGTTTCTAGAACACGTGCAGTTTTTGTGCAGATTTTCAGCTTTGATTGCTTACTGTGCCCGTAATTTTAATCCGATTGTTGAAATTTTGGTCTTATCTTATAGTTGCGTTTGTTTAGTTTGCGTGAAGTGCAAATATGTAGTAATTTGCATGAAAATACTAATTTTTATGACGCTTAGGAGGCATAGACATGTATTTGTCTAAAATACGTAAATTTCCTTGTCAGACTTTTGGCTTTAATCGTTCACTGTAGCCACAGTTTCTATTCGATTATCAAAATTTTGTTCTCATTTTGTAGCTGTCAGTCGGTTGTTTACGTCAAATACAAATTTGTAGTACTTTTCATAAGAATACTAATTTTTATAAGGTTCCTTATATTTTTGGGGGCAGGTTATGGAAACTTTTTCCCTTTACGGCATTGCTGTGGCTTGATTTTTCAACCGATGTGCTTTATTTTGACGTCAATGAATAGATCAGCGTCTGAACTTTCCAAAAAGTATAAATTTGTGGTATTTCGCAAAAGTTTAAGGGTGGGTTTAGTGGTTGAAAGCTAAAAAAATACCAATTTTTCACGCATGAACTCCCCAAAACTTTAAATCCATTTTTCTCCCCTTAAACGTGCGAATTTCGCGTTTTTACGTTTTAATTCAAAAGCTTAACCCAAACTAGTGTTGATGGTCGGAACATGTTTTAGGCAAAAAATCTAAAAATTACTGTTTCTAGAACACGTGCAGTTTTTGTGCAGATTTTCAGCTTTGATTGCTTACTGTGCCCGTAATTTTAATCCGATTGTTGAAATTTTGGTCTTATCTTATAGTTGCGTTTGTTTAGTTTGCGTGAAGTGCAAATATGTAGTAATTTGCATGAAAATACTAATTTTTATGACGCTTAGGAGGCATAGACATGTATTTGTCTAAAATACGTAAATTTCCTTGTCAGACTTTTGGCTTTAATCGTTCACTGTAGCCACAGTTTCTATTCGATTATCAAAATTTTGTTCTCATTTTGTAGCTGTCAGTCGGTTGTTTACGTCGAATACAAATTTGTAGTACTTTTCATAAGAATACTAATTTTTATAAGGTTCCTTATATTTTTGGGGGCAGGTTATGGAAACTTTTTCCCTTTACGGCATTGCTGTGGCTTGATTTTTCAACCGATGTGCTATATTTTGGCGTCAATGAATAGATCAGCGTCTGAACTTTCCAAAAAGTATAAATTTGTGGTATTTCGCAAAAGTTTAAGGGTGGGTTTAGTGGTTGAAAGCTAAAAAAATACCAATTTTTCACGCATGAACTCCCCAAAACTTTAAATCCATTTTTCTCCCCTTAAACGTGCGAATTTCGCGTTTTTACGTTTTAATTCAAAAGCTTAACCCAAACTAGTGTTTTGATGGTCGGAACATGTTTTAGGCAAAAAATCTAAAAATTACTGTTTCTAGAACACGTGCAGTTTTTGTGCAGATTTTCAGCTTTGATTGCTTACTGTGCCCGTAATTTTAATCCGATTGTTGAAATTTTTGTCTTATCTTATAGTTGCGTTTGTTTAGTTTGCGTGAAGTGCAAATATGTAGTAATTTGCAAGAAAATACTAATTTTTATGACGCTTAGGAGGCATAGACATGTATTTGTCTAAAATACGTAAATTTCCTTGTCAGACTTTTGGCTTTAATCGTTCACTGTAGCCACAGTTTCTATTCGATTATCAAAATTTTGTTCTCATTTTGTAGCTGTCAGTCGGTTGTTTACGTCGAATACAAATTTGTAGTACTTTTCATAAGAATACTAATTTTTATAAGGTTCCTTATATTTTTGGGGGCAGGTTATGGAAACTTTTTCCCTTTACGGCATTGCTGTGGCTTGATTTTTCAACCGATGTGCTATATTTTGGTGTCAATGAATAGATCAGCGTCTGAACTTTCCAAAAAGTATAAATTTGTGGTATTTAGCAAAAGTTTAAGGGTGGGTTTAGTGGTTGAAAGCTAAAAAAATACCAATTTTTCACGCATGAACTCCCCAAAACTTTGAATCCATTTTTCTCCCCTTAAACGTGCGAATTTCGCGTTTTTACGTTTTAATTTAAAAGCTTAACCCAAACTAGTGTTTTGATGGTCGGAACATGTTCTAGGCAAAAAATCTAAAAATTACTGTTTCTAGAACACGTGCATTTTTTGTGCGATTTTCAGCTTTGATTGCTTACTGTGCCCGTAATTTTAATCCGATTGTTGAAATTTTGGTCTTATCTTATAGTTGCGTTTGTTTAGTTTGCGTGAAGTGCAAATATGTAGTAATTTGCAAGAAAATACTAATTTTTATGACGCTTAGGAGGCATAGACATGTATTTGTCTAAAATACGTAAATTTCCTTGTCAGACTTTTGGCTTTAATCGTTCACTGTAGCCACAGTTTCTATTCGATTATCAAAATTTTGTTCTCATTTTGTAGCTGTCAGTCGGTTGTTTACGTCGAATACAAATTTGTAGTACTTTTCATAAGAATACTAATTTTTATAAGGTTCCTTATATTTTTGGGGGCAGCTTATGGAAACTTTTTCCCTTTACGGCATTGCTGTGGCTTGATTTTTCAACCGATGTGCTATATTTTGGTGTCAATGAATAGATCAGCGTCTGAACTTTCCAAAAAGTATAAATTTGTGGTATTTCGCAAAAGTTTAAGGGTGGGTTTAGTGGTTGAAAGCTAAAAAAATACAAATTTTTCACGCATGAACTCCCCAAAACTTTAAATCCATTTTTCTCCCCTTAAACGTGCGAATTTCGCGTTTTTACGTTTTAATTCAAAAGCTTAACCCAAACTAGTGTTTTGATGGTCGGAAGATGTTTTAGGCAAAAAATCTAAAAATTACTGTTTCTAGAACACGTGCAGTTTTTGTGCAGATTTTCAGCTTTGATTGCTTACTGTGCCCGTAATTTTAATCCGATTGTTGAAATTTTGGTCTTATCTTATAGTTGCGTTTGTTTAGTTTGCGTGAAGTGCAAATATGTAGTAATTTGCATGAAAATACTAATTTTTATGACGCTTAGGAGGCATAGACATGTATTTGTCTAAAATACGTAAATTTCCTTGTCAGACTTTTGGCTTTAATCGTTCACTGTAGCCACAGTTTCTATTCGATTATCAAAATTTTGTTCTCATTTTGTAGCTGTCAGTCGGTTGTTTACGTCAAATACAAATTTGTAGTACTTTTCATAAGAATACTAATTTTTATAAGGTTCCTTATATTTTTGGGGGCAGGTTATGGAAACTTTTTCCCTTTACGGCATTGCTGTGGCTTGATTTTTCAACCGATGTGCTTTATTTTGACGTCAATGAATAGATCAGCGTCTGAACTTTCCAAAAAGTATAAATTTGTGGTATTTCGCAAAAGTTTAAGGGTGGGTTTAGTGGTTGAAAGCTAAAAAAATACCAATTTTTCACGCATGAACTCCCCAAAACTTTAAATCCATTTTTCTCCCCTTAAACGTGCGAATTTCGCGTTTTTACGTTTTAATTTAAAAGCTTAACCCAAACTAGTGTTTTGATGGTCGGAACATGTTTTAGGCAAAAAATCTAAAAATTACTGTTTCTAGAACACGTGCATTTTTTGTGCAGATTTTCAGCTTTGATTGCTTACTGTGCCCGTAATTTTAATCCGATTGTTGAAATTTTGGTCTTACCTTATAGTTGCGTTTGTTTAGTTTGCTTGAAGTGCAAATATGTAGTAATTTGCATGAAAATACTAATTTTTATGACGCTTAGGAGGCATAGACATGTATTTGTCTAAAATACGTACATTTCCTTGTCAGACTTTTGGCTTTAATCGTTCACTGTAGCCACAGTTTCTATTCGATTATCAAAATTTTGTTCTCATTTTGTAGCTGTCAGTCGGTTGTTTACGTCGAATACAAATTTGTAGTACTTTTCATAAGAATACTAATTTTTATAAGGTTCCTTATATTTTTGGGGGCAGGTTATGGAAACTTTTTCCCTTTACGGCATTGCTGTGGCTTGATTTTTCAACCGATGTGCTATATTTTGGTGTCAATGAATAGATCAGCGTCTGAACTTTCCAAAAAGTATAAATTTGTGGTATTTCGCAAAAGTTTAAGGGTGGGTTTAGTGGTTGAAAGCTAAAAAAATACCAATTTTTCACGCATGAACTCCCCAAAACTTTAAATCCATTTTTCTCCCCTTAAACGTGCGAATTTCGCGTTTTTACGTTTTAATTCAAAAGCTTAACCCAAACTAGTGTTTTGATGGTCGGAACATGTTTTAGGCAAAAAATCTAAAAATTACTGTTTCTAGAACACGTGCAGTTTTTGTGCAGATTTTCAGCTTTGATTGCTTACTGTGCCCGTAATTTTAATCCGATTGTTGAAATTTTGGTCTTATCTTATAGTTGCGTTTGTTTAGTTTGCGTGAAGTGCAAATATGTAGTAATTTGCATGAAAATACTAATTTTTATGATGCTTAGGAGGCATAGACATGTATTTGTCTAAAATACGTAAATTTCCTTGTCAGACTTTTGGCTTTAATCGTTCACTGTAGCCACAGTTTCTATTCGATTATCAAAATTTTGTTCTCATTTTGTAGCTGTCAGTTGGTTGTTTACGTCGAATACAAATTTGTAGTACTTTTCATAAGAATACTAATTTTTATAAGGTTCCTTATATTTTTGGGGGCAGGTTATGGAAACTTTTTCCCTTTACGGCATTGCTGTGGCTTGATTTTTCAACCGATGTGCTATATTTTGGTGTCAATGAATAGATCAGCGTCTGAACTTTCCAAAAAGTATAAATTTGTGGTATTTCGCAAAAGTTTAAGGGCGGATTTAGTGATTGAAAGCTAAAAAAATACCAATTTTTCACGCATGAACTCCCCAAAACTTTAAATCCATTTTTCTCCCCTTAAACGTGCGAATTTCGCGTTTTTACGTTTTAATTTAAAAGCTTAACCCAAACTAGTGTTTTGATGGTCGGAACATGTTTTAGGCAAAAAATCTAAAAATTACTGTTTCTAGAACACGTGCAGTTTTTGTGCAGATTTTCAGCTTTGATTGCTTACTGTGCCCGTAATTTTAATCCGATTGTTGAAATTTTGGTCTTATCTTATAGTTGCGTTTGTTTAGTTTGCTTGAAGTGCAAATATGTAGTAATTTGCATGAAAATACTAATTTTATTGACGCTTAGGAGGCATAGACATGTATTTGTCTAAAATACGTAAATTTCCTTGTCAGACTTTTGGCTTTAATCGTTCACTGTAGCCACAGTTTCTATTCGATTATCAAAACTTTCTTCTCATTTTGTAGCTGTCAGTCGGTTGTTTACGTCGAATACAAATTTGTAGTACTTTTCATAAGAATACTAATTTTTATAAGGTTCCTTATATTTTTGGGGGCAGGTTATGGAAACTTTTTCCCTTTACGGCATTGCTGTGGCTTGATTTTTCAACCGATGTGCTATATTTTGGTGTCAATGAATGTTTTAGGCAAAAAATCTAAAAATTACTGTTTCTAGAACACGTGCATTTTTTGTGCAGATTTTCAGCTTTGATTGCTTACTGTGCCCGTAATTTTAATCCGATTGTTGAAATTTTGGTCTTACCTTATAGTTGCGTTTGTTTAGTTTGCTTGAAGTGCAAATATGTAGTAATTTGCATGAAAATACTAATTTTTATGACGCTTAGGAGGCATAGACATGTATTTGTCTAAAATACGTACATTTCCTTGTCAGACTTTTGGCTTTAATCGTTCACTGTAGCCACAGTTTCTATTCGATTATCAAAATTTTGTTCTCATTTTGTAGCTGTCAGTCGGTTGTTTACGTCGAATACAAATTTGTAGTACTTTTCATAAGAATACTAATTTTTATAAGGTTCCTTATATTTTTGGGGGCAGGTTATGGAAACTTTTTCCCTTTACGGCATTGCTGTGGCTTGATTTTTCAACCGATGTGCTATATTTTGGTGTCAATGAATAGATCAGCGTCTGAACTTTCCAAAAAGTATAAATTTGTGGTATTTCGCAAAAGTTTAAGGGTGGGTTTAGTGGTTGAAAGCTAAAAAAATACCAATTTTTCACGCATGAACTCCCCAAAACTTTAAATCCATTTTTCTCCCCTTAAACGTGCGAATTTCGCGTTTTTACGTTTTAATTCAAAAGCTTAACCCAAACTAGTGTTTTGATGGTCGGAACATGTTTTAGGCAAAAAATCTAAAAATTACTGTTTCTAGAACACGTGCAGTTTTTGTGCAGATTTTCAGCTTTGATTGCTTACTGTGCCCGTAATTTTAATCCGATTGTTGAAATTTTGGTCTTATCTTATAGTTGCGTTTGTTTAGTTTGCGTGAAGTGCAAATATGTAGTAATTTGCATGAAAATACTAATTTTTATGATGCTTAGGAGGCATAGACATGTATTTGTCTAAAATACGTAAATTTCCTTGTCAGACTTTTGGCTTTAATCGTTCACTGTAGCCACAGTTTCTATTCGATTATCAAAATTTTGTTCTCATTTTGTAGCTGTCAGTTGGTTGTTTACGTCGAATACAAATTTGTAGTACTTTTCATAAGAATACTAATTTTTATAAGGTTCCTTATATTTTTGGGGGCAGGTTATGGAAACTTTTTCCCTTTACGGCATTGCTGTGGCTTGATTTTTCAACCGATGTGCTATATTTTGGTGTCAATGAATAGATCAGCGTCTGAACTTTCCAAAAAGTATAAATTTGTGGTATTTCGCAAAAGTTTAAGGGCGGATTTAGTGATTGAAAGCTAAAAAAATACCAATTTTTCACGCATGAACTCCCCAAAACTTTAAATCCATTTTTCTCCCCTTAAACGTGCGAATTTCGCGTTTTTACGTTTTAATTTAAAAGCTTAACCCAAACTAGTGTTTTGATGGTCGGAACATGTTTTAGGCAAAAAATCTAAAAATTACTGTTTCTAGAACACGTGCAGTTTTTGTGCAGATTTTCAGCTTTGATTGCTTACTGTGCCCGTAATTTTAATCCGATTGTTGAAATTTTGGTCTTATCTTATAGTTGCGTTTGTTTAGTTTGCTTGAAGTGCAAATATGTAGTAATTTGCATGAAAATACTAATTTTATTGACGCTTAGGAGGCATAGACATGTATTTGTCTAAAATACGTAAATTTCCTTGTCAGACTTTTGGCTTTAATCGTTCACTGTAGCCACAGTTTCTATTCGATTATCAAAACTTTCTTCTCATTTTGTAGCTGTCAGTCGGTTGTTTACGTCGAATACAAATTTGTAGTACTTTTCATAAGAATACTAATTTTTATAAGGTTCCTTATATTTTTGGGGGCAGGTTATGGAAACTTTTTCCCTTTACGGCATTGCTGTGGCTTGATTTTTCAACCGATGTGCTATATTTTGGTGTCAATGAATAGATCAGCGTCTGAACTTTCCAAAAAGTATAAATTTGTGGTATTTCGCAAAAGTTGAAGGGTGGGTTTAGTGGTTGAAAGCTAAAAAAATACCAATTTTTCACGCATGAACTCCCCAAAACTTTAAATCCATTTTTCTCCCCTTAAACGTGCGAATTTCGCGTTTTTACGTTTTAATTTAAAAGCTTAACCCAAACTAGTGTTTTGATGGTCGGAACATGTTTTAGGCAAAAAATCTAAAAATTACTGTTTCTAGAACAATCGGATTAAAATTACGGGCACAGTAAGCAATCAAAGCTGAAAATCTGCAGAAAAACTTTTCTGCAGATTTTCAGCTTTGATTGCTTACTGTGCCCGTAATTTTAATCCGATTGTTGAAATTTTGGTCTTATCTTATAGTTGCGTTTGTTTAGTTTGCGTGAAGTGCAAATATGTAGTAATTTGCATGAAAATACTAATTTTTATGACGCTTAGGAGGCATAGACATGTATTTGTCTAAAATACGTAAATTTCCTTGTCAGACTTTTGGCTTTAATCGTTCACTGTAGCCACAGTTTCTATTCGATTATCAAAATTTTGTTCTCATTTTGTAGCTGTCAGTCGGTTGTTTACGTCGAATACAAATTTGTAGTACTTTTCATAAGAATACTAATTTTTATAAGGTTCCTTATATTTTTGGGGGCAGGTTATGGAAACTTTTTCCCTTTACGGCATTGCTGTGGCTTGATTTTTCAACCGATGTGCTATATTTTGGTGTCAATGAATAGATCAGCGTCTGAACTTTCCAAAAAGTATAAATTTGTGGTATTTCGCAAAAGTTTAAGGGTGAGTTTAGTGGTTGAAAGCTAAAAAAATACCAATTTTTCACGCATGAACTCCCCAAAAATTTAAATCGTTTTCTCCCCTTAAACGTGCGAATTTCGCGTTTTTACGTTTTAATTTAAAAGCTTAACGCAAACTAGTGTTTTGATGGTCGGAACATGTTTTGGGCAAAAAATCTAAAAATTACTGTTTCTAGAACACGTGCATTTTTTGTGGAGATTTTCAGCTTTGATTGCTTACTGTGCCCGTAATTTTAATCCGATTGTTGAAATTTTGGTCTTATCTTATAGTTGCGTTTGTTTAGTTTGCGTGAAGTGCAAATATGTAGTAATTTGCAAGAAAATACTAATTTTTATGACGCTTAGGAGGCATAGACATGTATTTGTCTAAAATACGTAAATTTCCTTGTCAGACTTTTGGCTTTAATCGTTCACTGTAGCCACAGTTTCTATTCGATTATCAAAATTTTGTTCTCATTTTGTAGCTGTCAGTCGGTTGTTTACGTCGAATACAAATTTGTAGTACTTTTCATAAGAATACTAATTTTTATAAGGTTCCTTATATTTTTGGGGGCAGCTTATGGAAACTTTTTCCCTTTACGGCATTGCTGTGGCTTGATTTTTCAACCGATGTGCTATATTTTGGTGTCAATGAATAGATCAGCGTCTGAACTTTCCAAAAAGTATAAATTTGTGGTATTTCGCAAAAGTTTAAGGGTGGGTTTAGTGGTTGAAAGCTAAAAAAATACAAATTTTTCACGCATGAACTCCCCAAAACTTTAAATCCATTTTTCTCCCCTTAAACGTGCGAATTTCGCGTTTTTACGTTTTAATTCAAAAGCTTAACCCAAACTAGTGTTTTGATGGTCGGAAGATGTTTTAGGCAAAAAATCTAAAAATTACTGTTTCTAGAACACGTGCAGTTTTTGTGCAGATTTTCAGCTTTGATTGCTTACTGTGCCCGTAATTTTAATCCGATTGTTGAAATTTTGGTCTTATCTTATAGTTGCGTTTGTTTAGTTTGCGTGAAGTGCAAATATGTAGTAATTTGCATGAAAATACTAATTTTTATGACGCTTAGGAGGCATAGACATGTATTTGTCTAAAATACGTAAATTTCCTTGTCAGACTTTTGGCTTTAATCGTTCACTGTAGCCACAGTTTCTATTCGATTATCAAAATTTTGTTCTCATTTTGTAGCTGTCAGTCGGTTGTTTACGTCAAATACAAATTTGTAGTACTTTTCATAAGAATACTAATTTTTATAAGGTTCCTTATATTTTTGGGGGCAGGTTATGGAAACTTTTTCCCTTTACGGCATTGCTGTGGCTTGATTTTTCAACCGATGTGCTTTATTTTGACGTCAATGAATAGATCAGCGTCTGAACTTTCCAAAAAGTATAAATTTGTGGTATTTCGCAAAAGTTTAAGGGTGGGTTTAGTGGTTGAAAGCTAAAAAAATACCAATTTTTCACGCATGAACTCCCCAAAACTTTAAATCCATTTTTCTCCCCTTAAACGTGCGAATTTCGCGTTTTTACGTTTTAATTTAAAAGCTTAACCCAAACTAGTGTTTTGATGGTCGGAACATGTTTTAGGCAAAAAATCTAAAAATTACTGTTTCTAGAACACGTGCATTTTTTGTGCAGATTTTCAGCTTTGATTGCTTACTGTGCCCGTAATTTTAATCCGATTGTTGAAATTTTGGTCTTACCTTATAGTTGCGTTTGTTTAGTTTGCTTGAAGTGCAAATATGTAGTAATTTGCATGAAAATACTAATTTTTATGACGCTTAGGAGGCATAGACATGTATTTGTCTAAAATACGTACATTTCCTTGTCAGACTTTTGGCTTTAATCGTTCACTGTAGCCACAGTTTCTATTCGATTATCAAAATTTTGTTCTCATTTTGTAGCTGTCAGTCGGTTGTTTACGTCGAATACAAATTTGTAGTACTTTTCATAAGAATACTAATTTTTATAAGGTTCCTTATATTTTTGGGGGCAGGTTATGGAAACTTTTTCCCTTTACGGCATTGCTGTGGCTTGATTTTTCAACCGATGTGCTATATTTTGGTGTCAATGAATAGATCAGCGTCTGAACTTTCCAAAAAGTATAAATTTGTGGTATTTCGCAAAAGTTTAAGGGTGGGTTTAGTGGTTGAAAGCTAAAAAAATACCAATTTTTCACGCATGAACTCCCCAAAACTTTAAATCCATTTTTCTCCCCTTAAACGTGCGAATTTCGCGTTTTTACGTTTTAATTCAAAAGCTTAACCCAAACTAGTGTTTTGATGGTCGGAACATGTTTTAGGCAAAAAATCTAAAAATTACTGTTTCTAGAACACGTGCAGTTTTTGTGCAGATTTTCAGCTTTGATTGCTTACTGTGCCCGTAATTTTAATCCGATTGTTGAAATTTTGGTCTTATCTTATAGTTGCGTTTGTTTAGTTTGCGTGAAGTGCAAATATGTAGTAATTTGCATGAAAATACTAATTTTTATGATGCTTAGGAGGCATAGACATGTATTTGTCTAAAATACGTAAATTTCCTTGTCAGACTTTTGGCTTTAATCGTTCACTGTAGCCACAGTTTCTATTCGATTATCAAAATTTTGTTCTCATTTTGTAGCTGTCAGTTGGTTGTTTACGTCGAATACAAATTTGTAGTACTTTTCATAAGAATACTAATTTTTATAAGGTTCCTTATATTTTTGGGGGCAGGTTATGGAAACTTTTTCCCTTTACGGCATTGCTGTGGCTTGATTTTTCAACCGATGTGCTATATTTTGGTGTCAATGAATAGATCAGCGTCTGAACTTTCCAAAAAGTATAAATTTGTGGTATTTCGCAAAAGTTTAAGGGCGGATTTAGTGATTGAAAGCTAAAAAAATACCAATTTTTCACGCATGAACTCCCCAAAACTTTAAATCCATTTTTCTCCCCTTAAACGTGCGAATTTCGCGTTTTTACGTTTTAATTTAAAAGCTTAACCCAAACTAGTGTTTTGATGGTCGGAACATGTTTTAGGCAAAAAATCTAAAAATTACTGTTTCTAGAACACGTGCAGTTTTTGTGCAGATTTTCAGCTTTGATTGCTTACTGTGCCCGTAATTTTAATCCGATTGTTGAAATTTTGGTCTTATCTTATAGTTGCGTTTGTTTAGTTTGCTTGAAGTGCAAATATGTAGTAATTTGCATGAAAATACTAATTTTATTGACGCTTAGGAGGCATAGACATGTATTTGTCTAAAATACGTAAATTTCCTTGTCAGACTTTTGGCTTTAATCGTTCACTGTAGCCACAGTTTCTATTCGATTATCAAAACTTTCTTCTCATTTTGTAGCTGTCAGTCGGTTGTTTACGTCGAATACAAATTTGTAGTACTTTTCATAAGAATACTAATTTTTATAAGAATCCTTATATTTTTGGGGGCAGGTTATGGAAACTTTTTCCCTTTACGGCATTGCTGTGGCTTGATTTTTCAACCGATGTGCTATATTTTGGTGTCAATGAATAGATCAGCGTCTGAACTTTCCAAAAAGTATAAATTTGTGGTATTTCGCAAAAGTTGAAGGGTGGGTTTAGTGGTTGAAAGCTAAAAAAATACCAATTTTTCACGCATGAACTCCCCAAAACTTTAAATCCATTTTTCTCCCCTTAAACGTGCGAATTTCGCGTTTTTACGTTTTAATTTAAAAGCTTAACCCAAACTAGTGTTTTGATGGTCGGAACATGTTTTAGGCAAAAAATCTAAAAATTACTGTTTCTAGAACAATCGGATTAAAATTACGGGCACAGTAAGCAATCAAAGCTGAAAATCTGCAGAAAAACTTTTCTGCAGATTTTCAGCTTTGATTGCTTACTGTGCCCGTAATTTTAATCCGATTGTTGAAATTTTGGTCTTATCTTATAGTTGCGTTTGTTTAGTTTGCGTGAAGTGCAAATATGTAGTAATTTGCATGAAAATACTAATTTTTATGACGCTTAGGAGGCATAGACATGTATTTGTCTAAAATACGTAAATTTCCTTGTCAGACTTTTGGCTTTAATCGTTCACTGTAGCCACAGTTTCTATTCGATTATCAAAATTTTGTTCTCATTTTGTAGCTGTCAGTCGGTTGTTTACGTCGAATACAAATTTGTAGTACTTTTCATAAGAATACTAATTTTTATAAGGTTCCTTATATTTTTGGGGGCAGGTTATGGAAACTTTTTCCCTTTACGGCATTGCTGTGGCTTGATTTTTCAACCGATGTGCTATATTTTGGTGTCAATGAATAGATCAGCGTCTGAACTTTCCAAAAAGTATAAATTTGTGGTATTTCGCAAAAGTTTAAGGGTGAGTTTAGTGGTTGAAAGCTAAAAAAATACCAATTTTTCACGCATGAACTCCCCAAAAATTTAAATCGTTTTCTCCCCTTAAACGTGCGAATTTCGCGTTTTTACGTTTTAATTTAAAAGCTTAACGCAAACTAGTGTTTTGATGGTCGGAACATGTTTTGGGCAAAAAATCTAAAAATTACTGTTTCTAGAACACGTGCATTTTTTGTGGAGATTTTCAGCTTTGATTGCTTACTGTGCCCGTAATTTTAATCCGATTGTTGAAATTTTGGTCTTATCTTATAGTTGCGTTTGTTTAGTTTGCGTGAAGTGCAAATATGTAGTAATTTGCAAGAAAATACTAATTTTTATGACGCTTAGGAGGCATAGACATGTATTTGTCTAAAATACGTAAATTTCCTTGTCAGACTTTTGGCTTTAATCGTTCACTGTAGCCACAGTTTCTATTCGATTATCAAAATTTTGTTCTCATTTTGTAGCTGTCAATCGGTTGTTTACGTCGAATACAAATTTGTAGTACTTTTCATAAGAATACTAATTTTTATAAGGTTCCTTATATTTTTGGGGGCAGGTTATGGAAACTTTTTCCCTTTACGGCATTGCTGTGGCTTGATTTTTCAACCGATGTGCTATATTTTGGTGTCAATGAATAGATCAGCGTCTGAACTTTCCAAAAAGTATAAATTTGTGGTATTTCGCAAAAGTTTAAGGGTGGGTTTAGTGGTTGAAAGCTAAAAAAATACCAATTTTTCACGCATGAACTCCCCAAAACTTTAAATCCATTTTTCTCCCCTTAAACGTGCGAATTTCGCGTTTTTACGTTTTAATTCAAAAGCTTAACCCAAACTAGTGTTTTGATGGTCGGAACATGTTTTAGGCAAAAAATCTAAAAATTACTGTTTCTAGAACACGTGCAGTTTTTGTGCAGATTTTCAGCTTTGATTGCTTACTGTGCCCGTAATTTTAATCCGATTGTTGAAATTTTGGTCTTATCTTATAGTTGCGTTTGTTTAGTTTGCGTGAAGTGCAAATATGTAGTAATTTGCATGAAAATACTAATTTTTATGACGCTTAGGAGGCATAGACATGTATTTGTCTAAAATACGTAAATTTCCTTGTCAGACTTTTGGCTTTAATCGTTCACTGTAGCCACAGTTTCTATTCGATTATCAAAATTTTGTTCTCATTTTGTAGCTGTCAGTCGGTTGTTTACGTCGAATACAAATTTGTAGTACTTTTCATAAGAATACTAATTTTTATAAGGTTCCTTATATTTTTGGGGGCAGGTTATGGAAACTTTTTCCCTTTACGGCATTGCTGTGGCTTGATTTTTCAACCGATGTGCTGTATTTTGGTGTCAATGAATAGATCAGCGTTTGAACTTTCCAAAAAGTATAAATTTGTGGTATTCCGCAAAAGTTTAAGGGTGGGTTTAGTGGTTGAAAGCTAAAAAAATACCAATTTTTCACGCATGAACTCCCCAAAACTTTAAATCCATTTTTCTCCCCTTAAACGTGCGAATTTCGCGTTTTTACGTTTTAATTTAAAAGCTTAACCCAAACTAGTGTTTTGATGGTCGGAGCATGTTTTAGGCAAAAAATCTAAAAATTACTGTTTCTAGAACACGTGCAGTTTTTCTGCAGATTTTCAGCTTTGATTGCTTACTGTGCCCGTAATTTTAATCCGATTGTTGAAATTTTGGTCTTATCTTATAGTTGCGTTTGTTAAGTTTGCGTGAAGTGCAAATATGTAGTAATTTGCATGAAAATACTAATTTTTATGACGCTTAGGAGGCATATACATGTATTTGTCTAAAATACGTATATTTCCTTGTCAGACTTTTGGCTTTAATCGTTCACTGTAGCCACAGTTTCTATTCGATTATCAAAATTTTGTTCTCATTTTGTAGCTGTCAGTCGGTTGTTTACGTCGAATACAAATTTGTAGTACTTTTCATAAGAATACTAATTTTTATAAGGTTCCTTATATTTTTGGGGGCAGGTTATGGAAACTTTTTCCCTTTACGGCATTGCTGTGGCTTGATTTTTCAACCGATGTGCTATATTTTGGTGTCAATGAATAGATCAGCGTCTGAACTTTCCAAAAAGTATAAATTTGTGGTATTTCGCAAAAGTTTAAGGGTGGGTTTAGTGGTTGAAAGCTAAAAAAATACCAATTTTTCACGCATGAACTCCCCAAAACTTTAAATCCATTTTTCTCCCCTTAAACGTGCGAATTTCACGTTTTTACGTTTTAATTTAAAAGCTTAACCCAAACTAGTGTTTTGATGGTCGGAACATGTTTTGGGCAAAAAATCTAAAATTTACTGTTTCTAGAACACGTGCATTTTTTGTGGAGATTTTCAGCTTTGATTGCTTACTGTGCCCGTAATTTTAATCCGATTGTTGAAATTTTGGTCTTATCTTATAGTTGCGTTTGTTTAGTTTGCGTGAAGTGCAAATATGTAGTAATTTGCAAGAAAATACTAATTTTTATGACGCTTAGGAGGCATAGACATGTATTTGTCTAAAATACGTGAATTTCCTTGTCAGACTTTTGGCTTTAATCGTTCACTGTAGCCACAGTTTCTATTCGATTATCAAAATTTTGTTCTCATTTTGTAGCTGTCAGTCGGTTGTTTACGTCGAATACAAATTTGTAGTACTTTTCATAAGAATACTAATTTTTATAAGGTTCCTTATATTTTTGGGGGCAGGTTATGGAAACTTTTTCCCTTTACGGCATTGCTGTGGCTTGATTTTTCAACCGATGTGCTATATTTTGGTGTCAATGAATAGATCAGCGTCTGAACTTTCCAAAAAGTATAAATTTGTGGTATTTCGCAAAAGTTTAAGGGTGGGTTTAGTGGTTGAAAGCTAAAAAAATACCAATTTTTCACGCATGAACTCCCCAAAACTTTAAATCCATTTTTCTCCCCTTAAACGTGAGAATTTCGCGTTTTTACGTTTTAATTTAAAAGCTTAACCCAAACTAGTGTTTTGATGGTCGGAACATGTTTTAGGCAAAAAATCTAAAAATTACTGTTTCTAGAACACGTGCAGTTTTTCTGCAGATTTTCAGCTTTGATTGCTTACTGTGCCCGTAATTTTAATCCGATTGTTGAAATTTTGGTCTTATCTTATAGTTGCGTTTGTTTAGTTTGCGTGAAGTGCAAATATGTAGTAATTTGCAAGAAAATACTAATTTTTATGACGCTTAGGAGGCATAGACATGTATTTGTCTAAAATACGTAAATTTCCTTGTCAGACTTTTGGCTTTAATCGTTCACTGTAGCCACAGTTTCTATTCGATTATCAAAATTTTGTTCTCATTTTGTAGCTGTCAGTCGGTTGTTTACGTCGAATACAAATTTGTAGTACTTTTCATAAGAATACTAATTTTTATAAGGTTCCTTATATTTTTGGGGGCAGGTTATGGAAACTTTTTCCCTTTACGGCATTGCTGTGGCTTGATTTTTCAACCGATGTGCTATATTTTGGTGTCAATGAATAGATCAGCGTCTGAACTTTCCAAAAAGTATAAATTTGTGGTATTTCGCAAAAGTTTAAGGGTGGGTTTAGTGGTTGAAAGCTAAAAAAATACCAATTTTTCACGCATGAACTCCCCAAAACTTTAAATCCATTTTTCTCCCCTTAAACGTGCGAATTTCGCGTTTTTACGTTTTAATTTAAAAGCTTAACCCAAACTAGTGTTTTGATGGTCGGAACATGTTTTGGGCAAAAAATCTAAAAATTACTGTTTCTAGAACACGTGCATTTTTTGTGCAGATTTTCAGCTTTAATTGCTTACTGTGCCCGTAATTTTAATCCGATTGTTGAAATTTTGGTCTTATCTTATAGTTGCGTTTGTTTAGTTTGCGTGAAGTGCAAATATGTAGTAATTTGCAAGAAAATACTAATTTTTATGACGCTTAGGAGGCATAGACATGTATTTGTCTAAAATACGTAAATTTCCTTGTCAGACTTTTGGCTTTAATCGTTCACTGTAGCCACAGTTTCTATTCGATTATCAAAATTTTGTTCTCATTTTGTAGCTGTCAGTCGGTTGTTTACGTCGAATACAAATTTGTAGTACTTTTCATAAGAATACTAATTTTTATAAGGTTCCTTATATTTTTGGGGGCAGGTTATGGAAACTTTTTCCCTTTACGGCATTGCTGTGGCTTCATTTTTCAACCAATAAGCTATATTTTGGTGTCAATGAATAGATCAGCGTCTGAACTTTCCAAAAAGTATAAATTTGTGGTATTTCGCAAAAGTTTAAGGGTGGGTTTAGTGGTTGAAAGCTAAAAAAATACCAATTTTTCACGCATGAACTCCCCAAAACTTTAAATCCATTTTTCTCCCCTTAAACGTGCGAATTTCGCGTTTTTACGTTTTAATTTAAAAGCTTAACCCAAACTAGTGTTTTGATGGTCGGAACATGTTTTAGGCAAAAAATCTAAAAATTACTGTTTCTAGAACACGTGCAGTTTTTGTGCAGATTTTCAGCTTTGATTGCTTACTGTGCCCGTAATTTTAATCCGATTGTTGAAATTTTGGTCTTATCTTATAGTTGCGTTTGTTAAGTTTGCGTGAAGTGCAAATATGTAGTAATTTGCATGAAAATACTAATTTTTATGACGCTTAGGAGGCATATACATGTATTTGTCTAAAATACGTAAATTTCCTTGTCAGACTTTTGGCTTTAATCGTTCACTGTAGCCACAGTTTCTATTCGATTATCAAAATTTTGTTCTCATTTTGTAGCTGTCAGTCGGTTGTTTACGTCGAATACAAATTTGTAGTACTTTTCATAAGAATACTAATTTTTATAAGGTTCCTTATATTTTTGGGGGCAGGTTATGGAAACTTTTTCCCTTTACGGCATTGCTGTGGCTTGATTTTTCAACCGATGTGCTATATTTTGGTGTCAATGAATAGATCAGCGTCTGAACTTTCCAAAAAGTATAAATTTGTGGTATTTCGCAAAAGTTTAAGGGTGGGTTTAGTGGTTGAAAGCTAAAAAAATACCAATTTTTCACGCATGAACTCCCCAAAACTTTAAATCCATTTTTCTCCCCTTAAACGTGCGAATTTCGCGTTTTTACGTTTTAATTTAAAAGCTTAACCCAAAGTAGTGTTTTGATGGTCGGAACATGTTTTGGGCAAAAAATCTAAAAATTACTGTTTCTAGAACACGTGCATTTTTTGTGGAGATTTTCAGCTTTGATTGCTTACTGTGCCCGTAATTTTAATCCGATTGTTGAAATTTTGGTCTTATCTTATAGTTGCGTTTGTTTAGTTTGCGTGAAGTGCAAATATGTAGTAATTTGCAAGAAAATACTAATTTTTATGACGCTTAGGAGGCATAGACATGTATTTGTCTAAAATACGTAAATTTCCTTGTCAGACTTTTGGCTTTAATCGTTCACTGTAGCCACAGTTTCTATTCGATTATCAAAATTTTGTTCTCATTTTGTAGCTGTCAGTCGGTTGTTTACGTCGAATACAAATTTGTAGTACTTTTCATAAGAATACTAATTTTTATAAGGTTCCTTATATTTTTGGGGGCAGGTTATGGAAACTTTTTCCCTTTACGGCATTGCTGTGGCTTGATTTTTCAACCGATGTGCTATATTTTGGTGTCAATGAATAGATCAGCGTCTGAACTTTCCAAAAAGTATAAATTTGTGGTATTTCGCAAAAGTTTAAGGGTGGGTTTAGTGGTTGAAAGCCAAAAAAATACCAATTTTTCACGCATGAACTCCCCAAAACTTGAAATCCATTTTTCTCCCCTTAAACGTGCGAATTTCGCGTTTTTACGTTTTAATTTAAAAGCTTAACCCAAACTAGTGTTTTGATGGTCGGAACATGTTTTAGGCAAAAAATCTAAAAATTACTGTTTCTAGAACACGTGCATTTTTTGTGGAGATTTTCAGCTTTGATTGCTTACTGTGCCCGTAATTTTAATCCGATTGTTGAAATTTTGGTCTTATCTTATAGTTGCGTTTGTTTAGTTTGCGTGAAGTGCAAATATGTAGTAATTTGCAAGAAAATACTAATTTTTATGACGCTTAGGAGGCATAGACATGTATTTGTCTAAAATACGTAAATTTCCTTGTCAGACTTTTGGCTTTAATCGTTCACTGTAGCCACAGTTTCTATTCGATTATCAAAATTTTGTTCTCATTTTGTAGCTGTCAGTCGGTTGTTTACGTCGAATACAAATTTGTAGTACTTTTCATAAGAATACTAATTTTTATAAGGTTCCTTATATTTTTGGGGGCAGGTTATGGAAACTTTTTCCCTTTACGGCATTGCTGTGGCTTGATTTTTCAACCGATGTGCTATATTTTGGTGTCAATGAATAGATCAGCGTCTGAACTTTCCAAAAAGTATAAATTTGTGGTATTTCGCAAAAGTTTAAGGGTGGGTTTAGTGGTTGAAAGCTAAAAAAATACCAATTTTTCACGCATGAACTCCCCAAAACTTTAAATCCATTTTTCTCCCCTTAAACGTGCGAATTTCGCGTTTTTACGTTTTAATTTAAAAGCTTAACCCAAACTAGTGTTTTGATGGTCGGAACATGTTTTGGGCAAAAAATCTAAAAATTACTGTTTCTAGAACACGTGCATTTTTTGTGGAGATTTTCAGCTTTGATTGCTTACTGTGCCCGTAATTTTAATCCGATTGTTGAAATTTTGGTCTTATCTTATAGTTGCGTTTGTTTAGTTTGCGTGAAGTGCAAATATGTAGTAATTTGCAAGAAAATACTAATTTTTATGACGCTTAGGAGGCATAGACATGTATTTGTCTAAAATACGTGAATTTCCTTGTCAGACTTTTGGCTTTAATTGTTCACTGTAGCCACAGTTTCTATTCGATTATCAAAATTTTGTTCTCATTTTGTAGCTGTCAGTCGGTTGTTTACGTCGAATACAAATTTGTAGTACTTTTCATAAGAATACTAATTTTTATAAGGTTCCTTATATTTTTGGGGGCAGGTTATGGAAACTTTTTCCCTTTACGGCATTGCTGTGGCTTGATTTTTCAACCGATGTGCTATATTTTGGTGTCAATGAATAGATCAGCGTCTGAACTTTCCAAAAAGTATAAATTTGTGGTATTTCGCAAAAGTTTAAGGGTGGGTTTAGTGGTTGAAAGCTAAAAAAATACCAATTTTTCACGCATGAACTCCCCAAAACTTTAAATCCATTTTTCTCCCCTTAAACGTGCGAATTTCGCGTTTTTACGTTTTAATTTAAAAGCTTAACCCAAACTAGTGTTTTGATGGTCGGAACATGTTTTGGGCAAAAAATCTAAAAATTACTGTTTCTAGAACACGTGCATTTTTTGTGGAGATTTTCAGCTTTGATTGCTTACTGTGCCCGTAATTTTAATCCGATTGTTGAAATTTTGGTCTTATCTTATAGTTGCGTTTGTTTAGTTTGCGTGAAGTGCAAATATGTAGTAATTTGCAAGAAAATACTAATTTTTATGACGCTTAGGAGGCATAGACATGTATTTGTCTAAAATACGTAAATTTCCTTGTCAGACTTTTGGCTTTAATCGTTCACTGTAGCCACAGTTTCTATTCGATTATCAAAATTTTGTTCTCATTTTGTAGCTGTCAGTCGGTTGTTTACGTCGAATACAAATTTGTAGTACTTTTCATAAGAATACTAATTTTTATAAGGTTCCTTATATTTTTGGGGGCAGGTTATGGAAACTTTTTCCCTTTACGGCATTGCTGTGGCTTGATTTTTCAACCGATGTGCTATATTTTGGTGTCAATGAATAGATCAGCGTCTGAACTTTCCAAAAAGTATAAATTTGTGGTATTTCGCAAAAGTTTAAGGGTGGGTTTAGTGGTTGAAAGCTAAAAAAATACCAATTTTTCACGCATGAACTCCCCAAAACTTTAAATCCATTTTTCTCCCCTTAAACGTGCGAATTTCGCGTTTTTACGTTTTAATTTAAAAGCTTAACCCAAACTAGTGTTTTGATGGTCGGAACATGTTTTGGGCAAAAAATCTAAAAATTACTGTTTCTAGAACACGTGCATTTTTTGTGGAGATTTTCAGCTTTGATTGCTTACTGTGCCCGTAATTTTAATCCGATTGTTGAAATTTTGGTCTTATCTTATAGTTGCGTTTGTTTAGTTTGCGTGAAGTGCAAATATGTAGTAATTTGCAAGAAAATACTAATTTTTATGACGCTTAGGAGGCATAGACATGTATTTGTCTAAAATACGTGAATTTCCTTGTCAGACTTTTGGCTTTAATTGTTCACTGTAGCCACAGTTTCTATTCGATTATCAAAATTTTGTTCTCATTTTGTAGCTGTCAGTCGGTTGTTTACGTCGAATACAAATTTGTAGTACTTTTCATAAGAATACTAATTTTTATAAGGTTCCTTATATTTTTGGGGGCAGGTTATGGAAACTTTTTCCCTTTACGGCATTGCTGTGGCTTGATTTTTCAACCGATGTGCTATATTTTGGTGTCAATGAATAGATCAGCGTCTGAACTTTCCAAAAAGTATAAATTTGTGGTATTTCGCAAAAGTTTAAGGGTGGGTTTAGTGGTTGAAAGCTAAAAAAATACCAATTTTTCACGCATGAACTCCCCAAAACTTTAAATCCATTTTTCTCCCCTTAAACGTGCGAATTTCGCGTTTTTACGTTTTAATTTAAAAGCTTAACCCAAACTAGTGTTTTGATGGTCGGAACATGTTTTGGGCAAAAAATCTAAAAATTACTGTTTCTAGAACACGTGCAGTTTTTCTGCAGATTTTCAGCTTTGATTGCTTACTGTGCCCGTAATTTTAATCCGATTGTTGAAATTTTGGTCTTATCTTATAGTTGCGTTTGTTTAGTTTGCGTGAAGTGCAAATATGTAGTAATTTGCAAGAAAATACTAATTTTTATGACGCTTAGGAGGCATAGACATGTATTTGTCTAAAATACGTAAATTTCCTTGTCAGACTTTTGGCTTTAATCGTTCACTGTAGCCACAGTTTCTATTCGATTATCAAAATTTTGTTCTCATTTTGTAGCTGTCAGTCGGTTGTTTACGTCGAATACAAATTTGTAGTACTTTTCATAAGAATACTAATTTTTATAAGGTTCCTTATATTTTTGGGGGCAGGTTATGGAAACTTTTTCCCTTTACGGCATTGCTGTGGCTTGATTTTTCAACCGATGTGCTATATTTTGGTGTCAATGAATAGATCAGCGTCTGAACTTTCCAAAAAGTATAAATTTGTGGTATTTCGCAAAAGTTTAAGGGTGGGTTTAGTGGTTGAAAGCTAAAAAAATACCAATTTTTCACGCATGAACTCCCCAAAACTTTAAATCCATTTTTCTCCCCTTAAACGTGCGAATTTCGCGTTTTTACGTTTTAATTTAAAAGCTTAACCCAAACTAGTGTTTTGATGGTCGGAACATGTTTTGGGCAAAAAATCTAAAAATTACTGTTTCTAGAACACGTGCATTTTTTGTGCAGATTTTCGGCTTTAATTGCTTACTGTGCCCGTAATTTTAATCCGATTGTTGAAATTTTGGTCTTATCTTATAGTTGCGTTTGTTTAGTTTGCGTGAAGTGCAAATATGTAGTAATTTGCAAGAAAATACTAATTTTTATGACGCTTAGGAGGCATAGACATGTATTTGTCTAAAATACGTAAATTTCCTTGTCAGACTTTTGGCTTTAATCGTTCACTGTAGCCACAGTTTCTATTCGATTATCAAAATTTTGTTCTCATTTTGTAGCTGTCAGTCGGTTGTTTACGTCGAATACAAATTTGTAGTACTTTTCATAAGAATACTAATTTTTATAAGGTTCCTTATATTTTTGGGGGCAGGTTATGGAAACTTTTTCCCTTTACGGCATTGCTGTGGCTTCATTTTTCAACCAATAAGCTATATTTTGGTGTCAATGAATAGATCAGCGTCTGAACTTTCCAAAAAGTATAAATTTGTGGTATTTCGCAAAAGTTTAAGGGTGGGTTTAGTGGTTGAAAGCTAAAAAAATACCAATTTTTCACGCATGAACTCCCCAAAACTTTAAATCCATTTTTCTCCCCTTAAACGTGCGAATTTCGCGTTTTTACGTTTTAATTTAAAAGCTTAACCCAAACTAGTGTTTTGATGGTCGGAACATGTTTTAGGCAAAAAATCTAAAAATTACTGTTTCTAGAACACGTGCAGTTTTTGTGCAGATTTTCAGCTTTGATTGCTTACTGTGCCCGTAATTTTAATCCGATTGTTGAAATTTTGGTCTTATCTTATAGTTGCGTTTGTTAAGTTTGCGTGAAGTGCAAATATGTAGTAATTTGCATGAAAATACTAATTTTTATGACGCTTAGGAGGCATATACATGTATTTGTCTAAAATACGTAAATTTCCTTGTCAGACTTTTGGCTTTAATCGTTCACTGTAGCCACAGTTTCTATTCGATTATCAAAATTTTGTTCTCATTTTGTAGCTGTCAGTCGGTTGTTTACGTCGAATACAAATTTGTAGTACTTTTCATAAGAATACTAATTTTTATAAGGTTCCTTATATTTTTGGGGGCAGGTTATGGAAACTTTTTCCCTTTACGGCATTGCTGTGGCTTGATTTTTCAACCGATGTGCTATATTTTGGTGTCAATGAATAGATCAGCGTCTGAACTTTCCAAAAAGTATAAATTTGTGGTATTTCGCAAAAGTTTAAGGGTGGGTTTAGTGGTTGAAAGCTAAAAAAATACCAATTTTTCACGCATGAACTCCCCAAAACTTTAAATCCATTTTTCTCCCCTTAAACGTGCGAATTTCGCGTTTTTACGTTTTAATTTAAAAGCTTAACCCAAACTAGTGTTTTGATGGTCGGAACATGTTTTGGGCAAAAAATCTAAAAATTACTGTTTCTAGAACACGTGCATTTTTTGTGGAGATTTTCAGCTTTGATTGCTTACTGTGCCCGTAATTTTAATCCGATTGTTGAAATTTTGGTCTTATCTTATAGTTGCGTTTGTTTAGTTTGCGTGAAGTGCAAATATGTAGTAATTTGCAAGAAAATACTAATTTTTATGACGCTTAGGAGGCATAGACATGTATTTGTCTAAAATACGTAAATTTCCTTGTCAGACTTTTGGCTTTAATCGTTCACTGTAGCCACAGTTTCTATTCGATTATCAAAATTTTGTTCTCATTTTGTAGCTGTCAGTCGGTTGTTTACGTCGAATACAAATTTGTAGTACTTTTCATAAGAATACTAATTTTTATAAGGTTCCTTATATTTTTGGGGGCAGGTTATGGAAACTTTTTCCCTTTACGGCATTGCTGTGGCTTGATTTTTCAACCGATGTGCTATATTTTGGTGTCAATGAATAGATCAGCGTCTGAACTTTCCAAAAAGTATAAATTTGTGGTATTTCGCAAAAGTTTAAGGGTGGGTTTAGTGGTTGAAAGCCAAAAAAATACCAATTTTTCACGCATGAACTCCCCAAAACTTTAAATCCATTTTTCTCCCCTTAAACGTGCGAATTTCGCGTTTTTACGTTTTAATTTAAAAGCTTAACCCAAACTAGTGTTTTGATGGTCGGAACATGTTTTGGGCAAAAAATCTAAAAATTATTGTTTCTAGAACACGTGCATTTTTTGTGGAGATTTTCAGCTTTGATTGCTTACTGTGCCCGTAATTTTAATCCGATTGTTGAAATTTTGGTCTTATCTTATAGTTGCGTTTGTTTAGTTTGCGTGAAGTGCAAATATGTAGTAATTTGCAAGAAAATACTAATTTTTATGACGCTTAGGAGGCATAGACATGTATTTGTCTAAAATACGTAAATTTCCTTGTCAGACTTTTGGCTTTAATCGTTCACTGTAGCCACAGTTTCTATTCGATTATCAAAATTTTGTTCTCATTTTGTAGCTGTCAGTCGGTTGTTTACGTCGAATACAAATTTGTAGTACTTTTCATAAGAATACTAATTTTTATAAGGTTCCTTATATTTTTGGGGGCAGGTTATGGAAACTTTTTCCCTTTACGGCATTGCTGTGGCTTGATTTTTCAACCGATGTGCTATATTTTGGTGTCAATGAATAGATCAGCGTCTGAACTTTCCAAAAAGTATAAATTTGTGGTATTTCGCAAAAGTTTAAGGGTGGGTTTAGTGGTTGAAAGCTAAAAAAATACCAATTTTTCACGCATGAACTCCCCAAAACTTTAAATCCATTTTTCTCCCCTTAAACGTGCGAATTTCGCGTTTTTACGTTTTAATTTAAAAGCTTAACCCAAACTAGTGTTTTGATGGTCGGAACATGTTTTGGGCAAAAAATCTAAAAATTACTGTTTCTAGAACACGTGCAGTTTTTGTGCAGATTTTCAGCTTTGATTGCTTACTGTGCCCGTAATTTTAATCCGATTGTTGAAATTTTGGTCTTATCTTATAGTTGCGTTTGTTTAGTTTGCGTGAAGTGCAAATATGTAGTAATTTGCAAGAAAATACTAATTTTTATGACGCTTAGGAGGCATAGACATGTATTTGTCTAAAATACGTAAATTTCCTTGTCAGACTTTTGGCTTTAATCGTTCACTGTAGCCACAGTTTCTATTCGATTATCAAAATTTTGTTCTCATTTTGTAGCTGTCAGTCGGTTGTTTACGTCGAATACAAATTTGTAGTACTTTTCATAAGAATACTAATTTTTATAAGGTTCCTTATATTTTTGGGGGCAGGTTATGGAAACTTTTTCCCTTTACGGCATTGCTGTGGCTTGATTTTTCAACCGATGTGCTATATTTTGGTGTCAATGAATAGATCAGCGTCTGAACTTTCCAAAAAGTATAAATTTGTGGTATTTCGCAAAAGTTTAAGGGTGGGTTTAGTGGTTGAAAGCTAAAAAAATACCAATTTTTCACGCATGAACTCCCCAAAACTTTAAATCCATTTTTCTCCCCTTAAACGTGCGAATTTCGCGTTTTTACGTTTTAATTTAAAAGCTTAACCCAAACTAGTGTTTTGATGGTCGGAACATGTTTTGGGCAAAAAATCTAAAAATTACTGTTTCTAGAACACGTGCATTTTTTGTGCAGATTTTCAGCTTTGATTGCTTACTGTGCCCGTAATTTTAATCCGATTGTTGAAATTTTGGTCTTATCTTATAGTTGCGTTTGTTTAGTTTGCGTGAAGTGCAAATATGTAGTAATTTGCAAGAAAATACTAATTTTTATGACGCTTAGGAGGCATAGACATGTATTTGTCTAAAATACGTAAATTTCCTTGTCAGACTTTTGGCTTTAATCGTTCACTGTAGCCACAGTTTCTATTCGATTATCAAAATTTTGTTCTCATTTTGTAGCTGTCAGTCGGTTGTTTACGTCGAATACAAATTTGTAGTGCTTTTCATAAGAATACTAATTTTTATAAGGTTCCTTATATTTTTGGGGGCAGGTTATGGAAACTTTTTCCCTTTACGGCATTGCTGTGGCTTGATTTTTCAACCGATGTGCTATATTTTGGTGTCAATGAATAGATCAGCGTCTGAACTTTCCAAAAAGTATAAATTTGTGGTATTTCGCAAAAGTTTAAGGGTGGGTTTAGTGGTTGAAAGCTAAAAAAATACCAATTTTTCACGCATGAACTCCCCAAAACTTTAAATCCATTTTTCTCCCCTTAAACGTGCGAATTTCGCGTTTTTACGTTTTAATTCAAAAGCTTAACCCAAACTAGTGTTGATGGTCGGAACATGTTTTAGGCAAAAAATCTAAAAATTACTGTTTCTAGAACACGTGCAGTTTTTCTGCAGATTTTCAGCTTTGATTGCTTACTGTGCCCGTAATTTTAATCCGATTGTTGAAATTTTGGTCTTATCTTATAGTTGCGTTTGTTTAGTTTGCGTGAAGTGCAAATATGTAGTAATTTGCATGAAAATACTAATTTTTATGACGCTTAGGAGGCATAGACATGTATTTGTCTAAAATACGTAAATTTCCTTGTCAGACTTTTGGCTTTAATCGTTCACTGTAGCCACAGTTTCTATTCGATTATCAAAATTTTGTTCTCATTTTGTAGCTGTCAGTCGGTTGTTTACGTCGAATACAAATTTGTAGTACTTTTCATAAGAATACTAATTTTTATAAGGTTCCTTATATTTTTGGGGGCAGGTTATGGAAACTTTTTCCCTTTACGGCATTGCTGTGGCTTGATTTTTCAACCGATGTGCTATATTTTGGTGTCAATGAATAGATCAGCGTCTGAACTTTCCAAAAAGTATAAATTTGTGGTATTTCGCAAAAGTTTAAGGGTGGGTTTAGTGGTTGAAAGCTAAAAAAATACCAATTTTTCACGCATGAACTCCCCAAAACTTTAAATCCATTTTTCTCCCCTTAAACGTGCGAATTTCGCGTTTTTACGTTTTAATTTAAAAGCTTAACCCAAACTAGTGTTTTGATGGTCGGAACATGTTTTGGGCAAAAAATCTAAAAATTACTGTTTCTAGAACACGTGCATTTTTTGTGGAGATTTTCAGCTTTGATTGCTTACTGTGCCCGTAATTTTAATCCGATTGTTGAAATTTTGGTCTTATCTTATAGTTGCGTTTGTTTAGTTTGCGTGAAGTGCAAATATGTAGTAATTTGCAAGAAAATACTAATTTTTATGACGCTTAGGAGGCATAGACATGTATTTGTCTAAAATACGTAAATTTCCTTGTTAGACTTTTGGCTTTAATCGTTCACTGTAGCCACAGTTTCTATTCGATTATCAAAATTTTGTTCTCATTTTGTAGCTGTCAGTCGGTTGTTTACGTCGAATACAAATTTGTAGTACTTTTCATAAGAATACTAATTTTTATAAGGTTCCTTATATTTTTGGGGGCAGGTTATGGAAACTTTTTCCCTTTACGGCATTGCTGTGGCTTGATTTTTCAACCGATGTGCTATATTTTGGTGTCAATGAATAGATCAGCGTCTGAACTTTCCAAAAAGTATAAATTTGTGGTATTTCGCAAAAGTTTAAGGGTGGGTTTAGTGGTTGAAAGCTAAAAAAATACCAATTTTTCACGCATGAACTCCCCAAAACTTTAAATCCATTTTTCTCCCCTTAAACGTGCGAATTTCGCGTTTTTACGTTTTAATTTAAAAGCTTAACCCAAACTAGTGTTTTGATGGTCGGAACATGTTTTGGGCAAAAAATCTAAAAATTACTGTTTCTAGAACACGTGCATTTTTTGTGCAGATTTTCAGCTTTGATTGCTTACTGTGCCCGTAATTTTAATCCGATTGTTGAAATTTTGGTCTTATCTTATAGTTCCGTTTGTTTAGTTTGGGTGAAGTGCAAATATGTAGTAATTTGCAAGAAAATACTAATTTTTATGACGCTTAGGAGGCATAGACATGTATTTGTCTAAAATACGTAAATTTCCTTGTCAGACTTTTGGCTTTAATCGTTCACTGTAGCCACAGTTTCTATTCGATTATCAAAATTTTGTTCTCATTTTGTAGCTGTCAGTCGGTTGTTTACGTCGAATACAAATTTGTAGTGCTTTTCATAAGAATACTAATTTTTATAAGGTTCCTTATATTTTTGGGGGCAGGTTATGGAAACTTTTTCCCTTTACGGCATTGCTGTGGCTTGATTTTTCAACCGATGTGCTATATTTTGGTGTCAATGAATAGATCAGCGTCTGAACTTTCCAAAAAGTATAAATTTGTGGTATTTCGCAAAAGTTTAAGGGTGGGTTTAGTGGTTGAAAGCTAAAAAAATACCAATTTTTCACGCATGAACTCCCCAAAACTTTAAATCCATTTTCTCCCCTTAAACGTGCGAATTTCGCGTTTTTACGTTTTAATTCAAAAGCTTAACCCAAACTAGTGTTTTGATGGTCGGAACATGTGTTAGGCAAAAAATCTAAAAATTACTGTTTCTAGAACACGTGCAGTTTTTGTGCAGATTTTCAGCTTTGATTGCTTACTGTGCCCGTAATTTTAATCCGATTGTTGAAATTTTGGTCTTATCTTATAGTTGCGTTTGTTTAGTTTGCGTGAAGTGCAAATATGTAGTAATTTGCATGAAAATACTAATTTTTATGACGCTTAGGAGGCATAGACATGTATTTGTCTAAAATACGTAAATTTCCTTGTCAGACTTTTGGCTTTAATCGTTCACTGTAGCCACAGTTTCTATTCGATTATCAAAATTTTGTTCTCATTTTGTAGCTGTCAGTCGGTTGTTTACGTCGAATACAAATTTGTAGTACTTTTCAAAAGAATACTAATTTTTATAAGGTTCCTTATATTTTTGGGGGCAGGTTATGGAAACTTTTTCCCTTTACGGCATTGCTGTGGCTTCATTTTTCAACCAATAAGCTATATTTTGGTGTCAATGAATAGATCAGCGTCTGAACTTTCCAAAAAGTATAAATTTGTGGTATTTCGCAAAAGTTTAAGGGTGGGTTTAGTGGTTGAAAGCTAAAAAAATACCAATTTTTCACGCATGAACTCCCCAAAACTTTAAATCCATTTTTCTCCCCTTCAACGTGCGAATTTCGCGTTTTTACGTTTTAATTTAAAAGCTTAACCCAAACTAGTGTTTTGATGGTCGGAACATGTTTTAGGCAAAAAATCTAAAAATTACTGTTTCTAGAACACGTGCAGTTTTTCTGCAGATTTTCAGCTTTGATTGCTTACTGTGCCCGTAATTTTAATCCGATTGTTGAAATTTTGGTCTTATCTTATAGTTGCGTTTGTTTAGTTTGCGTGAAGTGCAAATATGTAGTAATTTGCATGAAAATACTAATTTTTATGACGCTTAGGAGGCATAGACATGTATTTGTCTAAAATACGTAAATTTCCTTGTCAGACTTTTGGCTTTAATCGTTCACTGTAGCCACAGTTTCTATTCGATTATCAAAATTTTGTTCTCATTTTGTAGCTGTCAGTCGGTTGTTTACGTCGAATACAAATTTGTAGTACTTTTCATAAGAATACTAATTTTTATAAGGTTCCTTATATTTTTGGGGGCAGGTTATGGAAACTTTTTCCCTTTACGGCATTGCTGTGGCTTGATTTTTCAACCGATGTGCTATATTTTGGTGTCAATGAATAGATCAGCGTCTGAACTTTCCAAAAAGTATAAATTTGTGGTATTTCGCAAAAGTTTAAGGGTGGGTTTAGTGGTTGAAAGCTAAAAAAATACCAATTTTTCACGCATGAACTCCCCAAAACTTTAAATCCATTTTTCTCCCCTTAAACGTGCGAATTTCGCGTTTTTACGTTTTAATTCAAAAGCTTAACCCAAACTAGTGTTTTGATGGTCGGAACATGTTTTAGGCAAAAAATCTAAAAATTACTGTTTCTAGAACACGTGCAGTTTTTGTGCAGATTTTCAGCTTTGATTGCTTACTGTGCCCGTAATTTTAATCCGATTGTTGAAATTTTGGTCTTATCTTATAGTTGCGTTTGTTTAGTTTGCTTGAAGTGCAAATATGTAGTAATTTGCATGAAAATACTAATTTTTATGACGCTTAGGAGGCATAGACATGTATTTGTCTAAAATACGTAAATTTCCTTGTCAGACTTATGGCTTTAATCGTTCACTGTAGCCACAGTTTCTATTCGATTATCAAAATTTTGTTCTCATTTTGTAGCTGTCAGTCGGTTGTTTACGTCGAATACAAATTTGTAGTACTTTTCATAAGAATACTAATTTTTATAAGGTTCCTTATATTTTTGGGGGCAGGTTATGGAAACTTTTTCCCTTTACGGCATTGCTGTGGCTTGATTTTTAAACCGATGTGCTATATTTTGGTGTCAATGAATAGATCAGCGTCTGGACTTTCCAAAAAGTATAAATTTGTGGTATTTCGCAAAAGTTTAAGGGTGGGTTTAGTGGTTGAAAGCTAAAAAAATACCAATTTTTCACGCATGAACTCCCCAAAACTTTAAATCCATTTTTCTCCCCTTAAACGTGCGAATTTCGCGTTTTTACGTTTTAATTCAAAAGCTTAACCCAAACTAGTGTTTTGATGGTCGGAACATGTTTTAGGCAAAAAATCTAAAAATTACTGTTTCTAGAACACGTGCAGTTTTTGTGGAGATTTTCAGCTTTGATTGCTTACTGTGCCCGTAATTTTAATCCGATTGTTGAAATTTTTGTCTTATCTTATAGTTGCGTTTGTTTAGTTTGCGTGAAGTGCAAATATGTAGTCATTTGCAAGAAAATACTAATTTTTATGGCGCTTAGGAGGCATAGACATGTATTTGTCTAAAATACGTAAATTTCCTTGTCAGACTTTTGGCTTTAATCGTTCACTGTAGCCACAGTTTCTATTCGATTATCAAAATTTTGTTCTCATTTTGTAGCTGTCAGTCGGTTGTTTACGTCGAATACAAATTTGTAGTACTTTTCATAAGAATACTAATTTTTATAAGGTTCCTTATATTTTTGGGGGCAGGTTATGGAAACTTTTTCCCTTTACGGCATTGCTGTGGCTTGATTTTTCAACCGATGTGCTATATTTTGGTGTCAATGAATAGATCAGCGTCTGAACTTTCCAAAAAGTATAAATTTGTGGTATTTCGCAAAAGTTTAAGGGTGGGTTTAGTGGTTGAAAGCTAAAAAAATACCAATTTTTCACGCATGAACTCCCCAAAACTTTAAATCCATTTTTCTCCCCTTAAACGTGCGAATTTCGCGTTTTTACGTTTTAATTTAAAAGCTTAACCCAAACTAGTGTTTTGATGGTCGGAACATGTTTTAGGCAAAAAATCTAAAAATTACTGTTTCTAGAACACGTGCAGTTTTTGTGCAGATTTTCAGCTTTGATTGCTTACTGTGCCCGTAATTTTAATCCGATTGTTGAAATTTTGGTCTTATCTTATAGTTGCGTTTGTTTAGTTTGCGTGAAGTGCAAATATGTAGTAATTTGCATGAAAATACTAATTTTTATGACGCTTAGGAGGCATAGACATGTATTTGTCTAAAATACGTAAATTTCCTTGTCAGACTTTTGGCTTTAATCGTTCACTGTAGCCACAGTTTCTATTCGATTATCAAAATTTTGTTCTCATTTTGTAGCTGTCAGTCGGTTGTTTACGTCGAATACAAATTTGTAGTACTTTTCAAAAGAATACTAATTTTTATAAGGTTCCTTATATTTTTGGGGGCAGGTTATGGAAACTTTTTCCCTTTACGGCATTGCTGTGGCTTAATTTTTCAACCGATGTGCTATATTTTGGTGTCAATGAATAGATCAGCGTCTGAACTTTCCAAAAAGTATAAATTTGTGGTATTTCGCAAAAGTTTAAGGGTGGGTTTAGTGGTTGAAAGCTAAAAAAATACCAATTTTTCACGCATGAACTCCCCAAAACTTTAAATCCATTTTTCTCCCCTTAAACGTGCGAATTTCGCGTTTTACGTTTTAATTCAAAAGCTTAACCCAAACTAGTGTTTTGATGGTCGGAACATGTTTTAGGCAAAAAATCTAAAAATTACTGTTTCTAGAACACGTGCAGTTTTTGTGCAGATTTTCAGCTTTGATTGCTTACTGTGCCCGTAATTTTAATCCGATTGTTGAAATTTTGGTCTTATCTTATAGTTGCGTTTGTTTAGTTTGCTTGAAGTGCAAATATGTAGTAATTTGCATGAAAATACTAATTTTTATGACGCTTAGGAGGCATAGACATGTATTTGTCTAAAATACGTAAATTTCCTTGTCAAACTTTTGGCTTTAATCGTTCACTGTAGCCACAGTTTCTATTCGATTATCAAAATTTTGTTCTCATTTTGTAGCTGTCAGTCGGTTGTTTACGTCGAATACAAATTTGTAGTACTTTTCATAAGAATACTAATTTTTATAAGGTTCCTTATATTTTTGGGGGCAGGTTATGGAAACTTTTTCCCTTTACGGCATTGCTGTGGCTTGATTTTTCAACCGATGTGCTATATTTTGGCGTCAATGAATAGATCAGCGTCTGAACTTTCCAAAAAGTATAAATTTGTGGTATTTCGCAAAAGTTTAAGGGTGGGTTTAGTGGTTGAAAGCTAAAAAAATACCAATTTTTCACGCATGAACTCCCCAAAACTTTAAATCCATTTTTCTCCCCTTAAACGTGCGAATTTCGCGTTTTTACGTTTTAATTCAAAAGCTTAACCCAAACTAGTGTTTTGATGGTCGGAACATGTTTTAGGCAAAAAATCTAAAAATTACTGTTTCTAGAACACGTGCAGTTTTTGTGGAGATTTTCAGCTTTGATTGCTTACTGTGCCCGTAATTTTAATCCGATTGTTGAAATTTTTGTCTTATCTTATAGTTGCGTTTGTTTAGTTTGCGTGAAGTGCAAATATGTAGTAATTTGCAAGAAAATACTAATTTTTATGACGCTTAGGAGGCATAGACATGTATTTGTCTAAAATACGTAAATTTCCTTGTCAGACTTTTGGCTTTAATCGTTCACTGTAGCCACAGTTTCTATTCGATTATCAAAATTTTGTTCTCATTTTGTAGCTGTCAGTCGGTTGTTTACGTCGAATACAAATTTGTAGTACTTTTCATAAGAATACTAATTTTTATAAGGTTCCTTATATTTTTGGGGGCAGGTTATGGAAACTTTTTCCCTTTACGGCATTGCTGTGGCTTGATTTTTCAACCGATGTGCTATATTTTGGTGTCAATGAATAGATCAGCGTCTGAACTTTCCAAAAAGTATAAATTTGTGGTATTTCGCAAAAGTTTAAGGGTGGGTTTAGTGGTTGAAAGCTAAAAAAATACCAATTTTTCACGCATGAACTCCCCAAAACTTTAAATCCATTTTTCTCCCCTTAAACGTGCGAATTTCGCGTTTTTACGTTTTAATTCAAAAGCTTAACCCAAACTAGTGTTGATGGTCGGAACATGTTTTAGGCAAAAAATCTAAAAATTACTGTTTCTAGAACACGTGCATTTTTTGTGCAGATTTTCAGCTTTGATTGCTTACTGTGCCCGTAATTTTAATCCGATTGTTGAAATTTTGGTCTTATCTTATAGTTGCGTTTGTTTAGTTTGCGTGAAGTGCAAATATGTAGTAATTTGCATGAAAATACTAATTTTTATGACGCTTAGGAGGCATAGACATGTATTTGTCTAAAATACGTAAATTTCCTTGTCAGACTTTTGGCTTTAATCGTTCACTGTAGCCACAGTTTCTATTCGATTATCAAAATTTTGTTCTCATTTTGTAGCTGTCAGTCGGTTGTTTACGTCGAATACAAATTTGTAGTACTTTTCATAAGAATACTAATTTTTATAAGGTTCCTTATATTTTTGGGGGCAGGTTATGGAAACTTTTTCCCTTTACGGCATTGCTGTGGCTTGATTTTTCAACCGATGTGCTATATTTTGGTGTCAATGAATAGATCAGCGTCTGAACTTTCCAAAAAGTATAAATTTGTGGTATTTCGCAAAAGTTTAAGGGTGGGTTTAGTGGTTGAAAGCTAAAAAAATACCAATTTTTCACGCATGAACTCCCCAAAACTTTGAATCCATTTTTCTCCCCTTAAACGTGCGAATTTCGCGTTTTTACGTTTTAATTTAAAAGCTTAACCCAAACTAGTGTTTTGATGGTCGGAACATGTTTTAGGCAAAAAATCTAAAAATTACTGTTTCTAGAACACGTGCATTTTTTGTGCGATTTTCAGCTTTGATTGCTTACTGTGCCCGTAATTTTAATCCGATTGTTGAAATTTTGGTCTTATCTTATAGTTGCGTTTGTTTAGTTTGCGTGAAGTGCAAATATGTAGTAATTTGCAAGAAAATACTAATTTTTATGACGCTTAGGAGGCATAGACATGTATTTGTCTAAAATACGTAAATTTCCTTGTCAGACTTTTGGCTTTAATCGTTCACTGTAGCCACAGTTTCTATTCGATTATCAAAATTTTGTTCTCATTTTGTAGCTGTCAGTCGGTTGTTTACGTCGAATACAAATTTGTAGTACTTTTCATAAGAATACTAATTTTTATAAGGTTCCTTATATTTTTGGGGGCAGGTTATGGAAACTTTTTCCCTTTACGGCATTGCTGTGGCTTGATTTTTCAACCGATGTGCTATATTTTGGTGTCAATGAATAGATCAGCGTCTGAACTTTCCAAAAAGTATAAATTTGTGGTATTTCGCAAAAGTTTAAGGGTGGGTTTAGTGGTTGAAAGCTAAAAAAATACAAATTTTTCACGCATGAACTCCCCAAAACTTTAAATCCATTTTTCTCCCCTTAAACGTGCGAATTTCGCGTTTTTACGTTTTAATTTAAAAGCTTAACCCAAACTAGTGTTTTGATGTTCGGAACATGTTTTAGGCAAAAAATCTAAAAATTACTGTTTCTAGAACACGTGCAGTTTTTGTGCAGATTTTCAGCTTTGATTGCTTACTGTGCCCGTAATTTTAATCCGATTGTTGAAATTTTGGTCTTATCTTATAGTTGCGTTTGTTTAGTTTGCGTGAAGTGCAAATATGTAGTAATTTGCATGAAAATACTAATTTTTATGACGCTTAGGAGGCATAGACATGTATTTGTCTAAAATACGTAAATTTCCTTGTCAGACTTTTGGCTTTAATCGTTCACTGTAGCCACAGTTTCTATTCGATTATCAAAATTTTGTTCTCATTTTGTAGCTGTCAGTCGGTTGTTTACGTCGAATACAAATTTGTAGCACTTTTCATAAGAATACTAATTTTTATAAGGTTCCTTATATTTTTGGGGGCAGGTTATGGAAACTTTTTCCCTTTACGGCATTGCTGTGGCTTGATTTTTCAACCGATGTGCTATATTTTGGTGTCAATGAATAGATCAGCGTCTGAACTTTCCAAAAAGTATAAATTTGTGGTATTTCGCAAAAGTTTAAGGGTGGGTTTAGTGGTTGAAAGCTAAAAAAATACAAATTTTTCACGCATGAACTCCCCAAAACTTTAAATCCATTTTTCTCCCCTTAAACGTGCGAATTTCGCGTTTTTACGTTTTAATTCAAAAGCTTAACCCAAACTAGTGTTTTGATGGTCGGAACATGTTTTAGGCAAAAAATCTAAAAATTACTGTTTCTAGAACACGTGCAGTTTTTGTGCAGATTTTCAGCTTTGATTGCTTACTGTGCCCGTAATTTTAATCCGATTGTTGAAATTTTGGTCTTATCTTATAGTTGCGTTTGTTTAGTTTGCGTGAAGTGCAAATATGTAGTAATTTGCATGAAAATACTAATTTTTATGACGCTTAGGAGGCATAGACATGTATTTGTCTAAAATACGTAAATTTCCTTGTCAGACTTTTGGCTTTAATCGTTCACTGTAGCCACAGTTTCTATTCGATTATCAAAATTTTGTTCTCATTTTGTAGCTGTCAGTCGGTTGTTTACGTCGAATACAAATTTGTAGTACTTTTCATAAGAATACTAATTTTTATAAGGTTCCTTATATTTTTGGGGGCAGGTTATGGAAACTTTTTCCCTTTACGGCATTGCTGTGGCTTGATTTTTCAACCGATGTGCTTTATTTTGACGTCAATGAATAGATCAGCGTCTGAACTTTCCAAAAAGTATAAATTTGTGGTATTTCGCAAAAGTTTAAGGGTGGGTTTAGTGGTTGAAAGCTAAAAAAATACCAATTTTTCACGCATGAACTCCCCAAAACTTTAAATCCATTTTTCTCCCCTTAAACGTGCGAATTTCGCGTTTTTACGTTTTAATTTAAAAGCTTAACCCAAACTAGTGTTTTGATGGTCGGAACATGTTTTAGGCAAAAAATCTAAAAATTACTGTTTCTAGAACACGTGCATTTTTTGTGCAGATTTTCAGCTTTGATTGCTTACTGTGCCCGTAATTTTAATCCGATTGTTGAAATTTTGGTCTTATCTTATAGTTGCGTTTGTTTAGTTTGCTTGAAGTGCAAATATGTAGTAATTTGCATGAAAATACTAATTTTTATGACGCTTAGGAGGCATAGACATGTATTTGTCTAAAATACGTACATTTCCTTGTCAGACTTTTGGCTTTAATCGTTCACTGTAGCCACAGTTTCTATTCGATTATCAAAATTTTGTTCTCATTTTGTAGCTGTCAGTCGGTTGTTTACGTCGAATACAAATTTGTAGTACTTTTCATAAGAATACTAATTTTTATAAGGTTCCTTATATTTTTGGGGGCAGGTTATGGAAACTTTTTCCCTTTACGGCATTGCTGTGGCTTGATTTTTCAACCGATGTGCTATATTTTGGTGTCAATGAATAGATCAGCGTCTGAACTTTCCAAAAAGTATAAATTTGTGGTATTTCGCAAAAGTTTAAGGGTGGGTTTAGTGGTTGAAAGCTAAAAAAATACCAATTTTTCACGCATGAACTCCCCAAAACTTTAAATCCATTTTTCTCCCCTTAAACGTGCGAATTTCGCGTTCTTACGTTTTAATTCAAAAGTTTAACCCAAACTAGTGTTTTGATGGTCGGAACATGTTTTGGGCAAAAAATCTAAAAATTACTGTTCCTAGAACACGTGCAGTTTTTGTGCAGATTTTCAGCTTTGATTGCTTACTTTGCCCGTAATTTTAATCCGATTGTTGAAATTTTGGTCTTATCTTATAGTTGCGTTTGTTTAGTTTGCGTGAAGTGCAAATATGTAGTAATTTGCATGAAAATACTAATTTTTATGACGCTTAGGAGGCATAGACATGTATTTGTCTAAAATACGTAAATTTCCTTGTCAGACTTTTGGCTTTAATCGTTCACTGTAGCCACAGTTTCTATTCGATTATCAAAATTTTGTTCTCATTTTGTAGCTGTCAGTCGGTTGTTTACGTCGAATACAAATTTGTAGTACTTTTCATAAGAATACTAATTTTTATAAGGTTCCTTATATTTTTGGGGGCAGGTTATGGAAACTTTTTCCCTTTACGGCATTGCTGTGGCTTGATTTTTCAACCGATGTGCTATATTTTGGTGTCAATGAATAGATCAGCGTCTGAACTTTCCAAAAAGTATAAATTTGTGGTATTTCGCAAAAGTTTAAGGGTGGGTTTAGTGGTTGAAAGCTAAAAAAATACCAATTTTTCACGCATGAACTCCCCAAAACTTTAAATCCATTTTTCTCCCCTTAAACGTGCGAATTTCGCGTTTTTACGTTTTAATTCAAAAGCTTAACCCAAACTAGTGTTTTGATGGTCGGAACATGTTTTAGGCAAAAAATCTAAAAATTACTGTTTCTAGAACACGTGCAGTTTTTGTGCAGATTTTCAGCTTTGATTGCTTACTGTGCCCGTAATTTTAATCCGATTGTTGAAATTTTGGTCTTATCTTATAGTTGCGTTTGTTTAGTTTGCGTGAAGTGCAAATATGTAGTAATTTGCATGAAAATACTAATTTTTATGACGCTTAGGAGGCATAGACATGTATTTGTCTAAAATACGTACATTTCCTTGTCAGACTTTTGGCTTTAATCGTTCACTGTAGCCACAGTTTCTATTCGATTATCAAAATTTTGTTCTCATTTTGTAGCTGTCAGTCGGTTGTTTACGTCGAATACAAATTTGTAGTACTTTTCATAAGAATACTAATTTTTATAAGGTTCCTTATATTTTTGGGGGCAGGTTATGGAAACTTTTTCCCTTTACGGCATTGCTGTGGCTTGATTTTTCAACCGATGTGCTATATTTTGGTGTCAATGAATAGATCAGCGTCTGAACTTTCCAAAAAGTATAAATTTGTGGTATTTCGCAAAAGTTTAAGGGTGGGTTTAGTGGTTGAAAGCTAAAAAATACCAATTTTTCACGCATGAACTCCCCAAAACTTTAAATCCATTTTTCTCCCCTTAAACGTGCGAATTTCGCGTTCTTACGTTTTAATTCAAAAGTTTAACCCAAACTAGTGTTTTGATGGTCGGAACATGTTTTAGGCAAAAAATCTAAAAATTACTGTTCCTAGAACACGTGCAGTTTTTGTGCAGATTTTCAGCTTTGATTGCTTACTTTGCCCGTAATTTTAATCCGATTGTTGAAATTTTGGTCTTATCTTATAGTTGCGTTTGTTTAGTTTGCGTGAAGTGCAAATATGTAGTAATTTGCATGAAAATACTAATTTTTATGACGCTTAGGAGGCATAGACATGTATTTGTCTAAAATACGTAAATTTCCTTGTCAGACTTTTGGCTTTAATCGTTCACTGTAGCCACAGTTTCTATTCGATTATCAAAATTTTGTTCTCATTTTGTAGCTGTCAGTCGGTTGTTTACGTCGAATACAAATTTGTAGTACTTTTCATAAGAATACTAATTTTTATAAGGTTCCTTATATTTTTGGGGGCAGGTTATGGAAACTTTTTCCCTTTACGGCATTGCTGTGGCTTGATTTTTCAACCGATGTGCTATATTTTGGTGTCAATGAATAGATCAGCGTCTGAACTTTCCAAAAAGTATAAATTTGTGGTATTTCGCAAAAGTTTAAGGGTGGGTTTAGTGGTTGAAAGCTAAAAAAATACCAATTTTTCACGCATGAACTCCCCAAAACTTTAAACCCATTTTTCTCCCCTTAAACGTGCGAATTTCGCGTTTTTACGTTTTAATTCAAAAGCTTAACCCAAACTAGTGTTTTGATGGTCGGAACATGTTTTGGGCAAAAAATCTAAAAATTACTGTTTCTAGAACACGTGCGTTTTTTGTGGAGATTTTCAGCTTTGATTGCTTTCTGTGCCCGTAATTTTAATCCGATTGTTGAAATTTTGGTCTTATCTTATAGTTGCGTTTGTTTAGTTTGCGTGAAGTGCAAATATGTAGTAATTTGCATGAAAATACTAATTTTTATGACGCTTAGGAGGCATAGACATGTATTTGTCTAAAATACGTAAATTTCCTTGTCAGACTTTTGGCTTTAATCGTTCACTGTAGCCACAGTTTCTATTCGATTATCAAAATTTTGTTCTCATTTTGTAGCTGTCAGTCGGTTGTTTACGTCGAATACAAATTTGTAGTACTTTTCATAAGAATACTAATTTTTATAAGGTTCCTTATATTTTTGGAGGCAGGTTATGGAAACTTTTTCCCTTTACGGCATTGCTGTGGCTTGATTTTTCAACCGATGTGCTATATTTTGGTGTCAATGAATAGATCAGCGTCTGAACTTTCCAAAAAGTATAAATTTGTGGTATTTCGCAAAAGTTTAAGGGTGGGTTTAGTGGTTGAAAGCTAAAAAAATACCAATTTTTCACGCATGAACTCCCCAAAACTTTAAATCCATTTTTCTCCCCTTAAACGTGCGAATTTCGCGTTTTTACGTTTTAATTTAAAAGCTTAACCCAAACTAGTGTTTTGATGGTCGGAACATGTTTTAGGCAAAAAATCTAAAAATTACTGTTTCTAGAACACGTGCAGTTTTTGTGCAGATTTTCAGCTTTGATTGCTTACTGTGCCCGTAATTTTAATCCGATTGTTGAAATTTTGGTCTTATCTTATAGTTGCGTTTGTTTAGTTTGCGTGAAGTGCAAATATGTAGTAATTTGCAAGAAAATACTAATGTTTATGACGCTTAGGAGGCATAGACATGTATTTGTCTAAAATACGTAAATTTCCTTGTCAGACTTTTGGCTTTAATCGTTCACTGTAGCCACAGTTTCTATTCGATTATCAAAATTTTGTTCTCATTTTGTAGCTGTCAGTCGGTTGTTTACGTCGAATACAAATTTGTAGTACTTTTCATAAGAATACTAATTTTTATAAGGTTCCTTATATTTTTGGGGGCAGGTTATGGAAACTTTTTCCCTTTACGGCATTGCTGTGGCTTGATTTTTCAACCGATGTGCTATATTTTGGTGTCAATGAATGGATCAGCGTCTGAACTTTCCAAAAAGTATAAATTTGTGGTATTTCGCAAAAGTTTAAGGGTGGGTTTAGTGGTTGAAAGCTAAAAAAATACCAATTTTTCACGCATGAACTCCCCAAAACTTTAAATCCATTTTTCTCCCCGTAAACGTGCGAGTTTCGCGTTTTTACGTTTAAATTTAAAAGCTTAACCCAAACTAGTGTTTTGATGGTCGGAACATGTTTTAGGCAAAAAATCTAAAAATTACTGTTTCGAGAACACGTGCAGTTTTTGTGCAGATTTTCAGCTTTGATTGCTTACTGTGCCCGTAATTTTAATCCGATTGTTGAAATTTTGGTCTTATCTTATAGTTGCGTTTGTTTAGTTTGCGTGAAGTGCAAATATGTAGTAATTTGCATGAAAATACTAATTTTTATCACGCTTAGGAGGCATAGACATGTATTTGTCTGAAATACGTAAATTTCCTTGTCAGACTTTTGGCTTTAATCGTTCACTGTAGCCACAGTTTCCATTCGATTATCAAAATTTTGTTCTCATTTTGTAGCTGTCAGTCGGTTGTTTACGTCGAATACAAATTTGTAGTACTTTTCATAAGAATACTAATTTTTATAAGGTTCCTTATATTTTTGGGGGCAGGTTATGGAAACTTTTTCCCTTTACGGCATTGCTGTGGCTTGATTTTTCAACCGATGTGCTATATTTTGGTGTCAATGAATAGATCAGCGTCTGAACTTTCCAAAAAGTATAAATTTGTGGTATTTCGCAAAAGTTTAAGGGTGGGTTTAGTGGTTGAAAGCTAAAAAAATACCAATTTTTCACGCATGAACTCCCCAAAACTTTGAATCCATTTTTCTCCCCTTAAACGTGCGAATTTCGCGTTTTTACGTTTTAATTTAAAAGCTTAAACCAAACTAGTGTTTTGATGGTCGGAACATGTTTTAGGCAAAAAATCTAAAAATTACTGTTTCTAGAACACGTGCAGTTTTTGTGCAGATTTTCAGCTTTGATTGCTTACTGTGCCCGTAATTTTAATCCGATTGTTGAAATTTTGGTCTTATCTTATAGTTGCGTTTGTTTAGTTTGCGTGAAGTGCAAATATGTAGTAATTTGCATGAAAATACTAATTTTTATGACGCTTAGGAGGCATAGACATGTATTTGTCTAAAATACGTATATTTCCTTGTCACACCTTTGGCTTTAATCGTTCACTGTAGCCACAGTTTCTATTCGATTATCAAAATTTTGTTCTCATTTTGTAGCTGTCAGTCGGTTGTTTACGTCGAATACAAATTTGTAGTACTTTTCATAAGAATACTAATTTTTATAAGGTTCCTTATATTTTTGGGGGCAGGTTATGGAAACTTTTTCCATTTACGGCATTGCTGTGGCTTGATTTTTCAACCGATGTGCTATATTTTGGTGTCAATGAATAGATCAGCGTCTGAACTTTCCAAAAAGTATAAATTTGTGGTATTTCGCAAAAGTTTAAGGGTGGATTTAGTGGTTGAAAGCTAAAAAAATACCAATTTTTCACGCATGAACTCCCCAAAACTTTAAATCCATTTTTCTCCCCTTAAACGTGCGAATTTCGCGTTTTTACGTTTTAATTTAAAAGCTTAACCCAAACTAGTGTTTTGATGGTCGGAACATGTTTTAGGCAAAAAATCTAAAAATTACTGTTTCTAGAACACGTGCAGTTTTTCTGCAGATTGTTGAAATTTTGGTCTTATCTTATAGTTGCGTTTGTTTAGTTTGCGTGAAGTGCAAATATGTAGTAATTTGCAAGAAAATACTATTTTTTATGACGCTTAGGAGGCATAGACATGTATTTGTCTAAAATACGTAAATTTCCTTGTCAGACTTTTGGCTTTAATCGTTCACTGTAGCCACAGTTTCTATTCGATTATCAAAATTTTGTTCTCATTTTGTAGCTGTCAGTCGGTTGTTTACGTCGAATACAAATTTGTAGTACTTTTCATAAGAATACTAATTTTTATAAGGTTCCTTATATTTTTGGGGGCAGGTTATGGAAACTTTTTCCCTTTACGGCATTGCTGTGGCTTGATTTTTCAACCGACGTGCTATATTTTGGAGTCAATGAATAGATCAGCGTCTGAACTTTCCAAAAAGTATAAATTTGTGGTATTTCGCAAAAGTTTAAGGGTGGGTTTAGTGGTTGAAAGCTAAAAAAATACCAATTTTTCACGCATGAACTCCCCAAAACTTTAAATCCATTTTTCTCCCCTTAAACGTGCGAATTTCGCGTTTTTACGTTTTAATTTAAAAGCTTAACCCAAACAAGTGTTTTGATGGTCGGAACATGTTTTAGGCAAAAAATCTAAAAATTACTGTTTCTAGAACACGTGCATTTTTTGTGCAGATTTTCAGCTTTGATTGCTTACTGTGCCCGTAATTTTAATCCGATTGTTGAAATTTTGGTCTTATCTTATAGTTGCGTTTGTTTAGTTTGCGTGAAGTGCAAATATGCAGTAATTTGCAAGAAAATACTAATTTTTATGACGCTTAGGAGGCATAGACATGTATTTGTCTAAAATACGTAAATTCCTTGTCAGACTTTTGGCTTTAATCGTTCACTGTAGCCACAGTTTCTATTCGATTATCAAAATTTTGTTCTCATTTTGTAGCTGTCAGTCGGTTGTTTACGTCGAACACAAATTTGTAGTACTTTTCATAAGAATACTAATTTTTATAAGGTTCCTTATATTTTTGGGGGCAGGTTATGGAAACTTTATCCCTTTACGGCATTGCTGTGGCTTGATTTTTCAACCGATGTGCTATATTTTGGTGTCAATGAATAGATCAGCGTCTGAACTTTCCAAAAAGTATAAATTTGTGGTATTTCGCAAAAGTTTAAGGGTGGGTTTAGTGGTTGAAAGCTAAAAAAATACCAATTTTTCACGCATGAACTCCCCAAAACTTTAAATCCATTTTTCTCCCCTTAAACGTGCGGATTTCGCGTTTTTACGTTTTAATTTAAAAGCTTAACCGAAACTAGTGCTTTGATGGTCGGAACATGTTTTAGGCAAAAAATCTAAAAATTACTGTTTCTAGAACACGTGCAGTTTTTGTGCAGATTTTCAGCTTTGATTGCTTACTGTACCCGTAATTTTAATCCGATTGTTGAAATTTTGGTCTTATCTTATAGTTGCGTTTGTTCAGTTTGCGTGAAGTGCAAATATGTAGTAATTTGCATGAAAATACTAATTTTTATGACGCTTAGGAGGCATAGACATGTATTTGTCTAAAATACGTACATTTCCTTGTCAGACTTTTGCCTTTAATCGTTCACTGTAGCCACAGTTTCTATTCGATTATCAAAATTTTGTTCTCATTTTGTAGCTGTCAGTCGGTTGTTTACGTCAAATACAAATTTGTAGTACTTTTCATAAGAATACTAATTTTTATAAGGTTCCTTATATTTTTGGGGGCAGGTTATGGAAACTTTTTCCCTTTACGGCATTGCTGTGGCTTGATTTTTCAACCGATGTGCTATATTTTGGTGTCAATGAATAGAACAGCGTCTGAACTTTCCAAAAAGTATAAATTTGAGGTATTTCGCAAAAGTTTAAGGGTGGGTTTAGTGGTTGAAAGCTAAAAAAATACCAATTTTTCACGCATGAACTCCCCAAAACTTTAAATCCATTCTTCTCCCCTTAAACGTGCGTATTTCACGTTTTTACGTTTTAATTTAAAAGCTTAACCCAAACTAGTGTTTTGATGGTCGGAACATGTTTTAGGCAAAAAATCTAAGAATTACTGTTTCTAGAACACGTGCAGTTTTTGTGCAGATTTTCAGCTTTGATTGCTTACTGTGCCCGTAATTTTAATCCGATTGTTGAAATTTTGGTCTTATCTTATAGTTGCGTTTGTTTAGTTTGCGTGAAGTGCAAATATGTAGTAATTTGCATGAAAATACTAATTTTTATGACGCTTAGGAGGCATAGACATGTATTTGTCTAAAATACGTACATTTCCTTGTCAGACTTTTGGCTTTAATCGTTCACTGTAGCCACAGTTTCTATTCGATTATCAAAATTTTGTTCTCATTTTGTAGCTGTCAGTCGGTTGTTAACGTCGAATACAAATTTGTAGTACTTTTCATAAGAATACTAATTTTTATAAGGTTCCTTATATTTTTGGGGGCAGGTTATGGAAACTTTTTCCCTTTACGGCATTGCTGTGGCTTGATTTTTCAACCGATGTGCTATATTTTGGTGTCAATGAATAGATCAGCGTCTGAACTTTCCAAAAAGTATAAATTTGTGGTATTTCGCAAAAGTTTAAGGGTGGGTTTAGTGGTTGAAAGCTAAAAAAATACCAATTTTTCACGCATGAACTCCCCAAAACTTTAAATCCATTTTTCTCCCCTTAAACGTGCGAGTTTCGCGTTTTTACGTTTTAATTTAAAAGCTTAACCCAAACTAGTGTTTTGATGGTCGGAACATGTTTTAGGCAAAAAATCTAAAAATTACTGTTTCTAGAACACGTGCAGTTTTTGTGCAGATTTTCAGCTTTGATTGCTTACTGTGCCCGTAATTTTAATCCGATTGTTGAAATTTTGGTCTTATCTTATAGTTGCGTTTTTTTAAGTTTGCGTGAAGTGCAAATATGTAGTAATTTGCAAGAAAATACTAATTTTTATGACGCTTAGGAAGCATAGACATGTATTTGTCTAAAATACGTATATTTCCTTGTCAGACTTTTGGCTTTAATCGTTCACTGTAGCCACAGTTTCTATTCGATTATCAAAATTTTGTCCTCATTTTGTAGCTGTCAGTCGGTTGTTTACGTCGAATACAAATTTGTAGTACTTTTCATAAGAATACTAATTTTTATAAGGTTCCTTATATTTTTGGGGGCAGGTTATGGAAACTTTTTCCCTTTACGGCATTGCTGTGGCTTGATTTTTCAACCGATGTGCTATATTTTGGTGTCAATGAATAGATCAGCGTCTGAACTTTCCAAAAAGTATAAATTTGTAGTATTTCGCAAAAGTTTAAGGGTGGGTTTAGTGGTTGAAAGCTAAAAAAATACCAATTTTTCACGCATGAACTCCCCAAAACTTTAAATCCATTTTTCTCCCCTTAAACGTGCGAATTTCGCGTTTTTACGTTTTAATTTAAAAGCTTAACCCAAACTAGTGTTTTGATGGTCGGAACATGTTTTAGGCAAAAAATCTAAAAATTACTGTTTCTAGAACACGTGCAGTTCTTGTGCAGATTTTCAGCTTTGATTGCTTACTGTACCCGTAATTTTAATCCGATTGTTGAAATTTTGATCTTATCTTATAGTTGCGTTTGTTTAGTTTGCGTGAAGTGCAAATATGTAGTAATTTGCATGAAAATACTAATTTTTATGACGCTTAGGAGGCATAGACATGTATTTGTCTAAAATACGTACATTTCCTTGTCAGACTTTTGGCTTTAATCGTTCACTGTAGCCACAGTTTCTATTCGATTATCAAAATTTTGTTCTCATTTTGTAGCTGTCAGTCGGTTGTTTACGTCGAATACAAATTTGTAGTACTTTTCAAAAGAATACTAATTTTTATAAGGTTCCTTATATTTTTGGGGGCAGGTTATGGAAACTTTTTCCCTTTACGGCATTGCTGTGGCTTGATTTTTCAACCGATATGCTATATTTTGGTGTCAATGAATAGATCAGCGTCTGAACTTTCCAAAAAGTATAAATTTGTGGTATTTCGCAAAAGTTTAAGGGTGGGTTTAGTGGTTAAAAGCTAAAAAAATACCAATTTTTCACGCATGCACTCCCCAAAACTTTAAATCCATTTTTCTCCCCTTAAACGTGCGAATTTCGCGTTTTTACGTTTTAATTTAAAATCTTAACCCAAACTAGTGTTTTGATGGTCGGAACATGTTTTAGGCAAAAAATCTAAAAATTACTGTTTCTAGAACACTTGCAGTTTTTCTGCAGATTTTCAGCTTTGATTGCTTACTGTGCCCGTAATTTTAATCCGATTGTTGAAATTTTGGTCTTATCTTATAGTTGCGTTTGTTTAGTTTGCGTGAAGTGCAAATATGTAGTAATTTGCAAGAAAATACTAATTTTTATGACGCTTAGGAAGCATAGACATGTATTTGTCTAAAATACGTATATTTCCTTGTCAGACTTTTGGCTTTAATCGTTCACTGTAGCCACAGTTTCTATTCGATTATCAAAATTTTGTCCTCATTTTGTAGCTGTCAGTCGGTTGTTTACGTCGAATACAAATTTGTAGTACTTTTCATAAGAATACTAATTTTTATAAGGTTCCTTATATTTTTGGGGGCAGGTTATGGAAACTTTTTCCCTTTACGGCATTGCTGTGGCTTGATTTTTCAACCGATGTGCTATATTTTGGTGTCAATGAATAGATCAGCGTCTGAACTTTCCAAAAAGTATAAATTTGTGGTATTTCGCAAAAGTTTAAGGGTGGGTTTAGTGGTTGAAAGCTAAAAAAATACCAATTTTTCACGCATGAACTCCCCAAAACTTGAAATCCATTTTTCTCCCCTTAAACGTGCGAATTTCGCGTTTTTACGTTTTAATTTAAAAGCTTAACCCAAACTAGTGTTTTGATGGTCGGAACATGTTTTAGGCAAAAAATCTAAAAATTACTGTTTCTAGAACACGTGCAGTTCTTGTGCAGATTTTCAGCTTTGATTGCTTACTGTACCCGTAATTTTAATCCGATTGTTGAAATTTTGATCTTATCTTATAGTTGCGTTTGTTTAGTTTGCGTGAAGTGCAAATATGTAGTAATTTGCATGAAAATACTAATTTTTATGACGCTTAGGAGGCATAGACATGTATTTGTCTAAAATACGTACATTTCCTTGTCAGACTTTTGGCTTTAATCGTTCACTGTAGCCACAGTTTCTATTCGATTATCAAAATTTTGTTCTCATTTTGTAGCTGTCAGTCGGTTGTTTACGTCGAATACAAATTTGTAGTACTTTTCATAAGAATACTAATTTTTATAAGGTTCCTTATATTTTTGGGGGCAGGTTATGGAAACTTTTTCCCTTTACGGCATTGCTGTGGCTTGATTTTTCAACCGATATGCTATAGCCAGAGTTTCTATTCGATTATCAAAATTTTGTTCTCATTTTGTAGCTGTCAGTCGGTTGTTTACGTCGAATACAAATTTGTAGTACTTTTCAAAAGAATACTAATTTTTATAAGGTTCCTTATATTTTTGGGGGCAGGTTATGGAAACTTTTTCCCTTTACGGCATTGCTGTGGCTTGATTTTTCAACCGATATGCTATATTTTGGTGTCAATGAATAGATCAGCGTCTGAACTTTCCAAAAAGTATAAATTTGTGGTATTTCGCAAAAGTTTAAGGGTGGGTTTAGTGGTTGAAAGCTAAAAAAATACCAATTTTTCACGCATGAACTCCCCAAAACTTTAAATCCATTTTTCTCCCCTTAAACGTGCGAATTTCGCGTTTTTACGTTTTAATTTAAAAGCTTAACCCAAACTAGTGTTTTGATGGTCGGAACATGTTTTAGGCAAAAAATCTAAAAATTACTGTTTCTAGAACACTTGCAGTTTTTCTGCAGATTTTCAGCTTTGATTGCTTACTGTGCCCGTAATTTTAATCCGATTGTTGAAATTTTGGTCTTATCTTATAGTTGCGTTTGTTTAGTTTGCGTGAAGTGCAAATATGTAGTAATTTGCAAGAAAATACTAATTTTTATGACGCTTAGGAGGCATAGACATGTATTTGTCTAAAATACGTAAATTTCCTTGTCAGACTTTTGGCTTTAATCGTTCACTGTAGCCACAGTTTCTATTCGATTATCAAAATTTTGTCCTCATTTTGTAGCTGTCAGTCGGTTGTTTACGTCGAATACAAATTTGTAGTACTTTTCATAAGAATACTAATTTTTATAAGGTTCCTTATATTTTTGGGGGCAGGTTATGGAAACTTTTTCCCTTTACGGCATTGCTGTGGCTTGATTTTTCAACCGATGTGCTATATTTTGGTGTCAATGAATAGATCAGCGTCTGAACTTTCCAAAAAGTATAAATTTGTGGTATTTTGCGAAAGTTTAAGGGTGGGTTTAGTGGTTGAAAGCTAAAAAAATACCAATTTTTCACGCATGAACTCCCCAAAACTTTAAATCCGTTTTTCTCCCCTTAAACGTGCGAATTTCGCGTTTTTACGTTTTAATTTAAAAGCTTAACCCAAACTAGTGTTTTGATGGTCGGAACATGTTTTAGGCAAAAAATCTAAAAATTACTGTTTCTAGAACACGTGCAGTTTTTGTGCAGATTTTCAGCTTTGATTGCTTACTGTGCCCGTAATTTTAATCCGATTGTTGAAATTTTGGTCGTATCTTATAGTTGCGTTTTTTTAGTTTGCGTGAAGTGCAAATATGTAGTAATTTGCAAGAAAATACTAATTTTTATGACGCTTAGGAGGCATAGACATGTATTTGTCTAAAATACGTAAATTTCCTTGTCAGACTTTTGGCTTTAATCGTTCACTGTAGCCACAGTTTCTATTCGATTATCAAAATTTTGTCCTCATTTTGTAGCTGTCAGTCGGTTGTTTACGTCGAATACAAATTTGTAGTACTTTTCATAAGAATACTAATTTTTATAAGGTTCCTTATATTTTTGGGGGCAGGTTATGGAAACTTTTTCCCTTTACGGCATTGCTGTGGCTTGATTTTTCAACCGATGTGCTATATTTCGGTGTCAATGAATAGAACAGCGTCTGAACTTTCCAAAAAGTATAAATTTGTGGTATTTCGCAAAAGTTTAAGGGTGGGTTTAGTGGTTGAAAGCTAAAAAATTACCAATTTTTCACGCATGAACTCCCCAAAACTTTAAATCCATTCTTCTCCCCTTAAACGTGCGAATTTCACGTTTTTACGTTTTAATTTAAAAGCTTAACCCAAACTAGTGTTTTGATGGTCGGAACATGTTTTAGGCAAAAAATCTAAGAATTACTGTTTCTAGAACACGTGCAGTTTTTGTGCAGATTTTCAGCTTTGATTGCTTACTGTGCCCGTAATTTTAATCCGATTGTTGAAATTTTGGTCTTATCTTATAGTTGCGTTTGTTTAGTTTGCGTGAAGTGCAAATATGTAGTAATTTGCATGAAAATACTAATTTTTATTACGCTTAGGAGGCATAGACATGTATTTGTCTAAAATACGTAAATTTCCTTGTCACACCTTTGGCTTTAATCGTTCACTGTAGCCACAGTTTCTATTCGATTATCAAAATTTTGTTCTCATTTTGTAGCTGTCAGTCGGTTGTTTACGTCGAATACAAATTTGTAGTACTTTTCATAAGAATACTAATTTTTATAAGGTTCCTTATATTTTTGGGGGCAGGTTATGGAAACTTTTTCCCTTTACGGCATTGCTGTGGCTTGATTTTTCAACCGATGTGCTATATTTTGGTGTCAATGAATAGAACAGCGTCTGAACTTTCCAAAAAGTATAAATTTGTGGTATTTCGCAAAAGTTTAAGGGTGGGTTTAGTGGTTGAAAGCTAAAAAAATACCAATTTTTCACGCATGAACTCCCCAAAACTTTAAATCCATTCTTCTCCCCTTAAACGTGCGAATTTCGCGTTTTTACGTTTTAATTTAAAAGCTTAACCCAAACTAGTGTTTTGATGGTCGGAACATGTTTTAGGCAAAAAATCTAAAAATTACTGTTTCTAGAACACGTGCAGTTTTTGTGCAGATTTTCAGCTTTGATTGCTTACTGTGCCCGTAATTTTAATCCGATTGTTGAAATTTTGGTCTTATCTTATAGTTGCGTTTTTTTAAGTTTGCGTGAAGTGCAAATATGTAGTAATTTGCAAGAAAATACTAATTTTTATGACGCTTAGGAGGCATAGACATGTATTTGTCTAAAATACGTATATTTCCTTGTCAGACTTTTGGCTTTAATCGTTCACTGTAGCCACAGTTTCTATTCGATTATCAAAATTTTGTCCTCATTTTGTAGCTGTCAGTCGGTTGTTTACGTCGAATACAAATTTGTAGTACTTTTCATAAGAATACTAATTTTTATAAGGTTCCTTATATTTTTGGGGGCAGGTTATGGAAACTTTTTCCCTTTACGGCATTGCTGTGGCTTGATTTTTCAACCGATGTGCTATATTTTGGTGTCAATGAATAGATCAGCGTCTGAACTTTCCAAAAAGTATAAATTTGTGGTATTTCGCAAAAGTTTAAGGGTGGGTTTAGTGGTTGAAAGCTAAAAAAATACCAATTTTTCACGCATGAACTCCCCAAAACTTTAAATCCATTTTTCTCCCCTTAAACGTGCGAATTTCGCGTTTTTACGTTTTAATTTAAAAGCTTAACCCAAACTAGTGTTTTGATGTTCGGAACATGTTTTAGGCAAAAAATCTAAAAATTACTGTTTCTAGAACACGTGCAGTTTTTCTGCAGATTTTCAGCTTTGATTGCTTACTGTGCCCGTAATTTTAATCCGATTGTTGAAATTTTGGTCTTATCTTATAGTTGCGTTTGTTTAGTTTGCGTGAAGTGCAAATATGTAGTAATTTGCATGAAAATACTAATTTTTATGACGCATAGGAGGCATAGACATGTATTTGTCTAAAATACGTAAATTTCCTTGTCAGACTTTTGGCTTTAATCGTTCACTGTAGCCACAGTTTCTATTCGATTATCAAAATTTTGTTCTCATTTTGTAGCTGTCAGTTGGTTGTTTACGTCCAATACAAATATGTAGTACTTTTCATAAGAATACTAATTTTTATAAGGTTCCTTATATTTTTGGGGGCAGGTTATGGAAACTTTTTCCCTTTACGGCATTGCTGTGGCTTGATTTTTCAACCGATGTGCTATATTTTGGTGTCAATGAATAGATCAGCGTCTGAACTTTCCAAAAAGTATAAATTTGTGGTATTTTGCGAAAGTTTAAGGGTGGGTTTAGTGGTTGAAAGCTAAAAAAATACCAATTTTTCACGCATGAACTCCCCAAAACTTTAAATCCGTTTTTCTCCCCTTAAACGTGCGAATTTCGCGTTTTTACGTTTTAATTTAAAAGCTTAACCCAAACTAGTGTTTTGATGGCCGGAACATGTTTTAGGCAAAAAATCTAAAAATTACTGTTTCTAGAATACGTGCAGTTTTTGTGCAGATTTTCAGCTTTGATTGCTTACTGTGCCCGTAATTTTAATCCGATTGTTGAAATTTTGGTCTTATCTTATAGTTGCGTTTGTTTAGTTTGCGTGAAGTGCAAATATGTAGTAATTTGCATGAAAATACTAATTTTTATCACGCTTAGGAGGCATAGACATGTATTTGTCTAAAATACGTAAATTTCCTTGTCAGACTTTTGGCTTTAATCGTTCACTGTAGCCACAGTTTCTATTCGATTATCAAAATTTTGTTCTCATTTTGTAGCTGTCAGTCGGTTGTTTACGTCGAATACAAATTTGTAGTACTTTTCATAAGAATACTAATTTTTATAAGGTTCCTTATATTTTTGGGGGCAGGTTATGGAAACTTTTTCCCTTTACGGCATTGCTGTGGCTTGATTTTTCAACCGATGTGCTATATTTTGGTGTCAATGAATAGATCAGCGTCTGAACTTTCCAAAAAGTATAAATTTGTGGTATTTCGCAAAAGTTTAAGGGTGGGTTTAGTGGTTGAAAGCTAAAAAAATACCAATTTTTCACGCATGAACTCCCTAAAACTTTAAATCCATTTTTCTCCCCTTCAACGTGCGAATTTCGCGTTTTTACGTTTTAATTCAAAAGCTTAACCCGAACTAGTGTTTTGATGGTCGGAACATGTTTTAGGCGAAAAATCTAAAAATTACTGTTTCTAGAACACGTGCAGTTTTTCTGCAGATTTTCAGCTTTGATTGCTTACTGTGCCCGTAATTTTAATCCGATTGTTGAAATTTTGGTCTTATCTTATAGTTGCGTTTGTTTAGTTTGCGTGAAGTGCAAATATGTAGTAATTTGCATGAAAATACTAATTTTTATGACGCTTAGGAGGCATAGACATGTATTTGTCTAAAATACGTACATTTCCTTGTCAGACTTTTGGCTTTAATCGTTCACTGTAGCCACAGTTTCTATTCGATTATCAAAATTTTGTTCTCATTTTGTAGCTGTCAGTCGGTTGTTTACGTCGAATACAAATTTGTAGTACTTTTCATAAGAATACTAATTTTTATAAGGTTCCTTATATTTTTGGGGGCAGGTTATGGAAACTTTTTCCCTTTACGGCATTGCTGTGGCTTGATTTTTCAACCGATGTGCTATATTTTGGTGTCAATGGATAGATCAGCGTCTGAACTTTCCAAAAAGTATAAATTTGTGGTGTTTCGCAAAAGTTTAAGGGCGGGTTTAGTGGTTGAAATCCAAGAAAACCCCAATTTTTCACGTGTCAACCCCCAAAATCTTTAAACCGGTTTTTCTCCCCTGAAACGTGCGAATTTCGCGTTTTTACGTTTAAAATTAAAGGCTTAACCCGAACTAGTGTTTTGGCGGTCGGAACATGTTTAGGCAAAATATTACGTAATCTCTGTTTCTAGAACACGTTCAGTTTTGTGCAGATTTTCAGCTGTGCCCGTAATTTTAATCCGATTGTTGAAATTTTGGTCTTACCTTGCAGTTGCGTTTGATGAGTTTGCGTGAAGTGCAAATATGTAGTAATTTGCATGAAAATACTAATTTTTTTGATGCTTAGGAGGCATAGACGTGTATCTGTCTAAAATACCTAAATTTCCTTGTCAGACCTTTGGGTTTAATCGTTTACTGTAGCCACAATTTCTATTCGATTATCAAAATTTTGTTCGCATTTTGTAGCTGTCAGTCTGTTGTTTATGTCAAATATAAATTTGTAGTACTTTTCATAAGAATACTAATTTTTATAAGGTTCCTTATATTTTTGGAGGCAGGTTATGGAAACTTTTTCCCTTTACGGCATTGCTGTGGCTTGATTTTTCAACGAACGTGCTATATTTGGGTGTTAATGATTAGATAAGTATAAATCTGTGGTATTTTGCCAAAGTTTAAGGGCGGGTTTAGTGGTTGAAAGCCAAAAAAATCCCAATTTTTCAACCTGCTTTGAGAACCTTGACGAGCCTCTCGACGTCCATCCTTCCGATGTTCTGTCCAGTTGTAGAAAGCCGAAAGCGTGGACGTCGGGAGACAACATCGCTTATCTCCAGCTGGCTGAGTAATCCTCTAATACTTTCTAGTTGTGTTTCCTCCGTACTAAGGACTCCGAGGCAAATGTCACGTCCAGCATGGATCCTTCACTGCCAATACGGCGGAAAGTCGGCGTATTTTCGGTGTTTAGTATGATGAGCACCGTCCTGGCCGCCATTTCTAGGATTCGTTTTCCCCGCGGATCTGTTTGAGGCATGCTCCATTCGATTGTTTTCACGTTGAAGTCCCCCCCAACGAGCACATTGCCCTCTTCGTTCGGGAGAGCGCCCCTCCAAAGCATTAAGCTTGGCTTGGAAAGATGATATCGATTCGTTCAATGTTAGGTACACACTAAAGAAGGTGGTCCCTGAGCACTGGACCCACACAAAACCATCCCCACCTCCACAGCTCTCCGCCTGGAAATCACTCTTTCGAACCCAGATGGCGGCAGTACCAGTTTCATCAGGATACCATGATGCTGAACTCGTATCATGATGTTGCTCACCCAGCAAAGTCCACTTTCATGTCCCGTGCAAACTGCTTAAGCAGACCTTGGGCGGTTGAACTGTGGTGTACGTTTAGCTGCAGGATGCGGGTCATCGAAGTTCGAATTTTGCCTTGGCTAGGGCTTCCTGGAAAACCCAGCATTTTCCTGATCCCAAGACGTGTTCAACATAAGGTTTTGGATCAGCACCCTTGAAAAGAATACAGTGTGCCTCCTTCGTACACTCTTTTCTTTTATGTCCCATTTCACCACATTTGTAGCATAGGGAACTCCTATCGGGTCCTTTGCATACTTGTGTGGTGTGACCATAGCCAAGGCATTGCTCTTCGCCGTATCCTACAGACAACCCACCCTATTTGTACTTCAGAAATTGTTCGGCGCTCTTTTCGCTCAAGTCAACTATGGCCATGCGTTGTCCCCTATTGTTTTCTGATGTCAGTCTTGCTTTGATCCTTCTCACGCTAGGGAACTCCCTTTTGATGGCCTCTTCTACCTCGGCCAGATCCGTGACGTAGTCAATGTCTCTTATTTTGATCGTTGCCATTGGCTCAAGTGAGGCTATAGTTGCACTTTTGCCGAGGACTTTCTTTACTGCTTCGCAGAATGCTTCCTTATTTTCGGCCTCAGCTCCGAATTTGACCAGTATGTGGCCCAACCGCGTTGGTCCTATTGCTTTAATGGTTGTGTTGGTGTCTTCGGGTCTTACGTTTCCCCTGATGTCCCGCAGCACCTCCGCGTAAGATCAACCATCTTGAGGTTTTACGAGTAGTGCCTGCTGCCAGGATTTTTGTCGGGGCTTCTACCTCTCTTCCTTTTTTTGGTTGGGCGTCCATGTGAACTTTACTTTCTCACACTTTTTGAAGGAGTTTCTTTGCGGCTTTCTTCACTCCTTTTGTAAGCACTGTCTGAAACCCGTGATCTGGTGCTCCACGCCCATCAAGTGCCTCTTCTTTCCTTCTTTTATCCCGATCTCTTTCGATTGGGCTAGACGCCATTCTTTTATTGATTTTTACTGGTGGAACTATCTACAAGTGGCCTTTAGATTTCACCCCCAGCGCTTCTTTAGCCTTCTGCTCGTCTTTGGCCTTTAACCAGCTCCTCCGATAATGCCCTATGCGGTCTAGGAGCTCCTCTAGTTCAAGGAGATCAATCCTTACTACCTTCCTGGTTTTTGGGGAGTCGCATGCAGATTGTATTCTTTTCAGAATATCTCCCGCTTTGCGGAATAGCCTTTCTTCTTCGTGTCGCTGGCCGGCAATTGTACTTTGCGACGATCCTTGGGAGAGGTTATCGCTTTCCATTTCCGAGTGCAGTACTTCTACCACATTTTTGATGTTGGCGATGCAAATTTTGATAATCGGATAGAAACTGTGGTTACAGTGACCGGTCAAATCCAGAGATCAGCCGAGGAAATAGACACGTTTTAGGAAAATCCGTCTCTATGCCTTCTAGGCACCATAAAATAAAGATTTCTCCCGCACACTGCTACAAGTTTATATGACGGAAATTGCACAATGGCAGCCTCAAAATGAGATTAAAATTTTGACAATCGAATGAAAATTGTGGTCACAGTAACCGATCAAAGCTGGAAATCTGCACAAAAATACACGAGTTCTAGAAAAAGCCATTTCTATGCCTTCTATGTACTAGATAATGTGCCTAAAATATTTCCGACCATCAAAATACTAGTCTGGGTTAAGCCTTCAAAATAAAAATTATAAAACCTAAATCCGCGCGTTTAAGGGGAGAAAGGTCGATTTAAAGTTTTTGAGCAGTGACACGTGAAAAACTGAAAATCTTTTGGCTTTCGGCCTCTTAAACTACTCTTCAACTTCACTTATAAGCAAAACACAACAGTTTAAAGAATACAATCAGGACTATCTTGATCGGCACCACTTGGAGGCGGTGCTTTCGGTGCGGCAAACTCAACAGAGTTACTATGTCCCTCACCATGCCGTGCCTCGACACGATAAGTCCAATGGAATAAGACTGGTCTTCAATGCTTCGCAGAGGGATTGGAATAAAAGGTCGCCAAATGATGTGCTTGTGACAGGCAAGAAACCACAGACGGACGTTACGACCTTCATACTTTGCTGACGCTCTATATCACGGACATAAATCAAAGAGTCCGGCAAATCCTCGTGCATGAAGAGGATCGAGACTGGCAAAGAATTGTATGGAGAGAAGACTACCCCAGCAGATTCAAGATCACCGCATTACAACCATCGTTCAACGTACCGCCTCGACCAGGATTATTTTGTAATACGACAAGATGCCAGTTCTCCACCCACTGAATCATTTTGAAAGCTTCAGAGTACGTCGGCCGAGTCAACTCTTACGAAACGTATGATTTTATCCTAAATTGCAAAGTTATACGACCCACTTGGATGGATAGCTAAGTTATTACTATGGGACAGGTATTGATTGGGATCAGCCAGTTAATACCAGTTTTCATGAGAGATGGACCACATCTCACGCGTCACTAGAAGGCCTCAACCGCATCAAAATCCCAAGGTGAATAGGCTTATGGGATGGCTTAAAACCTCGGTGGTTGTATTATCCCACAAAGATATTTGTTATAATTATTTCTACACATAACTAAAATATTGAGAATATAATTTTGAATTGTCGACTCGTTGTCGCAACGTTAGAAATCGAACTAGCACTCGCAGAGAATTCACGCGCTGGCCGCTTAAATGTGCATAAACTGCTGACGAGGGACGCCTGGCCATACCCACGGTGGTCGCCATCCCTTGCCGACGAATATGCATTGTTGATACTTGAGACGTCCACGCTCATCCACCAGCCGGACTGCCTGCTGTGCATTTTCTCGAGCACGCACTTGAGTTTCGTCGTTCGAGCATCCATATGCTGACGATTGTTATCTGATGCTCGGTTGAGCATTCATACAACCCAGATGGGCGATGCGTGCGTGGCAGTCGGGGACTGGATTTCTGCCGTCGGTCCGTTGTTCAGGTGTTGCAGGATACTCGCTGCGTATGGGTGGCTGATCCGCCACAGTACTCCCCCTGCAGTGGTAAAGCCACGATATAGACCAGCCGTTGGGCCGTGGTTCGAGAAACGTACCAGTTTGGAGTCACGCTGACGGTGGTTCGTGCGGCCTACCAGATCCTAATAGCTGTTCGGGTGTTGAGCAGCAAATGCCGGTGGTGCGGTGTGCATCTTGCGCGGGGTTGCGATGGTAACTCGGTGCATTCGTCGGGCGATGTGTCGCAGTCCGCATCATTGTGCGGGTTTTGCGACGGTAGCTCGGTGCGTTTGTCGGGCGGGGTATCGCGGGCGCATCGTTGCGCGGGTTTTGCGACGGTAGCTCGTTGCGTTCGTTGGGCGGTTGTTGTAATCCAGATGTCGCGGTGTGCCTCCTGGCGCGGGGTTGCGACAACTTCCGGGTGTGTGTCGAGGATTGAGCGCTAGGTGTGGATGTCGCGATGCGCATCCTTGCGCGTGGTTTGGACATCGTCCTAGCGTGTGTTGAGCGTTGATCGTTGGTATCCTGTTGTGCCGTGGTGGCGTTGCGCTGGCGAGTGTCGGTCATTGGGTGCCAGGGTGAATGTCGCGATGTGCTTCCTGGCACGGGGTTTGGACATCATCCAGGCGGGCGTCGATCGTGTCGGGTGTCTAATAAGTGCACGGGGGCCGGCATTTCCTAGCCTGCGGCCCGTAATGTTGGTGGAACCAACACGGCCGAGGGCGGAGCGTGGCGACTTCGTCGTCTTCCGACGATTGATCATCTCGCGCATGTTGGGTCGACAAAGCCGCGACGGCGTCTTCGAGGTTGGACACTCTGTTGGTGAAGTTGCGGAGCTCGTTCGTGAGGGCGTCAAGCTGGTTCGATGGCCGGGGCGTGGAAGCCGGTCGATTTTTGGGCTCGATTACTGTCGAGACGCTGGCGATGGTACGTGTGTTCTTGGGGTGCGGGCGACTACTTGCCGCGGCATTGTCGAGTGATGCAGCTCGCTTGTCCTGGAGGATCTGACGTTGGATGTTGTGGGCGGCCAACAGTGCGTTGCTGAGGGTGCCGTACTTATCCTCGGGCGGCGGGTTGATGACTGCCTGACGCACGTGTCGTAGTGCTTCCCTGTCGAGGCTTGCCACCAACCAATTGAATTTGGCGTCGTCCTGCGTGACGCTGTTAGTTGCCAGCGTCGCGTCGATGCGGGCCAGCCACAGGTCTAAATCCTCATGCCGGACTGATGGTATGTTAATTGTCGCCGTGGCTGCTGGTCGATTCGTGCCGGGAATCCCTTTGTGTAGCGTGGATCCGGCTGGTGTGACTGTTGTTGGTTGTGCCGATGTTGTAGGCGGTGTTTGCATGATGCTCGATTTGCGTTGAATCCCAGCGTACCCTTTGATGCGCGTTGGTGGATCGTCAGCGGTGATGTTATCGATAGCCTTGCCAGCTCGTGGTCCTGATGTTTGTGGTCCGTATCGTAGACCTTGAGGTGCTGTTCGCTCGGCAGGATCGCCAGTTATGGGATAGCTTAAAACCTCGGTGGTTGTATTATCCCATAAAAATATTTATTTTAATTATTTCTACACATAACTAAAATATTGAGAATATAATTTTGAATTGTCGACTCGTTGTGGTAACGTTAGAAATCGAACTAGCACTCGCAGAGAATTCACGCGCTGGCCGCTTAAATGTGCATAAACTGCTGACGAGGGACGCCTGGCCATACCCACGGTGGTCACCATCTCTTGCCGACGAATATGCATTGTTGATACTTGAGACGCCCACGCTCATCCACCAGCCAGACTGCCTGCTGTGCATTTTCTCGAGCACGCGCTTGAGTTTCGTCGTTCGAGCATCCATATGCTGCCGATTGTTATCTGATGATCGGTTGAGCATTCATGCAACCCAGATGGGCGATGCGTGCGTGGCAGTTGGGGGCTAGATGTCTGCCGTCGGTCCGTTGTTCAGGTGTTGCAGGATATTCACTGCGTGTGGGTGGCTGATCCGCCACAGGCTGCTTAGCTAATGAAATGTGGCATCTTCACGGATTCGCAGACACCGCATCCAAGCCAAGCTATGCGGCAGTGATCTGTGCTGTTACACCCAGCAGCATCTCTCATCTTCTCATGACAACGACTAAATTGGCACCAACATCGGTTCAAACTCTGCCACGTCACGAGTTATGTGGAGAAGAGCTGCTCGTAAATTTCACGAAGAACGGATTGGGTCATTTACCTCAGCAACCTACCAAAATATACTTTTGGTCGGACTTCAAAGTAGTCTTGGACTGGCTTCAAGGCCTCCCCTCACGCTGGTCTACTTTTATCGCCAACAGGGTAACACGTGGTCAGCAGAAAACGCAGCAGATAGCGCAACTTGAGGTATGACACCCGCTCAGCTAGCAAAACACAGCATTTGGTGCCATAGCCCATCATGGATCATCAAACCGTCGACAGGCGGACAAACTAGTACAATAAAACAAGAAAAGTTTCGCAACCCACAAACAGAAACCCAATCCTTGATGGCTGACAAGCAGATGATACCAAGTAACGAGATACTGGATATACTTACAAAGAATTCACATTTCAATAAAAATTGACATATCTTAGCATACTGCGCAAGGTGGCGATACAATGCACGCTTCAAAGTAGAACATCATTTGAAAAAGGAATTTTCCTACAGAAAATGTTCGGCAGCTCTAAACTATTACTTCGCAATCATCAAACGCTCAGCATATTCGAAGGAATTACGAAGTTTACAAGAAGGAAGACCATTACATAAGCGGTCAAACATAGCTCGCCTTGTGCCATTCATAGGCACACATGGCATTATGAGAGTCAGAGGAAGACTTGAAAATGCCCAACTTCCATACGATGAACGCCATCTCATAATACTAGCTGGAAATAACGTCGTCATACGAAACAACGTGAAACTTATTCACGAGTAATTGTTGCACAGAGGTCCGCAACTTATACTCTCACACCTGTACAGAACAGTCTGGATCACACAAGCACCGAGGATTGTGAGTAAGGTTGCTCGCAACTGCGTAAAATGCTTACGCTACTCAACGAAACCCGGAATTCAGCAGATGCCCCTTCTACCCACATCACGGATAACTCCACAACGACCGTTTTCAATCACGGCACTTGATAATGCCGGACCAATTGAAACTCTTTTCTCCACAGTAAGGGGTGCCGAAAGAATGAAAGAATACACTGCCGTCTTCGTCTGTTTCATGACGTGAACTATTCACATTGAAGTAGTGTCAGACCTTACATCGCCAGCCTCCTTGGCTGCTTATTTTCGATTCACTGCACGACGGGGAGTTCGCAGTAAGCTATACTCAACGCAACAACGTCCAAAGGGGTAGCCAAGGAATTGCGACAGTTATTGGAAGAAACATCGGAATTCGTCAAGGATGTTAAGGGTCAATTGGTGTTACAAAAAACTGAATGGTCTTTCATTCCGCTTTGGGCACCCTTTTTCGGGGGACTTTGGGAGGCGGCAGTAAGAAGCGTCAAACGCCACTTCATCAAGGTTATAGGAGCATCTATTCTCACATTCGAGGAACTCTTGACCCTTGCAGCAAAGATCGAGGCCTGTTTAAATTCACGACCACTAGCTCCAATGTCTACAAGCCCAAAAACCCCAGTTGCGCTGACCCCAAGTCATTTCTTGGTAGATGCGCTTTGCCTATCACTTCCAGAGCCAATCCACATAGACGCCAGAATCAAATTGACGAGATTGTTGACCTAGTTGCGCAACTCATTTTGGACTAGATGGAGGACCGAGGTTTTACATCACTTACAGGTACGCAACTAATGGCTAAAGATCCATCTGAATTTCAAAGTAGCGGACCTATTGATCATCAAGGACGAAGTGACTCCCCCCGCTACATGGCCACTTGATCTCATTACTGAAGTGCACTCCGGGAAGAATGGCCTCACAAGGATAGTCACTGTCAAAACAGCGCATAACAGTTTCATACGAACAACCGTCAAATTGATCAGGCTTCCTCAAGAAGAGGAACCCGAAGATTACTTTCGTTCCAAAGGGAATTCTCAAAATCCAACGGACGACAGTTAATTTTTCAAGTTATAGCTCTTATAGAATTAAGTAGCTAACTATGAAAAGACTTAACATTCAAATTCATAACTAAAAATATACATTTGCGCTTTGGAATTTAGTTATTATTGTAAGTATACAAGGTGCTTTCCAAATAAACGAGACTTTCGTCATAATTTTTTTTTTGGTGGCGCCATCTGTGAATGATATAGTGTGTTGAAAAGTGACATCCCTCTCTGACTTTCAGTGAAAATTTGGTGACATTCGGTTCAGTGGAAGCGTAGTTATTGCATCTAAAGTGACAGTATGTTTGTGTTATCGGTACAAAAATCAGTTTCAAACAATGAATATCTCCAAATCATCGATTTACGTTTTGTTCTGCACAAGTTAACTGATGACCAAAAATTGCTCAAAACTTAACAACATTGTAACTAGTGATAAAACGTGGTGCTTCCAATATGAACCCAAGACCAAGCGTCAAAGAGCCGAATGGAAAGCGCCAGACAAGCCACCACCCAAAAAATCAAGTTTCCAGAAGTCAAAAATCAAGTCGATGCTCATTTGTTTTTACGATTCCAAGGGAATTGTCTACAAGGAGTTCGCGCCAATAGGCCAAACCGTCAATGCAATTTCCTATCTTGGCGTTTTGAAGCGTTTGTTGCATCGCATTCGTCGAATTCGGCCAGAATACCGCTTATTGCATGACAATGCACTTTAGTAATTGAGCACGGAGCGTGTCAGCGTCATGAATAATGGGGGCCCACCACAGCCAAAGCCTCGTGAAAATGCGACAAGCACACGTGAAAATGCAACAAGCATAAGTGCCATGGATCCAAATGCATCGGCAGCGCCTTATGAGTTTCTAGATCTAACAGACATTGGTGATAATGAAATAAATCAATTGATTTGTACCCTATATAAAAACGCATCTACCAATGAATTGCAAGAGCGACAGGCTGATGAAAAGGGTTGATCAGAGCATCATTACTATCATCAACAGCATCAATATTACAATCGTCACCAAATTCAACAGCATCAACAAAATATTTACTATTAAACATTAAATGATTCGTCATCAACAACGACGACATCGTTGTCATCAATATCACGAACGGCGGCGAATCGGTCTAGTCAAATCATAGTTCGTCAACATCTAATGGCCAAGCAATTGCCTGCACATGAAGAACAAATCCAGCTTGGCAGCATTTACGTCCGAGATATGCTAAGTGTATTCATTCAATCATCCACAAGAAAACAACTTACAGCTTGCCAGTTGAAATCAATGGGGAAAACTCTGCAAATGTTACTTGTAGTTGTTGAACAACCAAGTACACCATCATCACTTACCCCGCCCATTCTAACGCTAGCCTTGGACCATATTCTTCCTCTATTGCTGACTGGCAATAACATATATATCATGATGGCCCCACGCATTACGTGAGTGAGGTCGTATTAAGTACCTTTTTGAAGTATCATTCCAAAAGTAACTGCTGCTCGTTTTAATAATTTTCTTTTGCCGTCTTCGCCAAGCGCAAGCACAAAATAGAAAACCAAATCCTAATTGAAAAAGATTGCGGGTAGTATAGATTTCCTAAAAGAGAGTCGATTCAGGACGACATTGGTTCTTAAAGGAAGGAATCTTGTAAAAAGATAAATAGAATGTCTCGATAAATAATGATTGTTAATTTTCATAGAAAAAAAATATTGTAGATATCATCGAATGAAGTCAAGAAAAGGAGAATCTAATGTGAACACAATATCGTTTACATTATATAATTGTTTATTATTTATTTAAAAAAAATCTATTGAGGTGAATTGTATCAATTAGCTAGACTAATTTATTTCCTTTCACTTTTAATCACAGTAAACTAGTTACTTTACAATTTTTATAAAACTTTCGTTATGAGATTGCGTGAATAAAACGAACGAAATGTCAAGTTACGAGAATACTCTTCGGTCTTTCCTTTCTTACAATTCTGACCGGGTATAGGACCCGGTACGGTGGCAGGCTTCCCTCTTAAAATATGAGCCAGCCGCCGGGTACTCACTAATCCTTCCTTTTGTTTCAGGTGACGTCGCGGGTTAAGTGGCCCAAGCAGAGTGCCTCCTTATGGCATAGAGTTATGTAATCGAATTGCATAATTCTATGGCATAAATTGGTCACCGGGGTACTTCTCTTCTGATGGGAAAGCTTATGCAAGTTAAGTTGTATGAGTTTTCCACTCAGAAGAGGAATACCTGGCCACTGCAACAAATATGGATTTTAATCCGGTTGGGTGAGTGCGCAGGGGCTCCATCACCACCCGGTTGCCCTTCTCTCATTTGTAGGCCAATAGGCCCCCCCGGGTAAGGACGAGGTCACCCTGCTTCCATTTCTTTTTACTTGATACTCTTGTTCCACGAACAAGTCAGTTGTCCCTTGTGTAGTTACCTACACTTTTTGCGACTTCGGTTGCCTTGTTTTGTTCGACCCCAGAAATTCGTGAGTGCGAGATTCTTTGTAGTGGTTCCTTGTGCTGGGGGAATGAACAAGAAATCGAATCAATGCCGATGGGAATTCCGAAAAATAGTATGCTTTTCGGAGAAACAATGCTCAGGAAGAATCTTATCAAAAAAGCGGCAGTGAAGAGCAATCATCATATTTAAGTGCAGCAAAAGAGATCGCAAAAGCAAGCGATGACGAACAAGCAGAAGCAGCAGAAAGCGACGACGCGCAAACTAATAAGATCGGCAAAGCACAAGATGTCCCTACACGGAGGTTTACAAGGGATGAAAAAGAGTCGCGCCCAACTGGTACATGACAACTTCAAAGCTTGCAGCGATTTCGCAAGACGATCCAAAAAGCAGGAGTGACGCACTTTCAAGACCAGATCAAAATAAATAGGAAAGAGCGATGGATGAAGAATATAATGCACTACTCGTACTTCAAAACAATACCTGAGAAATCGCACCTACATCGAAAGATCGAAATATTGTGACCTGTGAATGGGTTTTCAAAACTAAAAGAATGAAGACGGCGGACTGAGCAAGTATAAGGCTAGGCTAGTTGCACACGGATTCTCTCAAAAGTTTGACACCGACTATGATTAGGTGTTTGCCCCCGTTGTAAAATAGACGACCTTTAAACTTCTACTAGTCATCGCAGGTAACCGAAGATTGCTAGTCAAGCATTTCGACGCAAAGACTGCTTTTTTGAATGGTGATCTCAAGGAAATTAAATATATGAAGCAACCAGAAGGATATGAAATGAAAATAAAGAAAGACATATCATAGTCTATACGCTGAAAAAGGGGCTCTACGCTTTAAAGCAAGCTGCAAATATATGGGTCAACAAGTTGGATTCACTTTTCAAGAGCAACAATTTCATTCAGAGCAGTGCTGATCCGTGCTTTTATGTCAAGCGAGACAAAAACAGTGTCGTTTATGTTATCATAAATGTCGACGCTTTTTTGATAACTGCTAAAGAACTCTCAGCCATCGACACCACAGCAGCATTTTTATAAGAAAATTTCAAGCTAGCTGATCTAGGTTTTTTATAAAAAATTCCTAGGAGTGGAAGTCAGAAAGAACAAGAATGGTTTTTACTGCATAAAGCAAATGAAGTTTATTGAAAAAATCTTGGAAAGATTTGGCTTGCAAGATGTCAAGATATCACATATACCAATAGACATTGGTTATTTAAAGGCAACACAATATCAGCCTTCAATAGAAAGTCAAGAATTATACCAGCAATTAATTGGAGCATTGCTATACCTAGCGTTAAATACAAGACCAGATATCAAATATCAGACACACTGTCTATACTCAGTCAGTCAAATAAATGGCTGACATCAGTCAATTGGACCGAGGTGAAAAGAATAGCTCGTTATTTTAAGGGCACGAAGGACTACGAACTCATGCTCGGCGGCAACGGACTAGAACGTTTCTAAAGTTACATTAGTCTTTGTACCATATGCACTAACCAATTTGTCTATCATATCTTTGGCAGTTTTACAATTTGCAATTTTGTTCGCAATCTTACTGTTTACATTTAAACCTATCAATGTTTGAGCCACAACATCTTTCTTTAACTAAGCGGCGACTGCATCAGTTGACGCAGCACCTGCTGGTCTGGGCTTTGCACCCGTTATTATATCTTAAGTGCTAGCTTTAATTTAAATCGCCATGAAATGAAATTGACATTTCCTTGACTATCTTCGCTTAACATTTCCAATTGAGACCTTACAATATCCCTTTTGAATCTTGTCCTTGCCGGTTCTGACGTCTTGGACTGCTTTCTCGACATGCTTGACAATTTCCTTTCCTGACTTTGTTGTCCTTGCCAGTTCTGACGTCTTGAACTGCTTTTTTGAAGAAACCCTTTTACAGCTGCCCTGGGCCCATAACCTGTTGTTAATTTCAGTGGGTTCGGGTTTCAAAAAAATACAACGAACTAAACTTCTTAATAAATATTATTTTATTAATACACAACTATATATTACGACACACATATATACATCAATATATTCATTTAATATTATTCTTTGCAATTAACCGACACAACTATAATGCACAAGGAGAACAAACTGAATCAATATCATTTAATTTTCTTTTGATTTATAGAGCGAAATTCATGTCAAAAAATAATTTCCCGGCTACTAGTTTTCTATGTCAGTAAATACAAGGTAAGCTGTCAGTTGATCAAATCTTAACAGATAGGAATTTATGCTTGATTTTTAATAGTACAATGACCTGATTTTACAATTGATTAAAGACTATTTGATACTTAATTAATAATTAAGAAGATGATTTCGTACAATTTACTAACCTGGATCGCCAAGAGATGAAACGCGCTTCAAAGAAAGAACGTTTCCACGACTTTAGGAACAATTTAATAATCTTTGACATAAAACAAAGAAAACCAAGTTAAAATATTGGGCGAATTATAATTTCCGTTATGATGCCACTTCAAAACTACTTAAATTTAAACAAACTAATATAACTATTCACGCAGGTTATGTAGAAAGTTCACTTCTTTACTCGTATACACTGAGCCCGTAGCTCGACTGTACACTAGGGAGTATGATGAAGGAATGATGTAAATTTTTAGTAATAATTCTGCTCCGATGCATTTTAGTTCAATGTACTGTTTCTCATATATAATCTTTATTATTCAAATCATCTCACACTTTAATCAGGTATGTAAATAAAACTTGGCAAACCAAAATAATTACAACTACTTACATTATTAAGCTTCAAAAACTTCGTTACATATTTCTTACACAAACTGTTTAGCAGAGTAATCGTCTGCAAAGTTTGAAAACCTTCCTGCTGCTGAATCAAATTATTCAGCTCGACCAGCTGATGGGACCAATCAGAACTGTCAAAAATAAAAAGTTGTGGTAAGATCATTGATGTCCGGGTCCGGCTGCTTAAAAACTAAATAAAGATGATAACATTAAGAATACCTCGTCATTTAAGAAAAGTTTTAAAGAATGATTACATTTCGCATTTACCGGCTTGTTATAATAGTAGCAGTGCTAGCACAAACCCTTTAGCTCAAACGTCGGAGACAGAAGGCGACCAACGGGTAACGCTCGAACGTAAAACGAAATTGCCTCAAAGAAAGCCGCTCGTGAAGAATTTCATGCTGGGAAAAGTTGATAAAGAACTCCTACGATATCCGGAAGTAATATCAAGAGATGACACTAGTAAACTAACAGAGGAAACTGCTGCGGCCGAATCATATTTCAAGCACTCTTTCGATCGCAAGAATATTGAGTCCACATTTTGTATCCCAGCAGAGACTATTCAGACATTAAAAGATTTGGGATTGTTTGGCTTTAGTATACCAAAGAATTATGGAGGTAATGGCTACAACTCTTCTGAACTGTCTGTTGCATCGGAACACGAACAGGCTAGTGTCGACATTGCTGCGATACTCATGCCACATCGAGTTGTTTCAGAAATAATTGCCGAATTTGCAACTGATTACATAAAGGATAAATATTTACCCAAAATGACTTCTGGTAGACTCCTTAACCAAAGTTTTGAACAATATATTACAGCAGCTTCTATTACAGGCTCCATAGTTGCTACAGAAGCTATTTTTGAATCAAAAACTTCTGACGCTATATTTTTCGGAACTTCTGCAGAATATAGTGATGCAGACAAGTCTTGGACAATAAATGGGGAAAAATCATTTGTAATTAATGCAAAAAGTGCTGATTTATTCCTCATTTTGGCACAAGTGAACATACTGAATACGTCTGGCAATATGGAAGAAGCCATAGCAATTTTTTTAGTGGATTCCAAACTACCAGGAGTACAAGTTGAAAAAAACATCGCATTCGGTGTCAAAGGGGCCGATCATGGGACTGTTAAACTCACTAACGTCATCGTCCCAGAAGGTTACATTAAAATATGCAACGAGAATAAGAAATAAAATTATTTTTTTTTATTTAGAAAATATGATAGGGGATACCAACAATTCAAACCATATCGCTCAAGTTTTACTTAAAAATAATAGAATCAAGTCAGGAATTATAACTGTAGGAATGTTGAAAAATATTACTCGCGATATAACACATCATGCAACACATACGAAACATAATGGGGTGTATTTGAAGTGAGTATCTTGGTTTTTTTAGCTTCCAATAAGTTCTTGTAAGTCGGCAAAAGCTTATCTTTGTGTATCTTATTATAACCCCTATCAACTAAAGACTTATATTCTTTAACCAATTTATTCAACTTGTGAGAAATTAATGAAACAGACAAATAATTTTTACTCTCTTCCAGAGACATGAAAACCATTGGTGACCGTTTAGCAAGAATGGTTTGTTCGACATATGCAGTGGAAAGTATGACGTACTTAACGTGCGGTCTAACTGATGAATTTCAAGATCAAGATGTGGACTTAGAAGCAGCTATTTTAAAGGTTTTTCCCCTTCTCTCAATATAAAGCAAAGTAAGATAAAATTAATTGCAGCTGCACTCTTTGGAAACCGTATGGAAATGTGCGACAAGTTGTATGGAGTTTATGGGCCCAAAATGCTTAGAAAATGGACAACCAACAGAAATTTACTTGCGAAATGCGGCTCAAATTTATACACAAAGTGAAACGCTGGATTCCTTACGACAATTCATTGGATTAAGTGGTCTTCAGTATGCTGGCGTAAGTGTTGTATAAAATTCGAAAATAATTCGTCGTTCTTATTGCCAACTTACCTTCCAGATGAATATTTTTGAGACTGTGCGTAAAGATCGAAATCCATTCAATTTTCCTTTGCATGTTCTAGGACGGATGTTTGAAAATCAATCCATAGATTCGCCGAAAATGACTTTACACTTAGAAGCAGAGGTCCATCCGTCCTTGGATCTAGCAGCCAAAAATTTAGAACAATCAATACTACGATTACAAGTGGTAACAGAAGTTTTGCTTGACCGATATGGAACTGAAGTTTTAGATGAACCAATAGAAGTTGCTCGCATCACTGAATGTATGGCAATAATTTACAGCGTATTTGCTAGTATCGCTCGAGCATCGCGATCATATTGTATCGGTCTGCAACACTCAGATTATGAACTATTGATGGCAACGATTTTAGCGGTTGAAGGAGCTGCAAGAGTTTACACAGTAACAAAAGATATTTATAGTGGTCCCTACATGACAAATGATAAAAACAACCAAAAAATTGCAAAACAATTGCTAAAAAGTCAGAAATATTTTTACGAACATCCATTAAAGTATAATTTTTAGTACGGTTATAGATTTAGGTAAATAAAAAAGTAAATTAAAAAGGATTCTTGTTTTTTATGTGGTGACATTGGGAAACTAGAACTTCTGAACTCGTTTCTCGTCCGCGATTTATGCATTCAATCATTCATTTATTTGCGGAAGTCGACCACCTTATTCCAAAACTCCTTACAATTGCTTTTCAGGCGCAGCCTAATTAACCGTAATGTATTTCAAAACGAAATTATTTCTAGGTAATATGTAGTAAACGAGCCGCTAGGCGAGATTTTTAAGTCAATACACCCCGTACCAAAATCGCTACACTGCCATGATGATCTTCAGATATCATCGGGCTTTGGATATTCAATAAAATAGACGCGAACGATTAATAAAATTCCGCAGGTGCCAAATTTCTTAGCGCAAGCGTTATTACTGTGTGTATAAGCTCTCTTCATCTAGACGAATTAAAATTATTGCTGTGGGTTTTTACCGTGACGTCATGTTTCTTGATAGTTTTATTTCTTGGCCTGATTTAATTCCTTGATGATGCTGGTGATGTCATGGGAGACACACTTTATTTGTTGTCTCACCAATGACAACATTGGAAGCATCAGTGATAGGACCTCTTCTTTTTCAACTGATTATCCTATAATTCTTATTTAGATATGATTGCATTGGGCTAGTATTTTGGTATTCCGGAATATGTCGTCTTCTGTTACGGTAGCATTGGAATGAAATCTGGACTGTGAACAATTCTGAGTTAAATTATCTCTGTGTGGATGAAAAAGCATTGAATGTGGCTTATTGTCTGTGACGAGAACGATACGTTTGCCGAAAAAGTAGTAGAAATAGTGCATCCCTGTGTATACGATAGCCAGGACCTCTCTGTCTAGCTGACTGTAAATTGGGTCCTGCATGAAAATGATCCAGAATTCCATCAAAAAATCATCTTGAGTGATGAGGCCCATTTCCACCTCGGTGGCTTCGTCAACAAGCAAGCGGTCTTAATACCCAAGCTGAGACGGTTCATTTTGAACGTACGGTTATGTGTTGAAATCGTTTGAAGCTTGTTCCTTTCTTCATCGACCAGCAAATGCAAATATGCCTTGTGCAAGTCCAATTTACAAAAGTACTTGGAACCTCTGAGACTTTGCAGAACCTTATCTATTCTGCGGATGGGGTGATTTGAAGCAACCCCACACTTGTAATCCACGCATAGCCTTACCCCACCGTCTGGCTTAACTATAACAACGAGTGGCGATCCCCAATTGCTTGATGCAATCTGACTTATGACTCCCTGAGGCTCCAGTGTGACTAACTCTCTCTCAGCTGGCTTTCGCAATGCAAAGAGAACATCGCGTTCACGGATCAAAACTGGTTTCATGCCAACTCTGAGTTGAACTTAACTTCTACTTTCGGAACACACCCAATCCTTTCTTCAAAAATGAATTGGTATTTCTTGAAGATGTCCTCGAGTGAAGTGACTACGTTGATGTTGAGTGGACGGAGAGCTGAGTTTTTGTGGCTATCTGTCATGTTGAGGCTAATTCCAAGACTACAAATCCACATGCGTTAGAGCAAGGCGTCATACCTTGCTGGCACTTTGAATAGATCGGCTTCCATTGAATTCCCTTTGTAGGGGACTGAGATGGTGACTTTACCTTTAGGCATGATTAAGTGATCTGTGTAAGAGCAGAAGGAGACTAAAGTCGGTTGCAGCGCTACATTGAGTCCCCATTCGTTGAAAGCAGTTTCTGAGAGCAAAGAGCAATGCGCACCTGAGTCTACTTCAAATGCTTGCAGCTTGTTGTTGAGTGTAACTACAACAATGTATTTATCAGTGTCTGGTCCAACCTCGTTCAAATCCTCGATGTTTACCATATTCGCTGTTGAGGGGACGACCTTCTTCTTTTTGGGGATGATGAGTTGACAGCGTATTGGCCTTCAATTTTCGGAGCTGGTTAGTGATGCAGACTTCGGTGACATGACTGATTTTTCCACAAGAGGTGCACTTCATGGATTCGCGATCTGTACTGCAGTCACACGATTTGTGGTTTGCGCGACCACGGTTGAGACAAAGACCATCGAGACCTAATGACTGATAAACCACACGACTTCTAGAGCTGCGGGACTGAGAACGATAACGCGGATGAGACCTGGACTGACGACGATTGTATTGAAACTTAGAACGCTGGCGGCTACGACGATTTCCTTCTTGACGACGATCGATTTTGTTTGCATCTGCAACTTGATCCAGTCGCTTCTCTAGTGGCTTACTCAGTTGACTTGACTCGAACCGAGATGCTTCCAGTGCTGTAGCATTCGTTAGAAATCTGTTGAAACCCTTAAGGTTTGTATCTTGTAGGATCTGTTGTCGTATCTAGCTATCCTTCAGGCCTCTGATGAACTGAGCACGAAGGAATATATCAGCTATGGAGAACATCTTTTTACAGGTGGCATTGCGACAGAGAGTGTAGAAATCACAGTCTTTCAACTTTCCTTTCGGAGATGCGACGAAATCCGAGATTGACTGATGTGGCTGCTGAGTGATACTGACAAAGTGGTGCTGTGAAACCTTGGTTGAGACTGATGGACCAGTATTTTTTTTTAAAATGGCCCTTCAACGTTTTGAATACGATTTCCTTGATAGGAATTATCTTTCCCAACCGATGAATGCAATAATTGAGGCCTTTTTTTACTATCACTAACATTTTTAAGATCACAATAGTTATCAAAACACTCCATATACGACAAAACCTTTTCTTTTTGGCGTAATGACGTATGCTTTCTCAAGTACCTGCTTGATTACAGACAGGCCTACGCATTAATGAGGTTTAAAAAAAATCATTATACGATCGAGGGCAACTACTCCCATTTCCAAAATACCACATTCATCGAATACAGTGTCGAATACGTGGTAAAATTTGTATATTTAGGCACAAAAATAACGAAGAATGGCAATGAAACTGGCGAAATATGTCAAAAATACAGCTTGTAAATAAAGCATTGTATTTAGTTCTGACGATCCTGAAGACCAGCTGTATATACAGAAAAACAATGCTCTATACTTGGAATCTCTGTGGTAAGAACGATATTATGCTACGGTTGTGAAACATTGAGCTTCACTCAAGCACCCGCAAATATATTGTATTTAACGCCTTTCCAAATCGGGGGACACGGCTAATAGACCAAAAAAGTTGGAGGCACGTTTTACAAGGAGCGAAGGCTCAGCTTTAGCGCTGTTGAGAAGAAGATAAAGACTTAAAATGTAAGAATGGAATAGTGTCTTTTCTTTATAAAACCACTATTCACGCTGTAAATTTAAAAAAGCAGCAAAAATATGCTCAATTATTTTGGGAATAAATGATGCAGTTAACTGGTTAAACCAAATCTATTCGATAATGCTACACGTAAGGCCAAAAGAACCTCATTGGAACCTTTATGTGTTGTCGTTGAAGTTATACATAAGGCCAATTGCCTTCCGAAAATTTTGAGTCCATAATTAGTCATTCAAGACCCTGCACAACATACATATGGAAACTGGAATCAAAGCAGTGCTAAAATGCTATGGGTTTTCTTGGACAGTCTTATTGCAAGCAGCAGTATTTAGTGACTAGTTAAGACTATGCAAGGTACATTTACTTGATTCCTGAGTTTCAAGTTCAAAATTCCCTAAATTTCCAATAAAAAAACATATTCGATTCTCAGTATGCTACTTTGGAGACGAGAAGATTACTGCTCAATGAGTTATTCTTTTTAAGTTTTGCAATGATCTTATAACTCCCCCTTTTCATTTCCGCATGGCGTTAGACTAAATAAACAGACAAAATTTTTAACATACCTCTTGTTCGTACAGAGTAATATGTAGTAATCGAGCAGTCACCTAAGCAAACTGCTCGAAAACCTTCATAACACTTATCCGAAGTTTTAATTGCAGATTTGAAAAAAAATTAAATTACTTCCATTCATAGTTATAAATCATAAAATATTTTTTTTTTTTATTTTTATTAAGTGTAAATTTTATATCATATTTCTTCTATATTAAATTTAAACGTTTCCTTCTAATTATATTCTTTATGATATTTATCTTTTTATTATTATTTAAAATTTTTCATTTTTTTACTTCTGTTAATTATTAAATTCAAATCTACAAATTAAAATTTCGGACACGAGAGCACTGAAATCATAAAGCCATCCACGGATTGCATTGCGAATGCAATCTAACGTGGCTGAGCTAGAAGCTTGGAAATTTACTGTTGCGACATCGAGAAGTGGGCGACGGACAGAAAAGACAGGGAGTCTGTTACGAATCGTCACGGCGAACACGTCGCGACGCCCAAGTAGTCTCTAACTTTCCGACTACTTGTGAAAACCGCTACCGGGAGCGATCACGGGGAGTCCAGCTCGAGAATCTCTAAATCGAACGTAACGTTCTCGCGGCTTACGCGCTTCGTTCTTGAGATTGATTTTAGTGGAAAATTTGCAGAAATTCAGTTTAGGATTAGTATTAAGTTCCACGAAATATCGGACTGGTGTTAAAACGTTACACAAAAGAAACTTAATGAAATTAGCCTTGAAGCTGTAATAAACAAAAGCAGTCGAGCAGCCCCGTGGTGATCAGGAGTGGCTGCTCCTGAAGAGATAAGGTGGTCACCCCGTCGAAACTGCTTACTTTGTTGTTTTACTAGTGTAAAGTAAACTACATCCGTCAACTTTCCATCCTTTACGCAGAGATGAGTGGTTCACTTCAGCCACTTCAACATCTTTAGGTTTGACATTCTCCTTGTAATGCAACGTTCTTCTTCGGAGAAAGTAACGGTTGCTTTTTGTGTAATGTTTGCGTTTGTCTCAAGCCTCCGTGTCCGCTAACTTTAACGAGGCAAAAAAATATTGAATTACTGTAGAGTAGCTTAATTAACACCTAATAGAACATTTCTAAAGATAATAAAAATTGATCGGTACGTCTTGTAGAGTAGAGTACGCGTGATAAGTATTTTGTAGTGTAGCTTCGTGGATCGACAAGAACCCGCCTCATATGATCCCGCAAATGCTAGTCGTCAAACACGCGTACGCGGTCGTTAAGCGAAGCTTGTTAGCTGAGCTCGGTGTTGTTTTAGCTCGTTGACACTTGTGCCAGACCATCGGCACCAGTGTCCTACACGGACATTTCGAAATTCATTACAATGGCGCCCAACGTGGGACCCGAAGGGGAAACAACACCACTCTCCTTCGAGTTCTCACATTTTTAATTTTGCTGACGGCAGATGAACCGATTCAATTTTTATTGTCACCCTCACCATTTGATATTAACGTAGCATACTTTGGAGGGTTCCGTAAAGCAAAGATAGAGTCACCGATAAACTTTCTTTTGGTGTTGTTTGTCTTGTCTTCGGTATAATAATGTCTATAGCATCTTTTGGAGTTCTTCGTTCGTGGTGGCTTTGTCGCCTGAACATGCCGATGATGTTATAGAGGAGTGCGTCCCTTAATGTTACCAAAAGAAAGGTTTGCACATTTTTCAACAGTTTGAAGTCGGACAGTTGTAATTTTGAACAAACTGATGGTGTCAGGGGTTTTCAAATACATTGCTTGGAATTGCGTCAGTTTTTGCTGGGAGCTAATCTGATGACCGGCAGTGATAAAATCCGCATCATCAATTAGTCCTGACCGACACCCGATTTGTTTTTATGATTGGTTAGCGGTTTTTATTAGCATACTTTCGTAGAAGACAGGGCCTTGTATTCAAGGAGAGGGGCCTAAAATTATAACAACCATCTCTCCACTGCGGAAACAATTCTTTCTTCACTAGTGTAGAGCGAAATCCTTCAGTCTCTCCATGCCTGGGTCAGCATCGAAGAGACTGCCCTGTAATAAACAAAAGCAGTCGAGCAGCCCCGTGGTGATCAGGAGTGGCGGCTCCTGAAGAGATAAGGTGGTCACCCCGTCGAAACTGCTTAGTTTATTGTTTTACTAGTGTAAAGTAAACTACATCCGTCAAGTTTCCATCCTTTACCCAGAGATGAGTGGTTCACTTCAGCCACTTCAACATCTTTAGGTTTGACATTCTCCTTGTAATGCAACGACCTTCTTCGAAGAAAGTAACGGTTGCTTTTTGTGTAATGTTTGGGTTTGTCTCAAGCCTCCGTGTCCGCTAACTTTAACGAGGCAAAAAAATATTGAATTACTGTAGAGTAGCTTAATTAACACCTAATAGAACATTTCTAAAGATGATAAAAATTGATCGGAACGTCTTGTAGAGTAGAGTACGCGTGATAAGTATTTTGTAGTGTAGCTTCGTGGCTCGACAAGAACCCGCCTCATATGATCCCGCAAATGCTAGTCGTCTAGTCTAAACTCATGTGAATCAATGCAGCGTTTCGGAAAGTGGAAAAACGCAGTGAGAAAGGGAGTCTGGTTGAGATCACCATACAGCGCGGACGCCACGAGAAAAGAGTAGAGAAGCGCGCGTCAGTTCATCGTTCGTTGTCAATTTTTTATGATTTATTCGTTAAATATTGGGAAAATTCCGGGAAATAGACTGGAAAAGCAGTGTTGAAAGTGGTCTGCAACGTGTTTCCCTTGAGTGTGTGGCCCTGGCGTGCATTCGGGAACGTGAAATGTGTTTGGACATTGTGACGGTCGAATGTTGCTCCTGACAGCGATGGCGAAATTCTCATGGCGAAGCTTATTACCGACGAATGAAGAGAAATATAATTTGTCGGGCAAATGATGGAAATTGTGTAGAATAGTGAATAAGCAGAAAGAAGTGGATATTTGGACGAAATTGTTCGGAGAGAAAATTCGCAGTCTGGAGATTGTGCATCCGTAAGAAACCGAATCATCTCGTTGGCTACTACTTTCAAGGCAAACCACCATTTTTGATATCACTGGGGGTGACGGCGCTAGTGGGACCGACTTTCATGACTTGTCTCTGTTTTCCATGCGACAAGATAAATCTTACAGTTGCTCGAACATAGTGAATTATGCATGGCAGGTTGTTATTGACAATCAATTAACAGACTTGATAGCTGTTATCTAAGGAGAAGTCGAGGACGTGGAAATGCCGGATGGGATTGAGAAGTTGATGCAATATTTGAATGAATGGGATACTGTTTATTTTACAAATCAATGTTGGATACGGTGTGTTCGCAAGAGATAAGCAGCTAAAAGGAAATGGGATAATGTTTCCAGATAATAGAACTTTGTTCATAACTGCAATTGAAGATCGTCAATATGAGGATGGAGAAACATTAATTGGTGGAGCGATGTGGATAAATTTGATATGATTTTGATCCGAAAAGTAGCTATAACGGAACCACTTGTTGATGTAGTTGACCCAAAGCAGATTGTCTCGATATCATATTTCTTTAAGGAAGTTGGTGTATATACAGTACAAAAGTGTGATTTGGAATTTTCTACCTCTCCATTTCAATTAAATTACAGGCATCACCACATCACCAGCCGTTGCCCGACGAGAATGTTGGGTGCCTTTGTTTAAAATTTTATATTTGATTATTTTTTTATTGAAAATGGTATAAATCCAAATTTTCTACGTATTAATGGTTTGAAAATAATTATGGTCACCCAATAATTTAGCTGAAAATGTATTGCACACTCTTAATGACATCCACTAAATTTTAATCAATTTGAAAAAAAAGGTGCACATACACTACACTTTTGACTGTTAGATTCTGTTATCTATTAATGTATTTATTAGGCTTGTAATATCATTTCTCCACGCTCGATATATCTGAAACTATTAGAAGAATTAAAAATACAAGAAATGTCTGAGTAAACATCACACTCGGTCTTTTTATTTATTTGGAACCTGGCCGGATATGGGGCCCGCAACGATGGCCGGCCTCTCCACTATAATGAGCTAGCCATCGGGCGACCTCCTCCCTTTTGATGCGTTATGGGGGCTCTTGCCCGAGTTGAGCGGCCTTCCGCTCGCGTGCCCTTGTATGGTATAGTGTTATGTGATTCCATCACATAATACTTAAACATAAATTTATCACGTTTATGTTTTTCATTTAATGGAAAAATACATTCAAATGTTTGAATGAGTTTTTCACTCAAATGGGACATATGATCACGCTTATATTTGGATCTTGATCCGGTTGGGAGGGTGCGAGGGGCACCGCTTCCACCTGGATGCCCCATTCTTATTTGGGGGCCATAAGTATCGTTGATAACGACGAAGTCTGCGCTCAAGTCCATCTGTTTTCTCCCGGCCCAGTTTGTTACTGGCTCTAAGCAATTTCAACCCTTAGTAGGTTACCTCGGCCTCGACGAAGGTCGATCGGCATCAGATCGCTTCAACTCGTGAGTGCGAAATTTTTTTGTAGTGGGCGCTTGTGCTGGGGAAAAGAACCCGCCCCGCGATACCGCAAAGCTAGCCTGCCAGCGCATTCACGCGTCCTCAGAAAAGGCCAACCTCGGCGGAACTCACCACCCTCTTTCGCCGAAGCAGCAGACCATCGCGGCAGTCCTTTACGGACATTTTATCTATCTAATTCACTACAAATATTTTCATTCATTTCTGTTGAGATTATGTCACAATAATGGTCTATTGCTGCTTGTTCCTTTTCCTACCTGCTATTAAATGTTTATATCTGGATGGATGGTTCCTTGCAAGAACAATTTTTTATTTACAATGAATTTTCCCTTTTTTTTTACTATTTGCTTGCGCTGTTGATGATTGGCTCAATTAATTAATTTATCGATTCATCATTGTTTATATCAGGACAACCAATAACGCTTTTTTCTTCTGCGGTTAATCAATTTTATGTCATCGTTTGATTGTCCTACTTTTATTCACAAAATAAAATTTTTAATTCAAAAGAGAAAAATGTGATGAACTTACCCGCTTCACTTTACCCTTCAGCACTCTTCACTGAAACTCTGGACTCGCACAACTGGATTGCGCCGATTGAGAACTCGCTTGGTCGAAGTTTAAAGATTTATTAAAACACGGACTTGATGAAAACAGTAGAACTTTAACTTTGACTACTAACAATCTTTTACCAATTGGAAAAATTGCTCAGCTATTAAAACAAAACAATTCACAACTTAAATCTTAGAACAACACTAGCTGAATTCTGTTACTTGACTTACTTCGTTCCATTGGTGAGCCGCTATTTATACTCATTTAAATTTTTCTGGGAACTTATACTTTTCCAAGTAGATTTTGAGCGTTTTCGGAAATACTTCTCCACTTCCGGATTAAGTATTAATATTCGATTACATTCGGAAACGTTTTCCCACTTTCCATTTAGGCAGTTTATGTTGTCCATTTGGTACTACTTGATTCCTTGAAAACTTGAAATGCGGATATTTTCATAATTTTTATCCTCCATGGGAAAGTAGGTGCATCCCAGTAAGAGCATTTTAAAAGCTATCCCTACAAAGAAGCTTTGGGCAAAAATAAAGGAAACACAGAAATTATCGGGTGTGAAAAATTTTCAGAGGTTAACAATTTCAGAATTTCAAGCATTCAAATGGGAACCAAACGGTCAACATAAACTGGATAATTGAATTCATGCAAAAATACTTACTTTTTCAATGACTAGACATTCATCTGGAATTGTTAATCAAACAGAAACTCAAATACAGTCTGGATCGTATATATATACCCACGTCACAATATTAATTTACGACAGCTACGACTTTGCCCTTTGCCGCAATTCTCCACAGATCTCTCCAAAATTTCGGTTCAACTTAACCGTCCGATCCTTGTCGCTTTCTCAAGTTTCTGCGCCAGCCTAATAAAACCGTTTAGCATGTGGTCCCATCGTTACTAACAGTAATCAAGCAGCAGAAAACCCCCAGCGATTTCTACACTGCTGAAATTGATATTCAATTGAAGTGAGGCACTACTATGTTTGGATGCTTCAGTGAGGCAATTTAAGTCCTGAAATGTTGCCGCAATATTGTGTAGCAGTTTTCTGCATGGAAGACCGATACATATATAATAAAGCGAGGGGTTCTATTCAGAAAAAGAATTATTGTTCGTTGAAAACTAAACATTCTATCTTTGTTCAGTTTTTTTTTTCTAAACTGGGGTTACCTATTACATGTTTTATTTGAAGCCCTCCCTAGGAGCGCTGGGACGTTTAGTTGTAAGTCAAATTTAACCATTTCCCTTACAAAGTTTATATCTCCCATCAAAAATTAAATAGTTTCAACATTAGATTGTTAACTACATAAAATTAAAGGAGGCAAACCAGTAACAAAACAAGAACGTCCAAAAATGTGGCAAAAGAGATGTCAATTAGGTCTATCGAAAACGACCCAGATGGTAGATCTCATTACCAAGCATAAGCTGGTTAACGACATTGTAGAATCTGGACGATCAGAAGACACTGGCAATGAAAATCAAATCCCAGATCTGAATGCAGCATTGCTGATTATGTAGTTTAATGTCCGTTTTTTAAGGGCTCATGTTCGGTAGTTCTAACCGAAAAATATATGAGTACATGTGAACTGTTCATGTTAGTAAAATTTTATTTACAACTACTTAAACTTCTAATTTCAAACTAATGAAATGACAAACTTGGTTATACTGCCTGTTTTATGATCAATAACATTTTCAACTCAATTCATTCTTCCGTTTTACCGACAATAGAGAAACAAACGCAGGCAAATCTATATTATGAACTCGCTTAATATGCTGACGTAAATTACTATTGCTACTAAATTCTTTGTCGCACAGCGAACACTTGAACGATGTATGAGCTTCTTTTGAGTGACGATGCAAATCATCAACTTTTGCAAAACTTTGCGTGCAAAACAAGCAGATATGAGATTTTCGAGAGTGCATTAATAGGTGATGTGAAGTAGAAAACGCTTTAGGGCAATGTTTGCACATGTAAATCCTATTAGGATCTTCGATATTTGTCTCGTCGTCGATTTCTTCTGCACGAATTTTCGAATGAGCATCCACTTCGACCGCTGCCATATCAATTGTCTGGATTGTATTCACTGTCGGATTTCCATTATTATCGGGATCTTCGTTATCTCGATTTCCAATACTTGCCGCGCAAGCCGATGTCGATGCACTATCTATAGCATTGAATGGTTGCAGCACAAATCTCGTGACAATTAGTGAACTATTTTCAGAAGGTTTTGGCTTTTTGTGCGGTGGTTCACCTTCCATTGGATATTCGTCAGATAGTTCTTCTATTATGTCATCATCAGACGGTTTCCGCACACGGGATAAAATGTTTGATACTTTCTCTGTTAATACTATAAAAGGAGTTTTGTTTCCTTTTGCAGATCGTTTCAGCGGTCGAGGCTGAGTTTCTGTATCGCTACTACCAGGGTTTGTGCTACCAGGCAAAAATTCGCGTGCATCCAGAAGCTCTTTTGGCGGGATTGGTGAGATTAAATCTTTAATGTCCTCCACGGGTGTAAGGTTTGATATGAAATTTTCGGATTCTTTTAGTTGCTTGTCATTATTTTCAAAATATTTTTCCTCATTATCTTCGAGCGATGGGTCGAACAATTCTCTGATATATTCGTCAGCACGTTGAACTTTCTTTAGAAATATGTAGCTCTCGTTGAGCTGCGCGAGGCAGTAAGAGCAAAGCATTGACGGGATATTGTCATTAGCCTAATAGAAACGAGAAACGAATGAAAACCGAATTTAATCTAACATTTCACTTACCTCAATGCATGAGAATTCTTTCAACATTTCTTCCACACGAACTTTTTCATTTTCTATACTCATTAATGTTGTAAGTTCATAGCTCCCTGTATTTAAGCAAATGCGACACAGTGTAGATGGATTTTCAATGATTTCTTCTTCCATTACTAATGGAAATATATTCAATGACTGTTAGTTAAAATTTGTTTACAATCAAGTTTGAAGCCATGACACTTCGTGACAGATGACGTGCTTCTTCTTCTTTGCACCATTTGTCAGATTTGATCTCTTAAGATTTTGAACCTTTAAAAATATAGTAGCTCGTTCTTTTCGGTCTTTTATTTTCAGTAAGAAGTTAAATATTGTTCCGTATTTGCCACATTAATGAAGTTTTGCTGATTACTTATGAAAAATGTTATGCCCCATTAATACATCAACGTTTGAATATTCATCAATTATAGATATCAAAATATTACAATTAACAACGCATAATTTTTTATGAATTATACGTAGCCCATTTGTCGGGAAAATTCATTAACAATTTGACCTGATACATATTTCAATTCTTCCGAGTGAGAATCGGTAAAATAAAATTCATAAAATTAAAAGACAATAATACATTATCCATCTCCTCTGAAAACACTAAAAACGAGTTGAGTAGACAGGAGTATGCTTTTTTGGGACCGGCTCTTAGCCCCGATCCCCAAAATTCAGATATTTCATGGAAATTCAGATAGGACGAAATTCCAGATACAACAAAATTCAGACGGAACAAAGTCCAGATAGGATAAAATCCACACGCAACAAAATCTAGGCAAAGCAGAGACCAGACATAAAGCGATTAAGCGTATCTTTATTCACTCTTTTAGGAAATAACGCAAGTACGGTCGGGTTAGAGTTTACTATCGTTTATTTCCTAAAATTACATAAAAATAACAGAAGATTCGCGTCGCGTTTGTCGTATTCATTCCAGCTCTAATGATCGACTGACTCGTTTCTCTTAGCAACTCGCCTTCCACATAAAGTTTCCGTGTGTGTGTGCTGCGTCACATTGTACATTGATGGCCTGGCAGCCACACGATGTGTTTTGATGTGTGTGGTTGGTGTCGTTCTCCCAGCAACGCCTAGCGCATTCATCGCCACACTACTCCCCCCCCCCGAGTGATATGGTGGGGTGGGGTGGAGTAAGATGTCATGATCTGTATGGTGCCTCGAACATATGTGCTTTTTGCTTGTTGGGTACGTTCTTGTTCCTGCGGGCGGCGTATTGATTGGTGTTGGATGCTACTTGGTATGCACACGAGGCGATCGCTGCGAGGTCGGTTGCGAGTGTTTATGAGCATGAATAATCTGTTTGTTTGTCACCTGGCTTCGGGCTGGTTGCGTAGCTACTGACGTGTAGAGTGTCGAATTTTCGCTTATCGGCTCCGATGTATGATCGCGAGCATATTCGTCTGCTAAAGCTTCAATGAATGCAGGTTTGTGGCGCACCGTCGACACGCTGATTTGTCGGCCGTTTGCTTTGATCGTGTAAACGACGTTCGACAGGCGACGCACTATAAGTTGTGGTCCTGTATAGGATGGCGAAAGTGGCTTACGAACGGCATCGAGGTGCATAAAAACATGTGTGCATGTATGTACTCAGCTTTTTATTTATGAAAACTGGTCTGTGTGTGCAGAGGCCTGGTTGATGACATGACATCCCGAAGGTCAACAATAAAATCATGCTGGCTAACGGAAGAACTGTTTGGGCTGATGAGTTCTCCCGGAATGGACAGTGTAGCTCCGTATAGCAACTCTGCACACGAGGGCTGTAACTCTTCCTTAAAACTGGTGCGCAATCCCAGTAACACAGTGGGAAGGATATCATGCCAGGAAGAATTGTTAGAGTGACACATAATCGCAACTTTCAGAGTCCGATGCCAGCGTTCGACTAATCCATTAGAAGCCGGGTGATTTGGAGATATCATGTTTTTCGTACTTCCAATAAACGCAGCCAGGGCTTTGAATAGTGCCGACTCAAACTGAGTACCTTGATCGGTGGTGAGGCGTTTGAGGCGTGCCCAAACGAGCAACCCAATTGTTAAACAATGTTTTTGCAACGGTAGCTGTGGTTTGATCCGCCATGGGGAATGCCTCTGGCCACCTAGAAAATCGGTCGATGACTGTCAAGCAATATTTATAACCCCGCGACGGAACAAGTGGCCTCACGACATCGACGTGGATATGTTAAAAGCGAGCATCGGGCATCTGAAAAGGCTGTACTGGGTTTTTTTGATGGCGAGCAACTTCGGAGCGCTGGCATGGAACACGTGAACGAGCCCACACGCGGACGTCTTTCTTTATGTTTGTCCACACGTATCTCTGAGCTATAGCCTTGCCTGTGGCATGTAAACTGGGATGCGCTAGCTGATGAAACATGTCAAATACTTTCCTTCGTAACGTCAGCGGAACGAACGACCTTAATTGTTGCAGTGACTTGTCGTACACTATTCCATCACTTGAGCCTATAGGCTGGCGGACAAATTTTAGGGATGTAGTGTTAGAACGCAGTAGTCCTTGCAGTTCAACATCTCGTTTTTACTCTTTCATCAGTTCAGATTCGTCGATTACTGTGGGCATCGTAATCTCTCCCAGCCGCGAGATCGCATAAGTGACATCATTACTTGCGCCCGCGATAAAGCGATATCTAATGAAAACTGCGAGATGTAATCGAGATGTCTGATTTGGCGCGGCGACGCTTTGCTTGCAGACTGAGCGAATGCATACGTTCGCGGTTTGTAATCTGTGACGATGTGAAAACTAGAGCCTTCTAAATAGTACTGAAAATGTCTGACGCTGGAATATATAGCTAGAAGTTCGCGATCGTATACACTATATTTACTTTTGGAAGCGGACAACTTCTTCTAGAAAAATGCCAATGGTAGCCAATTATTATTCTGCTTCTGCTCTAAAACGGCGCCTACTGCAACGTCAGGTGCATCGTTTGTGAGTCTGAGAAGTTCATTGGCTTGAAAGTGGACTAATAGAACAGCATTAGCGAGACTCTTTTTACGGTTTATAAATGCAGCGCTAGTTTCTGGGGTCCATTCGATGACGGTTTTGTCATTCTTTTTACGTCCAGCACACAAGTCGTTGAGCGGAGCCTGTAGTACCGCAGCATTGCGAACAAATTGCCAGTAGAAATATATTGTTCCTAAAAACCGTCGAAGTTTCTTAACCATTGTTGGTTTTTTAAAGTTTTGAATGGCGTCCACACGTGACTTTGGGAGAATTATACCTTTTTCGTCGATAACGTTCCCCAAATATTCTACCAGCTGACCTCCAGCTCACATTTGGGTAAGTTGATAGCAATTCTGTATTACGATAGACGCTGAAATACAAGTTGTAGGTGCTGCGCATGCTCTTCCTTCGTTTTTGTGGCGATTAATAAATCATACGAAAAATCTAGTCCACGAAGCACCTCGTCCATGAATCACTGGAACGTCTGTGCAGCGTTCTAAAGGCCAAATGTCATTACTGTGAATTCATAAAGGCCGAATGGCGTAGTGATTGCAGTTTTTGGAATATCCTCTTCAGCTATAGGAATCTCGTGAAATGCTCGGAACTAATCGATCTTTGAAGAATACCGTGCGCCACCTAAATTCAATGAGATGTCTTCAATGTGTTGTATCGGGTACTTGGCTGGCAAGGTCACGGCGTTCAGTCAGCGGTAGTCCCCGCATGGGCGCCAGCCACTATGTTTCTTCGAAACAAGGTCCAAAGGGCTTGCCCAGGAATTTTTGGAAGGTTAGTGAGTCCTGGAAACTCTCTGAGGAGTCAGGCATACGTTAAAGTTGCATACACGGTAGAAATCTCTTTTTTGTTGCACTCCTTGACTTTTCCTTCAGCAGAGGCGTTCTTACTGGGATCTGATAATTTGCCGTTCTTGAGATCTACCACCAGCCCGAAATGCCGAATAAAGTCAGCACCTAGAATAGGTCGTGATACTTTGGCCGCGGTGAATCGCTACTGGAAAATTCGCGGTTGACCCAAGGAGAGGGTTAGAGCTCGATCACCGTATGTGTCGATGGTGGTTCCGTTCGCTGGAAACAATTTGAAGGCTGACGATGAATGAGTGGGGTGCTTCTGGGATACTGGAATGACAGATATGTCTGCTCTATCTCAGCTTTGTTTTACTGTCAAAAATATTGAGGCGACTTTTGGATGTGCAACTAGTTGTCGCCTGTTGTGCTAGCGGCTCGATTCGTTGCCCGCCTGCCGCTTGAAGAACACAGATGGTGGTCTGCAACGCTTTGCTTTGGCGCCTAGTCACTGGTGGTAGAAACATATTTGACTCACCTTGGAAGGAGTAGCCGGCCGGTATGATGAGTGGTACAAACTACACGTGGAAGCGACGCTTTGTCTTGAAGGTGCTTGAATTCGGCTAAGCTCTGCTCCTATCTCCGCAATATTTTTCACTAATTGCTCATACTCTGGCGTTGAGTGTGACGTTGCACTATTTTGAATGCATGCTACGTCTGAGGCGGCGACACTAATTACTCGATCCGCAGTTGCTGTCATTTCTTCTAAATTATCGCCATCATTAGCCACCAGAATGGCTCGCACATTGAGTGGAAGTCGCTGTAGCCATAGTGTTTTTAACAATTGGTCTGGAATAGACTTGCCTGCCGCGCACTGTCATTTGCGCAGGAACTGGGAGGGTCGGAGGTCTTCGATCTCCATGTCGAACAACACCTGGTGCATTCTTTCTTCGTCCAAAACTCCAAACGTAGCCAAAAGCCTTTTCTTTAACGCGTCATACTTGGCGGATTCAGGCGGTGATTCAATAATATCGGCGACATGCAGTAATTTCTGCATTTCCGATTCGGACATTACCCTATCAAACCGGGCCGCGTCGGTAGTTACTTTGTGTAGGCAAAATTGGGCTTCGATGCACAAGAATCAAAGGTCTGGTTTGCTTTACCAAAAGGGTGGCAACTTGAATGTAACTGCACTAACTTGCGCGTCATTTTCCACTATCATGTACATGCTGGGGGTTCGCACTTCACTTCCATTCACGTTGAGTGATGTGTCCGGCATCGTCGGGTCACCAATTTAGGAAATAGTGCAAGTACGGTCGGGTTAGAGTTTACTATCGTTTATTTCCTAAAAATACATAAAAATAACAAAAGATTCGCGTCGCGTTTGTCGTATTCATTCCAGCTCTAATGATCGACTGACTCGTTTCTCTTAGCAACTCGTCTTCCACATAAAGTTTCCGTGTGTGTGTGCTGCGTCACATTGTACATTGACGGCCTGGCTACCACACGATATGTTTCGATGTGTGTGGTTGGCGTCGTCCTCCCAACAACGTCTAACGCGTTCTTCGCCACACTCTCAAGAATTTAAAACGAAATGAAGATATGAACAATTTAAAACATAGCATTGCTCGTATTAAAAAGCACATGAAATCATTTTCATATAGTAAAAACATAACAGTTAATATCGAAAAGATTAAGTAATAATAGTTTCTTACATTAGGGAAGTGTTTATAGCCAAAATATTTAAGATATCTTTGTCGGAATAATTATCGTTCAAAAAATCATCCTTCTCAGTCTTTCTTCTTTTAGATAATTATGCCAGTGACAAACAGCCAACGCTTGTCATTGGCATTCAGGTTTTGGATTATTCTGTCTACTACTATTTCTTCTTCAATTAAATTGATGTGGAAAATCCTGGAAGCCAAGGCCCGACTTGGGGTGTAACGCCATCCATGATGATGATATAACATATTGCACAAGAGTAGATTGTATCGTATGCTAGACCGAAAGCATTTACCCGCAATAAAATCAAATTCATTTGAAAAACCTGTCTAGCTTGACAGGATCTATTAAGCAAGACAGTCTTCTGTGCAAAGCTTCTACTTTTTATTCCGCTCTCGTGGAATACTAAATTGTAAGGCTGGCTAATGATAGAATAAACTTAGACGTTGTCTCCTTAGCTTTTCAAATGAACCTGATTTTATTGCGGTCTATCATACGAAACGATTTACTCTTGTGCAATATGTTAAATCATAATCATCTATGGCTGATAATCCAAGCCGGTCCTTGGCCTCCAGGATTAATCTCCTTCAATCATCACGATTCCGTGACATTGTCCGCCAGTTGTTTACTCCCAACAAGGATCTACTATCAGCTTCTATCGTGTCCTCCCACTGAGTCCTCAGTCTCCTCCTCGCTGGATGTCTACCTTGTGCTCTACGCTTTAGTGTTCTTTTGGGTAGCCGGTTTTTTTCCATTCCTTCTACATAGCCCACCCATACCAATTTACGTTACTTTACGCAAGAGGAAACAGATGGATCGTTAAATAGTACATAAGACTCGTCGTTGTGTTATAAACTATTCCCCGTGTACCCCTGGCCTCTTCCAATGGTACCGCGGTCTCCACTTTATCGCACACAACCAAGTCCTTTAACCTACACATTTCGGAATGAAACACCAACTATACGCAACGGTTCTACTCACAAGGTATTAAAATTTTTCACAGTGTGATTGCAATTATATTTCTACTTTTTTATTCTCAACGCTAGCAGCCGTGCTCTTTTTCCAACACCTCCGGAGAGCCTTCACCTTGGCCTCCCACCTGAACTGCCATTCGATTACGCGGGCCTCTTCCCTGAAGCGGCTGAGCTCGTTCTCGGTCACCGCCAAGCGTGGTAGCCAGGGGAGGTACCCTAGCTTTTGTTTCGCGAGGACTTGCTTACCTCCCCTGATGCGTTTAGAGGGAACCTCACTTTTCGTGACTGCCTTGGTCGGGGCATCTCCTGCCTGGTCCTGTACTCCTCGATTGTGATTGGTCGGGGCCCGGCGTGGGAGTTGCTGGCCAGTGCCTGTTCCAGGCTCGGGAGGTGGGACAGGGAGGTGGCGGATGGGGTGCGAACTCAGCTGGTGGCCATGTCATGGGATACATCACGAAGGAGGGCACCTTGGGCGCCGGGGTAGCTGTATGGCTGGTGACCGGTAAAGTAGCGAACACCTAAGTTAGCCTATTTAAGGGTCTCTCACCACCGTGCGTACTGTACGTCGTCCTTGAGGCGCATTTTGGTGGCACCACGGGCGTGGGTACAACCTCAGACCTCGGGAGTGAGTACGTGCTCAATGCCTAGTGACACCGACGCGTATAAAAAAACTCGTAGGAAATAACTGCGCTGTGTCCTCGGCCCAATGCCTAGTAACACAAACACGTATAGAATACTCGTAGAAAATAACTGCGCTGTGTCCTCGGCCCAATGCCTAGTGACACCGATGCATATACTCGTAGAAAAGACTGCAACACGTAAAAAAATACTCGCAGAGATGATCGCAACACGTAGAAAAATACTCGTAGAAATGACTGCAACACATAGAACCATACTCGTAGAAATGACTCCAGCACGTAGAAAAATACTGTTAGAAATCACTGCAACACGTAGAGAAATACTGCTAGAAATGACTGCATCACGTAGAAAAATACTGATAAAAATGACTGTAACACGTTGAAAAATACTGATAGAAATGACTGCAACACGTAGGAAAATACTGATAGAAATGACTGCAACACGTAGAAAAATACTGACCTATCCTCTATCGTGAACCGTTGCTTTTATTGGGTAAAAAGCCTGACGCTGCGTAAAGTTCAATCCAATTATTCTATAAGGTTCACCAACTTTGCTGACCGAAATCCCAGTTTAGTGCAAGAAATTGTTGTAGAATGCACATGTTGAACAAAAACCCTATTCCATAAATTCAACCCCCGCACCTCCAATACCTTAATACAATTTTTCTGCACAATATGCATTTGCATTACTTTCCCCATTCCACTTCGGTCATAAAATCATGTCAACATGACCAGGGATCCCATCATCCGTTGTTATGAAATTCGATCGGGGGATCCCATCTTACTCGCATTGTTTATTTTTTAACTCGTGACGACACATATTGATAATGCGCGCTTATATGTTTCGTATGTCATTTTCATGCGGCAAGGATTAATTTATTTATTTTTTGTTTTTTTTTTGTATGTTGGGTTGGTGGCCGCTTTCTGCTGGATATTATTTTTCTTACTCAAACGGTTTTTTTGGTTTTTATGCGTAATATTTGATATTTTGTTTAGTCACGCGATATGTTCTTACGTGTGTTCTCTGCTTAATATGATTTTACTTAGTCGACCGGTTTGTTTTGGTTTTATGCATAAAATTTGATATTTTGTTTAGTCACGCAGTACTTTGTGAGATATGAAAGTTTTGCTTTCAGGCTGGGCATGGCGACGAGTCCCTAACAGTTGTAACGTAGTCTTCACTCTGTTTCTTGCTTCACTAGGCCATAGATCTTACGTCCACTACCTTTTTGGACTCGCTCGTCAGGGCCCATGTTTCACTTCCATATAACAGAACAGGTTTGACTAGTGTTTTGTAAATGCGGAGTTTATTTTGCCTGTGTACCACTCTGGACCTTAGAATGAGAAGTACAGTGTAATATGCTTTATTTGCGGTGTTTTTTTTTGTGGTAGGGAGGTGAATGCTATTTATGCACAGAGTGTGGGACTCCCATGCGCGACTGGATTACCCACTAAAAACCTCCCTTGTCAACCTGAGAACCTAGCCTGGAACCGTTTGACACATAACTTCGGGCCAGGTTTCCCTTTTGTTACGCCGTGTTGCGCCTTCAAACTGGGGAGTCCCTTTCCTAGTGGGAGGGGAGAGGTGAAGAGGAAATGCCAGAAGAGCAATCCCAAGCCCCAGCGCCCCCGGTTGCTGTGAGTCCCTTTTATCTTTTAGGACCGCCCGAGCATAATGTGCCACCTGGTTTCATTTGTCAACTGATTCGAGCATCACCGCAACTATATTATCCGGGGTAAGCTCTCTCGTCTCCCTGTAGAGTTCCCTTCGCAGCCTGACCCATGTTGTGTACGCAAAAAATGTGTGGCAGGCATTGTCTGCCTTTCCTGGGCAAAACTGACAATCGGGGGACCGTGACTTACCGATCTTGTGCAGGTAAGACTGAAAACACCCATGCCCGCTCAAAAGCTGGGTCAGGTAGAAGTCAATCTCACCATGCCTTCGATTTAGCCACGGTCTAACATCCGGGATGAGGCGCGCAGTCCACTTTCCCTTCGTGCAATTCTCCCAAGACTGCTGCTAATCGTTGAGCGAGCGCTGTCTCTCCTCGCGGACAACCATCTCCCTTGCATCTTCGTTTCGGCGCAGGTAAATAGCGCGGCGCTCTCTAGCAAGGAGGGCGACAGGTATCACGCCTGCAATAACTCTCACCGCCGTCAGAGACTGTTGGATACGAAGATGCAATTCTCAGTGCTCCTCTTCTCTGTGCCTGTGCCAAACGTTTTCGGTACACCTCCTTGCTGAGAGCGTCGCCCCATACCTCTGCTCCGTACAGTAGCACTGACCCTACAGCACTCATCAAGAGGTGTCTTCTTGATGGGCTGGGTCCCCCTACGTTGGCCATAAGTCGACTCAGAGCCGATATTCCCGAAGAAACCTTCTCAGCCGTTGCCCTGATTTGCTCAGAGAAACTCATCTTCGAGTCGATCAGTAGCCCCAGGTACTTCACCGCTGGCTTCGATTCGATTCGTAAGTCGCCAATACTGATCATCCTTACTCTAGGGATTCTCTTTTTTGTCAAGATGACCACTTCGGTTTTCTCCAGTGCTAAACTGAGCCCGCGAGCAGTCATCCAGTCCCTCTCTCGGCGCATTAGCATACCTAGCCTAAGTTGCGCTTGTTCAACGGTGCGTCCAGCGACCAGAGACGCAACATCGCAACACCAAGCGTGACGCATCTGGCATCTCTCCCTGGGCAACACCCGATGTAATTTCCATCCTTCGTTGGCCCTGTGTCGTGCCGTAGAGCAGGCTTCGGTCCTTTAGGTAGTTCCTCAAAAGCCGTATTAGATATTCTGGAACTTGAAAAGAGTTTTCCAGCGTGTCCAGAATATCGACCCATGTAGTGAAGTTGAAGGCATTCCTGACGTCGAGTGTCACCAACAGGACGATCCGTCGCTTTGTGCGACAATATGCCTCTGCCCTTTGGACCGCGTTCACCACCTCTGCAATCGCATCAATGGTAGAACGTCCTGCTCTAAAGCCATACTGCCGAGGAGATACGTCCCAGCAGCACGAATTGCGTCAGTGAGTCTTCCCTTGATGAGTTTCTCTAGCATTTCCCAGCCGTGTCCAGCATGCATAACGGGTGGTCTGCAGACGGCGATTCGGGATTTCCCTTCCCCTTGCTGATTAGCACGAGCCTCACCACCTTCCGTCGTACCGGGAAAACCTCGTCCCATAGGCAAGCGTTGAATGTACTGAGCAGCAAGTCAGGACAATGGTGACAGACAAGCCGCAACATCTCAGCCGGAACACCATCTGGACCTAGAGCCTTCCTCGCTTTCAATGAGAGGACTGCCTCCTCCAGTTCCAGGTGTGTGAAGAGTGGGCACTCGACTGCTGTTTCACCATGGACAGCGTCAACACGGACGGGATGGGCGGGGAAGAGTCCCCGCACTATCGCGTCAATCTTTTCCGCGTCATGTATACAAGGCTTCCGTAGGGCACCAAGCTTCCGCATGACCAGCTTGTAGCGAAGGCCCCACGGATCCTTGTTCACATTGTCCACTAGGTCTTGCCAGCAGTGAGCCTTGCTACTGTTGATCAGTTTGCGAAGGCATTTCCTGGCGAACTTATATGCCACCACCCAGTTGCATGCCTCGTCACCGTTCCGCGCCCGTTGAGCCTCACGTCGAAGCTTGTGACACTCCCTTCGCTTTTCAGCGATTTCAGTTGACCACGAGTTCACTGGGGGCTTGCCGTGCCGGGGTCTTCAACGGGGCATAGAAGCGCAGCAAGCGGTTGTAATGATGCTCATAGTAGAGTTCACCACGCCTTGAGCTGCCAGCTTTTCCGTCCCCTCCGAAGCTCCCTGCAGCGGCTCACCTGCTGTGAGCACCTCGACGAACCTCTCGACGTCCATCCTTCCGATGTTCCATCCAGTTGTAGAAGGCCGAAAGCACGGACGTCGGGAGACAGCGGTGTTTACGTGGCATACAATTTCATCCTTTTCGGCATCTCTTCTATTCAGGTTGGCTCCAAGGTAGATAAAATTATCCGCACTTTCAAGGTTGTAGTCGCCCATGGTCAGGTTTTGTCGAACTGATGTTTGCTTCCTCGTTTAAGTCATGAATTTAGTTTTAGCTTCATCAACTCACATGCCAATTCGTTTTAGTTCCTATTCTAAGCTCAGAAATGCTTTTTTTGGCATCTATGACTGATCCTGCCATAATATTAACGTCATGAGCATATGCTATGAATTGTGTGGACTTGACCCGAGGTTTAAGCTGATGCCTTCCCGATGATGTGTTCCAGCGTGATATTAAAGAGCATTGAGGCAATTCCATCCCCTTATTTTAAGCCTGATTCCCTTATAAAGCTGTCCGTTAGTTCACCGTTTACCTTGACCTGGGACTCTGTGTTTAGGATCGTGACTAGTTTTGTCAGGACACCAAAGTCAAGCATTATCCTGTACAGTGCATTTCTGTCGACTCTTTCGTATGTCTACTTGAAGTCTACAAACAGTTGGTGCTCATCGATGTTATATTCTCAACACTTTTCGAGCACCTGCTTTACTAAGAATATTTGGTCTAGTGTAGACTGTCCGCTTCGAAAGCCTTCCTGACACTCTCGTAGTAGTATTAGCATGTTAAAAGGTTAAAGAATGCAGCGGTGTTCTGCTGCTTTAGCGAGTGGAATCAGTGCAACGCTGGAAATGGCCTTGTGTGGGGACGCGTAAGTGCTCTGCCAAGCTAGCTTTGCGCTGTTGTGGGGCGAGTTCTTTTTCCCAAAGCACAAGACCACACTACAAAAATGTTCACAATTTAATTGATGACCGGAATCAAAAAGGCAAAACAGATTGGCTGGTGAAAAAAATGCCATTGGCTGAAGTAGTCTGCCGAAAGGGATAACAGTGAAACACGCAACGTCGGATAACTAATTAATTACTTAAGATGGTTTCGTCCTTGCTGAGGATGGTCACGGCCCAAAAATAAGAGTGGGGCGTCCAGGTGGTGGCAGTGCCCTCACGCACCCCTCCCAACTGGATCTTAATCCAAAACTGATGCTTTGCCGCAGTTTTGGCATATTGTTCCGTTAATGCACTCAAAATGTTCCAAATGATTGTTCCTCGGCAAATTGCAGGTCATAACCATTTTGTTGGTGTATTCGTTTCATTTTAATTATATTTTCCGCTGAATCTTCCAGGAATTTTTTCAAATGAAACATTCAAAGAGTGAGTCTTTTTGAGGTGCAAGTACAATTTTGTATCACTAACTATAAAAAAAGAAAAATAAATATATACTCCCCCTACGCCCGGTTTAATGTTTGTTTTGCAGACACACATATAGGTGAGGAGGAATAATATTGCACGATGCCCATCATTAATTTTATTGTCCTTTTCTTGAAGATCCCTCAACCAATTTGCTTAGGCGGACTGCTCGATTACTACACTCTCCTATAATACTTTTATAGTACGGCTTTAATTTTCTTTCTATGATTTTGGAAAGCACTTTATAAGACGTGCACAACAGAGCCTCTATAACTTGTTCCCCTTTCTGTGTACAGGACATATTCTACTTTTCCACCAGTCCTCTGTTAACTTCTCCTCTGACCATATTCTGCATATTAGTCGATACAGAAAGTTATTTAGATGGAGACCCCCGCTCTGGAGCAGTCCTGCTGGGATTTCATCTATTCCAGGAGCCTTATTTTTTCTGAGGTCCCGTACTGCCACCTGTAATTTGTCTCTGGTTGGTGGTGACACTGGGACATCTTGCTCTGTTTCTGAAATGTTCACAGCTTCAGTCGTTGTTGGGAACGCTGTGAATAGCTTCTGGAAATATTGCAGCAATCTGTTTTTAATTTTGCCTAGTTTGCCTATGATTGCTCTTTGTACACTTTTTGAAAGTTTTGTTTGTAGATTGAAGTCGTCCCTTTGTTGTTTGATAGAGGCATACGTCAATTCGACTTCATGCAGGGTAATATTTTCGTTTATCTGTTGGATCCTTAGTGTTGATGGCCAGTCGTTTCCTTCTTCGGCACATTTTTTAGCTTGACGTCGAAGGCTTTTATATTGTTCTTCATCGGCCCGAGTTTGCTGCTGAATGTATTCTTTGCGCAGCTGGCTCCTTTTTTAATTACTTCCTTGCATCCTTCGTCGTACCAGTCACTCCTACTTTTCTTTGGCTGGTGCTCCAAGACCTCCTTGGCCGCTTCTGTTACTAGATCTGTTACTAGATCTCTTACTAGATTGTATTAGCCCATCCCTCTTTTCTGGCCTAACTAAAGTATTTTTAGTAGATGTGCAAAGATTTATCGAGCATTTCTTAAATTCAGGATGGTTCTCCGCTTAATATGCAAAATCGAATATTGGCAAAATCGAGTATCAGCAAAATAAGGAAATCTCGGAGAAGTGAATGGTTGCTATATACCACTATCTAAGCTCCAGTTGAAAATTCCCAATTATTCTAATGACAAACCGACACTTTTGAAACAGATAGAAAGATATATTGTGCAATCAAAGGATAGGTACCTAATCCGCTGTAGTTAAATTTTGTTTATTTTCTCCAATTAAGCATTACTTTCTAACACGTAAGCTTTTGGAAGTATAATTTGATAATTCACTTTTAATTTATAGATGAACTATAAAAAATCATAAATAAAACAAGTGGCCCGTCTTCTTTCCAGGGGTGGAAAGGACATGTATTGATATTTCAGAGAATCATTGATTTTTGTCTCTTACGCAACAGCTAGTCTCATCTTTTCAAGGAATTTAATACAGTAAAATCCCACTTTCGGTCCTTTTCCTTTTACAGAATAAAATTATACGTAAATAAACTTATTTTTTGCTATGTATTATCAAAAATAACTCAATCCTTTTGTTCTTCCAACGTCTTAGCGTTGTCGTTATTGGCAAGAATTCAATTAAATTCTCACCTTTAATGCGTATGAAATATGATCACTTCAGTATTGTACCATTAAATGCGAAGGTGGACGTTACCATTGTTTTGCCAAACAATAAAGTCATGTCCCTCAGCCATTAGGTAGCCTTTCGGAAAGGATATAAAAAGGGTGAAATGTTATCATAAGAATGCTAGTACCATTCAAGATGAAATCTTGGGTAAGTCAATTTTTCAACAGTCTCTTGATATTTTTAAAAACTATTTTGATGGTGAAACTATATTTTAGCTGTTATCATCAATTGTATCGGTGGCTATAGTGCTAGTGAGTGGCAAAAAGGATAATCGTGCATCATCAATTGCGGATATGAGAGTTCGTATGGAGGAGAATGAAGTTCAGTGCTGGAATACATACTTCAATTCGAAATGTTTTAGCGACTATCTTTCGAATCAACCAGAACGAAGGTAATCTTCGGAAAAAGTTATAATTCAGGATAATATTAATTAACCGCGGAATATTATAGCTTTAGAAATCGCTTACACGGGCTTGATTCTAACTCTGCTGCTGATGATAGTGCTGATGAAGTGAAAAAAGTGGAAATAGAAAGTTCTGGAATCATATCCAACGAGATACAATTGAGTGATAAACGAAGCGTTACCACAGCTAATTCAGATTGTGATTGTCAAGTGAAGGTATAGTAATAACCGTTTTTTAAATTATTATACAACAACCTCTTGCATATAGTCCACGTCACGTACTCGTTAGAGTCCTAGCCTCTTCAGCCAAAGATCACTAGTTTAAGTACCGTTGGTGGCAACATAATTTGTATCAAATGATCGGCGAGGTTTTGAAAGCACCTTGCTGTAAGGGATACTAATTTAAAATAGATACCCATCACACTAAACGCCTAGACTGACATGTGGTATACGAACCAAGTATACATAAAACCTAGTATACTATGTTCTGAAACCTAGTATAAAACTAGTCTCAATACCAAGTTATCTTCCCAGTATAAATGAAGTTTCCTTATATCAAGTGAATTAAATTGATTTTTTGACAATATCTATACGTTTTGATGGAAGCTTATCAATAATTGGTACTGACCGAACCATGTCGCATCGAAATATTTGGAAAATATAGCTAGAAACTAGATAAATTTATCATTTGCTATCATTTCATTTTGATGTCTGACTCCACGTGGCAGTTTATATAAGGTTTATACTAGATTTGCAAGTGTGTCATGGTTACCTGGTATACTGATACCAGGTTTCGTCCTATACCACATGTCTGTCTAGGCTATAAGTGAATACACCGTCAAGCATTACAGAAATCCGTCACCTTGTCGAATATGTTTAATGTCTTTTAGGTAAAAAGTGAAGGTTTTTCAAAATAAATATATTTAATGCATACACTGAGACTCGAGAAAACGTAGAATATTGATTAAGACGAGTTGTTTTTTTCAAATCTCAGTGTGGTATTTTATAGCACATTAGTGTTTAAAATCAAACAACAGTTAAAGCATTTTTTCAACATGTTCACTCTAAATCTTCACGCTGTATAAAATTTTGCTTAAGCTCTTCAGATATATAATTTGCCTAATACCCTACACTCTGTGATAGTTTTGTTGCGCTTAAAGCATTTTTACGTAGCTGGAATACGTATGCCTAAGAAGATTAGATTCACACGAGGCGATATAGATTTAAAAATTAGACTTCAAAACCATAAGGCCAGATACAAGTAACAGACAGAGCATAAAAACGAATTTGAATGTCGATATGACCATATTGAATAATCGGCTATTATTGGTTGGATCTCATAGCCAAATATTGATAGTATTTTCCAATTTTAAGTGTTCAAAATACTACGTAGAATGCCTTCAAAAAGCATGAAAACCCTTTTAATTTAAATGTTTATAAATTGATTGTAGAAATTTAAACACTTATACTTTGAAAAGGCGCTTGTAAATTCCGTGATCTATACTAATACAGCATTTTTGTATGATATTTGAACTAATCACAATATTTTCTGGGCTAATATTCTTAGCTTTCTACAAACACTATAAATATATCTCCTCTAGAGCTATATAACTTTTGAGGAAAATCGAGCATGGGGCGCCCAAGCACTCAATGCTTTTGTATTACCCACTAAAAACCTCCCCTGTCAATCTGAGAACCTAGCCTAGAATTGTTTGACACATTACTTGGGGTTAGCTCACGTTTTTCTACATCTATAAGTGCCTTTGGGTTACAGGGATCCCTTTTCTAGCAGGAAGGAACGAAGGGAGAAAAAGGGATTGTGAGAAAAAACACCTCCATTCCAATATGCCTTTTTTTCCTGTCATAATTACCTGAGAGTAATGTGCCACAAGGGTCAATTTGTCAACTTTTCTAAGTATCTCTCCAATAAATGTTTCCTAGAAGAGCGCTCCAATTTCGCTGTCAAGGTCACCATCGTGCTTATTCCATATTTTGCAGGCAAATATATGTGGCAGGTGTCATCTACCTTGACTTATCTTGTGCAGGTAAGATCGAAAACAACCATGTCCACTCAACAGTTAGGTCAGGTAGAAATCAATCACAACATGCTATCGATTGAGCCATAGCTTTAAGTCAGAGATCAGATGTGCAGTTCATCTTCCCTTTGTATCACTCTCCCAGAACTGTTGCCAATCATAGAAAGAGCGTTGTCTCTCTTCCCTAGCGAGCGCATTTCTTTTGTCTTCACTTCTACGCAAGAGGATATTTATCCACTCTCGAGCAAGAAAGGCGATGAGTATCACAACAACCAGCAGTCACCAATACCACCGACCTGGAGACTGTTCGATATCAGAATGCGAATTGCAATATTCTTTGCCTTTGCGCTCGTGCCAACCACTGTCGGTGGAAGTTATTGCTGGAAGCGCCACTCTATAGTTCTGACCCGGAGAATTGTATGGCACTCACCAGCAGTTGTCTCCTTGATGAAGTGGCCATCACTCGAGCGAGTTCCATTACACTCAATGAAGCCTTATTATCTGTAACCCTGATATACTTGGAAAATGCATCTTTGAGTCTATCAGTATGCTCAAGTATTCCAGTGCTGGTTTGGATTCAACAGGTGCTTCTCAGATTCTTATATTTCTTACTTTGGAGATTCATTTTTGTAAGGATAACCACTTTGATTTTCTCCAGTGCCAAACTGAACCCGTGAAATATCATCCAGTCTCTCATTTGGTGCATTAGCATACCTATTCTTAATTGCGGATGTTTGACTGAGCGTCCAGTAACTAACTCTGCAACATCATCCACATAGCATGACTCATCCGGCAGCTCAAGCCTCAGTAACTCATCATACTAGATGCTCTATAGATCAGGGCCTATGATGAAACCCTGACTAACACCTGATGTAACTGACATCCTGCGGCGACCTTTGTTCGTATCATAGAACAGGATACGGTCCTTCAAATAGTCCCTCGAGATGAGCATCAGATATTCTGATACTTGGAAAGGATTTTCCAGTTCTTTCAGGATATGCAATGATTGCAACTCGTTTGTACGTCCAGGATTTTCCAAGTATTGTAATTACTTTTTTGGAAAAGAAACACTGATTTTAGAACAGATATAATTCTTTATTAACGAAATTTACGCCACGTATACATCGTGTCTGTTCCACTTACGCTCTTATTGTGGACTCGTTCATCGCTCTTTTACTGTCACTCTTTTAAAAATAATTGATGCCCACCTTCAGTTTGATTTGCGATGTCCTCTCCACTAGTTTCATCATCATCACTTTCGTTATCGGGCGGTTAAACAGCACCATTGCTTCATTCTATCTGACGCGTGCACCACTGAATACGGTTGGTTCGTCCTCGGTGCATTGGGGTGTCTTCTAGTAAATACCTGTCAGTACCTAATTTCTTTATCACGATATATAGTCCCTTGTAGCGTGTTTCAAATTTTGTTGGATAGCCTGTACCCACGGGCTCGTTTTTGACTACCACTAGACTGTCCACTTTGTACTGTTGAGGTACTGTTGCTTGCCAAATCGTCTCTTTCATTCTTGCCGTTTTGCATTCATGTCACTCGCTGTTTGGATTTGTATTTCTTGAAGGTTGTCTTTAGTTTGCTCTTCTAACTGCAAAATCAAAATCAACTTATTCTTCTATAGGTCTGGGGTTCGTAATCAAAAACAACTTCATGTGGACTTCGCTTCATCGTGTAGTTTTTCGAAACATTTATAGACCACTGTAAAGTTCGTAGATGAGTATCCCATTTGCATTCATTATCCATAGACGTCGTTAATATTTTTAACAGAGTTTGATAAACCCTCTCACCCTACTCGTTTGCTCCCGGAGTTCTTACCGCAACTTTCATATGTTATATATATTCTCCTTGCAACATTCTTCAAAGATTTTAGATGTGAAAGCGCTACCGCGGTCAGTAATCAATCTGGCTGGCATTCTGAAGGTAGACGTAGACTCATCCAACACCTTCAAGATTCCTTGCGTTGACGTTGTCTATGTAGCTCGTAATATAGTGTATTTGCTGAATAGATCACTGACACCTATCACATATTGGTTCCCATGTGAGATCTTCAGAAAGGATCCAGGGTGATCCACGTAAAACGCTCGAAACGGTATTGGGTCAACTTCGTCATAGTGGGATTCGTCTTCCGTTTTTCCTCCCAGTCTTGCATTGTAACAACACTCAACGCATGCCTACCACAATCTCGCTATCCACGGAATGAACGCCTTTTTTGAAATCGTTGTTTTCAGAGCTGCACAATCGCTAAAAACTTCAACGGGTTTCCCAATTGAATAAAACCCGAATCCGTATCCAGCTCAAAGCTATGAAAATTACGTTCAGCATCAGTAGTTGTGCGACTAAAATAAGCCACCAGTTAGAGATGTCTTTCTTTGTTAGTTTGGAGAAATACTCCCGCCAAACCTTGACCACTGGAATCAGTATGAACTTCAGATTCTCTCATGACGTCATACGCGGCAAGTAAGGGCACAGACATTAAATGCATTTTCAGTTCCTCGAATGCTTTCTATTGGGCATTACTCCCCTCGAATGGTTGATCCTTCTTTGGCAACATTTAAAATGGCTGAGCTACCATGGCAAACCCTAGCACAAATTTCCGAAAATAACTGGTTAAACCAAGGGATCTTCTAACAACGCTAGTGCACTTAGGTTCAGGGAAATTCATGATCGCTTGAGTTTTCGCACGTCCGGGTTGAATACCAGATAGCATTATTTTGTGACCCAAATATTCGATGGTTTGTTTTGCGAAACTGCATTTTTGCATATTTAGAGTTAGTTTCGTTTTCCTTAGAGCCGTAAAGACCCATTCCAACTTTCCAACCATCCCTTGAAATATCTGTACGCCAACCAAGATGTCATCCATTTAAATTAAAGTATCACCTTTTAGTAAGGTTTTCTTCCATTTCGCCAATAGCCATTGAAATTCTATCGGAGCATTTTCAGCCCGAAAGCCATACGAACCACTTTGCGTGACAAATGGGGAGCTTGTCCTGAAGGAGTTTAAAAACTAGTCCATCTAACCACACCGTATCGAAGGCTTTCTCCATATCAATGATACATGCTCCAAAACATTGTCTATCATTTAGTTTCCAACAGATGTCTGAGGTTACTTTCGTTATTGCATGTGTGGTCGAATGCCTGGCACGAAAACCAAATTGGCAATTCGGCATCAACTCATTTTCCTCAATGTGGGCGTTTAATGCTCTGTTGAGTATCACTTCAAACACCTTGCTGATGTTAGGCAGCAAGCTGATTGGACGATAGCTTTTAGGGCATGAAGATTCTTTTCCTTTCTTCAAGATCTGAAATACCTTAGGTCTTTTTCATTCATTTGGGAAAAATGAATTGCTCAATACGTTGTTGAGCAAAATGCAATAATTCCTAATAGCAACCTCAGGCAAATGTCGGAGAACTACATTTGTAATACCATCAGTACCACATGATTTCTTGTTGTTGATCTTGCGAAATATGAAACACAAGTCTTCACAGCTGACAAAATAATCAATAAGATTTAAGCTCGCTTTGCGGTCAGATGTTGATGTTTCATTGAAATGAAGAATTGATTGGCCGTTCAGGCTTGATTTGAAGTCGGAAACTTTTGCTTCAACGACCTCAGAAAATATTTCGTTCCCTCTTTCAGGGTTTGGTAGATGAACCAATTCAAAATGTGATCCAATCAAGGCAAGTTTATCCAACCCTTCACATATAATCCTGTTTCCATTTCTATCCGGAGTCGCACTATCAATTTCGATACCAGCCCTATCGAGAATATTTATCTCATCACTAGTGATTTCAAGATTCGATACCTTCACTCGAGACTTCTTGCGGAATATGCTATTCACTTTCGCAAACACGCCGTCTGGGTCCTGTGGGCTAATACCCCTCAATTTTTCCGCCCATTGATTGCTGACCTCACTCCTGAAGTATGACCGGATTAAGTTCCGGACATTCTTCAGGTGTAATTTCAACAAAGACAACGAGGGATGGTTGTAGTTCAAAAATCGTCGATAAAGATTGTTGACGCGTGTGAGAAGAAGGCTTTTCAATCTTTTCAACCTTGCGATGGTTGGTGTTTCATATCCTTCCATATTGTTTCGATGTTTAATCTTGGGAACTACTTTCTCAATCGTTCGAACGTCAGCTTCTCTAACTTCGACAAATAGACATCTATTTCATCGTTAGTTAGATTCCTGTCATTGGGAACCATTGAGCAAGAGTTGCCACCATCAGAAGGGGGACATTGCTTCTGGTACTCTCGATTAAACTTCTTTTGAAACTTTCCCCAGTCTGTTTTTTTTTAAATTCAACCGATAATTTTCATGTTGAATTGGAATGAGGAAGAAATCATCCCTGTGATGATTGGTTTCCATTACAATTGCGTTATGGTCGCTATCATAAGGAAGCACCTGCAGTTTCCGTTGAGGACTATTAAAGCTGAATTCTTGCGTCAGCAATGCAAAGGTCCAAATATGAATTTTTCCTAGGGTATGTTGGAAACTCCGACCCATATAGATTGCACCTGTATTCAATTTGGTTCTCTGTTATCCACGATTTCAGGAATACACCTCGTGGATTATTGGTGGCGTTCAGCCATGATGTATGCTTGGCGTTCAGGTCACCAGCAAGAATATAATAAGTATGCAGCCTGTTCAATTCGAGTATTTCAAACAAGGAATTGAGCTCTTCCTTGAGTATAAGATTGAATTTTATTAGAATTAAGTTAAAACATATAAGGTGTAGGATCAAAGTTCACTGTTGTGTTAAGATTATAAAAAATTTTAGGGTAGTTTTAGTTGGTTTTTTCTCATTTTTCCAATTGATTTTCAAAATATGTAATAAGAAATATGTTTAATGATAACGTATAAATTTAGAGCGCCATTTGGACCATTAAGTTTTTGTATGTTTATTGTTTGGAACTTGCTTAATATTCTTTGATAATTTATACCGATTAGTATTGAATAAAGCGCTTTTGACTTTGACTTTGACTTTGAATGAAACAAACAAAGTCAAAGTCGAAGTCAAAGTCAAAAGCGCTTTATTTAATACTAATCGTTATAAATTTTAAAAGAATATAAAGCAAATTCCAAACAATAACAATAAAAAAACTTAATGGCCCAAATGGCTCTCTAAATTTATACGTTATCATTAACACATTTCATCAAAAAAACTATAGCAAATTCAATTAATTAAGATTATTACATATTTTTAAAATTTAATTGGAAAAAGGAGAAAAAACCATCCAACACTATCCTAAAATTATTTATAATTAAGACACAACAGTGAAACTTTGATCCTACACCTAATATGTTGCAACTTATTTCTAATAAAATGCAATCAAAAACTTTATCTTATACTAAAAAAATTCTATAACAATGTTCCTAACCTAAGCGTTTAATCTTATATCTAACGGAATATAGTAAACATAACGTATACCTAACCTATACCTAATTTTTAAAACAAATAAACAACAACACTGAATGTAGCAATAATGAGCTGAAACTCAAAAAACGAAATATCGAAAAACACCAGAACTGAAAAATAAACACTAATAATTGAGACATTATCATTCAGCCACCAATACCTGGATTGCGCCGTCTCAACTCGATCAGCCTCAACGAATCTAGCAAATGAGTATCTCCATTGAAATCGTTGGTCTCGTGAACTCAATTTAGGAGGATATTTTATCTTCTTATCGGTGGCCCGTCGATATATGTGATATATGACTGGGACGCCGTCAGAATTAAAAACATATCGATTCTTGTCCAAATACACAAATGCTTCTGGAGGAATGAAGCCAGTAGCGAGGCAAGTCGCTATGTACCTACCCGTCTGTGGGGTGGAACGGCTGTGAAATCCAAGGGTTTTCACTCACAGTCACAGATCTTGCGATATGATTCCGAAGAAGTTTCAATATGAAGATATCGACCCTCGTCACTTCAGCAGTTTGATAAATTCTTCTATTCGATATATAATGCTTCCAATCCGTCTCAGGCTTTCTGTACAAACCAGTACATGCACGAAGACATTTCCTCTCGAAAACTCTTAATTTTTTCATAGTACTAGCACTCTAGTTGTACCAGATCTGACATCCATACTTATGTCAAAACTTGTCTAACCAGGGTCTTGTAACAGATAATTTTGACCTTTTGATCAATGTACGAATATCTGGAATGAAAGAGTCTTCGTAGGGCCATGACTACTTTTTGTGCTTTACTTAGCATAATTTTGACATGTTCAAAGTCAAAGTCAAAGTCAAAGTCAAAAACGCTTTATTTAATACTCATCGTTATAAATTTTAAAAGAATATAAAGCAAATTCCAAATAATAACAATCAAAAAAACTTAATGGCCCAAATGGCTCTCTAAATTTGTACGTTATCATTAACTCATTTCATCAAAAAAAACTATAGCAAATGCAATTAATTACGATTATTACATATTTTTACAATTCAATTGGAAAAAGGAGAAAAAACCAACCAACACTATCCTAAAATTATTTATAATTAATACACAACAGTGAAACTTTGATCCTACACCTAATATGTTGTAACTTATTTCTAATAAAATACAATCAAAAAAAACTTTATCTTATACTGAAAATACTATAACAATGTTCCTAACCTAAGTGTTTAATCTTATCTCTAACATGTTCAGTATAGTACAGATACTGATCGAGATGAACATCGAGTTACCGAACACAGGATTTATGTGGGACCCTTTTTGAACTACCCTCGCCAGCCATGATGTGGAAATCCTTCCAATTACGTTTCAGGTTTTGGCTGTCCCCCTGCAGCGTTGTCCGAAACAAAATTGTTTCGCACTTCTGCGCATTGATTTCCATTCGCCGATTGTCGGAGTATAGCTGTACATCATTGAACATTTTTTGTAGATTTCTCTGAACTATTGTAGCTTTTCGGTCTGCCGTATAGATGATCAGATCATCAGCAAACGCTACCAATGATCGCGTTGGCGAGACGTTAAAATCAAAGCTGTTCAATAGCTTGCGAATGAAGATTGAGAAGAGCAGAGGCGCAGTAACTGTTCCGTGCTGTAGACCATTCAAGACCTTAAATTCGCGCATTGTTGTCGGATTTCCATCAGTTACAACAAAAAATTTCCAATCATGGCGACAAGGTGTCTGGGGAGCTTGTCCTGAAGGAGTTTAAAAACTAGTCCATCTAACCACACCGTATCGAAGGCTTTCTCAATATCAATGAGACATGCTCCAACACATTGTCTATCATTTAGTTTCCAACAGATGTCTGAGGTTACTTTTGTTATTGCATGTGTGGTCGAATGCCTGGCACGAAAACCAAATTGGCCATTCGGTATCAACTCATATTCCGTCTCAGCCTCAAATCTAGCAAATGAATACCACCAAATTTCGCCTTTTGCTTTTTTAAATTGTCAGTGCCAATCCGGAAGTTTTTTTTTCCGGAGCTCTTCAACTGGCTAGTTTTAATAGATATCCAATCTAGCATAAATTTTATATCCTCTACATTTTTGAAAGAGTTTTGAAAATATTTGTACGTTCTTTTGATTTTTTTCCAGAATGACTACAAAGATCTTGGACAAATGCACTTTCCACGATACATCATTACAGCTTTATGCCAAGATGATAAACAGAGGAAGATGCAATCTCGGAAATTTTGGCGTGGATCACAATGTAAACCAGTTGAATATATTGTTCACGTTTTAACACCTCGACTGGTATCCGACATACATGATGACACTTTAGTTCCAGACTCGTTGCGACCCTTTTGGAAATTTGATAAAGTGACTGTAACAACTGGATGCTATTGTTCATTCTAATAATATCAAACGATTTTGATTGGCTCTACTTGACAATATGTTCCGAATATATTAAATACTTATGTAAATGATGGACAAAGAAATATCAAAATAAAAATTATCAATAATACAAGCAACATTAATTTCGCCAATCGGCTCTATATCGTGTAAGATCAATATTGCGAGCAGGTTTGATGCCTTGTTTGATTCGTGGATAGGGAAGTTTATCAAGATTTGCTAACTCTTGATTCAAGGCTTCATCGAACTTTTGCATATCAGTCTTTATAGCCATTTTAGATTCAGCGTTTAAGGTTGCAATTCTCAATTCCTCCAATATTTTATCTTTTTCAGCATTTAATTGTGCGATTTCTTTTTCAACAACTTCGATTTTCTCCACAGTTCTATCGTAGTCGCGTAGTAGGGCTGGTTTATCTAAAAGACCACAATCAAAACTCATTTCTTTAAGTTTCTTTCGTAACTCGTCTCGTTCTAGTTTGATATAATTGAGATAATTTCGACAGGAGCTTTCCTCATTTTGCAGATCTCGAAGTACACCCTCCTGGACAAGGATAGTGCTTGAAAGCATGGATTGCTTCTCTCGCACATGAGCTAGTACATGAATATCAGAATTACACCGTCGTCGCAATTTGGCTAGTTCGTTGTTGCGCTCTTCTATTTTATCGCTAAGACTTTGAGTTTCTGCGCGTAATTGTTCAAAATTAATTACCTTCAGACCATCCCCCAGGTCCTCAAGCTGTTTTGTTTTCTGGAAATAAGAGTGCATGATTGTAGAAAAAAATATGGTTTAACGCTCATCTAAGAATAATTTCTAATCAAAATGGTGAAATAATTTTGATTTTTCGGTTTCAAAATCTTCAGGTCTGTTGTTGTCTACTTTACTAATGTAGCAATAGTTTTTTTTAAATCTAAATTAATATTGGTACTTAATTGACTGTTTGAACTTCTTTAAGGATTTCGGTCGCACTTACTAAAAAATATCACAGAGAAGAACACTACAAGAAAATGGAGGTAATTTAAAAAAAAATGAATGATTGGAATTCCGAAAGACATAATATGCATGTGCAGCTAGTATAAGAGCCAAAACAAAAAAATATGAAGGAGAATGGTCCCAATCTACTTTTGGGGATGCAAACAATATCCATCTAATAGACAAATATATCGATACAGAAGTGCGTTTTATCATTTATGTATAGTATATTGTTCGGGAGTTAGAAAATAAGAAACGTAGAAAACTAACTGCGCATACGAAAATTGAGAGTGAAATTTTTTTTTTTTTTTTTTTTGTAATTACCTCCATTCCCTACCACTCTCTCCATCACTCTTTCTTCGTCGCACAACGCTCGTGCGATCTGCATTCACATTACGTCGCTTGGTTCTTTGTGCCACCCAGACAATGTTTAACACATCGGTATAAGGGGGCACACAATATAATGTGATCTAGTCCTTTTCGTGAACATCTAGTCCAAAAAATCATGATCAGCTCTCAGAGATAAAAAAATTCAATACGACGCATTCAAAAAAAAAACTCTGAGTAACTGTCACTTCAGTATCTCGCCGATAGGGTCAAAAAGAACGCCCTAAGATACTGGGCTCATGAAAGCAGAATTAAAGGTCCACGCTTCAATCAGTGCTCATTAAATGCTCCCTTAGTCTTTTCTTAAATACCAAAAGTGAGTTTGCTTCCTTAACAATTTCTGGTAGATTGTTATATATACGCAGAGCATCATTCGTTGCATCGTTCTTTAGTCGATCCGTTCTGGCAAAAGGTATTACGAATTGATTTGCATTCCTCGCATTATATGGGTTGATCTGTGATACCTTAATTAATGGCGCTCGTTCCGATCCATTAGTTTTTAAATTTCTGTAGATAAACTTAGCTTTCTCCATAATAATAATTTGACTAAAGGTTAATGATTTTGCCAATTGGTAAACCAAACTAGTTTGAGTAAGCATTGGCAGCTTCAGAATGTTTTTATACGCTTTGGTCAGCAGCCTTGATATACTGTTTAAATGTTGCTTCGCTGATTGACTCCAAATAAGTACTCCATAATGCAATTTCGCCAGGACAAACGCATTTAGAACAAGTTTCTTGATGTGCATTGGAAAATTCTCATATCTTCTTAACAATCCTATCATTGGGACTAATTGCCTTCTTAAGCTATTTATGTGTGGTAACCAGGTCATACGATGGTCTATGATAAGGCCAAGATATTTCATTTCTAGCACTCTGCAATTTTCCGCCGTTAATATTTAGTTCGACATCTATGTCTCCTTTGTTCTTTTGCTTAAAAACAATATATTTTGTCTTTGATGTGTTCAATACTAGTTTGTTTCCAATTAACCACTGATGGAATTTAATAGAACAATTTACTAAAGATACTTACCAATAGTACAGCTGTTACTTTATCTTGGCTCTTGAGTAATTCGAGCCGAACATCAGATATTTGTTCTCGCAATAAATTCATCTTTCGAATATATTTCTCCACGACCTATAATTAAAACCAAAACGGTAAAACATTATAATACCCCAGTTTTCGTCCTTACCTTTTCCGAAAGTAACAAACCAGTTTTTGTACTTTGACAGGTAACTCCTACCTCTCGTAACATTTTGTTCAATTCCTCTATATTCTTCGTAGTTTCCTCCTTTAAAGACAACTCTTCCTGCCTTAATTCTCCCAGCTTTTGTTCACTTTGTTTTTTCAATTCCTCTTCCTGACCTTTGATTTTATTCAACTTAAGCAATAAATTTCTATATTTGTTGATGTGTTCAAAAACTATATCAGTATTGTCGTCATGTAATGCACGAGATGATTTTTTCCTTCTAAAATATTCAACCATTTTTTTATTCAACAAAAGATTTTTCCGTTCCTCTTTTTGACGCGTAGCGTAAGCTTCGTGAATGGCTTCGATTAGTTTCTCTCGGTCGAACTGTTCATGAACAACTATAGTTGGTCGTGATTTACCAGGATGTGAAATACTCATGCTCGCATCTTCAACTCCAGAGCTCGATTCACTCATTTCTTCGCTTAGTTCTTCGATATCTTCAAACTCGTAGTTAGGGTAATCATCGTCAAGAATTTCATCTTCCTCTTCGATTGGGTAGTCGTCTACTATGTGTTCCTTTGTAATACTTCCTTCTGATATGCTACCCTCTGAAGCTTCCGGCGTCATCTCTTCCTCAACAAACACCTGAGACATTTCATCCTGAGACTTCGATCCTTCAGCTTGCGACTTCGATCCTTCGTCCTCTGAATTTTCAGCCCCGATTGCCGTAGGCTCCACCGTATTTGCATCTGCATCATTATCATCAACAGCTTCAATAAATTCGGTAGCATCATCTTTATCAGTCATTTTGAATGTGAGTAAGAAAAGTTTCGATCTAATGAAATGTGCTTTTAAATTATTTCTGAATAAAAATTGGCAGTTCAACGGTTGCTCGAGAATCAAACATTCACTACAATATAACAAGTACCTAATTAAAGACGGTCTACGATCGGCCAGATATTTTCAGTAAAATAGGTGCTCGAAAAGTGCTTGGAATATAATAGCGATGTACACCAGCTCTTCGAAGACCAAGCAAGCATACGATAGTGGTGACAGAAATGTTCTGTACAAAATAATGCTAGACTTTGGCGTCCTCATGAATAAGGTTACAAAGCTAAATACTGAGTCGCAAGTCATAGTTAACCGAGATTTGACTGAAAGCTTCCCAACGAACTCAGGCCTAAAACAAGGGTATAGACCTGCCCAAATGTTGTTCAATATTGCTCTGGAAAATGTAGTCAGAAACACGCCAGCAGACACCGGGGCCATGTTACTCTACAAGTCCACGCAACTATTCGCGTAGGTCGACGAATTAAAACATTATATCCAGATTAATTCCAGATGCGAAGCAAGCGCTCATACGGCTATACGACTGCAGTCAGAAAAGAAAAAAAGGTGGTCTCCTAGTTAATGAAACTAAATTCATGACCCAAACAAGGAAAGACATGCCAGTCCGACAAAACCTGACCTTAGGAGACTATAACCTGGAAAGCGTGGATAGCTTCTCATACTTAGGGAGTCCATCTTGATAGCAAGGACACAGAAAAGAACGAAATATGGAAACGACATACGTAGCAAACAATTCCTACTTCTCAGTACTTTTTTTTTTTTTTTATAATACCTCCTTCCCTTCCACTCTCTCCATCACACTTTCTTCGTCGCACAACGCTCGTGCGATCTGCACTTCACATTTCGTCGTTTCTACAGGTGTGCCACCCAGACAATGTGTAAAACATCGGTATAAGGGGGCACACAAAAAATATGTGAAGTCATCCTGTTAATCTTTTCATGTCCGATTCGTTAACAGCTCTCAGAGGTAAAAAAAATATTAATTCGACGCAGTAAAAAAAAAACTCTGAGTTAAAAGAATGGCTGTTTCTTCAAGTATCTCGAAGATAGGGTCAACAATGCCCTAAGATGCTATTTTGAAGTTACTGGGCAGATAATAATAAATCATAAGGCTAGCTGTGTCTTGCCCTAAGATGCTATGTTGAAAGTTTCTGCGCTGAGATTCAATCGCTATTCATTAAATAGATCCTGAGTCTTTTCTTGAAGATCATAAGTGAATTCGCTTCTTTTACTGATTCCGGAAGATCGTTGTATATACGAAGGGCATCATTTGTAGGATCGTTCTTTAGACGATCTGTTGTTTCTTGCAAATGGTATAACAAATTGGTCTGCGCTCCTAGCATTGTATTGATTCTTTTGTGATACCCTAACAAATGGCACTTGTGGGGACAAGTTGAGGTTTAAGCATTTGAAGATAAACTTAGCTTTCTCCATTATAATGATTTGGCTAAAAGTTAATGCGTTACACGATTGGTACACTAATTTTGTTGACGTGAGCCTTGGGAGATTATGCATATTTTTATATGCCTTAGTTAACATCCTGGAGATGATATTAATGTTTATCTTTGATGACTGACTCCAGATTACCACTCCGTAATGTAATTTCGACAATACGAATGCATTTAGAACCAGTTGTTTGATGTTCCTCGGGAATCCCTCGTACCTACGTAATAAGCCGATTATGGGGGCTAATTGCCTTCTTAAGCTGTTTATATGTGGGAACCAAGTTAAACGGTGGTCAATGATTAGGCCAAGATATTTAAATTCAAATACCCTTTGCAGATTTTCGCCGTTAATTTTTATATCAATATCAATGTCTTCCTTGTTCTTTTGTTTAAAAATAACAAACTTAGTCTTTGTTACATTCAGCGCTAGTTTATTTTCGTTTAACCACAAACTATATGTTTTCAGATCCTCATTGATGGAGTCTTCAATGGCATTCTTGTTACATCCCGAGTACAGGAGTACTGTATCATCAGCATATAATGTGTAATGCCCATTTAGTCTACATGTAATCAAATTATTCGTGTATAATAGGAACAAAGTGGGGCCTAGTATGGAACCTTGTGGAACTCCTGATTTCATTGGTGCTGGGTCACTCAAAAAGTTATTGACTTCTGTTATCTGCAATCTACCTTTTAGATAACTGTGAAATAACTGATTCGCTTTGCCTTGTACACCATATGATTCTAATTTACGAAGCAGAAGGTCATGGTCGACTGTATCAAACGCTTTCTTCAGATCCACAAAAATGGCAACAGCATAGTCTCCATTGTCAAGCCTTTCATTGATGAAATGGGTTACTGAGATCAAAGCATCAAGTGTTCCTTTGGTTTTTTGAAAACCATATTGATGGGAATTTAGGATAGAATTATCCACAATGAACGATGTTAAACGGGTGTTAATTATTTTTTCAAAAATTTTACTGAATCCTGTAAGAAGCGCAATCGGGCGATAGTTATTCGGGTCCGAACGATCACCTCCCTTAAATATAGGAATTATTTTCGCTAGCTTCCCCTCCTGAGGAAACGTCCCGTTTTTGATGTGCTCATTTTAAAAGTCAGCAAGGAGACCTGCTATTTCGTCTCTGACGAGCATAATTTCATCCATTGTTATGTTATCACTGCCTGGAGCAGTATTCTTCTTCATTGCCTCGATGGTTTTATGCACCTCGTCTTTGTTGGTTCATACTTCCTATGCTAAGATCCAGAGATGTTCACAGGGAAAATAATGAGTTGCTTATACAAGTCACTAATAAGACCTGTACTACCGTATGGATGTGAAGCCTGGACTCTTACAAATGTTTCCGAATAATCCCTGGACGTATTCGAACGCAAAATGCTCAAGAGAATAGTGGACACTTCGTTACAACGACGAGTTGTATAGTCTTTATGACGACCCACCTGTATCCGCATGTGTAAAACTACGCAAACTGTCATGGGCAGGACATGTGGACCGGCTCCCCAGACGAACGTTAAAGGGTAGAGCGCAAGGGAAACGTCTCGATGGGAAACCAAGAAACCTATGGGAAGATCCGATCGATGCTGACAGCAGATCTCTGCTTGGGAATTCGAATTGGTGAGCGAGGTCGCAGAACCCCGACGATTCGAGGTGACTAACACTGGAAGGCCCGAATTGGAGCTATGCCATAAATGATGATTAAATTTAAGCCTTAAAATAAACATTCATCTTAACCAGTAGTGCGTAATACTTTATTACAATTTTTTCATAATAATACAAAATATCAATAAGGTTACATTGCATGCAAAATTACTTCTATAAAACTGAGGTGTATAAAAATGTTCAATGAAAAAATAAAATAAATTATCACAAGCTTTGCTCGAATATTACTTTGCCATTTCGGCTGTTCCCGCAGCTGCTGCGGTTGCGGCACTTATGGGAGGTTTAATGCCTATTAAATTACAGAGTTCGTTACGAATGGGCCGAATTTCATTCAATGATTGACCCCAATCGACTTCTGAAAGTATAGATAATGCTTGGTCCAAGTTCTCCTCTGATATACCACAAACATCGCCATGAAGGACTAAAGCTTCATATAATTTTGTTGCTGTTGTTTTTCGAATGTGGACATGAGTGGATCCCAAAAATAATGAGAGTTTGGAAAATATCTTCGTACACAGTCGTGGCACTTGAATTAATTGTGCAAACACATTAATACTGGAAATCATTTTGTAAAGTTTCTTATGCCCTTTAACTTCAATGTTGACTAAACGAAAGATTTCCTCGGGAAAGTTAGAGCTGTTATCCATTAGAACTGTGTTTATAGTGCCAGAGCTGAGCAGAATGTCGAGGAAATTCAACATCGGATATGTGACGCGTTCATTCATAGAATTCTCTTCAAACACTTTGATGATTTCCTGGCAAATTCTGGGTATTTCACCCGGATGAGATCGAAGGAATTGGAATAAAGATGCGGATGAGTATTTTATCTGAAATTAAAGAATATATCGGTAAAAGCTGACATTTTTTCAACAATATTTTTCTAAACATAAAAGCAAGTCGTATTTGTATACCTGGATGTAATTGTTTTGAGATTTAAAAGAAACTATAATTACCTGAATTGAGAAAAAACTAATCAACTCTGGTAAGAACAGCTAGAGAAGTAAAAATAATTTTCTAAAAATAAGCACAATATGAAGTGACTCATAGGGTTATGCCAAAGAATTCTGGAATTTGAAAATTTTAATGGAAAATGTTTTATTTTGGTGGTCGATCAACACCAAGGAAAAGATGAGAAACGGAGTCAACTCGAATAGTCAGAATATGGATCTATTACAAATCGAAGAAAATTTCGCTAAATTTGAACCTAGGCGCCCAAATTCAGAACTTAATACAAACTTACGTGATGGGTCTTATAATAAACATCGACATGTGGAGGGCGGGGAGTACAATAGAGGATGGCTTTGTTGCAGTAATTACCAATGCTAAAACATTCATATCCGCTACTGGGTTCCTAGGCATATCTACAAGTAGATTGGCTCGAAATTCAGATAGTAATATAAATTACATATGCATGCTGTCACAAGAAACCTACATAGAATCAAACCTACAGGTAGAAGCAAGCATCGAGAACCACTTGAAACCAGCATTTTAAGCAAGAAGATAATAAAAGAGGCAATCACGGATGCTGCTAAAAAGATCTAATGCCTACAACGACCAACTGTACCGTAGCGCAGGAAAGGCGAGGTATACGAATATGAGTATTTTTTAAATGGTTGTGGAAAATTTAGTTAATTGATAATAATGTATAGACGAACTGTAGTAATCACTTAACTTCACGAAAGGACAATGCGTACCACCAAATTTCCGAGGAACCAAGTGACACCGTCCGGATTGTACGAATTCATATACATGACATTCGGACTTTGCAACACAGGTCAGATGTTTCAGCGCTTCATGCACGAGGTGCTTTGTGGCTTGGACAACGTATTTGTTTACCTCAAAGATATACTAATCTTCTCGTCCAGCCAACATGCACACCTGGTTCACGTAAAGCAAGTGTTTGACCGACTAGTCAAATTCGGCCTGATTATCAACATTCCTAAGTGCCAATTCGAAAAGCAGGAAGTCAGGTTCTTGGGACACGCCATCAACAACTACCGATTGAAGCCTTTACCTGAAAAAAACGGAAGGTATTTCCGCAACATCGATGCCGAAGACTGTACACCAACTGAAGTCCTTCTTGGGGATGGTCAACTTATATCGCCCTTTCCTCCCACATGCAGCCCAACACCAGCGCGCCCTATTGCAGCTGATCACAGGAAACCGCAAACGCAATCAAACGCCTCTCAACTGGACGGACGAAGCGGCAGCTACATTCGAGCGGTCAAAGGCGGGCTTAGGAAAGGCACCAATCCTTGCCCATCCTGACTCCCAACACTATATGGTCTTTTCGTCGAAGCCTCAGACAACGGTATCGGAGCCGTACTGCAACAAACGAAGGAAGGAATCGCAACGCCACTTGACTTTTTCTCAAGGAAGTGAACGGACGCCAAACAAAAGTACAGCATGTACGACCGGGAACTTTTAGCGATATACGAAGCAATTAAACACTTTCGGCACATGGTCGAAAGCAGAGCGTTCACCGTTTGCACCGACCACAAGCCGTTGCAGTCTGATCTTCATCAACGCTCGGAAAAAGCATCGCCGAGGCAACAATGCCAGCTGGACTTCATACCTCAGTTCACCACGGATATAGGACACGTCCCAGGCCGGGAGAACACCGTCGTCGGTGACTATCTTTCAAGGATAAATATAATTCAAAAGTTCGATTTTAACACCATCGCCCTAGCAAAGAGGGATGACCCGGAGCTTCAAGCGCTAATGAACACCCGCGACCGACCACTTGAATGGAGACAGCAGAGGCTAAACGACCCCTCCCTAACTCTCCACTGCGTCGTGACCTCAGAGAGGATTCGTCCTTTCATCCCGCAGTAATTTCGAGGAATAGATATGCAGAACATCCACGGTCTATCAACCACGGCATCCGAGCGGCCAGGAAGTTGATTACCGACCGATACTTCTAGCCTTCAATGAACAGCGACATCAACAAGTTCGTTCGAGGCTGTCTACCATGCCAGTCCAACAAAACCACTCGGCACACGAAGTCACCGCTGCAGAGATACAACTTACCCGATGCTCGGTTCGAGCACATCAACATCGACCTCATCGGGCCAATGCCACCCAGTGAAGGATTCCGATACTGTCTCACTGTTTAGGACAGGTTCTCCCGTTGGGCCGAGACGATACCAATCGAGACGATCACGGTAACAACTGTGGGAGAAGCGCTAATCAGCATATAGATCAGCCGTTTTGAAGTCCTTGCACGCATCACAACCGACCTGGGTAGAGAATTCGAGAGCCAGGTTTTCAAGGAGCTGACTAGGATATTCGGAATCACGCACTTGCGAACGACACCCTACCACCTGGCGTCCAATGGAATAGTGGAGCGGTGGCATCGCACGGTCGAAACCGCGATTCGCTGCCACGACTCACCCCAATGGACCAAGGCGCTACCAACCGTACTACTGAGATTACGATCAACGCTGAAAGAAGACATCGGTTCGACACCAGCCGATACGGTCTACGGAACGACACTTCGCCTACCCGGAGAATTCTTCAACATTTCTCCTGCTGGCACGAATGATTCAAGCTTCCTAAAGGACCTGCGTACGAGGATGTCTACGTTAACCGCGTGCAATACAGCAAACCACAAACTACAACAAGGATCTGCCCAATTGCACGCACGTCTTCGTCCGCACCGACAAAGTCAAGGCCCCACTCACACCACCTTACCACGGTCCGTACCTGGTGGTAAAACGGAAGGAAAAATATTTTAAGGTTGACGTGAATGGACGAAGAACAGCCATATCCATCGACAGGTTAAAACCCGCATTCTTTACGGCGGACGAGCAACAAATCACACCGAGCATGACGACAACGCGGATTGGGCGTGAGATCCGCACGCCGGCACGATTCGCGACATAATGGCACCATATCGCGGCTCCGCCACTGCAGGGGGAGTACTGTAGCGGGCCAGCCGTCTATCCAACATGCATGCTTGTGCGCCCCAGGCCATGCAACGGTTTGCATACATGATCCATATTCTTTCGCTGACGACATAGTGGGGACACGCAACTTTGTCGATGAAGCAAACACGCGCAACTATGTTTCATCGTACTTTCACTCTCGAAGGAATTCCAAATGTTAAAGTGTACATAGATGATGTCATTATCTATGCAAAAACTAAAGCACAACATGATCAAATTTTAGAGCAATTTTAGAGTAGAGCTAAAAGTTATGGAGTCCGATTCAATGAATAGAAAATACAACTTGCAAAAAGCGAAGTTAAATATATGGGTCACATAATTTCGATAGAGGGGATAAAAGCCGATCCTGACAGAGTTGAGGCTATTGAACAAATCCCACCACCAACGAATATGGCTGAACTGTCTCGATTTTTAGGAATGGTTACCTATTTGGCAACATATGTGCCAAATCTTTCTAATATGAATGTAAACTTGAGAACCATAAGAAAAGTGCATATTGGATGTGGACAGATACGCATGAAAAAGAATTTAACCAGTTAAAGCAAGCATTGTCAAACAGTCCTGTTCTCTAATTTTATGGTGAGAAGAAATCCATTACGTTGTCAGTGGGCAGTTCTAAGGATGGTACGGGAGCAGTAAGATTGTAAGCCTGTAGCTTATGCATCTAAATCATTGAGTGAAATACAACAACGTTATGCTCAAATTGAGAAAGAGAAGCTGGCGATTGTTTTCGGTTGTCAACGTTTCCATTAGTATCTATATGGTAAAGAATTTCAAGTAGAAACGGATCATAGATCACTAGAATCATTTTTTAAAAAGGAACTTAATAAATGTCCTTTGCGTCTACAACGATTGCGTATAAGTTTGCAACTCTTTCAATTAACCGTCCGGTATAAACCAGGTTCTCAAATGCACATTGCTGATCCAATGTCTAGATCAAGTCATGGTGATAAAAACTTTGATGTGAATAAGACTGATCTTGATGCTAAAGCCCTCATGATACAGTATAATATGTCACCGAAAAAATATACTAAAATTGTACAAGAAACTTCAAATGATTTTGAGCTTCAAAATTAACTCCTTTTATACTGAATGGTTGGTCTAATTCAAAGAAAGACGTATGTGATCTTGTGAAGCCATATTGGTTTTGCAGAGTTGAATTAGTTGAAGTCGATAGAGCAGTTTATAGAGGAAATTGTTTAGTAATTCCTAAAGTTTTGAGACGCGATACTCGTATTATAGATAAACTTCATTATAATCACATGTGTACGTTGGTTAATAGAGAAATTCCAAAAAGATGGTGGCATACAGTTGGGCCCAATATTTAGTTATTATTTAGTTATCGATGCATATTCTAGGTTCCCAGAAGTTTGTTGCTTAAATAATAGTACTTCTTCTTCGTAGCACTACAGCCTCTCTCGGGCCTTTGCTTCCTGCGAATAGCGCCAACAACTGTCTCGGTCCATTGACCGCGTCCTCCAATCCCGAAATCCGAGCAGCGATGAACTGTCTTCGTCGACCGAGTCAGACCAGAGTTTCCTCGGTTTCCCCCACTGGTCCCGGCCTTCAGTTCTCTCAGTGAATACCTTTTTGGGTATCCGTTGTTCATCCATTCGATTCATGTGTCCAGCCCATTGCAACTTCCGCAGTCTTACAATCGTTACCACCTCCGGTTCGTCAAAAATTTCATACAGCTCATGGTTGTCTAACTTCGCTCCGATTATTCGCCTCAGCAATCGTCGCTCAAAGGCGCTCAATATATTTGCGGATACTTGAGTTAGGGTCCATGTTTCACACCCATAGCATAACACAGGTCTTATCAAAGATTTGTATACATGGAGCTTTGTTTTCCTGTGTATGCAGCTAGTCTTTAAGATCGTCAAAACTGGATAATATATTTTATTTGCGAGCTGTATTCTTCGGCGTAATTCGTCTCTTTCATTACCCGTCTTCGTTATTTTGGCGCTTAATTAGTTTCTCTTAATTATTTGGTCGGTGTGTTAACATACAATTAATTTAGATAATCTGGTTTATTGTACAATTTTGTATAAAAGTGAAAGTTATTTCACATGTCTCGTAAAATTTTGAATTCAAGTAATTGCAATAGCCGCTTTACAAACACTCAGCAAATCGCAGTTCTTCTTTTTATTTAAGATATCACGCAATACTACCAACATTTTTTTTGAATAGATGATTGCACACCAATGAATAGATGATTGCACACAATGAAAAAACGATAAGCTGTGCTCACATACATGGCTTCAAAAGAAAATCTTAAATCCGTTGACCAATCTACTTATTTTCGTGTTCACCAATTGACTCAACCGTTCCCAATTGACTGTCTTGAAATCAAATTTTAGTCCATTTTAACTCCACTTTTACTATCCCGCCAGAATTCGCCAAATTATCCGCGAAGATTAAGCACTTTCCGTTCTTCCCTCCATTAGCCTGAACGACGACACATACATCACGACCGCAATTGAGGCCTACGCGCTAAAGCGGCCTGAGACACAATTATGGCCTAAACTATTTGAGCCGTTCCAGCATACATTTTTTTCGTTATTTTTTTATAAATGTAAACGAAACTTATTAACATAACTTAAACCCGCATCGTACTACAGCTTGGGCCATTTCGTCATTTATAAGTCTTAGTAAATCAAACAATGTCTTCTGAATATCAACAACTTGAGTTAGCCATAGATTTTATAAGTTGAGTTGAAAAAAAAACGTAGTAAGTTGTGTTGACGTGATTGTTCAAACGGTGATAACATATTGTTACATGTGCAAATAATTCTGCGAGCTACTGTCGCAGTTGTTTTCGCAACTATTAAGAACATGATGATCAACAAACGAATGTACTCGAAAGCACAAGAACCCACCAAGCATGATCCATATCTGAAAGTGACGTCACTGCGGGCTTTCAGGATTGCTCGAATATTCCAGGTAGTTCGCCAATGTACGAGAAATGGATTGAATGACTAGAGACCCTATATAAAGCCGAGCTGAATGAATGGGGATAGATAGTACAACCGCAATAGTAAAACCGCGATAGTAAAACTTCGATATAGTGGAGCGAAGTAAAGGCAATATTGATTAATAGTGAAGTGATATAGACAGTTGAAATATAACGTAGATAGACAGTAAAAATTAGATTTAAATGCGATATGTAAAATAGTGAAATTCATGATTGTGCATTCTTTGTAAATAAACTGTTTTAACTTAATTTAAAAGACAGTGCGTTTTCACTTTCCCGGAACATTAAAATTATTGGCCGCGAACCATAACACGCGACAGTGGTGCCAAGAAGTGAGGAAGAAAACTTTGGAAGTGGAAACGTTTAAACATTTTTAAAGTGCACAATAGTGAAAATTAACGCGGAAACTGGTGAAAAAAATATTCGAAAAAATAAAAATGTCACGAAGCTTAAATTAAAAAATTAATGAATTGACCATATCAGAGCTTAAGGAGGAGTTGGAACAGCGAAATCTGGCTACGCAAGGTACAAAGGCCATACTGATTGCACGCTTACGTGACGCGATTGAGTCGGAAGGTGTGTATCTGGATTCGGGTGTCCTCAGATGCGGAAAAAGGCGCAGAAGGTGGAGAAGCAGAAGCACCAAAATCAAAGGAACCAGAAAATGCGCTGATGCTGATGCAGCAAGAGCAGCGACAACAGTCATCTAGTTTAACTGCGAAGCTAAATGAACAGTCATCCAGTTCAACTGCAAAGCAAAATGAACAATCAGCGCAGCTAAATGAACAGTCATCGAATTTAATTGCGAATCGAAATTGACAATCAGCGCAGCTAAACGAACAGACATCCAGTTTAGCTGCGAAGCTAAATTAACAATAAGCCAACCAACAAGCGATCGAAATCAAGGCGGATTTGCAAAAATAGTCAACTGAAATAAAAGCGGAGCTCGGTAGTCTGAGCAAACAAATTTCCAGGTCGAGGAGAGAATCAACCATGAGATGGAAAACATGAAAAAGGAATTGGAAGCAGCGAAGGCAGTAGTAACCACCTCACCAGCCCCGCTTATAACCACATTGCAAAGCAGATCCAGCTGCTATAATGAATGCGCTCGACATGCGTTATGGAGACGATAATCTGAAGCAGATTTATTGGTCACAGCTACGGCATCGAATACAGAAGTCTAGCAAAACCTTACAGCAGCTAGTACAAGACATTGAACGACTGGCACTTTTGGGTTACCCAGCTTATGACCCAGAACATCGAGATGACTCAGTCACAGAAGCATTCATCAGTGCATTAAAGGACCAGGAATTGCAACGAGCCGTGCGATTGGCTCAAAAGCAAACAGTTAAGGACGCATTGGCTTATAGTCTGAACTATGAGACAGCGAAAAATGTGAGTCGTACCACTGCCCGGGTTCGCGAAGTAGTGACAGGCGAGTGCAGATGTGAGCGCGTGGAAATTAAATGAGAGCCGCAGGCAAATGGTGCACCTAGATATTGGAATTGCAGTGAGAAGGGGCACTTGCAAGGAGATTGCAAGAAGCGAAGAAAACCGAGCTATTGTCCAGGGTAGAGGAGATCCAGACCGAGTCAGGAGTCCAGAATGGAAGCCCTGCAAACTGACGGGGTCAACTTCGTGGGGCAAAGGTTGGCTAGGAGGAGCGACGTCCCCAGCACTACAATAACCGTGTCAAGACTACATCGTTGAGAAGCAGACTTACGCCTTCCGAGTCAAGTTGACGGAGAACATGGCACCGTAACAATCGACACTGGTGCAACCCGATCGATTATCCGACAAGACCTAGTGAGGCAACAACTACTTCACAAGGACAGGACTTTGTCACTACGGACAGCTACGGGAGAAACTGCACCTGTCCATGGAGGGGTCAACCTCCAGATACAGTTGGGAGACCTTGCGTTCCGACATAATTTTCTGGTCGTGAACATTATGGATGACTGCATTCTCGGAATGGATTTTCTGCGACCACATGGAATCACGTTGGATTTGGGCAAACGGGTATTGAAATGGCGGAATGTCGAAGTATTGATGGAGGATCCCAGCGTCCAAATTCCCAAGATGAATGTGGTAGTATGTGCCGACACTGATGTACCGAATTCTTCTGAAAGCATTGTATGGGCCAAGCTTGATGGTGATTCTGGAAACCACCGATCTTATCTGATAGAGCCAACGAAGACGTCTGAATTGCGCAGTTTGATTGTAGGACGAAGCCTTGTAAGATCTATAAGGAACGGATGCGTGCCGGTTACAGTCCTTTACACCGCACACTCAACCACGAGCATCAAAGCGGGAGAAATTATCGGCAGCTGCCAGCCTGTTTCCACCATGACCTCTTTGGAAGCCACTCACGACCATCGTTATATAGGGAGGCAAGACACAGACAAAGCCCGGGAACTCACTGTCTGAAGCAGACCAAATTGCCAGTGCAGCTATTCAAGCGAGCCTCTGATCTGGTCACCAAGTACAGTGAAATCTTCTCAACAAGCCCAGATGACCAAGGCCGAACGAGTCTGGTAACTCACGTCATAGATACACAGGGTGCCAAGCCGATTCGACAAGCACCGAGACGCCTCCCTAGAGCCAAACGAGGAGAAGTGAGCGCAATGATCTCGGACAGGGAAAAACAAGGGGTTATCGAACCTTCTATCAGTCCATGGGCCGCACCAGTAGTTCTTGTAAAGAAAAAGGATGATAGCACTCATTTTTGTGTCGACTATAGGCAGCTTAACGACGTCACTAAGAAAGATAGTTACCCGCTTCCACGCATCGACGACATCATGGACACTTTAGCCGACGCAAAATGGTTTTCTACACTCGATCTCAAGAGTGGCTACTGGCAGGTAGAAATCGACAAGATGGACCGAGAGAAGACCGCATTTTGACAATTCGTGGTGATGCCATTTGGGCTTTGCAATGCTCCAGCCACCTTCGAACGTCTTATGGAATACGTGCTACGAGGTCTGACCTGGAAGACCTGCTTGGTGTACCTAGATGACATCGTTGTTATCGGGAGAACGTTCGAAGAGCATGTGCGGAACTTAGAAGAGGTTTTCTCCCAATTGCGACTGGCGAATTTGAAACTTACTCCCGACAAGTGTACCCTTTTCGCAGCTGCAGTAAAATACCTGGGACACGTCGTATCAGCAAAAGAGGTCAAAACAGACCCTGGGAAATTTGAAGCCGTGAAAAGCTGGCCAACACCAAACAACAAGCGCCAACTACGAAGTTTTCTGGGTCTGGCGACCTACTATCGAAGATTCGTAAAAGACTTTGCAAAAATAGCTAAGTATCTCCATCAGCTAACCGAGAAAAATCGTCCGTATGTCTGGAATGAACAATTCCAGGCAGCCTTTGAGACCTTGAAGAAGAAGCTGTGTGAATCACCCGTGCTTGTATATCCGAAACCCGGAAAAATGTTTGTTGTTGACACCGATGCGAGCAACGGCGGTATTGGAGCTGTACTCCAGATGGATGGCGAAGAAAACGTCCTCTCGTATTACAGTCGAGTTCTCTCAAAAAGTGAGAGGAACTACTGCGTGACCAGGAAGGAGCTATTGGCTATAATAGAGGCCACCAAGCAGTTCTACAAGTACAAATATGGCCAGAAATTTGTTCTTTGAACGGACCATGCATCGCTGAGATGGCTACTTAACTTTAAAAACCGCGAGGGACAAGTTGCGAGATGGATCGAAAGATTGCAGTCATACGACTACGAAATTATTCATCGGAAGGGCGGAGTTCATGGAACTGCTGACGCCTTATCTCGTCGTCTATGTCCAGCTTACTGCAAGCATTGCCGACGGATTGAGGAAAAGGAGCCGCCCGTTGATCTGCGATTGATAACGGCCGAATTCGATGAAGGTTGGTCATCGGAGAAGATTCGAAATGCCCGGTTAGCCGATGAAGACCTCGGACCATTGCTCGTATGGAAGGAGACAACTGGGCGACCGGAGTGGAAGGACGTTTCGATGCATGGCGCCACCCTGAAAAGTTATTAGGCACAATGGAACTCCCTTCAGGTAGAGGGTGGTATACTCAACCGGAAATGGGAAACGGCGGATGGCAGCTCCTATAGGATGCAAACTATACTTCCCAAAAGCCGAATCCACGATGTGGTTAAGGACATGCATGAAGGATCCTCGGGAGGCCACCATGGTGTTAACAAGAACTTAGCGAAATCGCGGGAAAGGTTTTACTGGCTTCACGCTCGAGAAGACGTAGAGGACTGGTGCCGCAGATGCACAATTTGCGCTTCCGTCAAAGGTCCGAAGCGACGATTGAGAGGACAAATGCAAACCTAGAACGTGGGGGTACCATTTTGAAAGGATTGCTGTTGACATCGCAGGACCCTTTCCTGAATCCGAATGGAGAAATCGATACACGGTGGTTGTGGCCAATTATTCAGCAAGTGGCCCGAGGTCTACCCCATTCCCAACTAGGAAGCAACTATTGTAGCCGAACAGCTAGTGTTAAATTGGGTCAGTAGGTACGGCGTACCTTATGAACTACATTCGGATCAAGGCCGAAACTTTGAGTCACTCGTTTTTGGCGAAATGTGCGAGCTGCTGGGAATACGGAAAACGAGGACAACACCGCTGTATCCCCAATCCGATGGTCGAACGTTTCAACGGCACACTCAATAAACACCTGACCAAGATGGTTGACGAGAACCAAAGGGACTGAGACCGACACATCTCACTATTTTTGATAGCGTGCAGAGCTGCCGAACATGCATCGACGGGCCAAACCCCAGCCAAAGTCATTTTTGGAAAGAGTATTCGTCTGCCGGCTGATATAAAGTTCGGAACACCCCCTGAGAAAACCCAAACGATTTCGGAGTAGGCAAGTGAGCTAAGGCAACGGTTGAACCAGATACATCGGACAGTGCGAAAACACCTCGAATCGGCTACTGACCGCATGAAGACCAGGTATGATCTAAAGGCAAACTCTACTGGCTTCCAGTAAGATGACTTGGTGTGGCTATATAACCCACAACGGCGAAAGGGTAGGTCTCCAAAGTTGCAGCATAAGTGGCAGGGACCATACCGAGTTACAAAGCGAATCAACGACGTCGTATATCGCATACAGGAACACCGTAAGCCGAGAGCCAAAATGAAAATCGTGCACCTGGACCGTCTTGCCCCATATTACATCCACGAAGATTTGACTACAACTGGCGACACATCTTTTCGGGGCGAAAAGAACTGAGGTGGGGGCAGTGTTACATGTGCAAATAATTCTGCGAGCTACAGTCGCAATTGTTTTCGCAACTATTAAGAACATCATGATCAACAAACGAATGTACTCGAAAGTACAAGAATCCAGCAAGCATGATCCATATCTGAAAGTGACGTCACTGCGGCCATTCAGAATTGCTCGAATATTCCAGGTAGTTTGCCAATGTACGAGAAATGGATTGAATGACTAGAGACCCTATATATAGCCGAGCTGAATGAATGGGGGAATAGGTAGGTTAAAATGCGATTTGTGAAATAGTTAAATTAATTATTGTGCATTTTTAGTAAATAAACTCTTTTAACTTAATTTAAAAGACAGTGTGTTTTCACTTTCCCGGAACATTTAAATTATTGGCCGCGTACCATAACACGCGACAATATTTAGAGAAAAGTGCATAAGAAAAAAATATTCCTTGTTTTGTTTACTTATCTTAAAAATGGAACAACCTCTCCAAATAAATAGGGGAAGAATATTACGTTTGTATCAATCGAGACTGAAGGCTATTTGAAGAGCAGATGTATATCATTTCTTATACATTCTCGATTTTAACATGCTTCATCATTAAAAGTAATGAGTAATGACAATAGTATAAAGAGTAAAATCGACGCTTATATTATTTTTGGCCACGATACACTGCAGCTAGCTTCGGATTTAACTTCAGACTGTCTGTATATAAGATTCGAAACAAGCGCAACACTTCCTCCAAAAAACTCGTCCACTACCTTCTTCATAAGAACTGCCGTTTGAATAAAATTTTTTAAGAAAACATACAAGGTGAATAAACAACAAAGTGTTTTTTGATTATGATTATCCATATTACGAGTGAAGGAATTAAACATATTTTAATACTTACCAGAGATTCCGATAGCTGCCCTAAGCTTGCACTCAAGCCTAAAATTATTCTCTGCGAATAGTTCGGCAGTTCTAACATTGAACAAAACAGAGGGAATGTATGATCGGCGAAGAGCCACAAAACCGTTGAACTATCAGCTGGCATAATTTCTCGAAGTTTGTCATGATCACGTATATGTGGAATGGCAGGATTGGCATGCACTAAATTGCAAAATAATTTACCCGCCAGTCCTCTGGTTCGATCTATTTTTTCTACGGCTATTTGTCCGAATTTTGTCATCACTTCATGTATTAAATTCGGTTCTAGTAACTGATTTGGACAATTTATCACCAAATTGGAAAGAGCTGTAAATAGAATAAATTTATAGAACAATAATAAATTGATGGTCCCATGTGCACTTTACCACACATTGCTGCTTCTCGAACCCACGCACCAATATCACCACGATCATCGATTGTGTATTCCTCTAGCGCTCTTAGATAGCAAGTGAATAATTTTTCTAAAAATTTAGGATTCGCAAAAGAATTCGATTCATTTAGGTTAAATCCGATTGTTTGGACAACATTTGACAAGGCCTTTATACTATCTCGTCTCGATTCAGACCAACCCTTCGTAATAGGGTTTTCATGCTCTACTTTAACATATTTATCATTTGCTTTCAGCACGCGTGATACTTCCGAAGGAAGCAGAGCATGTGCAATAAGAGAGTTTACCAAGATTTCTACCTTTGGTTTTATCATGAAATCTGGGAATGCTCCTAAACCACTTAAGTAACCCATTCTTATGTGTTCTTCAAGATCATTGACAGAGCCTTGAATATATGCTTCTACTATTTGTTCTCGTTCAGCAATTTTTTGATCAGTATCGTAATAAGCGCGACAAAATAGCCCTAATGCTACAGTTGCTGGTTCTCGAATTATTGCATTTTTGCTAATGATACATTTGTCGATTATTTGTTGCCACGAATCTATAATGTTAAATCCTAATTATATCTTTACTGTATGTCGAATCTTGATTTACTCACCCATACACGCATCACTGGCCGGTATTTTAGCTCGACTACAATTTGCGATGAAATCCACACAACATTGTTTCATGATTTCACCACTCATTCCTAAGTTTTAGCAATAATAAAAGCTGTTTTTTGTTTAAATTTATTTATGTTTACCTCGAAATTGGTCGCGCTCTTGAAACTTAGAGACCAAGTCATTAATCTCGTTGACTATAATGTTAGACAAGTATTTGTTCGGTGTACCGTTTTCCTCTTCAAGTGTGTTCAATGCTAGCGCAATCTCGCCAATCGCTAACACCGCACCATGCCTTGTGTTAATATTTATCGAATCTGTAGCTTTAAACAATTTCGGTAAAGATTCTATTGCCATATATTCTGGAGCCTGAAAATATATCGCTAGTCAAATACTACTTTTGTAACTGGTTAAATGAATTTATTTACCGTCTTGGTTAGATTATATAGCGCTTTAGCAGACAATTCTCTTATTGCTGTGTCCCAATGGTTAACTTTCTTTTCAATTAAATGGTCAATCAGCGGTTTAGTGTATTCTTCGAATTTTGCAATGAACTCGCTGATGTTCAAAAATGAATTTGAGCGCAATCCAACGGTATAAAAGTCTGTAGTTGTCGATATTTCAATACCGTGAGGAAAATTACCCAACCTTCCTACACTTTCTTGGAAAGCCGCTGCAGCAGCTCTTCTGCAGTTTATTTCACGATCAAACACTGCAGTAGTTAGGAGTCCTGCAGCAATTTGATTTATAAAAGGCTGTAAATCCGAAACATCATAGGCTCGTGCAAATGCCCAACACATGTAACACGATGCATCTCTTATGTGTTGACCTACTGACATGTAACCTTTCATTTCGTCATAAACCAACGCCTGCATAGCATTCGGCACCATTGTTTTCAGACGATAGGGTAGAAGAAGGCCTCGCTTAGCTAACTCGGCGATTGCTAAGCACGCTCCATGCCATGCTTCATGTGGCTCTAGTGGGTCGAATATGTCGACTATTGATCCTACAACTTCATCTCCAAGTGTTTTGGGTAAACGGTTTGTGACACGACCAATACCTTTTGCTGAACTCCACCTGCATACATGTATTACTTTCAATGAATGGAAATTGTTTTTTTTTAATTTTATGCCTAACCTGACATTACTGCTATCACTTCGTAAACCCTGTAGCAATTCCTCTATGATCTCTTCGATTGAATCAGGAACAAAAATATCTTCATCATCATCTGTTTGAGGAACAAAAAGTACGGATAGTTCTAAATATGTTCTGATTAGTATTTATACCTTCCACTTCAAGTTCTTCATTTGCAAACTCAAGTTCATGGGTGCTGTTACTGTTCTTCATAAGATTTGCTTCTAAAGACCGCTTCCCTCGTTTGTAACGCCATGCAGCCAGCCGAGGCTTTAAATAAATCAACCCCAATCTTTGAATAATTTTTATGTAGTACTTGTACTTCAGAAAGTCCGAACTTGTTTTATAATTGCAAGCCAAAATCCATTTTAACAGAGAATCTGCGTAGGGAAGCAAATCTTCTCGCTTCCCAAGCTTAAGTATGGCTGCGACTGAAGCCAATGCTCCATATTTTGCATCGACCGTGTCTGGCAAATGATTTTCCATGACCCAATTTAAATACTTTTCTAAGAAAACATCCTTAATATCTGTTCGTATAAAATACTTTGCGGACAAAAACGCCGCCACCGATGAGCATGGATCATTTGTCGCAGCGTACTCTTTACATAAATCATATATTCTTTCCATTTTTGATTTGGGGTGCCCCATTCCGCCTGTTTCCGAAACAGTTGAAAAAGCATCTAATCGGGACATGTGAAATGGATTTAGGACTAAAATTGACATCCAAACGATTAGCATGTATCGTGTTTCCCAATTTTTCGAGTCATTGTGATCTTGTTTTTCCAGCAGATTCAAGGCAAACTCTAAATCAGTCAACTCGTGCGGCAAAAATTTCACTAAAGCTTTATATGTACGCACTTTTGAAATTGTGTATAAATATTTAAAACTTCGGTGTACCAGTTCTTCTGAACTGTCGGGATTACGTAGGATGCCCAGTAGTTTGGTCAGCAAATCCTCGAGATGTGCATCTAGCAAATGAGGTTGTTCTTGGTACCTAATGTGAAAAGCAATGACATAACAAATATATCAAAAATTTAAAATATGCTGTTTGAGAAATTAGGCTTATTCAGTGAATTTATCTATCTTTTTATGTAACTCTTTATTCTTCAATAGATTCCTAGAAACATATTATTCTTATTCTGAAAAGTCGCTGGATGAACTCTAGAAAGGTTAACTTTATTGGTGAATTTCATTCACGCCGATATAACCAAAATAATTTTCCGTTTGATGATAACTGGGGTTAATAGTTGAAGATATCAGAAAAAAAGTAAAAAAATTGTAAACAGGTTAAACAGGCAAAAATTTTGTCAAAGAATAATGTTATTTAAATATACTTAGTAGTCCGCGTGGTTTAGTGGTTAGATCACTCACCCCGTAAGCTGAAGGTCTCTGGTTCGAATCCCGTTGGCGACGAGATTTGTTTCGACTGATTCTTCCGACGGACTATAAGCCCGCTCAGTTATGATACGTGCTGGTTTAAAATCAGAACTTATCGTAGCTGGGTGGACGGACACTCGGGCAAAGCGGAATACTGACCATATCGCACATTCGACGAAGATAATGAGATACTCTAACTGTCTTTAAGAAAATGCCCGAAAGGGGCTGTCGTGCTAAAGCAAAACAAAAAAAAAAAAAAAAAAAAATATATATATATATATATATATATATATATATATATATATATATATATATATATATATATATATATATATATATATATATATATATATATACTCGTATATATATATATATATATATATATATATATATATATATATATATATATATATATATATATATATATATATATATACTTCGCTGGGCAAGGATATTCATCGCTATCAGCTTAAAAATTTACTACGCTATAGACGGTGTCGTTGAGAAAAAGGACGGTTCCTGTGACTCCTTCAACGATAAATTTTTAGATCTCAGTTCAAAGAAGTATCTCGGAACCAATGGATATAATAAAACTTCCAGCTTCTTCTGTACTGCGGATAATGTTGGGAAAGGCTAGCGCGGCCGGGTGACGAATAACGGGGTTAAATAAATTAAAACCTCAATCTCTTCCAGAACAGTCGAGAAGACTGGAAAATCCAGTGACGAGTGAATTCAGTGGAGTGGAGCGAAGGTAAGATTCTGGATCCATAGAACTTAATCGGATGAGACTATAAAAAGGGTTATAGAATGACGCATGACTGCGCAACGAAAGTCTTCACATTATCTAATTATGAACAGAAATACATAAATCGAGTGAAAAAAAGTAGAAACAGGGTTGAGACTCGGTCACTACCTAAGAAAACAGAATTAACGGCCAAGAATGCGGGGAAACGCTTCTAGAGTGCTTGCTAACAACTGAGGAAATTTGTTAGCTTGAGAATGCTTTAACATGATAACGATATCGGGATAATTTTGATTTTAAAAGGGTACAACAGCACAGAGGAAGATTATGGAGCTGCTCCAGAACTCAAGAATCAAAGGAATATCATGAGATCTTTCTACGGATTTACGACAGGAGATACAAAATCAGCGCACATTGCTTGAAGAGCTGCACTTGGGAGAAGGCAGCTCAGACCACATTGTCATAAAATTTGGAGCTATCTGTCTTGAAGATCAGAGCTGTAGTGATTTGTAGGTGTTTATTGTCCGTAAAGGACTACAGCGATGGTCCGCTGCCTCGGCGAGTGAAGATATTAGTGCTTGCCGGAATTGGCCTTGTCTGGGCGCGTGAAAGCGCTGGCAGGCTAGCATTGCGGTGTCCTGGGGCGGGTCCTTTTTCTTTCACTACAAAAAAATTTCGCATTCACGAATTAGAAGACAAACCGACTCGGTTTGACGGTGTCGAGGCTGAGGTAGCCTACCGAAGGGATGGACTACTAAAAGGCGAAAAATCGAGCTTGATTAACGCGCGCGGGACGCAAGAGGATTTCGCCGTCACAATTGGTATTTACGATCCCCAAACAAGAATGGGACATCCAGGTGGATTTCTGACCATGAAGAGTACTTTGGAATTTTGTTATCATCTACTTTCGTTTAAATTTTTCCTTCACTACTTTTGCTATATTAATAGTTCTTTGAAAGAATCATCTTCATATTAAATTCTAGTTTGCTTTTGCAATCTTTTCCACCAGCATAAAGCGTTTCTCATGTACTTTATTATATGCACACCTACTTAAGTTAAAGACTCTATCTAAGTATGTACACAATGCTTCAGGTGCCTTTTGTTCTTACACAACCAAATCACAGTTACGCCATTTGTCCTAGATACTCTAATTCGCGAGCAGTTTTCTGTCGCATTTGGGCGGCCTGTTTTTCCTGCTAACGACAATAAATCAACAGCAGAATACCTACAATGATCAGCGTTACGATAAAAACAATCAGGATTACCTTGGAATTGTCCACAGCGAAAACGATGGGCACCGTTCCGGCAATTAAGACAACAATAATGATCAGAGCCACAATTCCGAAGCGATAACAAAAGATACAAGAAAATTAATTGCACATCTCAAATCCCCATTAGCGGTTAAATGTTCGCCAAAGACAAAAGGCTTCAAGGTGCCGGGTGGGAACAGGTGTTCGCTAAGTGTTCCCGAAATAGTCGCCCGGCACGCACAACACTCGCATCGGGTACACTCCACCCTTCTAATCTGTGTCAGGTACTTGCCACTCACATCTTAAACTAGTACAATGCTATCACAATATTCCTAACCTAAGCGTTAAACCTTATCTCTAAACCTAATATAAACATGACATATACCTATCCTAAATATGGAAACCTATATCTAATTTTTAACATAAACAAATAACACTAAATGTAGCAAAAATTAATTGAAACTCAAACTAGGTGTCCGGTAGGTTGTAGCGTCTAGGTAACGGCCCTGGTGGTTGGACATGTAGGTTGGATTGTTGTTTCCAGGAATGCCAGCGGAGGTAGATCACCAGTATGACTAATCCGAGAATGTCCAGGTAGCTGATGGTGTACTGGTGGATGTCGTGGTCGGTCACTTGATCGGTCCATGAAACATCTTGCGCTTGTAGTTGTCGTCGCAGTTCCTCGATTTCAGGTGCAGACTCAGTGAAATGAGTGGAGTCGTTGAAAGAGTCCACAAGGTTCGTCCCGTTCTGTAGAACAGCCAATTCCCGCCAATACTGTCCCAAATCGTAATAAATGAGCAACTTCTACTCGCTGGAAGATAAGTAGACTGACCTAATGGTTCAAAATACAGACCGTGTGGGGTCTGGTTGTTGAGCCTTGTGTTGGAGAGGCGTGCCCTATGGGAGCTAGCAGGCACAACAAGAGGAGCGCCACAATTGATCATATATCGCCACCCAGTCGTCGAGATGCCGTCGCCGCTGATCTGGGACCCTTCTTTCGTGAAGTGGGGGGGGATTGTTCGTGATGGTTCTTCGTTAGACTGTGCGTCGTCGAGTATTGGCCTTTTCAAAGTTTCGGAGGCGATTTTGACATTAAGGACTCGTACGAAACCATCGGTGCCTTCGTACGTTTTGATAATTCGCTCCAGTGGCCTCTTCATCGAGGGGTGTTATCTTCGCTTATGATAACCACTGTTCCCGCGATCGCATTGGGGTGTAACCGTCTCCACTTGACACGATGCTGCAACTGCGCCAAGTACTCGTGCGACCACCGTCCCCAGAGTTCAAATTTGAGGTGATTGGAGGTCATGGAGACCTCCAGTGAATGGCTCTGCGCGACCATCCACCATGGCTGTGAGGGGTTCCCCGATGACAAAGTGTGCTGGAGTTAAGGCTGCCAAATCATTGGGATCGTTTGACATCGGAGTCAGTGGTCTAGAATTGAGGATAGCATTCACCTCAATCACCAAGGTATTCAACTTCTCGTAGGTGAGAGCCGCCGACGAAACGCCTCGACGGAAAAAAATTTGTTTTTACTGATTTGACCGCCACCTCCCACAAGCCGCCAAAACGAGGCGCGCGTGGAGGGATGAAATGGAAATCGATTCCCCGGCTGGAGCACGCCGTTGTTACTTCTTGACGCGCTTCGTTGGAATAAAATGAGGACGACAATTTTGATAGCTGGTTGTGAGCTCCCACAAAGTTGGTGGCGTTGTCGCAAAATAGGTTTCGGCAGTGTCCTCGTCGTCCAACGAAACGTTTGAGAGCACAGAGGAATGCCTGACTAGCTCCAGATGGACGGCCTTTGTGGCGGAACAGCAAAATATGGCTAGGTACCCTTTTGCAGTCGGGTACCTTTACCTCGGTAATGGATCATCATAGGCCCACAGAAATCCAAGCTAGAGTTGACGAAAATACCGGCCGGCTGAATACGTGCCCTAGGCAGATTTCCCATGACTTGTGAAAATAGCTTAGGCTTGACTCGGGTGCACCATACACAGCGTTGAACGATCGATCGAGTTTTCCTTTAATTGGCCAAAACCGCTGTCAAGTGGTAGCAAGGAGTGTTTGCGCACCTAGATGGCAGTGGTCGCGATGGACGTCCGTCATCAGCAGTCTGGTGAACGGATGTTTGAACGGTAATAAAATGGGATGTTTGGCGTTGAACGTGATCTTGGCAGCCTCCAGCCTCCCGCCGACACGAATTATGCCCTCTGGATCCAGGAATGGCGCCAGTCCCACCAACGGACTGTGCTTGAAGACTTGCCTCCCCGACCTGATGTCCAAACGTTCGCAGTTAAAAGTTTGTGAGTGTACATACCCCCCGATTATCTCCAGGGCTGTGGATAATTCATCACTCGTGGGCGCTTGATTTGTCAGTTGAGATTGCTTGACTGCCGGTTTGAGACCACAGATAAACCGCATCATGTAGGCCACTATGCGCTGCACCCTCTTGAAGCAGTTGCCGTGTTGGATCCGCTGAATGAAGTGTGTTTCAGGAGCCTCTGCCGCTACCATAGCGGTCTTGGTCCGTTTCGTCTCCAAGTCGCAAGGGCCCCCACTCCGATACTGGGAAGGCAAAACTGATTCTGCACTGGATAAATATGGTGGTCCTAGCAACCAAATACTACAGTGGCTCAATTCAGCCGGCGCCATCCCACGTGGCAGGATACGTGTCGCTATCGGTCCGGCCTTGAGAGGGTTTGTATGGCCGAGACCTTGTTCGCCACAAAGGTATTGTACGATGATGCAGTAGACTTGATTCACACCAAGACAATCTCGGCATCGGTCCAGAATACCTGAAAAACCTCCTGTAGATTGAGCGCTGTCTTAACTCGTCTTGTGTGCTCAGTATCTAGTTTCACCGCACACAACTTCAGGCGCGGAACAGTAAGTGTCTTGATCGGGGCCACTTTTGACTTGGCGTACAGCAACCTGACGACGACTTGACCGCTCCTCAAGGTTGACCGTATGTATATCACTGCGCCATATGCCTTCTGGGAGGCATCACAAAATGTGTGCAACTGTACTTGCATGGGTTTCTTGCCTGTACTTATGTGACAAAAAAAAAACGGGCCTGCTGCAATGATGGCAGACCACTGCGGAAATCGGACTACTGGGTATGGATCCCCACTGGTAATGCTGCATCGCAGTCCAATTCCAATCACCATAATTCCTACAGGAATAGCTTGGGTGCTACTATCACAGGAGCCAGAATGCCCAATGGATCGAACATGCTGGCTATATCAGATGCCATCGTCCTCTTGGGGAACTTTGCAACCGTTGGATCCAGGTTGATTTGGATCTGGAACTCATCAGTCTTCGGACGCCAGATGACTCCTAACGACTTAATATAGTCCTCGTGTAAACTACTGAAGTCCAGCTGGACCTGTTGTTCCCCAGGTTTAATCTGCTTCAACAATAGAGGATGGTTGGCACACCATTTGCTCAAATGCATACCTGCGCTTGAGAATATGGTGCATAGCTCCGCCTGTTTGCGAAGTGCCTCCTCTAAGCTGTCTGCCCCGGTCATGACGTCATCGTTTATAGCAATCCTTCTCCAACGAGCTGCTGCCCAGGGGACCTTTCCGCTGATTCTCTAGTGCTAGAACTTGCGACATTTTGTAGCTAGATACGGAGCACACGTCGTGCCGTAGGCTAATGTTTTCAACTAATAGTATTGCACTGGTTGCGCTGAACTATTTCTCCAAATTAAGCCATGATACCGACGGTCTTGAGGATGGAGCAGTATCTGCCGATACAACTTCTCGATGTCGGCGGTGAATATGAAACAAGGCATTTTGAAACGCAGGAGTATAGAAAAAAAGGTCATGTATGAAGGACATTATTCAACGAAACGTTTGTGTTCATCTTACTGGATGCATCGAAAACCACCCGCAGCTTGGTTGTACTGCTTTCAGGCTTCAGGACACAATTATGTGGAAGGAAGTATCGTAATTCCTCCCGCTGCTGCGACGTCGGCTCCTCCATATGCTCACGTCGAATATACTCCTCCATGAAGTCCTCGTATGGAAGTCTTAGATCAGGGTTCCTCTCCAGTCGACGCTCCAAGGCAATGAATCTGCGAGTGGCCACCGCTTGGGAATCACTTAACGCCTCAGGATCCTTGCTGAATGGGAGTTTAACCAAGAAACGGCCGTCGGGACGTCTTGTCATTGTCTGATAGAAATGTGCTTCACAAATCTTTTCAGCTAACGTAAGCGTGTGCTGCGGATCCTGTACTTTCTCGACCTCCCAAAATCGCTTGATGAACTCATTAAGCTGGTCATCTTCTGCCAGGATGCCGCATGTCACGGAAGACACTTGAGGTGTGATCACTTTTCCGGCTACAATCCACCCTAGGAGCGTGATCTGCAGCACGGGGAGCTGTGGGCCCAACATTATTTGTCCAATGGCTAGGATCTCTTAAAAGTGTTCGGCACTCAGCAACATGTCGATGCGCTCCGTTCGGTGGAAGTCTGGATCTACTAGCCTTATGTTTTTGGGAATGTGCTATCGCGATATGTTCAAGTTCAGAGACGGTTGTGGTGATATCATTTTGTCCATGACGTAGGCTTCCAACTGCGCGGCATATTCTGATAATCTAGATCATAGGCCGAGGTTCACCTTATGGTATGCCTTCTCAGTACTACCGCCTACCCTTTCAATGAGGGCAAGGTGTGGTGTCGATGATAAACCCGATTTTTTGATGATTCTTTTGGTGACTAGGTTTATTTGTGAGCCCGGATCCAGCACAGTTCGACAATCCGTCGTCTTCCCATTGCTGGTGACCAGCCTGACGACGGCTGTGCCCAGAAGTACATTTCCTTGGGGTCGGGGCTCCAGCAGAGTCGTTAAAGGGAGCGATGGCGGTTCTGCATTTGTTTGCGATTTGCAGTCTTGATTCGGCATTGTCGTACTCGAGGATATCGTCTTGGTCTGTTTGGGGTTGTTGTCTCCTGGCTGATGTATTAGGGTGTTGTGATTCTTGGAACTCTGCCTGCAACTTCTGGCCGCGCAACTAAAAACCTGATGTCCTTCTCGAAGGCAATTCATGCGCAGCTTCTTAGCGCGCACAAAACTTAGTCTTTTTGCAGCAGTGATCCTGAGGAAATCCGGGCAGTAGTAAAGCGGGTGATCCTGCTCACACATTAAGCACCGAGAAGCTGTCGTGGCGGCCACGATCGACTTAGTGGCTTTCCTACGGTTGATCTCCGGTTCCTTCGTTTTATGGCCGAGTGTCTCGAGAGCCAGGAAACACGTTTCCATGAAGTCCAACAAACTCTTCAAGAGTGGTAGCTCGCGCGGGTTGGATAAAGACTGTTCGTATGATGCGTAAGTCGCTGGATCCAATTTTCTGATTAGCACATGTAGCAGCAACGGATCCCAGTCCCTTGTGGACACTTGCAGGTTCTCCAGGCCTCTGAGATACTCTTGTTTGGTGTCATGTAGAGCCTTTATTGCTGCCACTGATGGCCTTTCATTAGCATGAGATGGCTGACTCATCAATTTGTTGATGAGCGTCGCTACCAACAGTCGCCAGTTGTCGTACCTTTCCTTCAAGGTTGTCCAAGCCGCCTCGTAGTTGTCATCTGACAATGTAAAATTTCGAATCAAAAGCTCCGTTTCTCTGGTGAGACCGGCCTTGAGGTACCACAGCTTCTGGCACTTGGACATCGGTTGGCTATGCACCATTTGCAGGAACAAGTCGTGGAATTGTTGCTAATGTAAATAGTTCCCATCGAAGGTAGGGAGTTTTATTTTCGGCAGAGGCATGGTAAGAGGAGTCACAGGCAGAGTCGTTGGGGCAGGTGTGGCGCTGAGTTCATCAATTTTCAATTTCAGACGTATGAGCCAATCTTGGGCAAGCTCTTCCATATGAGTGTGTTGTTGTAAGTTAAAACCATTCGCTTCAGGATCGTCATGGAGCTCGACGATCTGCAGGTGATATTCATCCAGCTGTTGCCAACATCGTTGGAGCGTCATGAGTTTACTCTTGCACCAGGTCCGAGTGACCTGCTTCTGGTCCAAACGGTCGATGATCCTCCTCAACTTTTGACTTTGTAGCGACGCAGCATTCTGACCACACTGGCATCTCTTGGCGCTGAGGCTTCTGCAGTGTAGTCCTTGCCCTCGCTATCCTGAATTTCGAGCCCTTTTGGTGACTGTTCCCCGGATGACGTGTCCTCGTGTGATTTGGCACGCATTTGATCGCAGAAGTGCTGCTGGTAACAAAGGTAGTTGCCTTTGGTAGTGTCGTATATGTGTTGAGTAAAATACGGATGCACCACAAAACACCACACAGCACTTCACCGGGAAAAAAAAACAATTATTCAGTTATGTACGGCAAAATAAATACCGAGTGTATCTCGCCGGGGCCTCCAAATGTTTGCGCCGGGACTCTTTTGTCCCGAACTTTGATTTTATTATTTCTTAGACTTTAAAAATTTAACTTTACTTTCCTTTTAACCATACAGAGATACAGAATAACCAACAATTGAAGCAAGACACATTAGGAAAGGATTCGCAGAATATATAACGACCCAACCAACAATTGAACAATGAAAAAAAACTTTTGTTTCAAAGTTTTGACAAATTAAAAAATGAATGAAAATGGGTTACTCGATTGATTAAAATGAAATGTGGTATTCGCTTTGTGGCGAATTGAATTTAAATTTGGTGAATTGAATTAAAATGATCGATCAATTGATAAATCAATCAAATAAATCGAATTAATTACGAATGGGCTAATTATTACAGTGCTAATTAACCTTAAATAACTATGTAAGATGATTGAAGCGTTGACGTTGCCAGATCAGATCATGATGGGCGCTCAGGGGTGTCAGGAACTCAACACCAGCAGTCCTGAGTTAGTCTTTGGATTATTTGCTTTTGTTGATTTATAGAAGTAAAGTAATATTCGATAGGATTCCTTCGACGATAAAAACTTTTTCCAATAAAAACCAAAATTAGCATTGGACTGACCTTTAAAAAAATTAATTTAATTTTTGAAAACTTGATAGGAGCGAATTAAAAACACGTCTTTTCGCAGCGAAAGCTAGACGTTCTACCATGTGTCAAGAAAGGCTATCTGATCTTGGAATATTCTCTATAGAAAATCCTAATGCCCAGAAAATAAACTATTCCGAACTAATAACAAAATTTGCAAGCACAAAAGCCAGAAAGGTGGTCATATAGGTTTCTTATTAAATTGTTCGTTGATAGTTGTTCTTTTATCTATTTTAGATTGTCTTTACTTAAAATAAAAATCAAACAAAATTAGTAACTGTCATTATTTTTTATCTGTACAAATTGTCTCTTTAGCAGAGTACACACAGTAGCATTGTCGAAGATGCCAGAGTAGTGTGGGCGGGATGGACAACATTTCGTCAACGCGAATGAGCAGAATAACTGCCACCGTACTTGGCCTGCAGACACATAGATATTTGGTAGATGTATTTATGTTCACGAATTAACAACTGCAAAAAATAAAAATATTAAGATTTGTATTCAGTGGGGCACGGTTTGAGATCATGCACCACCTAAAAATGTTCCTAGGGCCGCCATTGCCCTTGCTTTAGTCCGATATTTGTGTCAAAGGCATCAGTGAGTTGGTTATGTATGCGGACTTGGAAGGTTGTCGACGCCATTCTCATTTTGGTAAGACAGACTAATTTGGCTGAGATACCAAAGTAAAGCACTATTTACGACCAATACTGTCGTATGCGTGAACTCCCAGCATTTCTCAAATACTTGCTTGACTGCTAACAGTTGGCCTATAGTCGATCTACCTACTCTAAAGCCACTTTGTCAACTTTTATCCTTCATTATCTCGAAAACTTATGGCATTAAAATTTTGTGAAACCAGGAAAATGAAACTTTTGACTGATGATTGATACCAGCATCATAGTATTCACTCAACACAAGATCCTGGGGCTGCATCCACATGATTTGTTGTCATATTCCAGTACATTAGCAAAAATTTAATGGCTCTTATAGGCCTGGCTTCCGTATGCCTGCTCTACGTGAGCCCACTATCCATAAGTACTCCTAGATGCTTAATTATTTGGTGAACTCAATCTCGGTTTCATTTAAGCATGTTACACAGTGTTCCTTCGTATCTCCTTCTAGTCAAAATAGCAATATCGTCTGCATCTGCATGACATACTAGCCAAATTCGTGGCTATCCAGAAAACGCTGGTTAACCATTTCTCTGGCTTTGCGAAATTTTGATGCTAGTCATATCAAACCAATCCACGAAAAGCACCGTTTAGCTAAGTCTATATCATAATTTTCCTATGAACATGGAATTGCACTTAACATTGTAAATAACCGGGTCAATCAATACAGCACAGACAATATTTGAAGAGGCGTAGGACCCTACTATTAAGGTAGTTAATGACTCATGCAAGAGTTTAGGCGACAGGTAAACACCGAATCAAAGTATTCCATACGATCTAAAATATTCTTACCTAGTCAATATTTCAGTAAATTTCTCATACTCCTTTTCAAAATTCGCATCTGTGCAATCCTTTACACTTTCAATCATTGCAAGAACTTCCGACAATTCCGTGAAATATTCCAATGTACAAGATGGCCTATCGTCATCTTTTAATTCCTCACACTGAAGCATTTTGATATTTTCAATTTACTACACAAGACTCGAATGATTTGGGTATAATGTTAAAAACTTTTTGTTCACTATTTGTTTGGCGAAATATCAGCTGCAACCGGCGCACAAATCTTCTCATTGAAATGTTCGAATCCAATTGGACTGTCAACAGACAAAACATCAACACATTCGGCATTGAGTGCATTCAATGATAAAGTGGTAGCGTTAAGAAGTTGTAGGCGAATGTTCGAAAATTTAAAATGCATTTATTATCCTTTTTCGATCGAAGCTTTAGATAATAAGAAAAACACTAGCCAACAGCGCTTACGTTTATTAATTTAAAGCTTGATTGAAATAAAAGTTCTCAATAGTGGTTTAAATGTTGATAAAGTAGTATTCTATATACAATGAGCAAACTTCAATTTGTAATTTTCTTATATTCTTGTAGAACTAAACATTTTTGAAAGGCTTTTAGTTGAGGAATCAGTTTTCTGCCGCAGTAAATAATTCGACAGCAACAGCGATATTAGCGTAATTAACAAATATTTGTGGATAGACTCTACTAAATTCGTTTGCATTATCCACCAACCTTTTAGTCAAATAGCATCCCCTTCCATTTTTCACTAGAATATTTGGGGAAATACGTTGTTGAATACATGCACACCAAATCTATCAATGCATAATATTAACTACGATCAACAAGTGATAATTATTTGCATGAGTGCAAATATCAATTGCGTCACAGTTGTCCATTATTTTCTTGCAAAACTGTATTGATAATTCAACAGCCACTCCAGATTTGACAATCATTCAGAGAAACTGTTCATCAGCCGGTGTTAAAGGTTATTCTGATTAACTATTCCCGTGATTTTCGCACAATTCTACAATGTCAACGGAAGGAAAAGTGAGTTTATTCCATAGGATTCTATCCTTACCGTAAAAATGCAATATCTTTCTCAATCAGGTAATCAAATGTCGGGCGGCTGTTGCTTGGGCACCGAAGGAACCACTTGTGATCGAAGAAGTTGAAGTGGCTCCACCGGAAGCAGGGGAAGTTCGAATTCGTATTACCGCTTCCGGTGTTTGTCATACAGATGCTTATACGTTGGGTGGATTCGATTCAGAAGGAGTTTTTCCTGTTATCTTGGGACATGAAGGCGGGGGTGTGGTTGAAAGTGTTGGCGAAGGTGTAACCGACTTTAAAGCCGGAGATCATGTCGTTCCTCTGTACGTTCCACAATGTAGAGAGTGCAAATTTTGTAGGAATCCAAAGACGAACCTGTGCCAAAAAGTACGAATGACTCAGGGTCGTGGAGTTATGCCTGATGGGACGACTCGCTTTAAGTGTAAAGGGAAGCAAGTGTTCCATTTTATGGGTACATCCACGTTTTCAGAATATACTGTAGTGTGTGCGATATCCTTGGCGAAGGTAGGTAGATCAGTAGGTTTAAAATTATATAAAAAAAAGTATCTTTCCATACAGGTCAACGAAAAAGCAGCTTTGAACAAAATCTGTCTACTTGGATGCGGAATTCCTACTGGGTATGGAGCTGCGCTGAATACTGCAAAGGTAAGAAAACTTGAAAAATATATCTTCATTTCCAATACCTCACGAATTTCGGTCGTTATATTAAGTTACTCGATTTCCAATGAATTGTATAATGAGAAAATTTATAACTTAATATTTCTTATTTTTATGCTCTCAATTCCTCTAACATTGCACAATTGCAAAGGTCGAACCTGGAAGTGTTTGTGCTGTATGGGGACTTGGAGCTGTAGGGCTTGCTGTTGCATTAGGTTGTCGCGCTGCAGGTGCTTCGAAAGTTTATGGCATCGACATTAATCCAGCAAAGTTTGAAGTCGCTAAGAAGTTTGGTATCACTGATTTCGTTAATCCTAAAGATCACGAAGGACGACCAATACAAGACGTACTTGTAGAAATGACTGATGGAGGCTTCGATTTCACTTTCGAATGCATTGGCAACGTGAACACTATGCGAGCTGCTTTAGAATCGTGTCATAAAGGTTGGGGCACGTCTGTGATTATTGGTGTTGCTGCTGCTGGACAAGAGATCAGCACCAGACCATTCCAACTTGTAACAGGACGTACTTGGAAGGGAACAGCCTTCGGTGGATGGAAGAGTGTAGATTCAGTTCCGAAACTAGTAGAAGAGTATTTAAGTGGAAAGCTCATGGTTGATGAATTTGTTACACACACAATGGGACTTGAAAAGATTAATGAAGCTTTCGAACTTATGCATAAGGGTGAAAGCATTCGAAGTGTTGTTGATTTGTAATTGAAACAGGTGCACGCGTGGCATGCACTCTGGACATATAAGAATATCATAGATATGTGTTATTTTTCTAAAAAGTTTTTCACTGTCAAAAATAAATACATATGCAATTGATGGTCTATCTTTTTAATTATATTTTGTTTTGATTTTTTAGGTTACTGACAAAAGCTATCAATTACGAAATCTTCTATACCAGAGTTCAAAATAAGACCTCTGACCAGCGAACACAGCGATCATGAGAAATCAACAATGTAGTAATCTCCACAGTCGCAGTGGTGCTGCTCAAGCGTATTCCGACGAAAAGAATCGATCTTTACTCTCTGCTACAAATGATTGAAGTTGAAAAAAATACACGAGAGCTGCGTTGAGTATGAAACACGTATCAATTACGGCTGCGTGAAATTCAAATAACACAACTTACCTCTGAGAACATAAAGGTTCTCATGTTCGTAAAGGACTCTTATAAAACTGCTCACCAAATTGAGTCAGCAGGAAGCCAAAGCATCTGAAGATGCTCATCATGTTACACTATAGGAAGCTATTGACATTGCGCTACAACTTCAGACATTCGAGGTTGAAAGGGGAATGGTTTCGATGCAGCAGCTCTAAAGCTCTCCCTAGAGTAAGGGTGATCAGTGTTGGAGACATTTTAATCGAATCGAAGCCAGCGGTGAACTAGCTCGGCTACAAATCGACTCGAAGATGAATTTCTCTGAGCAAATAAGGGGTTGAGAAGGCTACTTCGGGCGTATCGGCTGAGTTGACTTATAGCCAACGTGGGGGGACCCAATCCATCAAGAAGATGCCTCTTGATAAGCGCTGTAGGGTCAGTGCTACTTTGCGGAGCAGAAATATGGGGCAACACTCTCAGTAAGGAGGTGTAACGAAAATGTTTGACACAGCTACAGAGAAGAGGAGCACTGAGGATTGCATCTTCATATCCGGTGGTCCCTTATTAGGCGGTGAGAGTTATTGCAGGCATGATACCTGTTGCCCTCATTGCAAGAGAGAGCCGCGCTATTTAACTGCGTCAAAGCGAGGACGCAACGGAAACGGTTGCCCGCGAGAAGAAACAGCGCTTACTCAACGATTGGCAGTAGTCTTGGGTGGATTGCACGAACAGATGGTGGACTGCGCGCCTCATGCCAGATCTGAGACCATTGCTAAATCGGAGGCATGGTGAGACTGACTTCTATCTGATCCAGCTTTTGAGCAGACATGGGTGTCTTCAGTCTTACCGACACAAGATTGGTAAGTCACGGTCCCGCAACTGTCGGGTTTGCCCAGGAGAGGAAGACGATGCCTACTACACATTTTTTGAGTGCAAAAATGGGACAGGCGGTGACGGCACCTCTACAGAGAGACGGGAGAGCTCACTCCGGACAATACAGTCGCGGTGATGCTTGAATCGGTTGACAAATGAAACCATGTGGTACATTATGTTCGGGCAGTCCTAAAAGATAAAAGAGACTCCGGGGTTGGGGGGTCGCTTGACTGGCTATTTCTCTTCCTCCCTCCCGCTAGAATAGGGATCCCTCAGTTTGAGGGGACCTTACGGTGTGGCAAAACGAGACGGCCAGAAGTAATGTATTAAAACGGTTCTAGGCTAGGCTGCCAGGTTGACAAAAGAGGTGCTTAGCTGGTAGTTCAGTCGCTCGCGAGCATGGGAACCCCAGATTCATTGCGTAAGTGATATTCACCTCCCAAACCCAAAAAAAATTTCAGGGTATCAAGAAAATGCACCGCAAACTCCGAAAAAATTACTAGAGTCATCACTCTATGCTGTTGTGCTCTGACGTTGCCATCTTACTCGGGCCCATAAGGAAATCAATTAATGTGCCTGACGTCACATCCCGTACCGGAAACTGTAGCTCTAAATTTCGTCAATAGCTCTAAATTTCGATAAACAGCTACTTTTGAGATTATCAAATATGACATTTCTCAGATGAAATTTAGCGGAAATGATACAAACGGGATCGAAATACATATATTTGCGCGCTAATGTCTTCGACGTCTCATATTTAAAATAAATCGTTGACATAGTACTGATAAAATTTCAAATTACAGTCATATGTACTGTCAAAAATCTTTAAAAAATTTGTTTGATGTAAACAGCACTAGATGGCGCTGATTAGGTTGCCCAAAGAGGTTGGTTCGCGACGTGACGCGGTGTTTCCGTTTTCGGGCCTGAGTAAGAAGGCAACGGCTCTGACCATCATTTGATTGCTAACTGCCACTTCAAAAAAGATAGAGTACCACGACGATATGGGCCATAAATTTGGCCATCATTAATTTGCTTCGGGATTTTTCATAAAGTCAAAGTCAAAAGCATTTTATTTAATACTAATCGTTATAAATTTTCAAATATATACTGCCGAGATAAACGTACTCCGCTAAATCGCCAGTATCTCAAAGTGTTAGGGGAATAAATCCACACGCAAGTTCGTCAAATCAAAATTCTCTGCTTTTTCACTTTTGTTCCTAATGGACCAAATATCGGCAGCCTACTGGAGAACTCTGGGATAACTGTCATTAGGTGATCCTGTCAGAATCCCTAGCAAGTTCATGGCCCAGAGACACCGGTGCGAGCAAAGGTGTTTCGTGATTGAGAGTGTTGAAACTACGGGCAGGGCTGGGGGGCTAATGGTCTGGCACAAGCCTTAGCGAAATATAATAGGAAACCGAGCACAGCTGATTAGCTTCGCTTGGAGACCACGGTGCAGGTCGGCTAGCTGTTTGTGGAATCATATGGGGTGGATACTTCGATGTATCACGAAGCTCTACTACAAAACATTTAACACGCGTACTCTACTCTACAAGACATTCTGATCAAGTTTTGTCGGTGGAAAGTTTCCATTGTGTGCTAATCAAGCTACTCTATAGTAATTCAAAATTTTCGTCTCGTTATAGTTAGCAGACATGGAGGCTTGAGACGAACGCAAACATTGACTAAAAGCAACCGCTACTTTCTCCAAACAAGGTACGTCAAACCTAAAAATATTAAAGTAGCTAAAGTGAACCACTCCTCCCTGCCTAAATAATGGAAACTTAAGGGTCGTAGTTGCTTATAGCATATTGAATCGACAAAGTAACCAGCTTCGATGAGGTGATCAGCATTTCTCATCAGGAACGTCCACTACCAATCACCGCGGAGCTGTTTGACTGCTGATATTTACTACTACTCCCAACATAATCGTCTGCAGTCGCATCCAGCCAACTCACTATGGGGAAGTTTGAGTGGAAGTTTTTTGTACAAGTTTATTGACCAAATATTGACAAAAACATCGAAAAACTTGTGCGTTGCCATGAGAACTGCGCTGTAATCACATACTGTGGGTTTTTTAAGTTTTCGATGTTGTACGATCTCAGAATACGCGTTAGGTTTTGAACTCCCATTGGACGTATCCTCAGATAGCGGATAGGAGAGTATCCTCGCCAAGAACCCGGCGAATAAACCGATCGCGGACCAAACCCCAGTTGGGCTGAACTACCGACAATGCCTCCTCAGTATCAATTGTTCAGAAACCAGAAACATCGCCTTAGATAGAACTGATTCAATGGCAACAAAATCGGCAACGAAAAACAGACCACAAATTTTGAACCTGGAATATGTCCTCACAGTATAGAAATGGATTTAGTGAAAAGTAGGTGTGAATGCCTGTAAAGGACTGCAGCGATGGTCTGCTGCCTCGGCGAAAGAGGATGGTAATATCAGCCGAGATTGGCCTTGTCTGGGGATGCGTGAATGCGCTGGCAGGGTAGCATTGCGGTGTCGTGAGGCGGGTTCATTCCCCCAGCACAAGAACCCACTACAAACGTATTTCGCATTCACAAATTCTAGGATCTCAGAAAAAGGTCGACCGAAGTCGAAAAATGGAGGTAACTACTGAAGGGGAAAATTGCTTGCTCAGAGAACAAGTCGAAACGAGTCGAAAACAAACGGACTTGGGGAGACTTCGTCGTTACCCAACGATTCTTGTGGCCCACAACTAAGAGTAAGGCAACCGGATGGATGTGGTGCCCCCTCGCACCCGCCCAACCGGATCAAGATCTAAATGTTGACGTGGCCATATATTTCCCGTTTGAGCGGAAAACTCATACAAACATACTTTGCATGAGCCTTCTCATCAACAAGAAATATATATGTGACCGATTTATGTCATAGAATTATGTGATCAGGTCACATAACCCTATGCCATAAAAAGGGCACGTGAGCGGAAGGCCACTCAACCCAGCAAGAGCCCCTGAAAACAACAAAATACGTGGAGCGTGCCCGATGGCTAGCCCATTTTCAGTGAACCGCCTACCATCGTAGCGGGTCCTATACCAGAGAGGCAGAATGGAAAGACCGAAGGTATATTTTAACAATTCATTTTATTATTCGGATAACTTTATGAACAATTCAATATCTTCAGATTAAATCAAACTAAGCGAAAATGCCCGAATTATAATTAAACAGATTTGTACGGGTTATATAGAAGGGAAGTTAATATTAATAATAACAGCACCGTTAAATAAAATTTATCCTGGAATATAAATAAATTATTTGTAGCTGCAATTGCTATTATATAGTTCAACCAATATTGAATAAAACAAATTTAGAAAAAACAAATTTAAAAGAAATGAAACTAAAAGGGTACTTACGAGCGCTCGTAGTTGGGGTGGGAACATCCGTAATTATTTTCGCTAAGGATATGTAAATCATGGATTTATAAACAATTATTGAAAAAGGGTAAATACGAAATTTGAATTTTGAATTTGCTGTTTCTCTTGACACAATAGAACACAAAAAGGTAACTGTTCAAATTTACAGCAGGCAACAGACGAAAAGACACACGCAGGCGCCACTGTTCAGCATCGACAGAATTACACCTTTTTTTTTTTAAAAAAAAGTCGAATAATATTAGTTTCTTGGACTGGAAAGAATTAATATGCCAATATTAGTCTAAGTAAGCCACTAAAAAAATATCAAATTTCTTTTATTCCCGTGGTCCCGTTGCCGTTGGCGAACAGACCCAACAAGTCTCCCCGCGATCGAATCCACACCCCACTTGCATTCTCGATCTGCGCGTTTGCTCCTCCGTCTTCTGTTCTATTACAATCTACATGGACTGTACAATCCTTAATTTGTCAGGCTACGATTATTCCATTTACATTAACATGGCTAGCACAGCAATTCCAAAAGTGCCAACACAAAAACCGCATCCGAAAATAATGTTCCTAACGAAAGGGAACAGACTATACCCGCCGGCAATAAGACTTGACTCCTCTCAAGCAAGTCACAAAAATTCAAATCTAATCCAAGGGGGGGAATATTACTCTACGATCCGGACGAGCTCCGCTTCACGACTTCCTCCCGTCATCGATCATCATGAACTCCATAAATTGTAATGCCGTCTGCGAAATCCACGGAGCAATTGCCGTTCTTCTATTAATTAGAAATTATTTGAAGGAGGGCACTTTGTTTTCCTTTCTTATTTTCAACGTCGTCACTTCTTGCACCAGTTTCCGTGACTTTTCAGTCTTCCATCACTTCACAGAATCCCATAGCACTGTAATCCAATAATCCAAATCAAAGATGTGAGCGAAGGCCGTTTTCATCCAATCGTTCACGATCCGCTAACAGGTAACGCTTTTATCGAACAAAAAGTTCCGAATTTTTCACTTATATAATTAGCGGTGCTTCCAATTCGAGCGGGATTGCCACAACTTTTTATCGGGTCGTTTTCACTAGGCGATCACTCCACAATCTCGCGTACAAAGCTCGAAAATTCTCTTACGCGACAACGCTACCGATTTCCGTATTCTGCGTTTTATTTTCATTAGCGGATTAATTACAAGATTGAAATAATTAAACAAATTCAACGTCTCTGTCCACTTCGTTCTCGTCGCCGTCCACGTGGTCCCGAGATCTCCAACAGACTCCCGTCTTATTCCCGTCACAGCTGAGTCTCAACGTCACAACGGTGGTTTTTCATGCCCAAGCAAGTTTTTCTCTGCTTGTCCGTTGTCCACCGTAGCTTCACGCTGTTACGGTGGATGAAGACGGGCCCCTTGCTCAGCTGCTTTGAATTACATTTATTGCTCAACTGCTTTAAATGTGATGCAGATGAAGTGGGCACATTCATGTTGCTATCATGTTGTAATCAGTGGATAAGAATGTAATTCTGTGTTTTGGATTATGGGGACTGGAATTTTTCTTGGGTATGCGCATTCATTTTCAAAGCAATTTTTACGTTGATCTAGATTGTGAAGATTCGGCGTTGTATTTATTGGTAATTAATGTGGAATTATAGATTATTTTCCCTTGGTATGGGAGAGGTTGAGGATTAGGTGCTTGGGTCGGCAATGGTGATGGTGACTGGACTGTTTGAGGAGCTGGTTTGTTGTAAATTGGAATGTTTGGGTTGAAGTCTGACGGGATATTAAGATTGGCCAGAAAATTTTTGTTTTGTAGCCGTGACGAGAGTCGTTGAATTTGCGTTTGTACGGTTTTCAATAGTTGCTGCTGGGAAATTTGCTGCATTGGTGCTTTAACGCCGACAAGCTTGTTTGGGCACACTACAATTTTGGGTAGGAGATAGGAGGGTTTTCGAGCAGTTTACTTATATGACTGCTCGATACTACATGGAGCATTACGAGAACTTCTTCAAGAAGCCTCAGGTTAGAAAATCAGCATCCTAGTATACCAGCAAACAAAAAAATTTGGAAGTAAAGCAAAACTTACGACAGATACAAGCCATATGGCAGCAGCGCTTACTACCACACACATGACCATTAGTAGGCCGACTTTGCTGGCTAACTTACATGGCGTTATATGAAGAATTGTGGAGGTGCCAACAAAAATTCGAGGTTTTGTACGGTTTAGAGACGGATTTCTACAGTGAAATCCAGATGATCCGCGGAGAACACAATAGCGCTCCTAGTGAAGTGAAAATTTGAGGATTTCATATTTTCAATTTTTAGTAAATCTGCTTCAAAGTCGACGATATTTTTTGACGTTGACATTTCATAGAGCTTTTAATAGTGACATTTCAATGAAAAGTGAAAGTGATATTCGTGATCTAGTGGAAATAAGCGGATTGAAATTTGCAGAATAAAAAAGGGCCGCTGGCCCAATGGCGGCTAGCAATCGTCTGATTCGTGACGATCCTGAAATTATCCCGGCTTATCAAATGGAATTCTATTTGTGTGACGTGCCGCTCGAAGCAATTGCAACAGAAGGTTCGAAGTGTGATTTCGGCGAAGCTCAATCAACCTAAGATAGATTTCATAGATTTCCAACGGAAAGACACGCGCCAGATTGTTGCGGAGTTATCCGCTGTGCAATTTTTGATCGTGTGGAAGCAAACTTCAAGGAAAGAAACCGCGATCACATGGCCAGTGTTCTGAAATTATGGTGCATCCAGGAGACC